>OZ012737.1:428318010-429518010 GCA_963859935.3 Lathyrus sativus
TGATGATGGTCACAACAAGAGATGAAGAAAGATTCCAGGACCAATGGTACTTGGACTCAGGATGCTCATCACACATGATTGGTAGAAAGGATTGGTTTTTAAACGTAAAACCCTCAATGAAGAACATGGTGAAATTTGCAAATGACAATACTCTAGCAGCTGAAGGTATTGGTGATGTTTTGATTATGAGGAAAGATGGCAATTGGTCGTTAATTTCCAATGTATTGTACATACCAGGCATGAAGAGTAATTTTCTCATCATAGGGCAGCTCGTCCAAAAGAATTACAAAGTGTCGATTAAAGACAAGATGATGAGAGTTCTCGACTCAAATGTAAGGTTGATCTTGAAGGCTCCAATGTCTCAGAATAGAACCTTCAAGATTGAGCTTAATCTGATAGAGCATAAGTGCCTTGCAACTGTAGCTAGCAGGGATGAATGGATATTGCATTATAGACTCAGTCATATCAATTTCAAAGACATCAGAGAGTTGAAGAGAAGAAATATAGTTTCAGGATTACCAGAAATCGACATTCCATGCGAAGTGTGTGAAGAATGTGCTTAGGCGAAACAACACAAGAATAACTTCAACAATTATTCAGGAATCAAGTCAAAGGAAATTCTTGAAGTCATATACTCTGATGTATGTGGAACCATCCAAGTGGATACGATTGGAGGTAACAAATACTTTATCATGCTCATATATGATTTTAGTCGAAAACTATGGACTTACCTGATCAAGAAGAAAAGTGAAGTGATTGTGGTATTTTACAAATTTAAAACTATGGTCGAAAGACAAAGTGGTCGAAAGTTAAAGATCCTGAGGACTGATGGTGGTTGAGAGTATGTGTCGAAAGACTTCGATGTATTATGTGAGAAATAAGGGATTGTGCATGATGTGGTGCCACCCTAAACTCTACGGAAAAATGGAACCGCAGAAAGGAAGAATAGAACCATCATGAATATGGTGAGAAGTATGTTAAAAGGCAAGCATCTATCCAAAGAATTATGGGGAGAAGCTGTGTTGACTGCAACATACATCTTGAATAGATATCCAACGAAGAAGTTAAAAGGAATCATGCTAGAAGAATGTTGTTATGGTGTTAAGCCTAACTTAGGTCATTTGAAGGTGTTTGGATCTATAGCACATAGACATGTGCCAGACCAGTTGAGAAGAAAACTTTATGACAAGTCGAGTCAAATGATCTTAATAAGATATAATCCGACTGGAGGATACAAGTTGTTTGACCCAGTGAACAAGCAATCAGTGATCAACAGGGACATGATCATAGATGAGCTTAAAGAATGGGATTGGACCGAGAATGTTAAGAAGGATTCAGTGAGAATCTTATGTGAAGAACCAGCTAGTGAAGTCGAAAGAGAAATTTGACAAGAAGAAGTCAGAGGTGAAACAGGCCCAAGAAGACATCAACGAATAAGACACATGCCTGCAAGGTTGCAATAATGTGTGATTACATCAGATGATATGGTCAATGAAGAAGGTGAGTGGGTACACTATGCTTTATACACAGATGTCAAACCAGTTAATGTAACTGAGGCATTGAAGGATTCGAAGTGGGTGAAAGCAATGAATGAGGAACTAGAATCTATCAACGTGAACAACACTTGGTCACTTGTTGAATTGTCTCAAGGCAAGAAGGCAATCTATATGAAGTGGTTATACAAGGTGAATTTGAATCCCAAAGGAGAAGTAACTCAATACAAGGCAAGATTTTTAGTTGAAGGATTTCTTTAGAAAGAAGGAATCGACTTCGACGAAGTTTTTGCATTCGTTGTTAGGATCAAAACAATTAGGTTGGTTGTTGGTCTAGAAAACATGAACAACTGATAGGTATGTCAAATGGATGTGAAATATGCCTTCCTGAATGGTTCCTTAGATGAAGAAGTTTACATCGCACAACCAGCTAGGTTTGTGAAACAAGGCGAAGAAAAAAGATGTACAGGCTGCATAAAGCCCTGTATGGACTTAAGCAAGCTCCAAGAGCTTGAAATAAGAAGATAGATAGCTTTCTAAGAGAGAATTAATTTATGAAGTGCACAACTAAACATGGAGTATATGTAAGGAGAAGTAATAGTGAATTGCTTATACTATGTCTCTGTGTCGATGACCTGTTGATAATAGGAAGTTGCAAAAAGGAGATAGAAGATTTCAATCATGACCTAAGTGAGGAGTTTGAAATGTCAGACTTGGAAAATCTATCATATTTCATTGGCATCAAGATCTAAAAGAGTGGTAGAGGTTTGATGATGCACCAAAGAAGATATGCAAGCGAAATACTCAAGAGATTTGAGATGCAAGATTGCAACCCAACTTCTACTCCACCTGAGCCCAAATTTCAACTATTGAAAGAATCAGATGAAGATGATGTCGACCCAACTCACTAAAGAAGATTAATTGGGTCATTAAGAAACCTTTGTCATACAAGGCCTGATCTCGCATACAATGTGGGTACGGTAAGTAGATTCATACAGAACCCAAAGGTATCACACTTAACACCGACGAGGAAGAAACTAAGGTATCTGAAAGGAAATCTCGACTATGGCATTTTGTTTCCTACAACTGATGAAGGAAAATAATGTAAGTTAGTGGGATACACCGACTTAAGTTGTTGTAGTGATGCTGAGGATAGAAAATCCACAGCTGGCTATGTGTTTATGTTAGATGGTGCACCATTTGCTTGGAGTTCGAGAAAGGAGCCAGTAATGGCATTGTCTTCGTGCGAAGTAGAGCACATAGATGCTTCTCTCTGTGCATGTCAAGCAAAGTGGATGGTGAATCTGGTCAAAGAGATTACAGCGAAAAGTCATGAAGCAATTACCATGAAGATCGACAACATGTCAGTTATCAATCTAGTGAAAAATCTGATAGCACATCGACGAAGCAAGCACATCAAAATGAGGTTCCACTATTTTCGAGAGCAGGTAGCAGAAGGAAAGATGAACTTGGAACACTGCATAACTGAGAATCATATTGCAGATATCATGACGAAAGAAGTGCAAGTCAAAGTATTTAAGAAGCTAAGGTCTACAATGAATATAGATAGCTTAGACACAGTGAATTAGATGATGTGTTTAGATTGTAATTCCTTGTGTCGAAGCAGCTGAAGCTCAACAGAAACAAGGATGTATCGAAATTAACCGTGTGTGTGTGTGTCGAGTTGTTTTAGATGTCGAAGTGTCGAAGCAGGTTGCTTGACACAAAATTCCGATTTAGACCAAAAATAGAAATTTTGGTATTTTGTAATTTTGCGCTTTACCTTAGGGAGTAAGCTAGCTTAATTATAAATAGGGAGTAACCCTATTAAGAATTGTAAAAAAAATACACAGCAGAAAGTGCAGTTGTAGAGTTGAATAATATTTTTTCTAAGTTTTAGAGCAGAAAGTTACTCTGCAGAAATCATCCTCCTCTTCCTCAATTTTTGTCAAACCTTAATCTTTTTTCTTATTCAATTTTCTTTCTTTCTTCTTCACTAACAATTGCTGCGTAGAATCATTCTTGCAATAAAGGTGGGATTGTTTTACTTGAGTGAAGAGTGAAGAACAAGAGATTTCGATCGTTTGATTGAATCTTGTTCATCAAAATTGTTTCAGAATTCTTAATGTTTTGGGTTAATTCCAACACTAATCCTCATTGAATATATTATTTCAATTTATTTAAGTTAACTATAGTTGGTTATAGTTTACTCTCCTTATATATAATTGCCATGTAACTAATTTCATCCCATTCATATTTCTGAGTTATAATGCGAATTCTTTATTTTAAACAAGAATTGCGTTCTGTTATTGAATTATTAACCGCTTTGAAGGTTCTTTAAGAAAAATTTGAAGCTTACCTACTTACACCTATGTTCTTGCCCTCATAGTTGTGTTTGCACCACATGTTTGAGTAATTCTAAATATCAATATGAGATCACACGCTTAATACAATCTCTTACTGGTCTAAATGATTCTTTTGACTTAGTTTGCTCATTGAATTTGTTGATGAATCTGCTACCTTCTATCAACAAGATCTTTTCCATGGTCATTCAAAATGAACAAAAATTCAAAGTCTTAGCCTCTGATGATTCTAAGATTTTAATCAATGCAGATTATTACATAAGATCTCAAGGTCGTGGACGAGGCAATGGATCTTCATACACTCCTAGTAACAAGAAAGTTTGCACTCATTATAGTAGAAATGGATGTGAGGGCAAACTGCCATACACCACACGAGTTTGTATACAACACTTGATATAGGTTTCGATGATGACGAATTACAACCATGGATGAATCGACAACTGTAGATTCCACCTCTACCAAACAAATGCAACATATCACCTACCGTATCCTGTTTACATTCATCTAAAAACTGTTATAATTAATACAACATGTGTGGATAAAATATGGTCATGACACAATGCATGAAAAACCACAAGAATCTCATTTTTTGCAGATTTGCAGGGTATGAGTCAACCATAGGGTCAGCGCATACATCAATATGTTTTCCCACGGGTCAGCGCATACACTAGTATGCTTTCTCACATGTCAGCGCATGAAGGTTTGAGTCGACCGCAGGGTCGGCGCATGAAGACTTTACTCTCCCGCGGGTCAGCGCACGCCGACTATATGGTCGACGCATACTAATGCATTTTTCAGATTTTCAAAGGTGCAGGCTGTGCGTCGACGCATAGACCTGCTATGGTCGACCGTTCGCGCGAAAATGATGTTTTTAAATGATTCCCACTATTACTTGAAAAGGTGTTATGTCTTTGGTTGGTTTGTTACTATAAATAAAAGTTCAATTACTTATTTCAACGGGACATTTGATAAAATTGATTCAAGTGTACAAAGAATAAGAAAGAGTGAAATAGGTGTCCAAGATTCATCATCTTCATCTTCAACATCTCACAACACATCAATTACACACAACCATTTTTGAAGTGCCTTGTGAGTGATTAAAGGTGATAAGGTTCAAATCCGAGATTGGGTAATCTGGTTCGGGTTGAAGCTTGTGAGAGGTTCTTTCTTGAATAAAACCTTTAGGGTTTTGTCCTCCAAGATTGGTTTGATTTTGGGGGTTTTTGGACGAGATTCTTCATCAAGGGTCAGCTGAGCGAAGGTGATTGTGAAGAGGAAGTCTTCATCAATCTAGTAGCGGATTCAGTGATATTGAAGGGAAGATCTCGGATTCGATTCGTTGTAGTTGAGATCATCCGGGCCGAAGGTTTAAAGAACTGAGGGTTATTCAATAAAGGGGTTGGAATCGGAGGTCTATCAACAACGATCGGAGGACTTGATTCACCTTGAATCAAGGGGCAAGGAATGGAAGCAATATTCAACGTCTTGAGAATTCTGTTGTTAATTTGCTTTTCAATCCTTGTATAAACTGTTACATCCAACAGGTGATATCTATTAAATCAATCTCAATTCTAGTTTTAGAATTGAGGGAAGACGTACCCCGAAGTGAGGACGACGGGGGAACTGCCTCACCAAATCTTTGTTTTCTCTATTTTTTAGCATTTTCGTTTTAGCTTTAAAATAAGTGATTTTCGTATAAGCACGATTGTCAAACTGTGATATCAATTGAGTAAGAGGTTGAAACTCTGTTTTTGAATCCAAAGTATAATATGACATTGTACTAGGCTAGTTGGAATCACTTACTCAACATATATATCACTTGGAGTGGTTTTGCACACCAAGTGTTCAACAATTTGCCTGAACCAAAATTATCTTATTTGTGTATCTAGTTTTGGTTTGCTCTTTAAATCATTGGAACTAGGAATCCTAACAAGTGAATTAGATCATTGATAAGTGTGACTAGTATTATGATTCTTTTTCCATATTGTCATTAATTCATAGGCTTAACGCATATCCGGTTTTCCAATAACCGTTCGTTCTAAACTATATTTTCCTCGGCCGCTTCCGCACTTAAAACAAATTTTCAAAACCAATTTTTAATTGGTCGCGCCGACTCAATTTTTAATTGGGATCTATTCAACCCCCCCTTCTAGATCCGTGCCATAGTCTAACAATGGACATACCAATGATACATGCTATAATAAGCATGGATTTCCTCCTTACTTTGGTAAGAGCATTGCAATGGAAAATCTTTCCTCATTTGAATTGAATGAAGCAGGGGAGGTTGTTGATGATGATTCTAAAAAATGCAAATTAAATGATGCGTACACTTTCACTAAGGATCAATACGACCAGTTGGTGAGTTTTCTACTTCAAGTAGATTACCTAATGGATATATGGAATCACATGCTTCAAGCATATTTAGAATATCTATTCTATGAATCATTTGAATGTTGGATCATGGATTGTGGTCTCAAGGAAAAGTGATCACATATTCTCCTCAATTAAAAAATTTTATTTATACCAGAAAATATTTCTAGTCAATACTAGATTACCTAATGGGTATATAGCTACGGTAAGATATTCAGGAACATCGAAATTCTCACAAGGTATCATTGCACAAGATGTACTTTTTGTGCCTGAATTTCATATGAACTTATTATTAGTTCCAAAGTTTGTGCTTTGGCCTTGATAGTGTTGTGATATTTAATAATGTTAAATGTTTAATTCAGGAAAATATATGCTTGAAAATTATTGGTTCTGCTAATTTAATGGAAGGTCTGTATTACCTTGAAAACACACAAACATCACACCAAGAAAACATAACTTCATCTCAAGCTCAACTTCAATCCACTTTCATTCCCTAAGAAGCCCTATGGAATTTCTGATTAGGTCACTTGTCGAATAGGAGATTACTTCGTTTGCACAAGCACATTCCTTTTGTAAATGTTGATAAACATGTTATTTGTGACATATGTCATTATGGTAAGCATAAGAAGATTCAAATTCAGTTCCAAAGTTTTAAATCCAGTTGTTTCTATGAATTGATTCATTTTGATATTTTACTACCCGTTCAATCTATTCATGGTCATAAGTACTTTGTTATTTCATTTGATGATTACAGACGATTTACTTGGATAATTTTGTGTAAATCCAAGTATGAAGTTACTAATCTTGTTCAAAAATTCATAACCATGATTGAGGTTCAACACAATTGTAGGGTCAAAAATGTTTGGACAGACAATGTTCTTGAGTTTTTGATGCCCTATTTCTACTCAACCAAAAGCATTGAACATCAAAATAGTTGTGTTGAAACTCCCCAACAAAATGGGAAAGTCTAAAGGAAGCATTAACACATATTGAACGTAGGGAGAGCTTTACATTTTCAGTCCAAATTACCAAAGTAGCTCTGGTCTTATGTTTTTCGTCATGTCATTTATCTTATAAATCAATTCCTTAGTCCCTTAATTCAAAATAAATCTATTTATTTCCATAGATTTGGAAATGATTCTGACATAAGTGATTTGAACATCTTTGGATCTTTGTGTTATTCATCTACTCTTCGCAATCATATAACAAAATTGGATTCTAGAGCTAGAAAGGGTGCTTTCTTGGGGTATAGAAATATGTCAATGGTGTTTTGATCTTAGATTTTAACAATAACAACATATTTATTTCTAGACATGTAACACACCATGACCACATTTTACCTTATTGTAGTCCAAACGAACAATTTTCTTGGACATACCATTCAAGTCATAACACCACACCTGTGCCTGATGTGATAGTTGATTATGACCACATTCAAAATAATAGCCAAATCACTAATACTCCAAATTAGAACAATAAACATCCATCAATACTTGACACAAATGAAATTGAAACATCGTCATATATCAACATAAACATGTAGTGGATAAAGTTATAAAATAGTGTAATTAGTCGTTTCTATACCCTTGATATTGTCGTCGGTAAGATATTAGAATGATAAAAAGCCATTGTCATAGGGAATAATAGTTGACCGAAGCTAACGTCTGTTGGTATAGGTTTTTTTTTATACCTTTACTAACGGTTTTTGGACTTTTACCAATAATTTTTTGCTATTGGTAAATGTAAAATTTCTTGTAGTGAAATCAACCTATACCTGAATCATCATATGAACTCACACTTGAACCTGAACCTGAACCTAACCATCAAATATTGAGAATATCCACTAGACCTATGCAAAAATCTTCCCAGTTGCCAGATTCTATATGCAGTCTTTCAAAGAGATCAATTCACCATGAATCTCCAGGTATAATTTATCCTATTAAGCATTTTCATTCATTAAATAATCTATCTAGTTCACAACAACATTTTTGCTTTGCCAATTCACAATGCTTCTAAACCAGATACTTATTAAGAGGCAAGCAAACATGGTTGTTGGATCAAAGTAATGAAATCTAAATTAGATGCTTTGTACCACAAAAAGACTTGACCTTTTTTTATCCTCCACCAAATATCAAACCATTTGGAAGCATATGTGTTTATAAGGTGAAGCATAAAGCATATGGAACTATAGAGAGGTACAAGGCTAGACTAGTAGCCAAGGGGTACAATCAAGTGGAAAAACTTGACTTTTTCGACACCTTTTCACCTGTGGCAAAGATAACCAATGTAAGGATACTACTTGCTTTGGCCTCTATCAACTCATGGCATTTACACTAATTAGATGTAAATAATTCCCTTTTGCATGAATATGTTTATATGACATTACCACAAGGTGTTAGCAGTCCAAAGTCGAAGCAAGTATGCAAGTTACTAAAATCTTTTTATGGGTTGAGGCACGAAAAAAGAAAATGGTAGGAAAAGCTGATAGGATTTGTGACTAATCAAGGATACATGCAATCCCGTTCAGATCATTCACTTTTTACACTTCATGTTTGATCACAATTTAGTGAAGTGGTAGTATATTTCGATGGCATTATCCTAGTTGGGAATTCCATAGATGAAATAGAAAGAGTGAAGCTCACACTTGATGTAGAGTTTAAGATCAAAGATCTTGGCAAGTTTAAATGTTTTCTAGGCATAGAAGTTGCTCATTCCAAAACTAGAGTTAGCATATGCCAAAGGAAGTATTGTTTAAATTTGCTAAAAGATACAGGATTGCTAGGTGTAAAACCTATGAAAACTCACCTTGATCCATCGGTTGAGATGCATCAGGATTTTAGAAAGCCCTTTGAGGACATACTCAGTTACAGAAGTTTGGTTGGAAAATTGCTTTATCTCACCACTACCAGGCTTGACATTGCTTTTGTCACTCAACATTTGAGCCAATTTCTCTCATCACTACCACATGTCAGTATGACACTGCATGTATGGTAGTAAAGTATCTTAAAGGTTCACCTAGAAGAGGTATACTCTTTAGGTGAGACTCAAGTATGAAATTACTTAGATTCATAAATGCTGATTGGGCAGTCTGCTTGGGCACTAATAGATCAACTTTGGAGTATTGATTTTTCATTGGATCATCATTTATCTCTTGGAGATCTTAGAAGCAACAAATAGTTTCAAGAAGTTCATTGGAAGTTGAGTATCTAGCATTATCATTTGCTAGCTTTGAATTACAGTGGCTATCTATTTGATGCAAGAATTGGGAGTGAACTGCAACAAACCTCCTGTACTCTATTGTAACAACCAGAGTGTTATACATATTGCATCTAGTCCAGTCTTCCATCAATGTACAAAACATTTAGAAATCGATTTCCACTTTGTGAGATAAGATAATGCAAGGATTATTCAAACTACTTCTTGTCAAATCTCAAGGTTAACTTGTTGATTTTTTTTACTAACCCTTTACCACCTAAAAGCTTAAAGACATTCATACTCAATCTTAACATGATGGATAATTACCATGATAAGCTTGAGGGAGGGTTTAAAAGCATAAGCAATATTTTTTTACTCACGCTCAAGGTTTTTGACTCACTCACACTCAAAGTTTTTGTATGGGAGATTTGCATAAAAGGAAATAGCTTTGTTCACCATTACCATGCTTCACAAGTAGAGAACTAACACTCGTTGAATATATTTTTCAATTCCGTTAAGTTAGTTATAGTTGGTTATAGTTTATTGTCCTTATATATAACTGCCATGTAACTAATTTCATTCCATTCAATGAGAAAACCTCATGAATAAATAGGATTTTATCAATATGTTTATTGTCTTCACACATTGATTTTTATCTTTTCAATATTTCTAAGTTTCTTCTCCTTTCCACCCTGACAATGGAAAACCTCATGAATAAATAGCATTTTATCAGGCCCTAAATCGTATTAACGGAGCTATATTTTAAGTTTGAAATCGTATTAACGAAGCTATATTTTAAGTCTGAAATCGTATTAAGGGAGCTATATTTTAAGTCTTAAATCATATTATTTATTTCACTATAATATAAAGTTGTAAATATCATATCTATTGTTTACAAAGTTGAGTTGTTATACGAAGATATACACGTGAAAGAGGGATTTATATTAGTTTTGTGATATACACCTCACATAACACAAGTACACAAAAAAAAAGTTCATTTCTAAAACTAGAATTTGGTGTAAGTTATTGATGGCTGTCGCAACTGCGAAAAAATAACCCGGCGAAAACAAACAGAAGAGTCTCCACTGAATATTATTTATCCCAAGGGAAAGAAAGGAAACGATCGAAGAAAACCTAAAAATAAAGGAGAAGACAAGGTTATCGCAACCAAATCATGGGTTCGGGAGTCGGTTACGCAAGGGGAAGGTATTAGCACCCCTCACGTCCGTTGTACTTAACGGAATCCACGCTTGTTGTCTAATCAAAGGGTATGTTATCTAAAAGCTACTACTAAACAGAGACGGGAAAAGGAAAATAAAAAAGGAGACTCGATAGGACATCGTCGCCCTATGCCTACTTATTCCCTCGTGCAATGGAAAAGTCAGAGTCAACGTAGTTCAGAAAACCACGAGTAATAGGGGGGAAGGTTGCTTGCCAAGATATCGTTGTCTTGTGCCTATGTAGTATGAGAAATCAGAGCAAACGTAGTTTGGGTAACTAAACTACAGGTTGGTTAAGTGTTTTTTATGAGCGACGTTAAGCTCCCATTCCAGCAGTTAGGGTCGATGTCTGTTTGTGGTAGAACGAAAAAATAGCGTACTCTTTTTTGAAAATGAGTTTTAAAGAACAATCCAGAAGGATAAAAAGGTTTGAATTTTGTTTATCAGTTTTAATGAAGTGAATTAACTGGATTCGAGATTCACGTTGCACTAAGGGTTATGATATAGGAACGAATTTGTCGCATATCTCCCCCAGATGGGACCTACACTAAACACTCTAGAAAAACAAGGAGAAAACCCTCACTCATTATTTCTCATATGCTTAAGGTTCGTGGCACACAACATCCATCGTCTTTATTAAGTGTGTTAGAATTGTTTTGACATGAGAAGATAAAGGACTCAAAGGGTGAAAGGAAAACACTAAGGGAAACTGGATCCTAATGTTGTCATGCACAATGGTCCTAAGGTTGAGATAAAAAGGAAATCTACCTAATTTTATCATACAAATGATGGACCTAAAGTTGAGGTCAAAGAGGGATTATCCTAATTGTTATCATACAAAGGATTGAAAGCCTAATGTCTCTCTTACTCCCAATTTAATAAAAAATTGGAACTAGGAAACCTAAGGGATCATGTGAACAAGCACAAATAAACACCATACCATTCAATCCAGAATGATAACAAAATTAAGAATTAAACAAATCTCAAGACGAGAAAAAGAAGAAGGAGGAATGCAAGATGAAGAATAAAATGCAACATTATAAACATACATGGAAGTTCAAACTCAAAAGGCATCAAGAAAGCATCAATCATTAATCACACATGGTAAACATCCATAACATGTCAAAGTAATAAGAATTGGCTCACATGCCAAACCACACTCAAAGATTTAAAATCAAAACCAATTGGCAAAATAAACTTCCCACACACATACAAATGACTTAAAGTCTAACAAGAAGTAATATCAATCATCAAGCAAAGAGAGATGAAGTAAAATAAGGTGAGAAACAAGGTAGGGAAGTAGCAATGTCATATCATGCTCAACTCATGTCAATGGTATAATACAGAACACAAAGAGTTAAGTCATGCATCACATCCAAACACAATCAATTGCCATACAAAACAAGCATGCAAGACACACCTTACAGAAGTAAACATGTGAGATTAGGACATGAAACCAACTGAGGGCAGCATCACCATCATGAAAATCAACTTAAACACTAACTCATTAATAGCAAGAAGAGTCACCAAAATTCAAGTTCAAAGCATGCATCAAAACTAGGTAAGCATACACCATGATTATCTTCAAATGAAAAACAAATACTCAAGCAACACACAAAGTGAAAGTTGATCAAGTAATACACACCACAACATCAAGGTTAGAAGCATTTTCAAATGATACACATCATATTCAAATCCAAAACATCAACCAAATTCAAGAAGAATCAACCTCAATTTCATGCATAAAAGGCTAGGCAAACATCCCTCAAGTTATCCATAAGAGAAACAAATGATTATATGAAGTAAATGAGACAAAGTGATCATGAAGTGAACCTCTAAATGTGAAGGTCAGAACCTTAAACAAGTCAATACAAGAGTCATCAAGAATTCATTAGACCATACAAGAAACATTCTCAAGAAACTATGTCAAGAACAACAAAGAAACATAACCAAAACTTCCACAACTTGGAAATTCAAGCACAAATTGAAAATTAATCAAATGAAAGTGAAATTGAAGCTTAAACCAATTCAAAGCAATCAAGATTCATCATGAAAAGAATCTCAAAAAGATTTCTCAAATACAACACCAAATCAAGCTAAACAAAATCATGTATGCAACTAATCGGGAATAAGTCAAAGG
Source organism: Lathyrus sativus (assembly GCA_963859935.3). Taxonomy (NCBI): domain Eukaryota; kingdom Viridiplantae; phylum Streptophyta; class Magnoliopsida; order Fabales; family Fabaceae; genus Lathyrus; species Lathyrus sativus. The sequence continues at coordinate 428,330,792 of OZ012737.1, forward strand.
TCAAAAGAAACCACATGAAAAGTAATCAAGACATGACCACCAAAGCATCAAAACCACACTTAAACAAACATCATTCACATATCAAAACATGGTAAAACAATAGGGTCAAGGAGGCATGGAAAAAGCATCAAACATCAAACCCTAAATCAAGGGTAAATATGGAAAAGCATCTTTCAAAATAAATCAATTAAAAATAGTAAAATTAAATGAAAAATAAATAAAAAATATGAAAAAAATATCACAAGACACTCAATATTTAGAAACATATATTTTGTATTTTTAAAAAAATGGTTTTAAGTATTAAAAATAATTCAAAATGAAAAAGGAATGAAAATAACATAAAAAAATGAAAGAAAAAGATCAAAGGGGGTGCAGGAGCGGAAACAAGAACAACATGAATTAAGTGTAAAACACGCTTGGGCCAAAACAAGGGGGTTTAGAAAGCAACTACATGCTAGGCCCACCCATTTAACAATCAGAAACCAAACAAAAATGGCACACGTGGATTCATTAATCCTAGTCAGCTCCAAATGGCGCCACACAAGCAAACACCTAAGAAATGACCAGAGGCAACCCAAAACACATCGGAAAATATCATCAGACGCCGGAGTTAGGGCTCCGATCATCTTCTCCGGTGACCCTCACTAGAGCAAACTAAAAAGTGAACCAAAACTCAACAAACCTTACACCTTTCTCAAGGATTTTTCATGCTCAACACAGACATGGCATTCGTTTTCATTTTTAAAAGCTCTAACACCATGAAAATATGACATGGATAAAACACGTGATTTCTGCAACCCACTCAAATCAGCACAAGGTTAGTGCAAGCATGGCCTACAATATATAGGGCTTCATATGAAACTAGTATGAGCCCTAATGATCGTCTAGAATGAGCAAAAAATGAAACAGAAAGTTACTTAAAAAAATTGCAGCTCTTGAACTTGCTCAAATGCTTCAACAACTCTTTCCTTCTGACTTTAACAGCTTCAAGGAGGATGAAATAGACAAGAAAATTGGAGAAAAATCTTTGAGAAACCAGATTCAAATGAGAGAATTTTTTCAGAAAAGAGAGAGTTTTCAGTTTTGATGGCTATTGAAAATGAACCTCTTCCCTTAGGGTTTCACACTTTAGATTTTATAGGACGGTTGAGTGGTTAAAAATCTTGGTTAGTGATTTGGCACAAAATTGAAAAAAAGAAGCAAGGCACGGGTTATGGCATTTGTCATGGCAATTAGTTGTTATTTTTAGTTATTGTTGTCCTTGTGAGTGGCTAAGGATATTCAAAATTAAGTGAGTGGAGTAGCACCCTTGTTATACAAGTTTCCACTTTGTTTCTTATTATGGCAAAATGATTCAAAAGTGTGCATGAATGGTACACATCATGTTGGCACTCTTTAGGCAAGGTTTTGGATAAAGGAAAGAGGTGTTCGTACTTGTGAATTTGGTGGCAAGATTATGCTGCAAGAGAACTTACTTAGTGCATGAAAATGTGACAACATAATATGCATAATCACCACTCCATGTAGCTAACTTTAAATGATTGTAACTTGGTGGGTTTTGCTTCAAAATATGAGTTCTTTGGCTTAATGGAAAGTAGGAAGATAGTAGAGAAAATTTGATGTTTAAAGCTAGTTGAATTGAGACTTGGAATGATGATAAAATTGGAATGGAAAGCTTGTCCAAAATCGGTCCCAAGGTAACTTAGAAATATTCTAAGTTATGAAACATTTGGCAACTTTGACACCTTGACTTTAAAGCCATATGACTTAAGGATTTTTGATCCAATGAAAGAATTATTGTAATAGATGGAAAGCTTGAAGAATGTTATTCATCTTTCATGTTCAAGGAAGTTGATATGGAGTCAAGAACTTGATGAAAAATTCCTTGGAAGATTGACCCAAAAATCTGCCTAAAACTTGTCCAACTTGACATCTTTGGAACCCTAAATTGGATACATCATAACTTGAGTTCCACACATCCAATGAAGGAGTTCTAGTACTCAAACAAAATCTTGAAAGATTCTCTACAACTTTCATGTTGGAGGAAAATTCGTTTGAATCTTCAATCATCATGAACAATAGGCTTGAAAACATGTATCTCAAGCTGAATTTCTATACTTAGAAAAACTTCTAAGTGTTGAAATGATAAAATCCTGATTTTCTCAACTTTAGATCTCCATATATCTTAATCTATGAATATTTTGGACTTTTGTTCTTCTAAAAAGTTTAGTTCATGATGTACTCTTTAATTTAATAACAATTTTGCTCCCATTGGATCAAGGATGAGAAAGTTATGAATGTTGCAAAATGGCTCGAATTAGGGTTTTCACACTTAGAAAATATTTCAGCAAAACCCTAATCCAACCAAACTCCTATGTTTCTCCTTGACTTTTCTTGTTCCAAACACATGAAAACACTTGAGAAGACATATCATGCCCTTGATTCACTTTGAAATCCAAGACTTTGACCTCATGGAGTCACAGTTGACTTTTCTTGATCAGATGAAACCTAGCACCCTATCCATTGATTGAAGCTCATGTGATGACTTGTGATGAAACATAATTTATGTAGGGAACCTTCAAGATGTGTATTAAACCATAGGACCATGTCTTGCCCAAGAAGCTAGCCATATATCCCCTTTGACCAGAAACCCTAATCCAGTTGTCCACAAGATAGGAGGACATGATCAATGCTTGTAACCTTGATTCAAATGGTTGTGAGACATGACTTGATGATGAGAGGACCTTGGGGCTTAAGAATACCACAAGGTTGAAAATAAACCCTTGCTTGAGCTTTGAGAATGATATTCTTCCTCTTGATAATTGAATAAAATACCTTGATTCCCTGCCTAGAACCAATGCTATGCATAAATGATGATGCAAATGAAATGAAACATAAACCAAAAGATTAAGAAAAGGCGAGGAAAATTTTGGAAATATAAACCAAAAGATTAAGAAAAGGCGAGGAAAATTTTGGAAACATAAACCAAAAGATTAAGAAAAGGCGAGGAAAATTTTGGGGTGCTATAGTTGCACCTATTCAAACAACTTAGACCTGATGGAATGGTAGCAATGGCTTTCAGACATTCAAGGTACAGGGAGGTTGAATACCAGAAGAACCCGGAAATTCGCAAATTGTGGGGATATATGGAGTAAAATGGTTACCAACCGAAGGTGGACTTAAATATAGCGGGTACCAACCAAAAGTTGGGATAGCCAACAGACACAAGATACCAACCAAAAGTTAGGATATCAAAAGATGACAAACAAAAGTTAGAATAAAGGCTACTAACCAAAAGTTAGAATCACCAGAGAGAATATCAACCAAAAGTTGGGATGAAACAAGGAGTACCAACCAAAAGTTGGGATAAAAGGCTACTAACCAAAAGTTAGGATTATCGGAATACCACCGAAGGAAAATCCACAAATGAAGACTATCAACCAAAATTTGGGATGATCAACAAGAATTACCAACCAAAATTTGGGATAAAAGGCTACTAACCAAAAGTTAGAATCACCGGAACGCCAATTGAAGGCGAACTCAAAATTAAAGACTACCAACAAAAAGTTGGGATGACGACTTCGCAGGGGAGAATACCAACCAAAAGTTGGGATAAAGCTGGAGACTACCAACCAAAAGTTGGGATGATCAACAGAAGGGTTACTAACCAAAAGTTAGAATAACCACCACAAGGGACACCAACCAAAAGTTGAGATACGGCCCACAAAAGATACCAACCAAAAGTTAGGATAAAACAGGGTATGCAGGAAGTAGAATCAACCTACTTACGACCTGAAAAGAAGATGACTCTGTTGGGGAAAAGAGAAGCTTAAACAGACAACCCTGTCGGGGAGCACAAGTAAAATGAACACACCCATAAGTGACTTTTATTAGGGATAAAGTAACACCAAATATCCTGAGTTATGCCATTATCTACTGGGGAAACGTCTGACAAAGATGATATCAAACCTGGCTTATGCTTCAAATGCATACGTTTGAATATGGCGTAATGCTCTATACAAAATGGAACTGCTACGCATTTGGGAGGATGCAATGCAAAAATGAAAATGATATGCAAAAGAAAACACCACCAGGAGAAATGCTGAGAAGATCAGCAAACAAACTCTATTGAGGAAGACACACTGGGTGGCTTTTTCTGAGTAATAACCTCTGCTGGAAACTCCACTCTGCTGGGAATTGAGAGCAACATCTGTTGGAAGATCGTCTAAAAAATATGATATAAAAGAATGCCAATGATGATTGGACTTTGAACCTGCCAGGGATATCAGCCTCCATTGATCTACCTATTGAGGGAATCAACACCAAACTCTGCTTAGGGAAAGAAGTCAATGATACTAATCATGCTGGGGTATAACATTGAGTTTACTCTGCTGCTGGGGAAATATCCTTCAACCTTACCTTGGTGGGGATAAGTGTACACCATTGTTGGCGAAAATACTTCTGATCTGATAACAAGACTCTTTGGGGAAGACAAAATCTCTGCTGTGGGAAAACAAACAAAAAATCTCCTGTTGAACAGCTGTTTGTTTGTATGTCAACATCATTATGTCTGGGGTAGTCAATCTTTGAACACTCGCTAGGGAGTACAAATCAAGTATGGTTGGGGAACACAACCTTCTAAACTTCTTCTAGGGGAGGAATGATTAAAAGCTTCACCATGTTCTGTTGATGGTGTTAGAACTTCAACGATCTCTGTCGGGGAGAAAAACTCTACTAGGGAGAGAATCATGTCATCCTGCAAACAAACAAATAACGATAGAATTCTCTAAATGTGAAATGGCTACCTCAGTTACCATTCATGACACCCATCATTCAAGTAAATTCATTGTTTTCAATATGCTTTGTAAAGCCTAATGTTTTCACGTGTAATGTTTATAAAAAATATTGGACGTTTTCGCAAACAAAACAGTAAAAGTAAAAACAGGAAATGAAAAGCTCTTTGATTTAAATAAATACTTTATTGATTGAAATGACCTATGAATAAGCAGGTTACAATTTGGATGCAATTCTTGAAAAGAGGTAATTACGCAAAAAGTAAAAAGAAAATACAAATGTCAGCAATATGGAAACAGATATCCACCATGTGTTGATTTAGCTATGACATGTATGTCTTCAATGTTCGTAGATGATTCGCCTTCTGAAAAGACTTACTGAACTGATTCATTCCTTTTGAGATAGCCATGTATCAAGATGAATACACAGATCGAATGCAGACCGCAGTAGTTTGTTTTTAAGTCCCTAACTTTTGCCTGGATTGCCCTTTTGGGTTTTCAATCCACCGGGATACCCATTTTTGCCAAAGTTTCCTTTTCGAGTTTTCAACTTTGAGGGTTTATTCTTTTTTCTTTTTATCCATAATTTTTTCCCGAACCTTTTCCTTTTGTGGTTTGTCGGGATGCCCTTTTTTGCCTAGATTTTTCTTTTTGTTGTTCAGCGAATCTCTTTTAAGCAAAGTATTTTTTGACTACGTCTGCGTTCACAGGAGACGTAAAATCTTCACCATTCATAGTTGATAGTAATAAGGCTCCACCAGAGAAAACGTTTCTTACCATATAAGGACCTTCATAGTTTGGAGTCCATTTTCCCCTGTGATATGTCTGAGTAGGAATGATCCTTTTCAAAACCAAGTCACCTGTCTGGAAGCACCGAGGACGTACTTTATGATCAAATGATTTCTTCATCCTACTATGGTACAACCGGCCACGTGTAATGGCTGCCGATATCTTCTCGTCAATAAGATTCAACTGATTCAACTTGCCTTGCACCGATTCAGCTTCGTCAAGCTTCACATCAGCCAACACTCTCAAAGAAGGAATCTCAACTTCTAATGGTTGGAATGCTTCCATACCATACACTAGTATGAAAGGAGTTGTCCCTATTGATGTACGTACCGAAGTACGATAACCGTGTAGAGAAAAGGGAAACATCTCGTGCCAACCCTTGTAGGTCACTACCATCTTCTGCATAATCTTCTTAATATTCTTGTTCAATGCCTCAACATTATCATTCATCTTCGAACGATACAGATAAGAATTGTGGTGTTCAATCCTGAAACTCTGGCACAGTTCCTTCATCATCTTGTTATTTAAGTTTGAACTATTATCAGTAATGATTCGCTATGGGATTCCATAACATTAGATGATGTCCTTCTTTATGAACCGAGCGACTACCAGCTTCGTGACATTAGTAAATGAGGCCTCTTCCATCCACTTCGTGAAATAATCGATGGAAACCATAACAAAAATATGCCCATTAGAAGCAGTCGGTTCAATATTTTCGATCATATCAATGCCCCATATAACAAAGGTCCAAGGAGATGTCAATACATACAGAAGGGTCGGTGGCACATCCACCTTATCAGCATAAATATGGCATTTAAGACACTTTCTGGAATATTTGAAACAGTCAGATTTCGTAGTCATCCAATAATACCAGTTCTCAATAATTTTCTGGTCATTGCATATCCACCGGCATGAGTACCAAATGAACCATCATGAACTTCTTCCATCAATAGGCTTGCTTTGTGTTCATCAACACAATGCAACAAAACCATGTCAAAGTTTCTTCTATACAACACATCATCCTTGTTCAGGTAAAAAGTTCCCGTAAGCCTCCTAAGAGTCTTCTTATCCTTACTATATGCCCCAGATGGGTACTCTTGATTATTGAGAAAATGCTTGATATAATGATACCATGGCTTGCCATATGATGCCTCTTCAATTGCAAACACAAAGGCAGGTTTGTCCAGACACATAATGGTAATAGTCGTAGGTTCATTCCAGAAATTCACTTTATACATTAACGCTAACATGGCCAATGCCTTTGCCATCTGATTCTCAGGCCTACGCACATGATGGAACTCAACTCTGTCAAAGAATGGTAGCGGTTTTCTGGCATAATTCTTGTACGGCACCAATTTGGCCTGGCGAGTTTCCCATTCTTCTTTAATTTGATTAACAATAAGTGTTGAATCGCCATATGCATCAAGATTCTTGATCCTCAGATCAATGGCCTCTTCCAAACCCATAATGCACGCTTCATATTCTGCTTCATTATTAGTACAAGCGAATGTCAATCGGGCAGTAAATGGTATGTGGGAACCGAGAGGAGTTATAATGATTGCCTCGATTCCATTGCCATATGAATTGACAACACCGTCAAAAACCAAACTCCACTGAGATCCAATCTCAGGACCCTCGTCAAGCAAAGGCTCATCACAGTCTTTCATCTTCAAAAACATGATGTCTTCATCCAAAAATTCAAACTTTATCGGTTGATAGTCTTCAATTGGTTGTTCAGCAAGATATTCTGACAGAACACTCCCTTTAATGGCTTTTTATAAAACATACTGGATATCATATTTTGTCAAAACCATCTGCCATCGGGAAATCCTTCTAGAGAGTGCTTGCTTCTCAAACACATACTTGATCGGATCCATCTTCGATATCAATAGGGTTGTGTGGTTTAACATGTACTGTCTCAAACGCTTATCTGCCCAAGCGAGTGGATAATATGTTTTCTCCAACATCGAGTACCTCGATTCATAATCAGTGAACTTCTTACTCAGGTAGTAGATAACATGCTCTTCTCTACCTGTCTCGTTGTGTTGGCCGAGTACACACCCTAAGAACCGTAAGATACATGATCAAAGGTCCCCCTTCTACGGGAGGCATGAGTATTGGAGGTTCCTAAAAGTACTCTTTTATTTTTTCAAAAGCTTTCTGACAATTTTCATTCCACCTGACCGCTTGATCTTTTCTTAACAGTAGGCTCGCAAGTGGATGTAAGATGAGAGATAGACCTTGTAATGTAGTTCAATTTTCCTAAGAAATCATGAACCTCTTTTTCCATCCTCGGCTCAGGAATTTCTTGTATAGCTTTTATTTTGATGGATCTACCTCAATACCCCTCTCACTAACAATGAAACCTAACAGCTTTCCAGATCTCACCCCGAAGGTGCACTTATTAGGATTCAACCTCAGCTTGAATTTCTTCAACCTTTCAAACAACTTCAGAAGATTAACCAAATGTCCCTCCTCCGTCTATGACTTCACAATCATGTCATCAACATATACTTCAATCTCTTTGTGAATCATGTCATGAAAGAGAGTCACCATCGCCCGCTGATAGGTTGCCCCAAATTTTTTCAATCCAAAGGGCATCACCTTGTAGCAAAAAGTCCCCCACGGTGGTATGAAAGTAGTTTTCTCCATGTCCCCTAGGGCCATCTTGATTTGGTTATACCCAGAGAAGCCATCTATGAAGGAAAACACAGAATATTGAGCAATGTTATCAACCAACACGTCAATGTGGGGGAGCGGGAAATTGTCTTTAGGGCTTGCTCTATTTAAATCTCTGTAATCAACACACATCCTAACCTTTCCATATTTTTAGGTACATGAACAATGTTAGCAACCCACGGTGGATAGTTTGTGACAGTAAGAAAACCAGCGTCCAACTACTTCTGAACCTCTTTTTTAATCTTGACTACCATGTCAGGCCTCGTCCTTCTCAACTTCTGTTTTACTAGAAAACATTCTTCTCTGAGGCAACCGGTGTACCACAATGTCTGTATCCAACCCGAAAATGTCTTAATAAGACCAAGCGAAGATATTTATATACTCACAGAGCATTTCAACCAATTTTCTATTAACATTGTCTTCCAAAGCAGCCCTAATTCTGACCTCTTTCTTATCGTCCTCGGTACCCAAATTGATAACTTTAATATCCTCCTGACGAGGCAAAATGATCCTTTCCTCCTATTTCAGAAGTTTGGCTAACTCCTCAGGCAGTTCACAATCTTATTCAGTTTCAGCTTGATAAATAGGATTATCAAAGTCATACTGAGCCATAGTTGAATCAAAATCGATGGTATCTGAGATAAAAGACCTTCATGATTGATGTTTTATGTTTATTACGAAATGCAATAACAACACAAACACATTGCCATTTTTCTGTTAATAAATGTATAAAAAAAAGAAGGAAAAACAAGGATCAAAATATTTGAATGCATAAACGTCCTTTATTTATGATGATAGTGAAAATAAACAAAGAGGCCCTACAAGTGGGTCACTACATCTTGGGCAGAATGTAGGACTGAACATAATAAAAAACAATGAGAATTACTCTTCATGGGTGATCTGAATGATTTTTTCAGTAGTTCAATTGCATAGCTTCTAGCCAAGAACACAAGGACAGATCCAAGCATCCATGTCGCAGTTACTGTCCCCTTTGTCATCCTTAATAGCATGAATTCTGTCAAAAATGACTCCACCGCTGGTGAATCTGACAGATCCTATATACTTCGGAGGGTCTTGTGATGAGTTGGAGGGCTTGTACCCCAGACCAAACTTGTCTTGCTTGACAGGAACATCTAAAACATGGCCCCACCTTTGAGAGTTACCGGATTCAACAATTGCACGTGCTTCCTTTAACCTCGACAGGAGGCTTCTCTTGAATTTGCACAGCTTCAAAGGCTTGATAGAGAGTTTTGTGAATTTCCCCATCCATATCTACATACTTGAATGTTGATAGATGACTGACCATTATATCCTCCTCCCCAAAAACAATTACCACCTTTCCTTTCATCATATACTTTAACTTTTTATGTAAAGTGGACATTACGCCGGTTGAATGTCCATTATGTAAAACGTCGCATCAAAATTTTCAGGCCCCACCTGAATTGGCATTACTATCTCCCTAAACATTGATCTTTTGGAACCATCAAACACTCGCACCACAAGATCACATGGTGTACAGATTAAACCTTGCGTATCCAAGTTCATTAATGCTTTCTTCGATCACACGTTAAACGAAGATCCTATATCAACCAGGACATGTGACAATAAAGTCCTCTACACTCCACAGAAATATGTAAGGCATGGTTATGATTCCTCTTGGCAGGAGTCAAGTCTAAATCAGTAAAGCCCAAGCCATTACTAGCATTAACATGTGTCACCACTCCTTCCAACTGATTAACATAGATCTACTAGGGTACATAGGCTGAATTCAAAATACTCAACAGGGCATTGCGATGTGCTTTAGAACACGACAGCAAAGATAAAATAGAGATTTTTGAAGGAGTTTGATTCAGATGGTCCACAATTTTATAGTCACTCTTGTGGATTAATCTCATAAACTCTTCAACATATTTAGAAAAAGAACTATCACCAGCATGCTGCTGTACAATATCTTCAACAATTGCCTTCCCTTTACCTTTATCCGACTTGTCAACATTATGCTCTGGCGAAGAAAAGACTCTTCCACTATGGGTAATCCCCCTAGCACCAACTACATTATCAATAGTAGAACCGATATATGAAGAACCAATTAATTCTTATTTTTGTCTGTTGCAGAAGACCTCAGCCCCATAATTGCATGGGATGGCCTTGGTACTTTCATACGGAATTGGTCCTGGCGTAGTGATGATTACAGGTGCTGGCCTTGTGGCGCTAAAATATTAATAGTCCTGTAAGGGATCGAAATCATGGTGATATCGTTTCCATCATCACTAGCCTTGTCATCAACATCTTCCACATTTTCCATACCAACTCTATCAAACTGCAAATATCCGTCATAGATCATTTTTTGAATACCACTTTTCAAAAGATTACAACCCTCGGGTCTCAATTCACAATCTTGATAATCAACAGAACAACCTGGGAACACACCCCCTTTCAACAATCTGTCTTTAACAAAACTCAATGGGGTCTTTAATTCATCTATATCAGTCACTAGATTCAACCTCTCCCCATCAATAATAGCATTTGTTCTGGATACTCCATGGTTCGGCATGGGATTCTGATTAACATTGGGACCCTCATTGGTAAAGTTGATAGCTTTAGAATCAAGCAAGTCTTGGACTTTATGCTTAAAATCTTTACAATTATTAATGTTGTTATCATGAGCACCAGAGTGGAATTCACCTCTAGCATTTACATCATATCCAGGTGGAGGACCTCCGGTAAGAGGCGCCAGATTCCTCTTCTGAATCAACTGTAGCTGAAGAAAATGTTGAAATAACTGGGAGTATAGAATAGGTGGGGTTTCAAACTGTCCATTTGCCACTCTTGTTCTATCAGGGCAATAGCGAGAAGCGTTAGCTTGTTGCTAGGGTGCAGCCTGATGGCCATAGTTGCAACTTGCTGAGTATGTTGTGGTTGGGCTCTGCCTTTACCTCTATAGGAAGAGATGGAGTTAGAATCCCCTTCCCACTTCTTCGGGTTTCCTGTGTACGACTTTTTTACTCCTCCAAATGAGGACCCACTTCCGCTCTGAATCTTGCCAGTCTTGATACCGCTCTCAACTCTTTCACCGGCCATCACTAAATTTGAAAAACCTGCTGGCATGCATCCGACCAACTTCTCATAGTACGTCCCAAACAATGTAGCCATAAACATATCTATAAGTTCTCTCTCCATCATTGGAGGTTAAACCCTCGCGGCCAACTCACGCCATCTCTGGGCATACTCTTTACAACTTTCATTACTCCTTTTGGACAAGTTCTGCAACTGCACCCTGTTTGACGCCATATCACTGTTGTATTTGTAATGACAGACAAAGGCTTCCGTAAGATCTCTCTAGATCTTAGCATGAGTTCTCTCCATCCCCATGTACCACTCCAACGAAGGTCCTGCCAAACTATCCTGAAAGAAGTGCATAAGGAGCTTATCATTATCAGAATATGCAGACATCTTGTTATAATATGCACAGATATGAGTTTTAGGACAGGTAGTCCCCTTTTATTTGTCAAAGTCCGGAACTTTTAACTTTGGAGGTATTCTTACCCCTAGGACCAAACCAAGGTCTATCATGTCAAGGCCCATAGAGTTTTCATTCTCATAAGCCTTCATATTCTCTACAATCAACTTGAACCTCTTGTTGGCTTCTGACGGAAGATCGACGTCCATATCACGTATAGAAAAGACGTCCTCTTGACGATCTTTATCCCATTGAGAACCAGTATTACCATGCAACGCACATACACCTCTTCCACCAGCACCATTTCCCTGAACACCACCACCAACGCCTCCGCCCGGGGGTACAACAACAGTAGGCCCATTATCACCTTAGGGACTAGCATTACTCCCAAGAGGAGGGACCAAACCAGTTCCACCATGTAGAACACCAACTTCATCAACTTATGCAATTAGAGGTTGGACTAGAGTTCTCAGTTGTTCCTGTCCTTGAGCTATGTTTTGCATTAGCTCCATAAATTGCATCATACGAGTCTTGACTTCCTGAAGTTCTTCCTGTACTTGATTCATGACTCTCTATTGATTTCCCCGAGTTGAATACTTGTGAAACTGAATTCCGCAATCCTGTTGATAAGGGGAAGCCAAGCAGAGATAAGAATAAAACTAGAACACCTGTTATACAAATGAGTATGCAAATGCAAAATTCAAACATGTTTATATATTTACAGGGAGATCTAAACAAATAATAGAGATAGATATAAAATTAAAAGCTCTGCTCATAAATAAAATGAGGATAATAAGTCAATATATACAATCCACAAGTAAGAAGGATGACTAAATACAAAATCCAATGATTTCAACCAACAAGTCTGGTAATGATCAGATACAAGAAAAGGAAAGATCTACTGAGACATATCATCAACTAAAGATAACCCTCCCCAACCACTATGCTCCTTGCACAAAGTCTGGGCTTCCTTGAGTAGCTTATTCGTGTCAGGATGCTCTGGTCTTACAATCAATTCTTGGATGAGGACGTCTCTTCTACGTATGACATCTCCCAGACACTAACAATACTCTTCCCAAGCATCATCACTAAAGACATCTTCTAGTATGGGATCTTCAAGCTTAGGCTTCTTCAACTCTGCCCCGAATCTTGAGTTCTTCAAAAGCTGATAAGGTCTCTTGGAGTTTGTGCTCACTTCTGTATCTGTGAGATGACTATACCACAACCTCTCTCTCTTTGACCTTGAGCTGTGACTTCAACTTATCAATTTGATTATGAAGCTCATATTCTCTGTTCTTGTTGGTTGTCACTGTAGCATTCCACTGGTCGTTGAATTTGGACATCCATAGATAAGCTCTATCCAAATCCTTCTTTCTATGTCGCGGAAGGATGTTAGTGCTCTTCAGGTCTTGGCCAACTCACTCTCTCATCCAGATCTCATCAGACAACTCTTTTTTCTCCTTCTTGGTCAATGTTTTTGTCTTTACTTTAGCCAAGTAGACAGCTTCACTTCGATCATACTTTAGTTGATTGATTTCCTTCTTCAACTCCTCATTCTCTTTGCGAAGCTCTTCTTTCTCTGCCCAGAGCTTGTTATACTTTAGGATATCAATCATCGTGGGTTGCTTGAATACTAATGGATATAAAGGTTCTTCAACAGAGAATGAAAATAGTACTTCTTCAACCCTTCTTTGGATCCATTCCACATAAGGATCATAAGCTCTACAATAACCCTTACCCATAAATATTTCCCTTCTTATGGATTTTTCCCCATGCATCCACAACTCTTTTCAGCACATCTGGGTCAGCTACTCTGGTGAAGTACAAAGACTCTTGAACATCTTCTTTTTTTGGTGGCCCCTCTAAGCATATCCAAACTGTCTGACGGTGAGAGAAGGGTTATAATTAATTCCCCATTTCCTCCCCATCAAAGGCACATTAGGGAAGCTTCCACAACTGAAAATGATCTCCTTGCCAAGTAGATCTCAGTTAAACCAGACAATATCTTTTGAAGCTAAACCCATCAGTATTTTTGACCATTCAAAGGAATTCCTTGAATCAATGAAAGCTCTGGAACAAGGAAGATGATCCACAAACCACTTGTGGAAAAGCGGTGCACAACAAGAAACCATCTTTTCTCTTCTTTTCTCATTCTTGTAATGCACATAATGGTATAGATATCCTAAAAGTGTTGACACATGATTCTTTGATACGAAGAGACAAACATCATTCATATCTACAAAGTCTGACACATCGGGAAACAACACAATCCCATAAGCACACAAAGCCAATATGGAACTAAAAACGACCCAACAACCTCATCAGCATATTTCCGAGCTTTATCCACGAAAAAAGCCAAAGTATATCCGGAGACTCCTCCTTTGCTGACAACATTATCCACTAACATAGATTTTCTCAAATAAAGAGAGGCAACGAGCTTGTCAAGATTAGGGCTCTCCTCAGAATAAAAGAAAGGTGCCTCATCCTGGACAGGAATTCCCAAAATATAAGCATACTCTTATAAAGTTGGAACCAACAAATAGTCTGGGAAGGTGAAACAACACAGAGGAGGGTCATAAAACTGCAAGAGAGTGTGAATGGCTCCATACTTATAATTTATGACGTTACAGATGAAACTCAAAATCCTCCCATAACCTCTTTTGAAAACTTCAAGAACACCGGGATCAACCATAACAATCAGGTCAAGAAGAGGTCCCAACTCTGGTGACGGGAACTTGTATACGATGATCTTGTTTCTGTCAACCTCCATCTCTATAGAACTCAGATAACTAGAATTAAATGCGAGACAAGCACCTGAAAGTACACAAACATACAATGTTAATATGCATAATGATTATGCATTTGTAATAAGGGATAAAGGTATCAATGCTCATGATAGGTTGTTTTGATGTTGACTGAATAAATCTAGAACTCTGCTCTGATACGAAACCCAGCAAACTAGAACACTGAGGTGATAGAAAACAAGAGTGAGAGAAAAAAGAAAGAGAAAGTTACCTAAAAAAACAAATCTGCAGCTCTTGAACTTGCTCAAACGCTTCACCAACTCTTTCCTTCTGGCTCTAACAACTTCAAGAAGGATGAAATAGACAAGAAAATTGGAGAAAAGCTTTGAGAAACCAAATTCGAAGAAGAGAATTTTTTGAGAAAAGAGAGAGAGTTTTCAGTTTTGATGGCTGCTGAAAATGAACCTCTTCCCTTAGGGTTTCACACTTTAGCTTTTATAGGATGATTGAGTGGTTAAAAATGAGAGCTACAGTGGTTAAAAATCTTGGTTGGTGATTTGGCACAAAATTGAAAAAAAGAAGCAAGGCACGGGTTATGGCATATGTGATGGCAATTGGTTGTTATTGTTGGTTATTGTTGTCCTTGTGAGTGACTAAGGACATTCAGAATGAAGGGAGTGGAGTAGCACCCTTGTTATGTAAGTTTTCACTTTGTTTCTTTTTATGGAAAAATGATTCAAAAGTGTGCATGAATGGTACACATCATGTTGGCACTCTTTAGGCGAGGTTTTGGACAAAGAAAAGAGGTGTTGGTGCGTGTAAATTTGGTGCCAATATCATGTTGCAACAGAACTCACTTGGTGCATGAAAATGTGACAACATAATATCCATAATGACCACTCCATGCAACTAACTTTAAATGATTATAACTTGGTGGATTTTGCTTCAAAATGTAAGTTCTTTGGCTCAATGGAAAGTAGGAAGATAATAGAGCAAGTTTGATGTTCAAAACTAGTTGAATTGAGACTTGGAATGATGAGAAAATTGGAGTGGAAAGCATGCCCAAAATATGTCCCAAGTGAACTTAGAAATATTCTAAATTATGAAACTTTTGGCAACTTTGACATCTTGACTTTAAAGCCATATAACTTGAGGATTTTTTATAATTTATGGAAAGCTTGAAGAACGATCTTCAGCTTTCATGTTCAAAGAAAGTTGATTTGGAGTCAAGAACTTGATGAAAAATGCCTTGGAAGATTGACCAAAAAATCTGCCTAAAACTTGTCCAACTTGACATCTTTGGAACCCTAACTTGGAGACATCATAACTCAAAATAAATCTTGGAGGATGCTCTATAACTTTCATGTTAGAGGAAAATTCATTTGAAGCTTGGATCATCATGAAAGATAGGCTTGAAAACATGTATCTCAAGCTGAAATTCTATACTTAGAAAAATTGCTAAGTGTTGAAATGACAAAATCTTGATTTTCTCAACTTTAGCTCTCCATACATCTCAATCTATGAATCTTTTGGACTTTCTTTCTTCTAAAAAAATTTAGTTCACGACGTCCTCTTTAATTTTATAACAATTTTTCTCCCATTGGATCAAGGATGAGATAATTATGAATGTTGCAAAATGGCTAGAATTAGGGTTTTCACACTTAGAAAATATTTCAACAAACACTAATCCAACCAAACTCCTGATTTTATGTTTCTCCTTGACTTTTCTTGTTCCAAACACATGAAAACACTTGATAAGACATATCATGCCCTTGATTCACTTTGAAATCCAAGACTTTGACCTCATGGAGTCACAATTGAATTTTCTTGATCAGATGAAACCCTAGCACTCTATCCATTGATTGAAGCTCATGTGATGACTTGTGATGAAACATAATTCATGTAGGGAACCTTCAAGTTGTATATTGAGACATAAGACCATGCATCGCCCAAGAAGGTAGCCACATATACCCTTTGACCAAAAACCCTAATCCAGTTGTCCACAAGATAGGAGGACATGATCAATGCTTGTAATCTTGATTCAAATAGTTGTGAGACATTCCTTGATGATGAGATGACCTTGGGGCTTGAGAATACAACAAGGTTGAGAATAAACCTTTGGTTGAGCTTTGGTAATGATATTCTTCCTCTTTAGAATTGAACAAAATACCTTGATCCCCTGCCTAGAACCAATGCTATACATAAATGATGATGCAAATGAAATGAAACATAAGCCAAGAGATTAAGAAAAGGTGAGGCAAATTTTGGGGTGCTACAATGGGGAATCTTGAACTAGTGGTATTAATCTCTGATGAGACAGTGCGTGTGTGGACATACAAGGTTAGTATTCTAACGTGCAAGTCAATTTAATAATCAAGTTTCGTGTAGCAAAAAATGGATATCATAAAGTGTGGTGTACTTGTGTGAGATAACTTTTATACCTTGATTTTTGTGGAGTGGATTGAAATTAATTTAGGCATTAACCTTTTTGGATTTCGGCCAGCCCATAACAATTTCCCCCAAGGCTTCTTAATCATAACTGAGTCGAGGAAGTCTTTAGCAGTTGTTCACTTCTAACCAAAAGTTGGGAATATATGCTTTAAATGTCTTCTCATCATCGAAACGTTTCACTCATTCTTTATGATGCATGGCTTAAAGCGACTAGTTAGGGCATGTAATTTCTTATAGTGCACTTAAGTTTGTTTATGTTTGCAAGGGGAAATCGAGTTGTTGGTATTATAACCTCTCCTTGCACCTGATCTGGTTCATTGCTTACCTTCTCAATGTATTTACCTAAATAGTATCTTATAACTTTCTCTCATCACTTCTTAATGTACTTACCTAAATAGTTACAACTCTTTGCTCAAAGCTTCCACTTCTCTCTATTATATTTTCTTTACAAACTTTGCCTTATTACCAGGTACCCTCCTTCCCTCAAACTTCTACCTTCACCATTTTCTATAATTTGATCAAAATGAATGATAATTTTGTTTGCATCTCTAGCGATTCTGAGAGTGATGCTTCTCCTATTACGAGAATAGGAGTATTACCTGATTCAAAATCCTCCTTCTTTATCTACAATCATCTAGGTCCTAAGGTTATATACCTTATTTATGATTCTGATATGGAAAGGCTTTCAGTGGATTCTCAGGATGAGGGAGCAATTCAAAGAGATTCCCCTTTCAATTCCCTCTTGTCCAATGATGATGTTGAGTAGGATCATGCAGCTACTTCTATTCCCTCTTTTTCTGGCGTGGCATGATTTTTGAATTTTTCTTCTTTGTCGGTTTCATAAATTTTTAGATTCATGTAGGAATCACTTTATAAGAAGTTGAGCAACTGAATCTGTGCATCCAAAAGATTTTCAAAAGCTAAATTCAATTTAAACTTCGAAATCACAATGTAATAATAAACCAAATAGCTGCATCAAACACAAGCATATATTTACATGATTTATATATTACATAGACACTATCTAATCATAACAAAACTTAAAATGGAAAAGAAATAATGCGGAAGAAAATCATTAAATAAAACCAAAAGAAATAATAAAATAAAATAAATAAATTAATGTGTATAAAAAAGTTTGAAGAAAAAGAAAGGAAATTTTTTTTTACGGTTGGCGTTGAGAGGTTTGTGTTAGAAAGTAAAGAGATAGTGAATTTTGTGTAGTGGAAAGGGTGAAAGTGGAAATGTATATTATGGTAAAGAGTAATGGTGTCTTGTGAGGTGTATTAAACTATGGCAAGAAAATATAGTGTGTTCGGTGTAATGAAGAATGTGATTGTGGTGTTTAGTATTAAGTTGAAATAGTATGAAATATGAAGATAAACTATATATGAGATGTATATTCTAAAATAAATTATGAGGCTGGTGGTGGAAAAGAAATGGTGTAGAAAATGGAGTGGGTTAAGAAAAATACAATACCAATCAATTCAATTTTTCCGTGTTTGAACCTTCACGTTTTGAGATAAGAATCCCTCTTTTATTCTTTCTATTCACTTTTTTCTTTAACTCTCTTTTAGAGGTGTCAAAATTGTGTGCATCGTTTTTTATCATTGATTGGTCCGTCGTCGCCTCTACCAACATCATCCAATATATATAACTAATAAACTAGGGTTCCTTTGTTTTATAGTTTCACAAATTCCCCTTTAGATAATTTAGAGATAAAATGAATTGAAAACCAATTAAATCATAAAAAATAAAACACTTAAAAATAATCAAATAAAATCTAAGTAAAATCACAATTAATCCTATTTAGTTATTTCGAACATTTTGACAAAAAAATGAAAAAATAAAAGGACTCAAAATGATTAAAAAACGGGCGCAAAAATGTTCGAAAAATTAAAATGAATGCACTAAAATGATTAGGGTGAAATAAACCTCTGGAAAACATATAGGTTTTGATTAAATTTTGAAGTAAAAAACGACTGGTTAAAAAGACTCAGACTGATCAAAATGCGATCGCAAAGGGGTCGAAAAAGTTAAACGAGCATGCCAAGTTAAACTACGTGAACCGTAGATTAATAAAATTGACGTCTGCAAGCTCGAGTTTGAAATTTTTCGTTTGCTAACTATTTTACATTTGAGAATCCGTTCAACCGGTCTATCTATAGATCCAAAAATTTATTTTGGTTGACATTTTAAGCATTTGTGAGATGAAATGCATGTTATGTTCATATGAGGCAAATTCCAAAATGAATGTATTGATTCATTGATTTAGGGTCAAAATTTGGGTGTGAGACTAGATTGAGGAGAGAACGTGCTAGATTTTTTTATTCAGGTTTACCAAAGAACCTAAAACCAAGATCCTAGTGATTATGACAACAAGGCTCATATGAAGAACATGGGTCGATCGGACGTAGTTTCTTGGGTTAAGTCGGATCGGCATTTTAAAGTCGATGAGTTCTCCCTGAGAATGGTGACATTGGTTGAGCCAGCCAATGCAATTAAGTATAACTAGGTGGCTACAAAAGTGATGGGGATCCTATCTATATTAAATACTGAGATGACCATAGGTGCGGACGACATCGTGGTCGGCAATCCATCAGATTGGTCGGTCCTTCTTGTGGACTCAGAAAAAAGGACAAGCAACCTCTTTGACAGGCATTCGGTTCCCTTTTATAAGTGTATTGACCAGGGTAGGTCCGCAGTTTCCTTTGTCTGAATTTGAAGTAGCCATCCTAAAGCACTTGAAAGTTTGCGTTTCTCAAATTCATCTAGGTTCCTGGGCCTTCATGAAGGTGTTCCAATTTTCGGCTAAGCACAGGTCTTAGAAAACTTATCCATGATTGTTCTTCTACCTGTTATATATCATGCACACCTCTCAGAATGACATTCATGACCAGTGTAACACCCATTTTAATTATTTTTGGTTTCAGAGATATTTTATTCGCGGATGTGTTTTGAGAAATTAATTGGAGAATCAAGAACTCATGATATTGGTGTGCAGTGAAGAAAATGTGATAGTTGATAGCAATGTAATATTATTATTAATTATTATCATTATTATTACTAATATTAAAATATGAGAAAAATATAATTAAATGGAATTTTAGAATTAAGTGGATTTTGCGAATTAAAAGAAATAAGAGGATTATTATTATTTGGATTTTTGGATTAAAATAATTATGAGAATATGATTTATTGGGATTAAAAGAGAATTATTCGGGATGAGGGGTAACATTGGCATTTGGGAAAATTAGAGAAACACATGCACGGGGAAGCAAGCGAAGGACACGATTGAGGAAGGCTGAAGCAAGAGTTGAAGCTTGGCCAGGAGATCATAAAGATTATCAATTTGTGTGGATTGAGAAGCTCCATCAACATCAACATTGAATTTGAGGTAGGGGGAATTGATCGGTTGAATGGGTATTTGTATGAATAAATTGGTAGAGGGAAATCCCCTAATTCCCAGGGATGAAGATGAATGATGTTGATACAGGTATAAATTCTGTTATGATTGTGATTGTTATGTTGAAAGTTCATTGCATGTGCTGTGGGGAAATGGTTTATGTGAAATTGGGGTTCCGGGTAGTTCGAGGTTTATTGTCGGAAGTTGGATAATTGAGCAGATAATGAGGTTTATCGGGTAAAATTGAGTTTGGATGTTGGGGCTAGGTTGTAGAACCTTAAGCCGATGATTTTAGTGTTGTCTCGATGGAAATTGGAGAGTGGGAGAGCTGTTGGTTTCTGAGCAGCAATTTTATTTTTCCAGAATCGCAAACATTCGCTAGCCCATCGCTAGGCGAATGCCTGGCGAGCATTCGCTAGCAGCTCGCGTAGCGAGCGTGTAGCGAGCCTTGACAGTGGTTGTTTTTCTGTACTCGCTAGCAAGTTTGCTGAGCGAGGTAGTAGCGAGCACTTCCAGTAGCTCAGAAGTGTGGTTCGCGAGGAGGTTTACTAGGCGAACGTGTAGCGAACACTCGCTAGGAGCTCGCGTAGCGAGCAGGTAGCGAGTGTAGCAGGTTTTGGTTTTTGAGAGCAATGTGCAGTTGATGCTGCTGAGTGCGATCGGACTGATGAGCTGTGATAATAGATGAGTGTTGAGAGTATGTTGAGGGGTATGAGGGACGTGTGGCCGGCTTTTATCGCATTGGACATAATCGGTGGATTATGTGATAAGTATAGATATGTATGTGTTATGTGTGGTATATGTGGGATTCGTAGGATCGATACGCTTTATATGCGTCGTGTTTATGTGTTGTTGTGATGATTGGGTCAGTAGGACCGGTATGCCTGATGTGCATGATGTGTGATGTGTTGTGTGATATTTGTATGATACATGATGAGATGTTGTCAGGGGACCGTGTGCACCGTGTGTGCTGGTGTTGTTGTGTGCATGGGGTTTGCATATGCATGTTTACGGGGTGAATCATTGCTCAGATGGAGCGTATGTGATTCACTCGCATGCTCCAAATGGGGAGCATGGTAGGGATAGATCATTGCTCAGAGGGAGTGGATGCAATCTATCCTGAGCGTGATTTTTCCCGGTGCTCCGGAAGGGAGTGGTAGGGATAGATCGTTGCTCAGAGGGAGTGGATGCGATCTATCGTGAGTGTGAATTACCGGGGCTCCAAATGGGGAGCGTGGTAGGGATAGATCGTTGCTCAGAGGGATTGTATGCGATCTATCCTGAGGATGGTTGACGAACCAGTGATGTTGAGTCGGTACCGCATATCATTGTGTTGAGTTGCATGTGTTGCATTGTTGTGTGTAGTGATTGTTGATGGTGAGACAGTAGGTCCGAATGTGTTGTATATGACATGAATGTTTTATATGTTTCTGCCTTTATTTCATGTACATTTATATCGTTAATATTTGATCATGAATTCTCACCCCTTTGCTGTTGTTGTGGTTTGTGCTTCTTTGGAAGTACAGACAATCTGAGTGTTTAGCTAGCTTGGATTGTGGCGTCGTCGTAAGACTGCTCTAATACGTAACACCGGGGCCTTTTGGGAGTCTTATTGTTTTATTGTTGATATGTGTGCCCCTATGGCGTATCTGACTTTTGTGAGACATGTGATGACATTATGTATATTTTGGGCAGTGGCCGTACATGATGTATATGACGATGTTGATGATATGGATGGTGTATATATGTTATGTGATATGTGAGAGACTTCTTTTTCCGCTGAAATTTTATTGGAAATCAGTTTAGAAAAATGATTTATGGAATTTTGTTGGAATTTGTGACATCCCGTTGTGGGAAAAACTCTGATATGTGTTTATTTTAAGTGCTTTATTTTATTTTGGGAAACGAGGTGTTACAAGTTGGTATCAGAGCAGGTTGGTCCATCCCGCCAAGTTGTCTTGTATTGTGGTCTAATCCCCTGTATGTGGCATGTGTGAGAAACACCGTCGATACATGTTGTTGTCTAGCTTTATTGGTAGAAGTGGAATGATTTGAGTGGGAAAGAGCTTGTGCTTATCCCGATTGCTGCACGTGTGGAACTGTAGCTCGGTGTATGGTTGAACGTTCCTATAGTTTGGTAAAGATGGTTCATACCCCATCATGATTTCCAGCTGTCTATTTGCAAATTGAGGAACTGATCACCCTTAATCTCTTGTTGATAGCAGTTGGGATTGTGTTATATGGAATGGGCGTGTCTTGCAAGCTTAGGTGGCATGAACAGGGAATTGTCTTGAGTTAAGCTAAGTGCTTAAGGGACTATTTTGAGGAGTCGACATAAGACGTGTTGAGGTGTTTATGTTAACGGAAAATTTTGAATGCTAAGGAAAGTGAGCAAATTGGGGTTTGTCAATTAATGGTGATTGTCTGGAGATTTCCTGAGTAGGTAAGTGATTTACTACCGGAATGTGAAGTGAAGCTTGTACAATGACTTCGTTCTTGGGACTAGTCTGATATTAGTGACTCCATATTGTGTGTCTGCGTTGGGATTGGAGAAGTTGAATAGTCAACTTGAAGACCTGCTGGAAGAGAGGTTCTTTTGTTTGAGTGTGTTACCGTTGGATGCACCAATTTTGTTGGTTAAGAAGGCATGAGGTTTTGTGAAACTTTGGGTGAACTATGGATAAGCGATCAAGGTGACTATCAAGGGTAAATGTTCGCTTCCAAGAGTTGATAAATTGATGGGCCAATTGGTTGGAGGATGTGAATTATGTGCTCACGTGATCTCAAGTAAAGTTATTGTGGTTGATATGTCGAAGGTCGAAGTTGTATCGCATTGGGAGACTTTAAGGTCTGCTTTTAAGATTGGGAGTAATTGGGTTTCAAAATATATAAAGATTGAAAGTGTGTTGGATGGCCTCCTAGGTATGAAATTGTTGTTGTACATTGAATTACGAGATCACAGCTTTTTACGGAATCGAAATCGGACACTCGGAAGTCAGGTAACGGTCAAAAATAGGTTTTCAGACTGTCATATTCGCCAGGTCCTTCGCCTAGAGAGCATGCTAGCGAACGACTCCACGCTCGCTACGGTGTTCGCCTAGCGAAGGGGGCCTGGGCAGAAAATGTTGTTCTGGTATTTTTGTCGTAACAGGAGAACCGTAACTCGAAATGACGCACGGTTTGAAGCGTTAGGAAGCTATTACAATGCTCTATGTGATGGTGAAGTAATGAAATGGAGTTGAGTTTTATTGTTGAAACATGGTTGGATGTTGTAGTGGGTGCAGAAGGCACGGTTCATGTTTCCGCCACAACTCACAACTTGTTTGTTTGTTTGGCATGGGATTTTCCTTACTTAATTGAGTGAGGCAATGGTTGTGTTGACCGATGATATTTTAATACATTTGAAGAGTATAGAGTATCATGTTGAAGATCGAGAACTTGAGTTATCATTGTTGGAGAATAAGCAGCTATATACCACTTGAGAAGAGTTCAAAGGGTTTTGGGAGAGCTGTCCGCAGCTCGTGTGTTGAGTTTTGTCGAGCCCGAAGGGACTATTTGTTGTGTTTTATGACGCTTTGTTGATATGATTAGGAAATATGTTAAAGGTACCTTGAAGTACATGAGAGGAATCATCCGACCAGTGATTTAGAGTTGGTTGCGATTGTGGTTGTGCCGGAGTTGGAGGCTTCAATCGTTTTGCCTGAGATTTGAAATTTTTGGTGATCCTAAGAGCGTATAGTGTTTGTTTGAGTTGGAAGGGTTGAATATGAGGGAGAGGAAATAATTAGGACTTCTGAAGAATTACAGCTTCGAGTTGAATTACCGTTCGGGTAAAGTGAACGTGGTAGCTAATGCGGTAAGTTGGAAATATTTGCATAATACCCATATTGATGGTGAAAAGAGATAGAACTGATTGAGCAATTTGGTAATATGAGTTTAGTGAGTGAAGATACTTCATATGGAGTTAAGCTTGTATTGTTAGAACTGACTAGTTGTATTCTTGAGGAGAATCGAGAAAGTCAGAAATCTGGGTTGAGTAGGTGGATTAGTTGAATTTGATGAACCAGAATCAAAGAGTTGATTGCCAGATTTGTGAGAATAGTACCATGATGTGTTGTGGTAGAGTGTGTGTTCCAGATGTCGCTAAGTGGAGTAGGGGTACTCTCGAAGAAATACATTAAGGTAGATGGAGTATCCATCCCGACGCTATGAAGAAGTAACCGAATTTGAGTAAATTGTTTTGGTAACCATAGATGAAGAGAGGTGTGGTGGAGGTTGAGTATACTGGATGGAATTTTTGTGAGTCAAAGATTGAACATCAGAGACCGTTGAGTTTGACACGGCCGTTAAATATTCCAGGGAGGAAATCGGGCAGTATTTTCGTGAATTTGGGTGTTGAGATTTACAAAGAATTGGAAAGATATAATTTTAATTTGAGTTATTGTGAGTGGATTGACTGTTCTATGTGAGGATTTATGTGATGCATATTGAGGAAGCGGGGAAGTTGTATGAAATACTATCGAATATTGTGTCAGATGGAAGTTTGAGGCTTATTTTGAGTTTTTGGAGGAGCTTACGGGAAGCTCTGGGTACTAATTCGAAGTGGAGTTCAGCTTATCATCCGCAAACTGATGGTCAGTCGGAGAGGACTATCCCGTCGCTGGAGGATTTGCTGAGGGCTTGTGTGTTAGATCAAGGTGGATCGTGGGATGGTTAATTACCGCTGATTGAGTCGCCTACAGTATCAGTTACCATTCTAGTGTCAGAATGGCATTGTATGGGGCCTTGCGAGATAGAAAGTGTGGGACTCTCTTGAGTTGGGATGAATCGAGCAGGAGTGTTATGCTCATATCTGAGAATTGTGCACGAGACGACTGAGGAAATCAAGAGGATCCAAGAAAAGATGTGTTTTGAGAGTTATGATGGTAGTGGGTGTTGGTCGAGCTTCGAAGTCTCGAGAACACACTCGGTGTTTTATTTATCTGTATCAGAGTGGCGCAGCAGAAGCGGGAGGGGGGGGGGGGAAGTAACATGTTAGACTACTTTGCCGCTATCGCTTATGGATGGCATGATGTGTTTCATGTGTTTTCATTGAGGGAGTATATTGAATCAGATGGATGTTATGCAAGTGAGAAATAATTTGACGGTTGGGGCATTGCTAGTTCGGATTGATGAACGAGAAGCAACTCCGAGGGAAGGAGAAACCCTTGGTGAGAGTGGCTTGGAGAGGTGCTGCAAGAGGCAGGGTGACCTGGGAATTGGAAAGCAGGATGCGGGAAGCGTGTCCAGAGTTATTTCCATCAGATATTTTCGAGGACGGAAATAATTAAAGTGGGGGAGAGTTGTAACACCCATTTTAATTATTTTTGGTTTCAGAGATATTTTATTCGCGTATGTGTTTTGAGAAATTAATTGGAGAATCAAGAACTCATGATATTGGTGTGCAGTGAAGAAAATGTGATAGTTGATAGTAATGTAATATTATTATTAATTATTATCATTATTATTACTAATATTAAAATATGAGAAAAATATAATTAAATGGAATTTTGGAATTAAGTGGATTTTGCAAATTAAAAGAAATAAGAGGATTATTATTATTTGGATTTTTGGATTAAAAGAATTATGAAAATATGATTTATTGGGAATAAAAGAGAATTAATCGGGATGAGGGGTAACATTGGCATTTGGGAAAATTAGAGAAACACATGCACGGGGAAGCAAGCGAAGGACACGATTGAGGAAGGCTGAAGCAAGAGTTGAAGCTTGGCCAGAAGATCATCAAGATTATCAATTTGTGTGGATTGAGAAGCTTCATCAACATCAACATCGAATTTGAGGTAAAGGGGGGGGGGGGATTGATCGGTTGAATGGGTATTTGCATGAATAAATTGGTAGAGGGAAATCCCCTAATTCCCAGGGATGAAGATGAATGATGTTGATACAGGTATAAATTCTGTTATGATTGTGATTGTTATGTTGAAAGTTCATTGCATGTGCTGTGGGGCAATGGATTATGTGAAATTGGGGTTCCGGGTAGTTCGAGGTTTATTGTCGGAAGTTGGATAATTGAGCAGATAATGAGGTTTATCGGGTAAAATTGAGTTTGGATGTTGGGGCTAGTTTGTAGAACCTTAAGCCGATGATTTTAGTGTTGTCTCGATGGAAATTGGAGAGTGGGAGAGCTGCTGATTTCTGAGCAGTAGTTTTATTTTTCCAGAATCGCAAACATTCGCTAGCCCATCGCTAGGCGAATGCCTGGCGAGCATTCGCTAGCAGCTCGCGTAGCGAGCGTGTAGCGAGCCTTGACAGTGGTTGTTTTTCTGTACTCGCTAGCAAGTTTGCTGAGCGACGTAGTAGCGAGCACTTCCAGTAGCTCAGAAGTGTGGTTCGCGAGGAGGTTCGCTAGGCGAACGTGTAGCGAACACTCGCTAGGAGCTCGCGTAGCGAGCAGGTAGCGAGTGTAGCAGGTTTTGGTTTTTGAGAGCTGTGTGCAGCTGGTGCTGCTGAGTGCGATCGGACTAATGTGCTCTGATGATAGCTGAGTGTTGAGAGTATATTGAGGGGTATGAGGGCCGTGTGGCCGACTTTTATCGCATTGGACATAATCAGTGGATTATGTGATAAGTATAGATATGTATGTGTTATGTGTGGTATATGTGGGATCCGTAGGATCGATACAATTTATATGCGTCGTGTTTATGTGTTGTTGTGACGATTGGGTCAGTAGGACCGGTATGCCTGATGTGCATGATGTGTGATGTGTTGTGTGATATTTGTATGATACATGATGAGATGTGGTCAAGGGACCGTGTGCACCATGTGTGCTGGTGTTGCTGTGTGCATGGGGTTTGCATATGCATGTTTATAGGGTGAATCATTGCTCAGATGGAGCGTATGTGATTCACTCGCGTGCTCCAAATGGGGAGCATGGTAGGGATAGATCGTTGCTCAGAGGGAGTGGATGCGATCTATCCTGAGTGTGATTTTTCCCGGTGCTCCAGAAGAGAGTGGTAGGGATAGATCGTTGCTCAGAGGGAGTGGATGCGATCTATCCTGAGTGTGAATTACCGGGGCTCCAAATGGGGAGCGTGGTAGGGATAGATCGTTGCTCAGAGGGAGCGTATGCAATCTATTCTAAGGATGGTTGACGAACCAGTGATGTTGAGTCGGTACCGCATATCATTGTGTTGAGTTGCATGTGTTGCATTGTTGTGTGTAGTGATTGTTGATGGTGGGACAGTAGGTCCGAATGTGTTGTATATAAAATGACATTTTATATGTTTCTGCCTTAATTTCATGTACATTTATATCGTTAATATTTGATCGTGAATTCTCACCCCTTTGTTGTTGTTGTGGTCTGTGCTTCTTCAGAAGTACAGACAATCCGAGTGTTTAGCTAGCTTGGATTGTGGCGTCGTCGTAGGACTGCTCTGATACGTAACACCGGGGCTTTTTGGGAGTCTTATTGTTTTATTGTTGATATGTGTGCCCCTGTGGCGTATCTGACTTTTGTGAGACATGTGATGACATTATGTATATTTTGGGCAGTGGCCGTACATGATGTATATGACGATGTTGATGATATAGATGGTGTATATATGTTATGTGATATGTGACAGACTTCTTTTTCCGCTGAAATTTTATTGGAAATCAGTTTAGAAAAATGATTTATGGAATTTTGTTGGAATTTGTGACATCCCGTTGTGGGAAAAACTCTGATATGTGTTTATTTTAAGTGCTTTATTTTATTTTGGGAAACGGGGTGTTACAACCAGGGGCTTACCAAACTTCATGCGAACTAAGCTTAGTCCATCTTGTGGAGTTTCATATTGGTTAAGCGCTTTACTTCGGAGGGTCATCTTGATTTTTTTTTGACCCGTTCGTCTTCTCTCGTAATTGCAAGAGTAGATTTATAAAGTATTGGTATTTGCCTTATTTAAGCTCCACAACACATTCCTACCGCATCAAACTAGATTCCCTCTCCACCGAGGAGGTTATAATGAAGGGGTTTAGATCCTCTGTAGTGGATGCATAAGGGTTCATCCCTATCTCAGTCTTGTCTTTGTTGGAGAGGAAAAAACAAATTGGCACCTGCACCATTTTGAATGTGGTCGATCGCGCAAAGAGGAAGGAGATTATTTATGTGGGTGGAGTCCTATGCTGGCCGGGCTATTAAACCCTATACATTTTTTGGACTATTTTGCTGCTAAGGATACTACAACTGCCCCATGGTTGATTAGCTTACAACTGTTTCTGCCACTTTGTCCATGGAAGACCCACCAAAGCCTTCTCCTACTCTAGTGAAAAGGGTTCGATACTAGGATTATCATTCTCCTTTGGAGGAGGATTCCCTTAAACGGGTTTGTTTTCCCTATAGATGTTACTTCAAGGTTGGTTCTTCCTTTCCTCCAGTTATCCTCCATTCTCCTTGCTTGGATTCCTCGCACTCTCGAGGAAATTATTGTTGTTGCATCAGTAAATGATCTTTCCTTTGTCCAATATATTCCTAGGAGGAGAAGATGAAACTTTTTGCTAAGGTCACCTATCAAACCTATTTGGAAACCTATTTGTTTTACTTAGCTGCAGTTGGCTGATGTCTTTATTAGGACAAATCCTTCCAAGGAAATGGATACATTGAAGGGAAAATGCGAAGACACAGAGAAAAAAGTATCTACCTCCCAGAAGGATCTATATGACCTCTAAGAGAAGAATAAACTTGTTAAGGCTTTGCAACAGGGTGCGACACATCATAGCGAGGAAGCTTAATTACTCTCTCTTTTGTTTTACTTTCCTTTGTATAATATGTTGGACATATGAATCCACAAATAAGAGGGGGTGGGAGAGGGGTGAATTGGATTTTCTGGAAAATAATAGTTTGAAAACATTTTGTTATCATTTTTATAGTTTATAACAATTTTAAAAATGTTTTTAGCAAATAGCAGCAAAAATTAAATATTCATAAAATAAAGAGTTAAGAGTAAGAGAAATGACACCAGAGGTTTATACAGGTTCAGCCAAGAAGACTTAATCATGTCCTCAAAATTTGAGCTTGAAAGTATCCAACAATGCTTAAAAGTTGTTAGTAGTTTAAACTCTCAAACCCTCTTATACAAGGAAAAATAAAGTTTAGGCTAACTTCCAACCAAACAATGAACAAAAGAGAGAAACAGTTAGTCCTCCTTCCAAACACAAACTTAAAGTGGTTAATCCCAAAGCTAAATCAAGATTTTCTATGGACTTATCTCGAACCAAAATTAACTTTTAATCAGGTTTAACTCACGAACCGAACTGGAGTTTTTACAAGGCTGACCATGAACCAAGATGAGATTTTAAACCCAAATTATCTCAAACCAAAGTAGTTTTTAACTAGGCTTAACTCCTGAACCAAGTTGAGATTTTAAACCGGGATGATCTCGAACTGAAGTAAACTTTTAAAATAGGCCGAGCATATGAACCAAACCAACGACTTAGAAACTAAATCTCCAAATCAAAGTTTTTAAAGGGTTTAGATGAACGCAAACAAATACTCCCTTAAGGATAAATTATTCAACCAAGGGAAAAATACTCCTTGGTTAATTTACAATAACGCCCTTTCTAGAATACAAAATTCCTCACGAAACAAAAATACTTTCTCATAGTTCGACGACAAAGTTTAAGTGAGAGAAAGTGAAGAAATTTGTTTAGAGAGAATGTGAGGCGTGGGATAGAGAGTTCATGTTTTTTGGATGTGAAAATGTGAATTTATAAGTCTCTATTTATAAGATAAAGGTTGGAACAAAAAAGGAAAGATCCATGAGCCAAAATTCATGAGTCAAGCGATTAGCTTCTTGCCTTAACAATTGGGAGCCAAAATTTAATCGATTACAAATGCTTAAAATGAAAAGAATGGATACATAAATGTTTCCATTCATTAAGACATTGTCACAATCATTTTTGTACTTTGTTTACATGAACCCAATCAATTGGGTATAAGTGTCAATCGATTGTACAATTAAAAAACTTGTCTAAAACTATTCTAACAGTTCCCAAATCAATTGGCACGACACCAAAAAAATTTCAAGGATGTTTTTTTGAAGAAAAAGAAGGTTAAAATTTTTGTTTTATGTGTGTGTCTGTGTGTGTGACTTAGCAATATAACTTTACAAAAAAATCCTTCGCGCTTTTAAAAAACATAATTCATTCAGATGCAAATGGGTGAGCTTTCATACTTTCTCTCTTTTAAACTTTGAAGCTTCAAATTTTTCTGAATCAACCAATCATGTATACACTTGCTTAAATATTTTCTGAGATGAGGTTTGAGATATCTTCAAGTTAAATTCCATAATTAGAGGATGTTTGAAGTGATCACCAAATTTTAATTCATCTTCTTCCATCTATAATCGATTGTCATACTTGAATCCTCATAAGTTGTACTAAGTTTTCCAAATCATCCTTTAAGTTTTCATCATCAAAAGAACATTACCAAAGAAAAACATTAATCCTTTGACTTAGAACCCTTGCAAAATATGGTTTCACATTCTCCCCCTTTTTATGATGACAATGCTTCTCTCAAGAAGGTGGTAAAAAAACAAATATATTATATATATATATATATATATATATATATATATATATATATATATATATATATATATATATATATATATATATATATATATATATATATATATATATATATATATATATATATATATATATATATATATATATATATATATATATATATATATATATATATATATATATATATATATATATATATATATATATATATATATATATATATATATATATATATATATATATATATATATATATATATATATATATATATATATATATATATATATATATATATATATATATATATATATATATATATATATATATATATATATATATATATATATATATATATATATATATATATATATATATATATATATATATATATATATATATATATATATATATATATATATATATATATATATATATATATATATATATATATATATATATATATATATATATATATATATATATATATATATATATATATATATATATATATATATATATATATATATATATATATATATATATATATATATATATATATAATCTCGTAGTAGTTGTATGAGGTTTGGATAAAGTTAGGAGTTATTTTATATATATATATATATATATATATATATATATATATATATATATATATATATATATATATATATATATATATATATATATATATATATATATATATATATATATATATATATATATATATATATATATATATATATATATATAATCTCGTAGTAGTTGTATGAGGTTTGGATAAAGTTACGAGTTATTATATATATATATATATATATATATATATATATATATATATATATATATATATATATATATATATATATATATATATATATATATATATATATATATATATATATATATATATATATATATATATATATATATATATATAAATATAAGTGAGACTATTATTTATCAAAATCATCATCTATGAACAAATCTCGCAGGAGTTGCGTCGAGGCTTGAATAAAATTACGACTTATAAAGTCCATTTTGTCGTTTGTCTTATCCAGCTTCTTGATTGACCTTGAGTAGGTCTTCAGCTGAGGGTGTAACACCCTAAACGCTATTATTTATTTATAAAATATTGAGAATATTCAAATGAAACAGGGGTGTCACATTGGCTAAACATTCAACTTTTTATTTCAAAAGAGGACTTTTATATTTTAAAATTTAACATAGTAATTCAATTTAAAAACAAATCATAAGACATAACAAAGTATTCTTAACCCGATGTTATAATATCAAAGCATAATCGGAAATCATACTAATAGCCGAAAAGGTATGGCAAAAACGTAAATTGAAGCAAAACAAATTGAAAAGGCCAATATGCCATCCTCCACAAAACAACATATATCACTCATCAGTCTCGACTTAGAAATTATCTGCATAAATTACAGTCATAAATTAAATATGATAAAAACAAGAAAGGATGAGAATACATTCCATAAATTAAATGGTGTAAAAACAATAAAAATAGTACACAACATCATTTACAGTCAACACAAAAATGCAACTCGCAACCTAGACAAAATTAATTATGCAATGCTCATCTCCTCTACTCCCATGCATGTGATACCAATCACTAGATATGTATGTTACTGAGTGATCCTAAACATTGGACCGAAGTCCTAACACTAGACCGAAGGTCTAAACACTGGACCGAAGTTCTAAGCTAACATTGATATACATTATGCATTATGCATGATGCTAGTAACAAATGCAATTTCTTCAACCAAACCTCCTACCCCAATATTAACACCGTTGATTAAGGCTAACAAACATTCTTGCGAATCTAAACATATTAGACAATGTTGGTTAAGGCTAAGAGTAATTATTATGAACCTAAACATATCAAACACTACCGATTAAAGCTAACACTAGTTCTTGCGAACCTAAACATATTAAACACTGTTGATTAAGGCTAACACAGATTCATCTTGAACCTAAACATAAAACCCATGCAACCCCGCCAATTATAGCTAAAACATTGTTTCACATTGAACCTAAACCATCAATGTTCAACATCGCTTACTCAAGAGGTGACTATCAATTAAATTACTCATAAACAAACTGAACTCATGATTCACAATTTAGGTTACTCTTATATTCATCAAACACTAGACTTACGGGTTTCTCAAAACCCTTGCCCTCTAAATTTACCCTAAACTCTAAAATTATCTCATTTTAATTAACAGGGTTCCATATTTCTACTTGTCAAAACCTAACCGATCCAATATAAATCTAAAAGCACAAATAGCTGAAAGGTTTAAAAACACTAAAATCGAAACATATGTCACGAAAACCAAAAATCCTAAAACCCAAACAAACAGGACCACGGCCGCGGCGACCGAACATGACTGTCGACCCGCTATTTCACAACTATGTATGTTACATTTCCAAATGGTAGAATCAACATTAAATTTCTTCATATTATATTGCATTATTATATTCAAATGTGAAAGAATTAATTATTTTTACATGTAGCTTTATTGCATTACTACAACAAAAATTGGTCTGTGTTGCATTTCCAATGTTGTTACTCAATGCTGCCACTCTCTTCCTTTACACAAATAAATGAAATGTGTGTCATCCAAAACTGATATGCACTCTATCCCAGCCCCATCTAGGAATGTAACTAAGACTTTAAGTGAACTTTCTCAAAATCACCACCTGAGTTTTTAAAGGTTAAAAAGAAAAGTTCCATAAACAAAAGTACCAAACTGTAGCTATGTACTGTTATCTACTTTGACAGTTTTCTCACAAGAACGTTGATAACAACAACATTCAACTGATGATACAAAAGCAATTAAGGATTCAAAGTAATAAGGAAAATCTTAGCATGTTGACATTTTTTCACTGAGTCTCATTTTATAATTAATGTCGCAATAACATTAAATTTTACAAGCATGAGACTCCGGTAAGGCGGTAAAAATAAAGAAAATTCTGACATCTATAAAAATATGAAGTCAAATCACATGCTTCATTAAGAAAAAAATCTATGAAATTCATAACATAAATTTCATCAATCACATGTTGCTTAAAAGATACAGTAGTGCTCAAATCTCAATCTCAATAACTCTCATCATTCTTAAATTATTAAATTATGACACAAACAAAACCAATTAGATAACAGGGTATAACACTTCCAAATCAGAAATAAATTTGAAGTGTCTGATACAAAACACATTAATATAAATCACATCTTAAAGCTCAAGGCTCAAGTTTCTTCCATTAGGTAATGTGATAAAAAAAACAAGTCATGAATGAGTAAGAACAAGAGTGTTCAAAAGAATGGGATAAATTCACTAATAAGATCTCAATTTTTCTTCGATTCATGACAATCCAAATTTATAATTTGATATATACGAATAAAGAACAATTTTCACGTAAAAATGGAATGCAATTCCAACACATATAATATCAATCATTCATATTTATTAAATCATCACATACTCACATGAACATCAATAATTCAAACATAAAAAAATATTAGCATTACATACACACAAAATCATAGAGGTTTTGCACAAACCATACATAATTCAAGAATAACAATACATAAAAGAAAAAGGGATCAAGGAAATCCCCACTATCCCTAAAGTCAAAAACTAATTATAAAACAATTTTCCTCCTTATCTTGATTAAGCGGAAAAAACTTGAGTTCTTGATGATTGGAGATACTTGCACTTCTCTCGTTTAAGGTATGCATATTTTTCCTTTTTTTCTTCAAACTGATACGTGTTCTCATAGCTCCTCTCATTCTTATGAAAAATAAAATTCTAATTTTATTTTATTCATTTTATTTTCATTAATTCCTTTAATTTTAATTATTATAATTCTCTACCTCCTTTAATTTATAATTTCTCTCTATTTACCCATAATATTTAATTAATTATAAACCTTCAATTTCTTATTATTTCTAATATTTTTATATAAATAAACTCTTAATTTAAATTATTATTATTATTCTAAAAATACCAAATAAAATAATAAGGAAGTACACTAAAAATTGAATAAAATTTTAAATAAAACTTCGAAGATGCTCTCAAAACTCTCAGTGAAGGAACGAATGACGTCTAAGATTCTAAAATCAATATGTTTACCGAGAAAATTGAACTATTTTGTATGGAATCCGCATAATCTGTGGATTCCATGCAAATTATATTCCTCCACTTAGTAATCAAACTAAGCAATTTCGAGAAAACCTTTTATAACAAAGATTGTACTAACAAAATATTGAGATATATGTGTAGGGAATGGAAACAAAAAGGTTATCGCTATAAAAGAATCAAATGATCTTAGTACTTTGGATATTACAAATCTATTTGAAAAGTTAGCCGAGCATGGAAATGAACTGAAACGACTCGCCGATAGCGAAGTAAATTCGAAAAAAAAGGTAAAGAATAGAAATGAGATCTTTCTTTGAAAGCCTCGTCATCTAATGAGAAGAAGTCAAAGAAAGAAAGTGACAACTCTAACAAAGAAGCTTCTAAAAAGGAAGAGATGATTTTATTCGTTAGAAGGTACAATATATACTTAAAGAGAAACAACATCAAGCATTCTGACAAAGGATTAGTAAATTTCAAAAATACTCACATGTCTAAGAAAGAACACAAGAAAATGGATGGTGATATCATGTGTTACGAGTTCAGAAAATTGGGATATTATAGAACCATTTGTCTAAGTTTCACCAAACATCATAAAAATAAAGATAAGGTATTCTACAAGACGAAATTACAAAGCTCCAAAGGTTATAAAGCCAATATCGCATGGAAAGAAGTGGATGAGAACTCCTTCTTCAATTCTTGCTCAAGTACAGATGATGAGTGTGCCAACTTATACTTGATAGCACGTAAGAAATGTGAAACTTCACAAGTATATACTTTTGAACCCGATGATGAATGTTCTTATAGGGAATTGCCGAAAGCATTCAATTACATGTATGTGGATTCTATAAAAGCGTTTAAGAAAATTTCTCTCCAAAAGGAAATGATTTTAAAACTTGAAAAGAGGATAAATCATCTTAATCATGCTTTGGAAACTCTTAAGAAAGCGCATACATCTCTTGTTGATGAGTGTTATAATGTTTCACATACTTTAGTTGAAAAGATGGAAATAGTGGAATGTGTTGAATGCCAAATTTTAAAACTTGAAATTTCAACTCTTAAAAGACAACTAACACATGTTACTTCACTTTCTTGTACTTTTTTCTAGATCTTCGAGTAAAAGTGGAAAGATTTTAAGAAAAAATCTCATGTCACTAAAATAAATAGAAGAAGAATTTCATCTAAAGTTATTTGGCATTATTATGGTGATAAGGGTCACATTAGGCCTCTTTATCATGTTAGAAACTTTTTAGTTCCAGATGGAAAAATGACAAGGGGTCCTAAGTGTACCTTAACTAACCTTTAAATGAACCATTAGTAAGGGACCTAAATTACCTACTTTATTGTCACAAGGAAGTCTCGCCTCCTCGAAAAAGTTGTGGTTTCTAGATAGTGGATATTCAAGACACGTGATGGGAGAGGCTTCCGTGTTCATCAAGTTCGATGAGAAGGAAACAAGTCACATACCGTATGGAGACAATACGAAAGGTAACATTCTTGGTAAGGGTATTATGGGATATCCTTCCATAATTACCATTGAAAACGTGCTTTTAGTCAAAGGACTTAAACATAATTAACTTAGCATTAGTCAATTATGTGACAAGGAATATTTCATAGTTTTTGATACTCTTAGTTTTGTAATTGAGTATAAGGCAAGTAAGGACCTTGTGTTTAAGGGTTCTAGGATTGAAAGTGTTATATGCTTGACTAGATGACATGCCAATGCATGGAACTAAGTGTTTAGTAGTAAAGGGTGAAGATTCTTGGTTATGGCATAGACGCTTAAAACACGTGCATTTTGGCTTGTTGAATAAGATAACATCCAAGATTCTAGTAGTTGGTCTTCCTAAAATAAAGTTTTTAAAAGACAAATTATGTGATGTTTTCTAAATTAGAAAATAAATGAGAGTGTCGTTTGAACTGAAGAAGGATATTTTGACATCAAAACCTCTCGAGCTTCTCTACATAGACTTGTTTAGCTCTTTTGCGGAAAATAAGTTTAGAAGGAAAATATTATTGGTTTGTGATTGAAGGTGAGAAAATACTTAGAAGGGGGGTTGAATAAGGATTTTGACAATATT
Organism: Lathyrus sativus; assembly: GCA_963859935.3. Taxonomy (NCBI): domain Eukaryota; kingdom Viridiplantae; phylum Streptophyta; class Magnoliopsida; order Fabales; family Fabaceae; genus Lathyrus; species Lathyrus sativus. Next base: position 428,367,909 of record OZ012737.1, read on the forward strand.
ATGGCAATAAAAACACAAAGATTTTTATCCTAGTTCGTTGAACTCAATTACTCAAGTCCGCCCTATCAAGAGTGATTTGCCTTTCTCTACAAGGACTTAATCCACTATAATCAAACTGATTACAATATCAATCACTAAGAACAACTGTCTTAGTCTTCTCAAGAACTACTGACCACAACTTGGTCTTCTCAAGGAACTTTTACAATCAAATGTGTCGCTTCCGCGAAAATAAGGTGCCGGCAAAACAGAAGAGTCGCCATCTTTCGTTATTTATCCCTCAGAACGGGAAAGGAAACGATCGGAAAAACCTGACGAAAAGGGTAAGACAAGGTCGTCGCAACCATTGTATGGGTTCGGGAGTCGGTTACGCAAGGGGAAGGTATTAGCACCCCTCACGTCCGTCGTACTCGACGGGATCCACGCTTGTTGTGTTTACTGGACGAGTTGGTTTATCTATCTACCTATCAAGGCTGGCTTAAACAGAAAAGAAAATGACTCGGCAAAGCATTGCGCTTTATGCCTACGTATTCTCATCAGAGAATGAGAAATCAGAGTCAACGTAGTTCGGCCTACTACGGGTTATGGGGAAGGTGGCTCGCCAATACATCAGTATTGTGCCTACGTACTCTCAACAGGTATGAGAGATCAGAGCTTACGTAGTTCGGGATACACGGATTACGGGAATTCAGATTCATCTGTTTTATCGAGTAGGGTTAAACAACAGTTCCAGCAGTTAGGGACAAAGCTTGTTTGCGTTGGCGCCGAAGTTTAACGACACTCTTTTCTTCAAAAAAGCTTCCTTTGAATTATGGGCCCACGGGGCAAAAAGGTTTGAAGTTTGTTTTCTGTCTTTTACGAAAGAAGTGTTTTTTATTGTATTTGCAATTTCAATCGCACTAAAGACTATGCCCTGAGAGTGAATGCGTCGCATGTCACCCAAAGGGTTCCATACTAAACATCCAGACTGTTGAAAAGAAGCTCTCCAACAATCCTTTCTCAGATAGCTTAAGGCTCGTAACGTACGAAAGAAATCATTCATGATTACTGTATCTTAATCTGTTTTGATATGAGAAGAGAACAGGCTCAACTAAAGGGAGACTATCAAGTCCTAATATTGTCATGCCAAGGATTCATCCTATGGTTGAGGTTTGAAACAGGGAACTCCTAGAAGTTATCATGCATAGGTTTCAACCTAAAGTTCTATCATCATTTCCTTATCAAAGGAAATGAGAGTCCTAAGGGATCATGTCAATGATACACAGATAAAGCATCAGCTTAAACAGTAAACAGTAAACGACTGTAAAATGCATGCAATGCAAGTGAGGGAGGAAATGTGTGTGGGGCAGCAGCCTCCACAAGCTCATCTCAACCTCAAGCTAGAATGAATAATAGTAATCATACTGAGGAAATAACAACATGCTATCAAGCAAAATACAATGAACTGCAATCATACAGAGGAAATAACATGCTATCAAGAAAAATACAGTAAACTACAATCATACAGAAGAAAAATAAATCATGCTATCAAGCAGAATAAACCACATGGGCAAGGGAGCAGGGCTCTACCGAATACCCGCAAGCAAAGCCATACAGTAAAAATACAAGCAGAGGGAGAAACTCAACCTCTAGTGCAATCATGCTCCTAGATTAAAGTCAGTCTAGATATGGACTTATTCTAATGCATCAAGCAAGTCAAACAAGGCACATCAATACAGAAAAGAAAACAGACAAGAAAGCAGATCAACCCCACTCTTCTAATTCCAAGCTTCAGCTCTTCTGACAGCAACTCAGTCTTCAGACTTCAACCACCCTTCAGGACTATCATCTTTCATGACAAATATCAATTTGTCTCCCCAGGCTTCAACCCTTCAACATAAGTTTCAACCTAATCTTCTTCTTCAAGCTTCAACTCCTTAGTCAATTCCACCTTCAGGCTTCACTTCTAACTACAAGTATCAACTTGATTCCTTCAGGCTCTCAATGCATCAATGTAAGTATCAACTCATCCTCTGTTCTTCAAGCCTCAGCTCTACACTCAATCTCAATTGAATCCTCTTCATAAGTATCAACTCAGTCTTCAAGCTTCAGCTCTCTTACTTTACCAGTCTCAACTTGGTCTTCTCTTCCTACAAGCTTCAGCTTCTCAGAGTAGTCCTCAATCATTTGGGAGTGTCAACTTCATCCTTCAGTCTTTAAGCCTCAGCTCTTCATTCAGTCTTTACTGGATCTTCATTGGGTCTTCAAGTATCAACTTGTTTCTTCTTGCTCTTCAAGCCTCAGCTGCAATGGCAATGCTCAGGGAATCATCCTCTTCCACACTCTTCAATGAAGTCCTCATCTTCACACTCAAGCCCAACATCTTCAAGATACTCAAACCAGAAGAAATCACTTAACTGGATAAGCTAGGATATTAAACTGCTTATTGACCACCAAAGGAGGCCTATAAGGTTTTAACATCAGAAGAATGACTCCCTCAAAAGTTCTACTTCCTAGGTACCATCACTTATCCCTCTAAAGGAGGGAGGTGAATACCATGGAAGGACCTTGAATCATGGGGAAGAATGGAGGTGAAAGATACCATCCATGTTTAAGAAAGAAATTAACTAAGTCTAAGCTCTACTTAATTCCTAACCCTAAAACAACAACAAAACAAACAAGTCTTCAAGCTCTCAAGCTCCTCCATGCTCCACAAAGCAAGACCAAGCCCACCAAGCCAAGCAAAAGCCCACAAAGCAAAGCAAAACAAAATACAAGCCCACAAGGGCCACACAAACAACAATCAATTACAAAAATCAATTAAAAATAGTATACTATTATATTAAAATCTAATATAATTTCTAGGGGATCCTATATGTCCCAATATCTAACTTGACCTAAAAACCCAAAATTCTAGTGTTATTGTGGACCTATGTTAAGGATTGACCTAAATCTACACAACCTAAAGTCATCTAATCAAAACTAATCAAAAACTAATCACAAAATTATGGAATAAATCCAGAGGGGAGCTAAAGTCCTAATCTAACTATCCTAAAAAGAATGGTGCAAAAATATAAAGGGAACTAGCTAAACAAAATTCTACAAAACTATGTATCAACATAAAATGAATTAAAATGCTATTAAAAGAGAAAATATACAAAAAATATTAAAAATTCATGAAATGCAAATGTTTTGATTTTATAATTTTCTAGACATAAATGTGAAATAAAAGGAAAAATCCCCATGCCAAAATCATTATTTTTCTATTTAATATGATTTTCTAAAGTTTAAAGAAAAATAAAGAAAAAGAAATTAAAATGTGAAAACATTTGGTGTATTTAGCAATGATATGCAGTGCATTATATGAGTGGGCTTAAAATGGGGGTGCGCGCAGCAAAAGCGCTTAAGCCCATGTATTTAATCAGAAAACAAATCAAAAATATAAAGAAAAAGAAAAAAAACACGGTGCAATAAGTAAGGATATCTAGTTCAAATCATCATTGGGCCGTGGATGGGGGTGTGTATAGCTATCAATCCATTAAAGCCCAAGACTCCAATTAATGAAACGTCTCGTTTCATCGTTCAGACTTTCCCTCTTCAAAACATGAAATCAAATCTCGGCCTTTAGATCCAAGTCCGGTCAATGAGTCTTTGCATGATCCAACGGCCATTGAGTCATCACCTACCTTCAGCCAGGGTTTTGGAAGCAAGAATCCATGGAAGCAGAGTTTCATAGGATCAACTCCCTCCATTCGCAGAACCTCAAATCTCACTCGAAATTCATCTTTTAAAACACTAATCTACCATAAATTCCATACTGATCATAACCATCATCTTAGAATTCAAAGAATCATCCTCAATCTCTAAACCCGATAGTGAATCCAAATTATGCTCAAATCTCAATTCTGACTATTCTTGAAATTGATTATACCAGCATACTCATCACATTACCCTGATTAAAACTTGCTATAGAACTCATGTTAATTCACAATATCCAACACGTTCTTGATCCAAACAGAAATGGAGTCACTATCTTGAATCTCACCAAATGATCTCAAAATCCCCAGAATCCATCTCCTAACCATCTCTAACCATTCTAACCTAACAAATCTAACTAAATGCGCTTAAATTAAGGTGTAGAGTAAAAGTTGCAAACCTTCCAATTCTTGACTACCAGATAGATCAAATCTTCACTTCAGCACTTCAATCTCTCCAGAATCACTCCTTGTACCAAGATCTTGCTACTGTTTGCAAAAGTTTTGATCAAAGGAGCTTGAATCTCAGAATCCGATAGTGACTTGCAGATTCCAAAATCCAAATGCTTACTCTTCAATCCTTCACGATCTTTCTCTCAATTTGGTATGGATTCACTCAGTATGATCAATGGAAGATGTTACAATAGAAAGAATCAATGGAAATGGTGCAGAATATGGAAATTGGTTTTTACTTGCAATGCACAAAATGAAAATGGCAATCTCACTCTCCTATTGCAACTCTCACCAACCTTGCATCTGAGCAGCTTCTAATCAATATATAGGATGGTTCTGAACCATCCAGAACTTTCTGGAAGCATCCAATGAGAATTTGAGATTCTCATGTCATGAGTTTTTGAATTCAAGCCAAGCCTACGCCAGTCCATGCTATACCTCTTGCAGCAGCTTGTTCTCCTTTGAAAATCTCCTTAGATGAGATGCATGAGATGTTAGGATGCTTTGCTAGCTTGTGCATTGATCTTCCTTATGTTTTGCATATGTTGCTTAATATGCAAGTAACCATTTTCCAAAGCAAGTCCATGATTTAGACCTCAAATCAAAAATATGGATAAACCATTGTTTCTAAAATGTTTTCTAGAGTCAAAATGATATATTACATGCCATGGTTTGGATGTGTAGCTTGAAAATTTCAATTTCCAACTTTGACTTATTTAACTTATGCCTTCATTTTAGGTCATTTTTACCACTTTGAGCTACAAGCCTTTTCAACATCTCATGACCTCTTTACTAGCCTTAAAACATCATTTTAAGCAAGTTTGATGTTGAACATTTTTCCATTTGAAGTTTGGAAATAGGAGTTATGGCCTTATGCTTGAAATGACCTGTAATCTCCAAATGACCAAAATGCCCTTGACTTGTCAAAGCCATAAGTTGAGTTCTACAAATCCTATCAAGGACTTATAGTACTCTCTAGAAAGCTAAGAAGATAAGGAACAACATTCATGTTGACCAAAAGTTCATAGGAATCATCCTTCTTGGGCAAAGGTTTGATGCAAGTTGGGTAACTTTCAAGGCCCCAGATTCACATACCTCAGATGATCTGTAACTTGTCAAAGTCATAACTTGAGCTCTGAAAATCCTATCAAGGACTTCTAGTACTCAAATTAAAGCTAAGATAAAGATATACAATATTCATGTTGGGGGAAAGGTGAGATGACAATCACATCTTGAGCTAAACTGCCTTGAATATAGGGGTCAAACTAGGGGATTTTACACTGTCAAGCCTTAGAAACCCTAGCTTGAAACTTCTCAAACTTCTCAATCATGATGAGTTGACCTTGGAATCATCCTTATAACATATCAATGTGTCAATCCTTGATCACATGGCCCTTGATTTATGTCTCAACCTTGTTCAAATCATCAGTTGACCTAGGGTTAACCCAGTCAAACCCTAATTGCATCAATCATGGCTGAGTCTTCTTATTCTTGCATAATGACCTGTCTAGGCTTCATGATGGCTTTCAATACATCTCATAAGCTCTATCAAGGCTTCAAGTCCACATTCTTGGCTTCAGAATCATCTGAGGAGATCCCCCAACTCTCAAGTTAGGAGGCACACAACTCTTGGTTTCAACCACTCTCTCTGAGGATCTTCTAACTTCTCTGACAAGGATATCAACCCTTGGACACTTGAATAGGCTTCTTAGCTAGCTTCAAAGTTCTTGATTGGTACTCCTACCTCTTGATCTCCTGCATACATGTCAATGAAATGCAACTGATAATGCTAATGTGAATGAAATGAAACATAAGCTAAGTAAGGAAATATTGGTCAAATTTTAGGGTGCAACAAAATGTAAATTAAACAAGTGTTTGAAATGATTCTAAGAAAGCTATATCATAACTGTGATTTACACTTAAGTTTAAGAACGTATGAAATAAATTCAGCAAAGAGTAATAATTTGTATGAGAGCTTTTCAATGAATCTTTGTTAATAGTACGGCAACTGAAGAAAGTTGTTGAAGGCTTACTTTTATAGACTTACAAGTCCAAGACGTTGCAAGCTTGAAGACCGTGTACTACAAAGTAGCTGTAGCCTTTTGTCTTCACATCACTTGACCTTTTCTAGAAGTAGAACGTTCAGAGAAATCCTTTTTGCTTGAGTTCTTGTGTCTAGCATAAAAGAGGAAAGAGTCGTTTGGCATAACCAACGGATATAACTTTGAATAATCTTCTTCAACAAGTTTCTATTTCACAGCAATCAACATCAGAGCCTTGAGTGATCAGAGTCTTGATGTCTTCAGAGTTTGCTGTATCAGAGTGTTGTAGCAAGTGTGCTTCAGCGTGAAATTAATCAGAGCAGAGTTTGGAGATCAGATCCTCAGTACATGCAGCGTACAATACTATTAGAGTCTTCTGAAAAACAGTGCTTGAAACTCTTCATACAAAGTCTTCAGTCTACGCTTCAGATGCTTCTGTAGCTTCTGCTTCAGATCCTTCTATAGGCAGCGCTCAGAGTCTTCTGTAGGCAGCACTCAGAGTCTTCTAAGAGATGCTTCTAACGCTTTAGAGCCTTACGTAGTTCAATGTTCAGATCCATTTTTGCTTTCAGAAGAATATTAAATTTAATATCTGAAGTAAAAATACTTGAACAAATTTAGAGTATATAATTTCTTAATACAAAATTTCATAAGTGTTATCATCAAAACATAGAGATATAACTAAGAACCAATCTGTGTTCTAACAGTGATTTTTGATGACTACTCTAGATTTACTTGGATGTTATTTTTAGCCCATAAGGATGAAACTTTTAAGGCTTACGTTGACTTTGCTAAGCTTGTGTAAAATGTTTTTGGTTTTAAAATCATCACTCTCCCTAGTGATCATGGTGGTGAATTTGTCAACCATCACTATCAAAACTCTTGCACCAAAAATGGGATTGCTCATAATTTCTCATATCCAAGAATTCCATAACAAAATGGTGTTGTTGAACATAAAAATCATGTTTTAGAAGAATAGGCTCGAACTATGATAAATGAAATGAGCCTACCTATGTATTTTTGGGCGGATGTGATTATTATCGCATGCCATGTCTTAAATAGGGTGATCATTTTTCCGTCCTAGAGAGGACACCCTATGAGATACTTATGTATTTTTTGTGTTTTCTGTTGCTAATGCTTTATTCTAAACAACGGGAAAAAAAATCTTGGTAAATTCGATGCTAAGTACGATGAAGGGATATTCTTAGGGTGCTCATCTACTAGTAAAGCGTATAGGATTTACAATCACGAAACCGCTTTAGTAGAAGAGCCAATTTATGTTGCTTTTAATGAGTCCTCACCCCAAAAGACAGGGAAGGGTATTTGTTTTGATGTTTCGGGTATAATAAAGGAAATGCTGATCAACAAAGAAAGTTCCAAAGAGGATGATCTGCCTTCAACAAAGGAAGAGGACATAGGAAGATAAAGAGAAAAGCTTACATGAGGATCCTAAATAAGAGACCTCTAACTAACTACCTCAAGATTGGACAATATCAAAAAATCACCCATTAGATCAAATCCTGGGAGACATCAAAAGAGGTTTAATTACTAGATCACAAGTTACTATTTTATGTAACTACTTTGCTTTTATTTCTCAGATTAAACCTAAAATCAATATCCAATGCTTTACTTTACGAGGGATGGTTACTTTCTATGCAATAAAAAACTCATCCAATTTAAATGTAACGACATTTGGGACCTTGTTTCGCATCTAGTTTATAAAACCTTGATTGGTACGAGATGTGTATTTAGGAACAAGATGGATGAAAATGGTGTAATTACTATAAATAAAGCAAGATTAGTTGCAAAATGATATAATCAAACAGAAGGAATAGACTACGAGGAGACTTATGCTTCTATATCTCATCTAGAAGCTATTAGACTCTTTTTGAGATTCGCTTTCTACCTAGACTTTATGCTTTACCCAATGGACGTTAAATATGCTTTTCTTAATGTCCATATAAACAAAGAGGTGTATGTCTCACAACCCCTGGGTTTTGAGGATCACGATAATCTCAATCTTGTTTTTTAATTGAAAAGAGCCATCTATGGTCTCAAACAAGCTCTTAGAGCTTGGTATGAGCAATTGAGTGGATTTTTTTATCAAACAATGATTCAATTGTGGGAAAGTGGACGCCACTTTGTTTATAAGACATAAGGAAAAAAATGCTTTCTTAGTTCAAATTATGTAGATGGTATTAGTTTCGGGTCTAATAATGAATATCTTTGTTGAGAATTTGCAAGTTTGATGCAGGGAGAATTTGAGATGTCATTTTTGGGTGAGATGACATATTTCTTTGGATTTCAAAGCAAGCAATTCGAAGATAGAACTTTCATATGCCAAACAAAATACAACTTAGAGCTTTTCAATAAGTTTGATATGAAATATTCAAAGAGAATCTCTACACCTATGGTATCAAATGTGCTTATTGACAAAGATTAAAGAGGAGAAGATTTTGACATAATCAGGTATAGAGGTATAACCGAATCCTTACTCTATTTAACTGCAAGTAGGTCACATATCATGTTTAGTATGTACACGTGTTCTAGATATCAAGCATCACCTAAGAAATCCCACTTGTAAAACATATTTTGAGGTATCTTAACAAAAACTTCATTTATGATCTTTGGTATCCTAAAGGTAGTGCTTATAGCTTATTAGGTTTTTTTATTCTGATTTAACGGGTTGCAAGTCGGATACAAAAATCACTAGTGCTACCTGTCACTTATTTGAAAGCTATTTAGTTTCTTGGCACACTAAGAAAAAACATAGTGTTTCTCTTTCTACCGTCGAAGCTGGATATGCAGCTGCTAGTAGTTTTTGTGCATAAGTATTATGGCTAAAGCAACAATTACTAGATTATGATTTAAAACTTAGGTGCATTCCAATTATGTGCGATAGTACTAGTGGAATAAGCCTCACAAAGAATCTGGTACTTCATCATGGACCAAACACATTGATATCCGACACCATTTTCTTAGAGATCATATGGAAAAAGAGAACGTTGTTTTGAATACTTTGACACTAAAATTCATCTTGCTGAAATTTTTACAAAACCATTATTGTCGGATTCCTTCACAAGATTTGTAGGTATTTGGGGGTCTTAGACTTTTTGTGTTTTAAAGAGAATGAGGATTTAGTTTAGTTTCATTTTCTATATTTGTTGTTTTCATTATCACTATTTTATCACAAATCATAGCTATTACTGACTACATTGGTATGTCTCTATAACTCTTGTATCCGACTTTATATCATTGTATGTGCTTTTTCTAGAGTTGTGCATTGGTTTGCTTATTGTAACACCCTAAAACCCGAAACTTATAAATAATGAATTAAATGGAAATTCAAGGTGTCACCAACGAAAGTCCTTTAAAAACACATCAAAACATTTGAACCACGTAGCGGAAAACATGTTCAACACAACTTCATAAATAAGTTATAAACTTCAAAATAACAAAAGGAACAATAACTTCGAAAACATAATAAATCTTGTCCCCAGTGTTACACTATTAAAGCAATAACAACTAATGTATTCTTAATGATTAAAGTGAAAACAAAGAGTAGCTCCAACAAGCCACCATCCAACACAGAGTAACAAGAGTCACTCTTGAGTATCTGCAAGATGTTCATGGTGGACAATGTGAAACAAAGGGGGTGAGAATCAACAAATTAGTATAAACACTATAAATAATTCTAAGGTAGAGAATATACAACAAACGTACATTCATTACACAATAAACAACAACATAGTCTCACACTCATTCATAACAACATGTACACATTTACAACCAATCAATAACATCATGAGCAATCAACTATGTATGCAAATATGTATGCAAATATGTATACAATATACTCCACAATTGACTCATTATGTACATGGTACCATTCATCAACACTCAGGTTCATCTCGCTCTTGATCCCTACCATAGGACCAGAACATACCAAATCGTTAACATCATAATAGGTAACACTTCACCAGCTCCCGTATAGAACTAGCTACTTGCTTCTGAGCCTCACCATAGTACCTGAGCACACCAAAGCATGTTACCATCGATTTTTTCACCCAAATAACCAACTTTCTACACTATTATTTCCAAACTACCCAACATTCCAATATATTAACCAATCTACCCTAGTTTGGTATTTTTTTTTATTTTTTTTTACAAGGGGGCGCCATGGGGGTTGGAGCCTCCCTTATAATTTGAATGGGGGCGCCATGGGGGTTGGAGCCACCCTACAAATTATAAAGGGGGCGCCATACCCATTGGAGCCTCCCTTAAACGAAAATTAAAAATTATTTTTAATGTTTAATTAGTTTTAAAATATTTAATAAATAATTTTTAATAAATTAAAAATTTTTTAAAAATAATAATTTTGTAAATAATAATTTCTGAATAATTTTTAACAATTTATATTTTAATATTGAAATTGTTTCATATTTTTAACAATTTATAAATAAATAATAATTAATATTTTCATTAATAAATTCCAAACAACAAATAAAAGTTAAATTGGATTAAATAAATTTAATCACATACAAATGACTACATTTGAAAGATCTTGTACACTAATTTCTACGACTCGGTCGATTTAAATGTCCGCCCGTACCGCATCCTCGATTACGTACGTTTCTTGGTGGTCTTTGTGGTGGAGTCGGGTCCATTGTGTCGTCATCAAGCATTTGCATCACTTCGGCCCATGAAGAGTCCATATCCGTAAAGTCATCCAAATTAAAAGGGTTGCCCATGCCTTCATAATTATTTTGGGGTGGTTGGCTGGATGAGGCAATGTCAGGACGATAACCTGCCTGATCGTAGGGTGAGATGGGTGTAAAGGTTTGGGTGAGTATGGGTTGATTGGGTGTTTGAAACTGGGAGTATGTGTGGTATTGTGGTGGATGTTGTTGGTATTCGGATTGTGAATGAGTTTGTGTGAATGGAGTGAATTGGTTAGGAGTATGTTCATATGGCTGTGATTGTGTGAGTGGGGGTTGGAAATAAGGTTGGGTTGGGGGTTGAAAATGGGGTTGGGTTGGCGGTTGGAAATAGTATTGGGTTGGCGGTTGGCATTGAGGTTGGGTTGGCGGTTTTATTTGTTGTTTGGAATTTATTAATGAAAATATTAATTATTATTTATTTATAAATTGTGAAAAATATGAAACAATTTCAATATTAAAATATAAATTGTTAAAAATTATTCAGAAATTATTATTTACAAAATTATTATTTTTAAAAAAATTTTAATTTATTAAAAATTATTTATTAAATATTTTTAAACTAATTAAACATTAAAAATAATTTTTAATTTTCGTTTAAGGGAGGCTCCAATGGGTATGGCGCCCCCTTTATAATTTGTAGGGTGGCTCCAACCCCCATGGCGCCCCCATACAAATTATAAGGGAGGCTCCAACCCCCATGGCGCCCCCTTGTAAAAAAAATTAAAAAAAAAATACCAAACTAAGGTAGATTGGATAATATATTGGAATGTTGGGTAGTTTGGAAATAATAGTGTAGAAAGTTGGTTATTTGGGTGAAAAAATCTGTTACCATCACCATCGGTAACCTTTTACTAATTCTTTATTAGAATTAGCTACTTGCTCCCAATCCATACCATCGGACCAGAGCACACTGAAACTAGACAGAAGTCTGTACACCATGATCTATGACTCTCAACAACATGCATTATCACCATAAAGTTTACAAAAAGATTCACCATGAATACTTCACCATTTATGAACAACATCATTAATCATACGCAATATTGAATCAATGATATGATATTCAAAAAACAACAACAAATAGAAGCAATTCAACAAATGCAACTTCATAGGCATTCATTCATGTTAGTTCACCAAAATAACAACACATCATTGGATAAACACAACAATTCACTAATTGATCATACAAGTCATCACAAACATTGTTACAATAGGCACACGAATGTAACTCAAACAACTCACCAAGCACTACCAAAAGGTAGCTCTGCGCATTAGCTTTCCAAGCTTCGAACGGCGTCTCATTTGGAATTAAAGAACAGAAGTTACGGCGAAAATTGACAAGTAGACCATGCAATCGAAATAGGGACTAACTGATTGCTCCAAGGGACCAATCGATTGTCCCAAATTTTGGCTGGACCAATTGATTACACTCTATAAATAATCGATTATTTCTTCTTTTTTTCAAAATTTTGAGGGAACCAATCGATTGTTCCCCTAGGACCAATTGATTTTTCTAATGCAATTTTGCCCCAAAACCTATTTTTTTCTTCATATAATAAAGTATCCTCTTCATCTTCTAACCTCCATTCATCATTCCAATTAATTCATATAAATTTAATATATCTAAACATGATTTTTAACAGCAAATCATCTTATCATAATCATCAACATATACAACACTTATTTCATCACAATCCATAGCGATTTCATCAGCAGATTCAACAATTTTTTTTATCAATTCACGAATAAAACTCAATCTTTCACACCTTCATCAATGGCAGAAACTCATACATACATATTCATAATAATTCAAACATAGATTCACTCATATCAACACATGTAAACACAAGATCAACTAACAATTTCCAGAATTTCATCATACAAGAATTCATTAAAGAAAAACCTAGGAACCCTAATGAGAGTAAGGATTTGTCATAATTACCCCCATCGTGCAATACACCTAAATTGAAAGTCTTTTCTCCCCTTTACCTTAGATTTCCAGCAACAATGATAAATTGAACAACTTCTGTGGATTCTTCTTCCCAATACTATTTTTTATTCCCTAAAAGTCGTTGTGTCCTATTTGCCTCTTATTTCACGTACCATCAGATTCTTTAAAACCTAGCTTCCTCCCTACTTTTTGAATTTATAAGGTTCTCAACATTTCTCAAAATTACGGTTTTTGTCTAACTCCTTAGTAGCTTCTCTCCTCTTGCCACATATTTTCCTTAATTCACACAAATGACTCAAATCTCCTATTTCACGAATTCTTATTTTATTTCTAATAATGATTAAAATTCCAATTATTTTAATTATTATCTAATTTATTCTACCGTCTCACCACATTCTACTATTACTACCTTACCCCGATAACATGTAATCATATAATTTTATTTTAAAACACACCAATATCCAATAACTAAATAAAATAAATCCAAATAATTCAATTAAATAATTTAATCAAATTTGAGGGTGTTACAACTCTCCACGATATAAAGAATTTTTCCCTAAAAAATTACCTGAAGGAAACATAGTCGGATATGATTCTCTCATCTTACTCTCCTGCTCCCAAATTATGCTTTCACCAGCTGGTCCTTCCAACACTACCTTCACTAAGGCAATCTCCTTACCATACAAATACTTCACTTGTTAACCCTCTATCTCTATGGGTGATGCCTCAACAATCAGGTTCTCTCTCACCAGTATATCGTCCACTTGGATCACATGAGACAGATTTGAAATGTTTCTCCTCAACTATGACATGAAACACATCATCAAGATTAGCAAGTGGCAGTGGCAAGACAATCCGATAGGCCATATCTACTATCCTTAGAAATATGTGATATGGACCAATAAAACGTGGCATGAGGTTTTGATCATTCAAAGCTTGTCCAACACCGGTTACTAGAGTAACTCTAAAAAACATATAAGTTCCCTCTTGTAACTCAAGTCATTTCCTCCTCTTATCATGGTAACTTTTCTGGAGACTTTGTAAAGCTTTCATCTTCTCTTGGATCATCTTGATCTTCTCAGAAGTTTGTTGTAAAATCTTAGGTCCAATCGCTGCACTCTCCCCAAATTCATACTGAAATAGAGGTGCCATGCATCTCCCCTTATACAACCCCTCAAACGGGGCCATTCCAATACTCGAATAGAAACTATTATTGTAAGTGAACTAAATCAGCGGCAAGTAGATACCCCAATCAGCTCCTTATTCTATCACACAAGCCCTTAATAAATCCTCCAAGGATTGGATAGTTCTCTCAGTCTAACCGTCCATCAACAAATGATAAGAACATCAGCTTCGTGCCTAACACTTTTTACAAAGTCTTCCAAAACCTCGACTTGAACCTTAAATCTATATCTAACACAATGCTCGATAGAATACCATACAGACTAACAATTTTCTCAATATACAACTCAGCTAACTTCTGCAAAGGATAACTTATCTTTAAATGAGCCGATTTAGTTAGCATATCAACAATCACCCAAATGGAATCATATCACTTCGTCGTCTTTGACAAACTCGACACGAAATCCGTGGAAATGTTATCCCACTTCTAATCAAGAATACTCAACGGTTGCATCTGACCCAATAATTTCTGATGTTTGATTTTCGAATTCTAACAACTCAAACAAGCATACACAAACTTGGTCATATTTTTCTTCATTGCTGGCCACCAAAACAATTTCTTCAAGTCTTGATACATCTTCGTGGCAACGAGATGAATACTTAAACCACTTATATGACCCTCCTCAAGAATAATCTTCTTAAGCTCGGGTACATCTGGTACACAAAACTTGTCTCTGAACCTCATCACACCATTCTCATCAATTATGAAGTCACCATATTTACCTTGATTGATTAACACAAGTGGTAAACCAATCCCAAAACGATAATTTTGACATTCTCTGATCTCTTTAGGATACCACTGTCCAAGAGACATTGAAGATGGATGCACAACAGATTCTGAATTCAGTGTGTAACACATTTAACCTTTGAGTCTTCAAGAGGTTTTGTATTAATAGAGTCGTTGGGAGGAGACATCCATAGAACGTACCATCTTTTCTTAAGCCTTGCAATATTGTAGACTTGAGTTGACAGGCTGATAGGACAATACAACTTGCTTTTATTAGTACGAGTAGTCCACAACTTTATCACCAACTTTGAATGGTACCATATGCTGATATACAATAACTAAGTGTAGAAACTCATCTGAATGTTGACACCTTCAGTTCAGAGTCTTCGTCAAAGCATACTAGCAATTGTTCTTCCGACTCTGCCACCAGAAGCTAGTAATGAAGTAACTCCAAGTGTATCTTAAGTTAAGCAGATTCTTATTATTTATGTACAAGAATAAAAACATGCATAAATAATGTAACACCCTTCTAAACCTCGTGAAATATGTATAAATAATCAGAGTAAATTATCATGCATCTCACATAAGGGTGTCACATATAATTACAAATCATCACATATACACCTGTCATGCTCATTAATACTTATAAAAATTTCATGGATTTCACATCTTTTCACTTAGCATGTAGCAGCGAAATTACTTCAATCATAATAAACATAATAAAAGTCTCATGATCAACTCATTATAAATTATCACTTAGGCATGAAAGTCAATACTCCACATAATTCAAACAAAATAACAACATAAAGTAGAGTACATAAAGTATCTCTTAAAACATGAAATCGAAACATCCTAGTGTTACATGGTCAGAGCACGACTCGACCCAAAATAAATAAAGGGAATAGAACAAGCTACTCCAACAACTACCTCGTACTAAGAGCAACTCTACTCTTCGGTACCTGAGCGATGTCAAACAAATATCATTCTAATAGAAGGGTGATAATTCACATAATTATTGAAATCATAAGATAATATATAATATGTAGCATACAAGCATAGCATAACAATTCTCACACTCCAAAAAGATTCATCAACATATTATCACTCAAGTAGCCATACTATTCTCAAATACATACTCACAATTCCATAAATTCACCAATTCATCAATTTCACATATTTCATATAATCTCATAACACAAACATATACACAATGCGACTCAATTCAAGATTGATCGTGACTTTGCGTATTGGTCGGATTACTACTTGCAAGTATACAGTTTATCGTGTAGTTTTAAAAGAGTGTCGAACCCACAAGGACTAATAATCAACCAAGAGTGATCAATTGTTATAGTTCAAAGCTAAGGCTTGATTTTTTGCGGTAAAAGGAGCTCAATTATAACGGGATTTGAAAAAGATAAAGAAACGGGTCCGAAGAATGATCTACGTGCTCCTAAGGGACTCCGTAGATCCCGGGTGTTAACGAAGGTCTCAAAGTTATTCTGTAGGAAAATCCAGTTTAAAAATTCGATCTTACACTCTCGCGCTATTGACCCAACCACACCTGGTAACCCCAAGATTTTGCTCTCGCTCGCTCGGTAGTTAAAAGGCACACTTTGAAAACTAACAAAGCCTAACTGAAACCTAAAGTGTTCTCGCTGTGTTCAGGCTCAGTGTTCGGTATCTACTATCCAGCGATCACCTCAAACTCTCGCTCTATCGGACACGCCTTGATACGTTTCTCACTCTCGTGACAAAACTCGATTAACCAGCCTCTCTCTCTCACGACAAGACTACCTAAATTCAGGTTAGATACCATCACCGGAATTAAAGTGATTAAGTTAAACACCGATGGTTTTTACAGAGTCCCGTCAAAGCGACAGTTCTCAATCTACATACTCCGAAGAAATTACTTGCACATATTCATCTTTAAAATTACCATACTAAACATGTTGTAAATTAAAACACACGTAATTGCAAGTAATACAGAATTGAAAATGCAGTAAAGCAGAAATTTAAATAACCTGAGATAAATCGAAATAAAAACAATTTCAAATGAATTTCAATATTGATCCAAGTGTACAATCAGCATCAGAAATAAGAAATACAACAAAGCAGCAATCACTCAGTATGAGGAATTACTGTTTTGATAAGTGAATATGTGGCTATGTCTGAGGAATTTTCTGCAGTGCTTCCACACAGTTTCATGGATACAAAAACTGACCTATAAGGGTCTATATATAGAGAAGGGTGGGTTCTAGGAGGTTTAAATTCAAAAAACATCAGAGTTGCCAAAACTGCTATGCAAAAACTGCTCCCACGCTGAATGGCGACTGTCGTGTGCATAATGGCGACCGCCATTTGCTTCAAACTGGGATTCCCTCCTTTTCTTACACGGCGACCGCCTTCCTTAGGCCATGGCGAGTGCGATTTCCCTAAGAAGGCAAGAACTTGACTTTTTGGTAGGTTTTCTTCATTGCTTAGCTCATCTTTCGATCTTTTTCTTCTATGTTGCCGATATAACACCTATCAAGTAAAAATAGAAGAAAACATAAGTGATCAACAACTAAAACGACAATGACTCGATAAAACAACAGATAAAATGCACAAAATGAATCAAAAAGTATGATACAAGTTCGAGTCATCAAACTCCCCGACACTATGATATTTTCTTGTCCTCAAGCAATCGACCAACATGGTAAATGGAAAGTAAGCATGGTCTAAAACATTGGCACAATGAAACTCTAATCATACGTGGCTACTAGGCTAATGTTTGATAGATATGTACTAAATAGTGAAAACAAGGATATCGTAACGACACATCTCCACATTTGCGGACAAATACTCCCTTCCTATGCACTACCAATTCCAATCATGAAATTATGACCAGACCTATATCCTTCATCCTATTTCACCTCTTTTTCATTCTCGCACAATCACATTAAGCATGTTATCCCTTACATTACATGGTAAGCGAACCTGTTTGTGTTATATGATCTCTACATTAAAAAAAATCTTTTTTGCATTACATGGTTGATAATCTTCATTATTTCAAATCTGTAGAAAATGATCATTTGGATCATTTTTCTACACTTTGGGATCGTGAGAGGTTTCCCTCAATTAATTAACACGAGTTTGTGATTAAGACGAGATCCCATCTTTCTTTTGTCTATGAGATACGATTTAATTGGGGACTGATCCTCAATAATATTTCTCTATCTTGTTTTTAGCACAGATATCAATTTACGCGACCTCCTATAGTTTGAATTTCATCATAAGTCGAGCTACGACGGTTTAGCGTTACATTTTGTCCCGATTCAATTTAATAATAAACTAACCACTAACTTTATTTTCAGTCAAATATACATTGTTTTATTTTCAGTCGATATTATCTTGATTTATATTATCTTGTTCATATACTCGTTGATATTTATCTTGATATACTATTGTAAATATTCTTGTATATATTGTTATATATCTTGTATATTATTCAAATCTTGTATATATATTCATATTCATTTCTTCTCTTATTCATATTGTTTCAAAACACTTAATAACTATCAAAACCATAAAATCCTAAATTGGCGGACTATTTTGTCCGACTGACAGATTTTTGGACTTTGTCAGAAACCTTAGTTTCGAGTTGTGTTCAGCTTTCACTCAAGGCTTAACTTAAGACACGTTGCACACACACGGCTTCCTCTTGGGCTACCTAACAATGAGACCTTTTATTTCGTGCAATCCCGTGTAATTTGTATGTATCCCTCTCCCATTCCGATGTATGCTTACGTATTTCTTTGATTGTGGTTTATCTTCTAGGAGCACGCCTAGGGACTAGCGTAGATTAAATCGTTTTCAAACTAATTCTTGATTCGTCATCGAGCCATTTTTCAAACACCCCTCTGTAAGTCGAGTGCTCGTCTGCATTCGCCATCAACCTATCACACTCACTGTCACACTTCACAGTGGTTTCGATATTAGGAGCACCCCCAGGAACTAGATCCTTTCTCACACCTTAACCCTTGATTTTTCATCAAGTCGGTTCTGTTTTCGATCAAAAACCTCGACTCATCGTCGAGCCATTTTCAAACCCACTTCCGTTCCACCACGCTTTTTGCACACAAATATAAGTCAAACCCTTGATCCAACATCAAACAAATTTTCTCAACAAACTACTAAACCAATTCACCACCTTCTCTTTTCAAACTCTTCTCCTTGAATCTAAAAACCTTGGTCTCGTACCAAGTGCATTTTCAAAACTCTTTTCCTAATAAAACTTGAATGGTTGTGGAGTAGTTAGGTGTAGGCCTTCTCCTATCCCGAGTGCTTGACATTACCTTTAGGGTTCACTGTCGTAAACCACTTACCATTCAAGATCAAAACATATTTCAATAAGAGAATAAAGTTTTCTTTGTATTGAACTAAAAAGAGAGGATTGGGGGTAGACTTCTTCCTCTCCGAGTATCAGGATACTCACTGTAGAGTGTATGGTCTTGATACTCATCTTTCAATACAAATACGTGATTGTATTCGCCACACCTTTTCACAATAATTCTTTTGAGATAAATAATTGGGTACTACCCGCAAGGGGTTACTATCCAAGGACCTATTTCACCCATAAAAATATCTTTCAAAAATTAAATGTGACATCTTGCCTTGATGGCGAAAACTATCTCTTTTCAAAAATGACATGCTACGTCCGTTCAATCGCAAACAGGTAACGTCTAGACTCCACAAGCGAGCTGCAATACACCTAACTACTGGAATGCGTATGTTAGCATCGTCTACTAGAACTTCCCAGTTAACCGTAGGCCGAACTACGACTGTTCTGATTTCTCATGCATGTTGAGAATACATAGGCATACGATTGCGATTATCCTAGCAAGCACTCTTCTTTATTTTCCACCTTTAGTCCCCCGATCTTTCTCAGAGAAGGACATGCTACATCCGTTCGACCGCAAACAGGTAACACCTAAGACTCCACAAGCAAGCTGCAATATACTTAACTGCTAGAATGCGTATGTTAGCATCGTCTACTAGAACTTCCCAGTTAACCGTAGGCCGAACTACGGCTGCTCTGATTCTTCACTTATTTTAAAGTGAAGATGCGTAGGCACAAGGGCCCCAATCCTCGCCGAACACACTTTCCCTTCTTTTATCCGCAATTCCCCGAACTACGTTGACTCTGACTTTCTCATACCCGTTGAGAATACGTAAGTATAGGATCGCGAAGTCCTACCGAGTCTCTTTTCCCCTTTTTATCTATCTTTTCCTTATTTCTAGCCTTTATCTTTACCCCTTTGGAACATTTATACATCAAACCCGTTAGCAGATACTTTCACACATAGACAAACAAATGGTTCCCACCGAGTATAATGGATGCGAGGGGTGTTAATACCTTCCCTTCGCATAACCGGCTTCCGAACCCTTTCTCTTGGTTGTGAGACCATCTTATCTGTTCCTTCCTTAGGTTTTTCTCGATGTTTTCCCTTACCCTTATAGGATAAGTAAAGTTCGATGGCGACTCTTTTGTCTTTTCATTCTCGCCTCTCCGTCGTTGCATTTTCGAGTAGTGACAAGAGGGATAATGTTTTTCATTCGTTTTCTATAAAAATCACATTATTCATATTTTTGAGATCAACATATATTTGCATCGATTTGTTACTTAGTTTGCACACAAGGAGCTACTTTTAAGAAACTAGGCATAAGGTCTTGACATAACGTCAATTTAAATCAATATCACATACTTATGGAATCTAAGGTGTAGGAACGGTACCAATATTTTCAAAACTTTCCCAAGTTTATCTAACACAGCCTAAGCAATCTATATACTTTTAGAGTGTCGTGCCATGAGTCAAATTTTAAATTGTGGTCAAAATAGGGGAACTAACAGACAATACAAAAACTGTAAAGCAATTATTGACTCAAACGCGCATATGACTCAAAAAAGAAATAACTAAAACTAGAAAACGTGAAATGACAGAAAGTAAATAAAAGCAGTAAACGACTCCTCCCCCACACTTAAACTAGACATTGTCCTCAATGGCCTAGTCTAAGGTGAAAGAAAGAGCGATGGAACCTGGAGAAGTCAGTGGTAGCGCCCACAGCCTCCACGATGGTGTATGTCCTGTCTGATAGTTGGGTTGTCCTGTGGGACATGCAGGACACAGTCTTCAATACGATTTGCCTCTCTGCACAAGCCTGCCATCTCAGAGATAATGTCTCTCAAGTCCAGCTCAGTTCTTCCCATAAACTCATATTGGCGTCTCTGCATCTCTTGCATCATTTCGTCACGCTCGACGTCCCTCTCTCTCTGCTGCCTGAGCTCTAATAAGATGTCATCTAGCGATGAGTGAATACCAGCAAAATCAGAAAAAGGTGTAGTGTGTTCTTGGGAGCTAGACCTAGGTGTGTTAGCGGTGCATCTATAAGTACGGGGCCGCTCGGAAGGTTGTCCCGTAACCTCACGATATTGTCTCTCTACATTTTCCTCCTCTAAATCTAGCGCACCTAAATCAATCAACCAATTAGTTCGTTGGTGCACATTGATACACTTAGAATAAGGTAAAGAGAAACCTTGGAACTAACTGGTAAGGACCATAATGTGATACTTACCACTAGGAAAACTATTGACAAGCCACATATGACGGCAAAAGTCAATATCAGCGTAAAGGCATGGTATATTATCAACAGTTTCTAAATCGGCCTCTAAGTCTAAAGAGCAGGCTATAGCAGTGACAATACCGCCAATGCAGATGGGACCACTAGTTCTATTTGATACACTAATAAGATGGGATAGGAGGAACAGTGTGGGGTTCACAGGGGTTTGGAAGAGAGCAAAATGAATAAATAATAGATCTTTTGAGTTTACATTGTTGGGGTTCTCACGTCCAAGGATGGTGGAAGCGAGGATACGGTGTAAGAATCAGATGGCTGGGTTGTGGATGGTAGTGGCCTTTAGGCCTTCCCATTTGGTGGTTGTGGTGTTGGTAATTTGATTCCAAAACTGAAAAGCTTCGTCCTCCCAGTCACTTTCTAGAGGTGCTTGAGTAGAAAATCCCTCGTTGGGAGGAAAACCAAAATATTTTTCTATTTGCTCATGAGTTAGAGAATAATCGACATTAAGTAGTCTGAAATGAATGGTTCCGGTGGTGCGGGAAAGGTCATGGACATACCGGAGCAAACTAAGAAATTCATAAGTAAGCCTAACGGAAGAAGCATTAAACATGGAGCAGAAACGAGTCATACCGAGGTTCTTGAGCATCCAAGAGACGCTTTGGTAGAGACCCAAGGTGCAAAGAGCTTCCGGGTTAGGGTACCTTGTCACATAGATGGGTCGCCTGGATATTCTGTGAAATTTTGTGCGCATGGTGTTTCCGAGCACTCCTTCGGGGAACTCAATGCCCATGTAATTGATTTCTTGGTTGGCTTCCATTTTTTGGTTTGGAAAATGGAAAATAGTTTGAGAGGGATGATGGAGAGTGTGAAGTTCAGTGGGTTTAAATAGGGATTGAATGATGAAATTGGATGGTTAGAAGTTAATGTGGGATGATGAGGAGTTTGTGGGGTGGTTAATGTGCAAAAGGAACATGTAAGGGAGATAAGAATGGAAAATGAAGAGGCAAAGCGTGTTTTTATTTTTATTTTTATTTTTTTTAAAATTAAAATAGTTCTGTCCTAGGGACCAAACGGCGAGCGCCGTTAGACTTATGGCGACCGCCATTTGCCTCAGGCACGAGTTTTTATTCTGTTGGCAAATTTTTGGTGTTTTCTTATTTCTTTTACAAACAATGAAATGTTACACTAAAAGGAATTATGTAGGGCTTTAGAACACTTAAAACATAATTACTTAAAAGAAACTTGTATTGAACGAAACTGAAGTACATTACAACTACGTGTCACCATTCCGGTGGTATATAGTGGAGTGAAAATTAACAGTACAGACAATACAGGAATGAGAAACACTATACAGAGAAACAAACTATCCTAAGAAAAACAGGGAAAAAGATGCATCTTGGCATTCATCTATGGTGTTGTGCAGGGGAATAGACCATCTGGAACAAATGGTCCAACTCCTCATGGATAACATCCATAAGTCCAATGAAATTGATTATGAGGGACAAAGTCTCATTCGGAACGAAATCCAATTCAGATTGGATGCAATTAATAGCGACAACTACATTGATAGTTGGATTAGCGGGATTGATCTCGTAACTTTGAGTGGTAGAGGCAGACATAATAGTATGACGATTCTCGTAAGCTTGGGGGAGAGTCAGGTGGAGTCAAAAACTCATTGGAGATTTCCAAGCCATAGAGCCAGTTATTCTTGTTATGCACACTTGTTTTTTCATGGTTGGGCAGGGTAAAGGTATGAACTACAACATTATCGATAAGTAACTCAAATTCAACAGGGCTAAGATTTGCAATTATGCGTCGATTGAATCAAAAGTTAATGTCCAACAAACAGATGCTACTGAAAGCAAAGGAACGACTCAGATGATACCTCATTCCAATTGCATCAACAACGTCACCAACCAACCTATTAAGATCGGCTCAAAAGAATCACGAGCAAGATGACTAAAATTTGCAAGCAGGAATGGGCCAGCATTGACAGGTTTTCCTTGGGATGCACAAAGCATGATATACATCTCATCCCTAGACACAGAGGTGATGTTCTCTTCCTTATCAAAGAAAGTGTGAGCTATAATCTTATGAAAATATCTCCATCCTGGGTTGTGGATGCTCTTATAGAACATAGCATCGGGTTCCGCATTACCATTTCCAGATAAGGTACCCCAGAGTTGTCGAAGGTCAAAACTAGTAAAGGCATCAACAGGAGTTTTGGTTACAACATCGGGCTCATTAAGGAAACCTAACAAGTCAGCAAATTCATGATGTGTGAACATATACTTATTTCCAAACAACCTGAAAGTAGCTAGTCCACGGTCAAATTCGAAACCACGGTTGGGATCGAAGTAAAGAGAGCTAAGGAACTCCAAAGTCAGGTTACGGTAGGTGCTGAATTTCTTTTCTAAGGCAAAGTGGGTCCAACCTATTTGGCTCATAAGGTAAACAACATTGTCCCGGGTATTAAAGGTTTGCATAGAAGAGTTGTTAAGGTAGATGGACAGACCAAAATCTCATTGAGGCAAAGCCTCAAATCGGCGTCTCTGGACATCATTCCTGAAGGTGACAGTATGGTTCTCGAATGCCTACATGGTCTCAGGTCAAAGGTATCCTGGAGAGGGTTATCATGGAAATCAAAAGAAACTAATACACTATTAGGGAAATAATATTACTACGCGTTAGTACAATTGAGATAGAGATACTAATGGTAAAATAATAATAGCGACAACATTGGAATGCATAAGAGATAAATTCTATACTAATCATGCATACAATGTGTTGCACCCTAAAATTTGCTCAACCTTATTCACTGGGTTTATGTTTCAATATCATTAGCATTTGCATATAGAGTCATGTACATAGCCTAACTATCTGCATAGCAAGTTATCCAACAGGGGACCAATCATTATTCTCATCTCTATGAGCCTATCAAGAGGTTATTATTCAAATTCAATCTCATTCAAGTCATCAGAAAGAATTGGAAAGCTAAAGAAGTCAATGAGTCAAGCAGGGCATCTATCTCCTATCTGAGGGTATCCGGGATCATCAAAGAAATTGTGAGTTGTGGGATGAGCATGGAGAGTATCTAGACATCATAGGAGACTTGGAAAGTCATTTGGAGAAGGAGGCAAGTCATTGATATGATCACAAGAGTTGCAGTTGAAGACAGTCAACTAGGGTTTCACCTGGGTCAACTCTAGGTCAACTCTAGGTCAATTGACTGATTGAAAGGCATTGGGGTCTATTGGAGAGATGTGGAATTCATCATTTGACATGTGGATAAGGATATGGTGTTGTGCTAAGAAGAAATCAAGAGAAATCAAGGAGAAGAGGAGTTTCTAAATTAGGGTTTCTGTGTAAAATCCCCTAATTTAGGTCAAATTACCAAGCAAGATAAGTCAAAATGCAAGCTTCAAATGGATCCTTGGCCAACATGAAACTTGTATAGGATCTCAAGACCTTTAATTTGAGTGGTGGAAGACATCAAGGAGATTTATAGAACTCAAGTTATGGTCCTTGCAAGTTACAGGTCATCTGAGGTATCTGAAAATTTGTCTGTGAAAGTGACTTGACTTCCAAGCAATTTCTACCCCCCAAGGAGATTTCAAATGAATTTCTGGTCAACATAAGAATTGTTCCTCATTGTCTTATATTTCTAGAATGGTATAGTATGCCTTCATATGATTTGTGGAACTCTACTTATGGTCTTGGCAAGCAAAGGGTATTTTGGGCATCTGAGAATTACAGGTCATTTCAAGCCTATGCCCAAAACTCATACAAGGAAGCTTCAAATGAAAAACTTCACAACATCAAACTTGCTCCAAATGACATTTTGAGTCTAGAAAAGTGACCATGAAAGATTGGAAAGACTCATAACACAAGGTTTCAAAATTGGTGGATTTAATGAATAAAAAATGACCTAAAAATGAGATTTTTCATAGTTTGGCCAAATGAGGTGAAATTATAGGTCATTTTAATTGGAAAAATCATTTTGAGAACATTGGCAAAAGTGGAATTTTGAGTTTGGTTCAAGTTTTGAAAGATATGCATGGTTACTTACAATGAAAGTTACATAATCCAAAATGCAAGGAAAGAGTGCATGGGAAGCTTCTCCAAACTTCTAGGACTTTCTAAGCTCATGTATATATTGATATGAAGAGCTTCATGCCATGGTTGGTGAATCACATTGCTCATAACACCAAGTTTCACACATTTTCTCCAACTTGCAAAAGCTTTTCAAACTACCTCAAATATTCACCAATTTTCACAATTCTTGATCTGATCTTCATCACCATCATTCATAGATCACAATTCACACAAGCCTTTGGTTGATTGGAGTAGAACTCGTGCCATACAAGTGAATCATCCAAGAAGCAAGAACTTTTCAATCACAAGATCCAAGAGGTTTGAGTCAGATTTTCTGCATATAGAATCAAGAATTGGTAGTGTGGATCAAGTTCCAATCATTGCAAGCATTGGATCAAGAGGATTCAGCACCTGTTTTCACCATCACACCAGGTTGGTATCTTCCTTCGAATTGCATGATTTAGTCAGAATTATAGGGAATTGTTAGCATAGAAATGTTAGGATAAGTTAGATGACTGATTTTGGTGAGTTTGGAGAGGTTTCATGATGATTGACCATGGTGTGCACAAACTGTTGGAGCTTGTAACTCATAGGTTATGGCACGAGAATCTTGAATGAGTAGCTCATGATGATCAGCATAAGATGTGGATTAGTTTGGGGCAAGAATTAGAGAGAATTGGGAGGTTTGATCACAGGTGATATTGATGGATTCAGACTGTTATGCTCATCGAGTTCTATTGTGGAGTGAGTTTTAGAGGGAGATATTGTTATGGTCACGTAGAGGGAAGAAATTAGAGTAGTTTTGCTTTTAGAATCGTGTGGTTTCATGGTGCATGGAGGGAGAACAGAGAACTTGAAGATGCATGCATGGTTAGGGTTTTCATGGCTTAGGGTTTGCTGGAGGTTGAAGACAACTTGTGAGCCACACGATCTTGACATGGACTTTGACTGGGGACTGAATCCAACGGCCACGATTAAAAGAAAACACGGAGGGAAATTCAAATGGTGCAACACACCGTTTCATTTAAATCCATCTGATGGGCTTTGGAATTGCTTGCTATTGCCACCCCCAGACCAAGCCCAATCCCAGTTATAACTAGATTAATTGCTATTGGCACCGTTCTGAGTTTTTTATTTTGATTGAATTTTCTGATGCATATGGGCCCAAACGCACTTGCTATGCGCGCCCCCCAGTCTGGGCCCAGTTTGTTTTTTCAACTGCTTTTCATTACTCATGGCACCCCTCATTCAATTAATTCCATTTAATTTCTTTCAAAAATGTTAATTCTTTAAAAATTCATAAAAAATAGAAAAATGCATGATTTTCATTGGTTCTTTTTGCATATTATTCATAATTTTGTCAAGAAAAGTATCCCATAAAAAAATTAATATTTCATTTCATTTTTATATTTTTGGCATATTTTTCTTTTAAATAGGTATAAATAACATTTAATTTGATGCATGATTTTGTTAATTTTAGTTTGAATAGATGCTTTACTATTTTTAATCCATTCTTTTTAGGTTGATTAGTAGATAATGTTAGCTTGTATATACAATTTAGTTCATATTTTTAGGACTTGATTTTAGGTTGTTTGATTAGATGTGAATAACATGATCAAAACTAGGGTTTAGGTGATAACATAGGAGAATTAGTTCATTTCCCTTAGGAGCTAGAGATTGAATCTTTGGGGTATGAGACTATAGGGATTATGGGTATTTATTAGATCCCCTTAGAGAATATTAGGATTCCCCTACTGCTATTAGTATACTGTCTGTATCTGTTTGACTGGTGTGGTGTGCCCTCTCTGGGGATTATGATTTGTCTGTGTGGGGTATTGGGTTTGCTTGGGGATTGGGAGAGCTGAAGACTTGTGATGATGAAGCCATTTGAGATCAAATGACTGAAGACCAACTTCCATAGTTGATGAGGAGATTCTTGCTAGCAGCTGTTGAGGAGTATAGGATTTAGGAGCTAGCCAGAGCTCTAGAGTAGAAAGCTTATTTCCCACACATGGAATGCCTTGTCTGCATCCATTCTTTCTCTATGATTCAAAGTCTCTTTCAAATATCCACCTCCTTCCTTTGGAAGGATCAGTGAATGTATTTGAAAGATAGAACTTTTGAGAGAAAATTGTCTGTATAATGTTAACAGTCAATGGGCCACCCTTGGTAGGCAGTTGACTGTTTAACATTCACTTTTATCTTGTTGACTGATGTTCATCCTGAAGATTGAGACTTGAAGAAAAGCCATTGCAGATGGAGGACTGGACAAAGACCTTGCTTGAAGGCTGTGGAGATGGAGATTGATGCTTGCTGAAGCTTGTAGCTGTTTGGAGATGACTTGAAGATAGGTGTTGATGCAGAGCTGCTGTGGCTGTTTATTTTTCTGCTGTTATTCATTTCTGATGTATTGATTGGTTTTCCCTGACTGTATTGTTTGTTGTTTAACCTGTTGGGTTGAAAGTGAATTTTGTTCACTGTTGCCTATTGTTTTCTAGGTTCGAGGTTGAGTGGGACTCCCTTGCCTCGCTTGTATTGCTGCATCCATGCATTTTACTGCTTTACTGTATATATCTGTTATTGTTTCTGTTTCCGTCTGTTCCCTTAGGATCTCTGTTTCTCTCTGTGCAGGAGAGGAGCATGATAGACATTAGGTCTTAACCCATGCATGATAACATTAGGTCAGTTTGATTCCCTTCGCAAGCGTAGGTTAGAGTTCCGTCTCTTCTTTCTCAAAACAAACAGAAAAACACAATAAGATTTCAAACACAATAAAAGACACTTCTTCCGTAAAAGAATGTGAACTCATCAAAACGTCATTTTTGTCCGCTTGGACTGTTACTCAGAAAAACCTTTTTTCAGAAGGAATAAAAACAATCAAGACAAGCCTGTGTCTTCCATGGCCCGAACTACATTTGCTCTGATCTTTCATGCTGTATGAAAGTACGTAGGCATAGGATGCGATATCCTAGCGAGCAACCTTCCCCTCCTTTCCAGTAGGTAGGCGAACTACGTTGACTCTGATTTCTCGTTCCAGACGGGAATACGTAGGCATAAAGTGCGATACTTTGCCGAGTCATTTTATTTTCTTTTACCCCTGACCTATAGAATAGATAGAATAACAATCCATACCCGAAAACAAGCGTGGGTCCCGTCGAGTACGACGGACGTGAGGGGTGCTAATACCTTCCCCTTGCGTAACCGACTCCCGAACCCAGGTTTTGGTTGCGATGACCATACCTTTTCCCGTGTTGTGCGAGGTTTACTCTGAGCGTTTCCTTTCCCTCCTGTGGGATAAATAACGCACGGTGGCGACTCTTCTGTTCAGCCGGCGCCGATTTTCACAGTAGCGACAGCTGGCGACTCTGCTGGGGATCCAACGTCCCCTGGCTGCTAAGGACTGCGATGGTTCTTATGCATTTGGGATCCAACGTCCCTTAAGAGAGTCAATCCTAACGCTTGTTTTCCCGTCGAGGATTTTGTATGGATTTATATTTCGGACCTTTATTTTCAGCATTATATATTGATTATTATTGCTGTATTGGGGTGTGACGGGTGTTCTATGATTGAGAGATAAGCCGGACCTGGGCTTGAGTGCACCTAGAAGTAGAGTAGAAAGTAGTGGGCGCGTGCCGGCTTTGCTTGCATTAGTGTCTCATGAAATCTACACTCGGACGAGGTTCTTCTGGTTGGCTTCTTTTTCTACCCTTTGGGTCGAAGGGGTTGTTGGTCAGCTGAATTGTCGACTCCGGGAACCGATCATTTGGAAGTTGGCTAAGTGAGGCCTCTTCAGGATTTGATGATGCCACTCCTTCTGGGAATCGTATCATCAACCCTGAAAGTCTGTGACGCCGACGACCGCATAGGATGTCATACCTTGTGTCAGTTACTAGGACATCCACCTGTGAGAGGGTTTGGGGTTATGCAGGTAACTAGACCTTCAGATACCGGTTATTTCTTAATCTGAGATCCTGGATAATTATGGAGAGTTCTGAGGTCTGTCAGAGACCAGTTGGAGAGTTCTGAGGTCTGTCAGAGACCAGTTGGAGATATGATCTGAGGTCTGTCAGAGACCAGTCAGAGTTATGCGGTGGGTCTGTCAGAGACCAGTGTTGGAGCTTTGTTTTAGGTCTATCTGAGACCAGGATTTGAGGACTTCTAGAGAATCTATCTGAGACTTCTTGATATGGTTCAGGCTATTCAGCTACGGCATTTGGTCCCTGTTGCATGTTACTTGCATTGCATTGCTTGCATACTCATTATCATTGCATCCCGTTAACGTGTGTCTGTGCTGCAGGTTCATTTGCATATCCCCCGGTTCTAGTGCCCAGACTTCTGAGTGTTGATCATGGCTGGTTTGAGGAAGACAGTTGTGTATAAGCTACCCACACCTGATATTACTCCTCTGCTTGGTCTGATATCTCTTGCTGATGAGGAGGTTAGGAGAAGCTTCAGAATGAGTCATGGGAGATTACTGAGATTAGTCTGCAAGCCCACTGCTGATGAGATGAATGGGTTGTACACCTTGATGCAGTTCTATGACCCCGCATTGAGATGTTTTACGTTTGCTGACTTCATTCTAGGGCCTAACATTGAAGAGTATGTGGAGTTTACTGAGCTACCAGTGCAGAACAAGGTTCCCTTTATTCACTCTGCCGCTGAGCCCAAGTTGGAGGACTTAGCTAAAGCCTTGCACATGGACGTTGCAGAACTGTTAGTGACTTCTTGGCTTGGGGTTTCAGGTTTCTCTCTTGATTTTCTGGTTGGCAAGGCTCAAGAGTATGCCAAGAACGGATGTTGGGTGGTTTTCAATGCTATTTTGGCTCTATGCATTTATGGAATTGTGTTGTTTCCTAACTTGCCCAACTTCGTGGACTTGGACGCTTTCCATCTGTTTGCTGCTGGCAACCCAGTGCCCACGTTGATCGGAGACTTCTACCACTCATTGCACTACAAGAATGAAAACAGAAGGGGAAAGGTTGTTTACTGCTGTGCGCCTTTGTTGAATATGTGGTTCAAGAGTCATCTTCCCATGAAGGGGCCATTTGTGGACAGTGCAACTTCAGCTAGCTGGTCAGAACGCCTGATGAGGCTATCTTCTGAAGACATACAGTGGTTTGATCGAGACTTGCTGGGTTCTGAGCTCATCTTCAGTTGTTCTGGGTATCCCAATGTTCCACTGATAGGAAGAAAAGGGTGTATCAATTACAACCCTTCTCTGTTCGTTCGCCAGTTCGGATATGTGTTGAAGAGCCCACCAAAGGAGGAAGAAGTACAGGAATCTCTGTACTTCACCGGGGATTTGAGTGGAGAGTTGTTACCCAAGCTGCAGCATGCCTGGATGCGTATTAACAGGAGAGGGAAGCCGTTGTTAGGGAAGAATGACTGTCAGGCGTATGCACCATACAAAGTTTGGATTCAGGAGAGAGCAAGTCAGTTGCGGATGCCATTTCCAGATGCACCAGTCCCTGTCCATATTCCGGTAGAAGAGCCAACTACTGTTTCTAGGGAGGCCTACGAGCAAGTTGTGAAAGAAAAAGAAGCCTTGATGAAGATCAATGAAGGGTTAGAGCAAGAGCTAGCTCAGATACACAGTGAGAAAAAGAAGGCCGTGCATGCTTTCCAACAGGAGATTGAGCTAGTAAGCAGACTAGGGGCTGAGTTGACTGAGGAGAAGAAGAAGCGCGAACGTCTGGGGCAAGAGTTCAGAAGCTCCCATGACATGCTGGAATCCAAAAAGAAAGCACTCGACGCCGCTCCCCGAGAAATCTCTTCTTGCAATAAGACTTGGAATGCTACGCTCACCAACAATAAAAAGAGGGAAGATAAGCTGAAGCAGCAAATCTCTGACCTCGAAGAGCAGTTTAAGGCTAGCATCAAGAAGTATGAAGAAGAAGTGATGACCCGGTATAGTCTCCAGAATGCGTTGAACAAGGCCATCAAAGGCAGGGATGAAGCTGTGTCTCAGAAGCGTAAACTAGAGGATCGCTTCGGAGAAGGGGCATGGGAAGAAACTGCTGGAGACGTGCGACGTGTTCTCAAAAGAAGAAACCAACTTGTTGAAGGGCTGCTTACCCGACCAGGTCATCCAGAGACCAAGAAGTTAATAGAAGAATACCGGGCTTATGGGAGTACTTGATCACTTCATGTATTAACTTGTATGCTTTATTTGCATAGTGCTGACCATCACCAGGATTGTTGGTTGAGGTCATGCCTTCTCTTTGTACTCAGTGATATTGTATTCTTGGCTTATTGGTTTCTCTGCAATATATGAGGCTTTCTATGATTCAGCTCCGATCTTCATATTGCTAGCACTGTCACTGCACCGGCACCTTCACACTAGAACCAGGGAATGAATTTCCCTAATGCACAGACACATACTGCATTGCATTCATATTCATGTTGCATTACAGGTAGTTATTGGATGGTATCTTATTTCCTGCTCTGTACCAGGTATTTTTAGGATTGCAGATCAGCGCCCGCACAGATATTCCACTCGCACCAACTGTCGAAGAATCATGGATCAAATGCAGAACGAGATGCAAGATATGCGTGAGAAGCTAGCGCTCTTCATGCAGACCATGGAGACTATTGCAAAAGGTCAGGAAAATTTGCAAGCCATGGTGCAGCCTCTGTTGGTCAGAAATGCTGGTCATGGGAATGAGGATCATCAGTCTGTGCGAGTCGACACTGTTCATGGGGACGGCACTCCCACACCAGTGGCTCCGCCTGTAGTCAATATACCTGCTGTTAATGTCAACAACGCTACTGCTGCTGGGAACGGTAACGTTGGGGCTGGGAACGAGACTGCTGTTCATAACGTTGGGCTTGGTGATGTCAACTTGGGTGATAATATGGGAGGCAACGGCTTCGGTAATGCTGGATTCGGGTTCAATGATCAGGGATTCGATAATGCTGGGAAATATGGTTTCAATGCTCAAGGCTTTGGGCAGGACGGGTTTGGTGTGACTAATCAGGGTTACGGAGGTTTCGGAAATGGAAACGACGCTGGGTTAATGACTTTTGGACCTGCTGGAATTGCTCCGGGGTACGGCAACAGAGGGCGAGGCATGGTGATGAATCAGATCAGAGCTGGCCATAATAATGGATACGATGGGTATGGAGCTGGGAATGGTATCTGGCAAGAGGATCAGCAAGAGGACGCCTTCTCCGGCGGAGGTTTCGAAGGGCCGATGGATGACTCCCAGAAGATCAGAATGCTGGAAGAGCAGATGAGGGGGGTCCTGAACCAAAGTGTTGTGGGCTTAGACATGTCAACGATGGGCCTGGTACCTGGCTTGAGGGTGCCAATCAAATTCAAAGCTCCTACGTTTGATAAGTATAAAGGGGACACCTGTCCGAAAGTGCACGTGCGGGCTTACCACAGAAAGATGTCTGCGTATTCAACTGATGAGAGAATGCTAATGCATTTCTTTCAGGATAGCTTGTCAGGCCCTTCCTTAGAGTGGTATATGGGATTGGAACCAACGCATATAAAGACATGGAAGCAGCTAGCAGAGGCATTTGTAGCTCACTATAAGTATAACAGCGACTTGGCGCCCAATCGGGTCCAATTGCAAGGGCTGTCTCAGAAGAAGGGTGAGAGCTTTAAAGAGTATGCGCAAAGATGGCGCGACATGGCTGCTAGGGTCCGTCCTACTTTAGAAGACAAGGAAATGAATGACATGTTCATAGGAACATTCACCGGCATGTTTTATGACAAGTTGTTTCACACATCTTTGGCTAGTTTCTCAGACTTAATTCTGATGGGAGAAAAGATTGAAAACAATATTAAACAGGGAAGATTCCAAGCGGAGGAATCTACTGCACCTGGCAGTAACAGGAAGGCTTTTGGTGGGCGCCGTCAGGGTGATGCAAGCGCAGTGTTTGGAGGCCGAGGCAGAGGCCGGGGTAGAGGTCGAAACCAGTATAATCAGCCGCAGCAGGTGGCGAGTGTTACTATTCTGTTTCAACAACAACCGTTCCAGCAGCAACCAATGCAACAACAGCAGCAACAGCAACAGCAGCCACAACAGGGGGCACAACCTGCTCAGCGTAGATTCCAGGGTGGTAAACCAAGGAGAGTGTTTGAGAAGCCTCCTTCAACGTACGCAGATTTGCTACAGACGCTGTTGGGTCTGAACTTGGTAGAGAAGAGAACTCTGGCGCCTATTACGGGAACTCCTCCGTATGGCTATGATGCAAGCAGGCACTGTGAGTTCCACTCTGGGGCCCCGGGCCACGATGTAGAAGGTTGCCATGCTTTTAAGCATGTTGTGCAGGATTTATTGGACAATAAAGCTATCAATTTCGGAACGGCGGGTCCGAATATAGTGCAGAAGCCCATGCCTAACCATGAGGCAAACGCCATTTTAACGGAAGAGGGTTTGAATTTGATTATGAATGTCGACGATTTAAAGACGCCGCTGAGCGAGATAAAAAGCAGATTATTGCAGGGGGGTGTCTATCCAGGTTGTGACGAGTACTGCTTGGAATGTTGGACCCTAGCTGGGGGGTGTGATGATTTAAAGAAAGGTATTCAGGCTTTAATTGATGGCGGCACATTGCAATTTGACCGATCAGCAATTGAAGAGCCTGCAGGGGCATTAGCAG
Organism: Lathyrus sativus; assembly: GCA_963859935.3. Lineage (NCBI taxonomy): Eukaryota > Viridiplantae > Streptophyta > Magnoliopsida > Fabales > Fabaceae > Lathyrus > Lathyrus sativus. The sequence continues at coordinate 428,402,039 of OZ012737.1, forward strand.
ATAATCAGATTGATGTGGCCACTGTAACGATTCCTCGAAAGACAATCACTATAACGGCACCGCCCCAGCGACCGCCGATCACCATAACTAAGGCCGGGCCAATCCCGTACGAGAGCACAAAGGCAGTCCCATGGTCATATGGGTTGGAAGTGTATTGTGACGGAATAAGGATTGATGTTAATAAGCAGCCAGCCGAGACCGTAGACAACGTTGTTGGTTCAGGAGGTATGACAAGGAGTGGTAGGATCTTCATATCGCCTGAGGTGGAGGCCGAAAGACTAGCAAAAGGGAAGGGAAAGATGGTTGAGAATGTCCCAGTGCAGGCAAGTGAAAAAGCAACGGCATCGAAAGATGTAGAAGAGTTCATGCGCTTGATTCGAAAAAGTAATTATAAGATTGTGGAGCATCTGCAACAGACGCCTTCAAAGATATCGATACTGTCATTGCTATTGTGTTCTGAAGCTCACAGAAATGCTTTGTTGAAAGTCCTGGATACTTCCTTCGTACCCCAAGATGTTTCCGTAAATCAGCTGGAGGGAGTGTTAGCACATGTAAATGCAGGCCACAGCTTGGGCTTTACCGACTTTGATTTAACCCCGAAGGGGAGAGATCATAATATGGCGCTGCACGTATCTGTCGAGTGTAGAGGATCAGTCATGTCGCATGTATTGGTAGACACCGGGTCGTCTTTGAATGTGTTGCCCAAGAAAGCGATGATGAAGCTAGATGTCAGAGGAATCCTATGCACGCCCAGTGACTTGGTAGTCAGGGCATTCGATGGGACGCGGAGAACAGTCTTTGGATCGATAACATTGCCCCTACAGGTGGGGCCGGAGGTTTTTGCGACGGAATTTTATATCATGGACATCCAGCCTGCATATAGCTGCCTGCTCGGAAGACCTTGGATTCATGGGGCTGGGGCAGTCACGTCGACCCTGCATCAGAAGTTGAAATATATGGTGGGAGACAGCGTAGTCACCGTATGCGGAGAAGAAGACATCCTGGTCAGCCATCTGTCGTCATTTAAATATGTGGAGGTCGATGGAGAGATTCATGAAACACCCTGCCAGGCATTCGAAGGGTTGCGCATCAAGGACAAAGGTCCCGGGCCGAGCAAAGTATCAGAGATAGCCGTCTCGTCATATAAAGAAGCTCAAGCTCTGGTAGAGACAGGAGAAACAAAGGGCTGGGGCGAAGTGCTGGACATTCTCGTGAAGATGGACCGATTCGGGCTGGGGTACCAACCGTCGTCATCAACACCTGCTGTGGGGGAACCCCGTTTCAAAGGGACAATAACCATCTCTGCCAGTGGAGTATGTCATGAGACCATCAACGCTGCTTCAGAGTCTGACGAAGGAGACAGCGATTGTGATATGGATGCCTGGATTCAGCCAAGCACGCCAGGACAGGGATTGTGCAACTGGTCTATTCAGGAGCTTGTTCCTGTGACTCTTAAACAGTAATGCTTTGTTTTATTAATTGTTGAACAATCTGATGTCTTGCCCGGGGCATCATGATTTGCTTAGGGCTGTGCTGTTATGAACATTGCGTGTTTATCATTAAATAAAAGGCGTTTTTCATGTGCAAATATTGAGATCTTTGTTTTTCCTTTTTTGTATTTTTCAATAAAATGGCAACGTGGTTATTCGCTTTATATGCATTTTGAAGCATTTAACCATTCTTTTTGCAGGATAACATTTCCAGATGACATCCTTGAACCACCTACGACTCGTCCCGACTTTGAACACCCGGTATTTCAGGCCGAAGAAGAGGTTGTTGAAGATGGTGACGTTCCCGAAGAACTGTCTTGGTTGGTGAAGCAAGAGGAAAGAGTCATTCTGCCTCACGAAGAGGTCATCGAAATTATCAATCTAGGGTCGGAAGGGGTTGAAAAGAATATTCGTATAGGAGCTGCGCTGCAAAGCGACATCAAGCGAAGACTGGTCGAAATGCTCCGAGAGTATAGTGATGTGTTCGCTTGGTCATATGAAGACATGCCAGGGCTCGATACAGATATGGTCGTGCACCGTCTGCCGTTGAAAGAAGAATTCCTGCCGGTCAAGCAAAAGCTTCGCAGAACTAGACCCGATATGGCAGTGAAGATTAAAGAAGAGGTTCAGAAACAGTGGGATGTTGGTTTCCTGGCTGTGACAAAATATCCCTCATGGGTCTCTAACATTGTACCAGTGCCCAAGAAAGACGGTAAAGTGCGAATGTGCGTAGACTACCGTGACTTGAATAAAGCGAGCCCAGCAGACGATTTTCCGCTTCCTCATATCGATGTGTTAGTTGACAACACTGCTCAGTACTCCGTATTCTCCTTCATGGATGGCTTCTCAGGCTATAATCAGATTAAAATGGCGCCAGAGGATATGGAGAAGACTACTTTCATAACGCCTTGGGGAATATTTTGTTATAAAGTGATGCCTTTCGGTTTGAAGAATGCTGGGGCAACGTATCAGCATGCAATGACGACTCTTTTCCATGATATGATGCATAAAGAGATCGAAGTTTATGTTGACGATATGATTGCCAAATCCCAGACGGAGGAAGAGCATCTGGTGAATCTGCTGAAGCTATTTAAAAGGCTTAGGAAGTTCAGGCTGAGAATGAACCCTAACAAGTGCACCTTCGGGGTGAGATCGGGTAAACTGCTGGGGTTTATCGTAAGTGAAAGAGGAATAGAGGTTGATCCTGCTAAAATAAAAGCAATTCAAGAGATGCCGACACCTAAAACAGAGAAAGAGGTGCGCGGGTTTTTAGGGAGGTTGAACTACATCGCTTGGTTCATATCTCACCTAACTGCTACGTGTGAACCATTGTTCAAGCTGTTGAAGAAAGATCAAGCTGTAACGTGGAACGAAAATTGTCAAGAGGCGTTCGATAAAATAAAGCAGTATTTGCAGGAGCCTCCTATTCTGATACCTCCAGTGGCAGGGAGACCCTTGATTATGTATTTGACAGTTCTTGAGGGAAGCATGGGTTGTGTTCTCGGTCAGCACGACGAGACAGGGAGAAAAGAGCATGCGATCTATTACTTGAGTAAGAAATTTACAAATTGTGAATCTCGATATTCAATGCTTGAAAAAACTTGTTGCGCGCTAGCCTGGGCCGCCAAGCGTTTGAGGCAATACATGCTGAATCATACAACCATGCTCATCTCGAAGATGGATCCTATCAAATATGTATTCGAAAAGCAGGCGTTGTCAGGGAGAATTGCCCGTTGGCAGATGGTCTTGACTGAATATGACATCCAGTATGTCTCGCAGAAGGCTATAAAGGGGAGTGTACTGTCTGAGTACTTGGCAGAGCAGCCTATTGAGGATTACCAATCGATGAGGTTTGATTTTCCTGACGAGGATATCATGTACCTAAAGATGAAAGATTGCGAAGAGCCGTTGCCAGACGAAGGACCAGAGTTGGGTTCCAAATGGAGGATGATATTTGACGGAGCTGTGAATGCTTATGGTAGCGGAATAGGGGCCATCATCACCACTCCACACGGGTCGCACATCTCGTTCACTGCCCGATTGACCTTTGCAGTTACCAATAATGAGGCCAAATACGAAGCTTGTATAATGGGGCTTGAAGAAGCCATTGATTTGCGAATCAAGAATCTGGACGTATACGGAGACTCAGCCCTGGTAGTGAATCAAATCAAAGGGGAATGGGAGACACGTCAGCCCAATTTAATACATTACATGAATTATGCAAGGAGATTGTTGCCTTTCTTTGACAAGGTTGAATTGCATCATGTACCACGAGCGGAGAATCAGATGGCTGACGCCCTGGCCACTTTGTCTTCCATGTACAAAGTCAACTTCTGGAACGAGGCTCCCATAATCATTATCTCTCGGCTTGACAGACCAGCCTTCGTATTTGCTATTGATGAAGCATCTGACGATAAACTGTGGTATTTTGATATCCTTAATTTCCTGAAGAACAAAGAGTATCCGGCTGGGGCATCCAGTCAAGATCAGAAGACTCTCAGGAGATTAGCGGGTAATTTCTATTTGAACCCGGATGGGGTCTTGTACAGAAGAAACCACGATTTGGTGTTGTTGCGTTGCGTAGATGAAAGAGAGGAAAAGTTGCTCATGGAGGAAATACATGAAGGTACCTTTGGCACGCATGCTGGTGGGCATGCTATGACGAGGAAGCTGCTACGGGCAGGTTATTTTTGGCTGACTATGGAAACTGATTGTTTCAAGTTTGCGAGGAAGTGCCACAAGTGCCAAATCTATGCTGATAAGATTCATGTGCCTCCGAGTCCTCTGAATGTGATGTCATCGCCATGGCAATTCTCGATGTGGGGAATCGATATGATTGGAAAGATCGAGCCGACAGCTTCTAACGGGCACCGGTTCATTCTCGTAGCAATCGATTATTTCACCAAATGGGTGGAAGCGGCGTCTTACGCAAATGTAACTAAGCAGGTGGTGGCCAGGTTCATCAAGAGAGATATCATTTGCCGATATGGGATCCCCGAAAGGATAATCATTGACAACGGTTCAAATCTAAACAACAAAATGATGAAGGAGCTCTGTCAGAATTTCAAGATCGAACATCACAACTCCTCCCCTTACCGACCCAAGATGAATGGCGCTGTCGAAGCGGCCAATAAGAATATCAAGAAGATCGTTCAGAAGATGGTGGTGACCTATAAGGACTGGCATGAGATGCTGCCTTTCGCTTTGCACGGTTATCGTACGACGGTACGCACATCAACCGGGGCAACCCCGTTCTCGTTAGTATACGGAATGGAAGCAGTGCTACCATTGGAAGTTGAGATCCCTTCTCTGAGGGTATTGCGAGATGTTCAGCTAGATGAGGCAGAATGGGTGAAAGACAGGTTGAACCAACTAAGTTTGATGGATGAGAAGAGGCTAGCTTCTCTAGCATACGGTTGTTTGTACCAGAGCCGAATGAAGAAAGCATATGATAAGAAGATACATCCGTGTAGCTTTCAGACGGGCGACCTTGTGCTGAAAAGGATTCTCCCGCCGCAGGCAGATCACAGGGGCAAGTGGACCCCTAACTACGAAGGGCCGTACGTTGTCAGAAAAGTCTTTTCAGGAGGAGCGTTATTGTTGTCCACCATGGACGGAGAAGACTTTACGTCACCTGTGAATTCGGACGCAGCTAAAAAATACTTTGCTTAAATTTGACCCGCTGGACAAAAAAAAAAGAGTCCAGGCAAAAATGGGGCATCCTGGTGAACCAAAAACAGAATGAAAGGTTCAGGAAAAAGTTAGGGATAAATTGAAAAAATGTACACCCGCGAAGTTGAAAACCTACACTGGGCGGCTTCGGCAAAAAAGGGTATCCCGGTGAACTGAAAACCCGTAAAGGGCGGTTCACGCAAAAGTTAGGGATTTGAAAAGCAAATGACTGCGGTCCAAATTTTATACTTCATTCGAGCTTTGGTGCGGGAGAATATGCTCGAGGGGTCGATTATCAGATACAATCTCTTCGGAAGTGTGGATACTGGGGAAAGCATTGGAGTCGGGCGAGTCATAGGAGGATCAGTTCGTGATGTTCGTCTGCATCCCGTTGCCGACATGTGTACAAATTTAATTTGTCAACATATTTATGCTTCTTGTGCATATTTGTATATTTGTTGTGTGTAGCTTCCTCTTTTCAGGAGTTACATCCCGTGTACAAAAACTCCGCCCATTCAGGGGCCTAATCAATAAAATGTGTTATTCAGTACTTGATGCTGTCTCTTTACTGTTTTGTGCATGATAAACGCCTAAAGTTTGATGAAACTAGCATGTGCATAACGTCACTGGCCCTTGCCGACAATTGCTAAAACTTTGAATTAGCTGAAAACAATGTCACTAACGCTAACCTAAATAGATGTGGTTGCATAGGCTTGTCTTGTCTTGTTTGTGTTGTTGCAGGGTTCATAGCCGTATGAAGAGGACGATCAAAAGATTGCGGTAACGAAAGGCTCGACCCCCACGCAGGTCGCGTTCCCCAGATAGTCGTATTCCTTGCTGAAGAAGGATCAAATTCCCCAGCTAATCGTAGCTTATTCCAAAGGGCATTTTCCAACAAAGTCGTCTACCCTCAGCAGCGTTTGGCAATTCCAAGATCGAAAGCTGTATTCAGACAGTGCATCTCAAGCAGAGTGGTTTAGTCGCAGAAGATTAATGTTTGTGAGCTGTATTCAGACAGTTTACCTTTTCCCCGCAGGGTCATTTACTCTCCCCCAGCGGAGTCGGTTGATTTTCCCCAAGAGAATCGTCCCATCCCCAGTGGAGTTCTCTTTTTCAGCAAGTGTTTTCATTCCTCTCAGAGGAACTCGAGGATTAAGACTCTCCCCGGCAGAGTTGGTTGCGAGTCCTGGCATTTATTTTGCCAGAACACCGTGTGATATCCGTTCACTTTCCAGCAGAAGTCTAATCATACCAGGATCATCCGCTATTCTCCAGGAGAGTTATATTCCTCAGCAGGGTGTTACTTCAATGAGGTGTTTGGTTTAAGTTCTCAATTTCCCAGCTGAGTCGACTTCACTCTTCCAGCATTTATTTTGCTGGAATAATTCTGTAGCATCTGGCTATCCCCAGCGGAATTGGCATTATCTTCAACATTTATTTTGCTGGAGCAGTTCCTGTATCCCAGCAGTCCGAGTCTGCATTTGCATTGGCATACAGTGTCATATTTGCATCCACCCAAATAAAAACGTGTAGCATTTCCATGTAGAATGGAGCATTATATCAGTGTCAACCACACGCATTTTGAAACATAAACCAGGTTGGCTAACCGTTTGTTTCAAGTATTATTCTCATGCAGGTGGAGAGAGCTCTTGCTCAAATGAATTATCAAACGTTCAAGATCTCGACGTGAGACATTTAATGGAAATGTCAGTTTTGGCATTATTCCCCACAGAGTTATCATGATGAAGTTTTCTTTATCTCCGAACAGAGTTATTTGTGAATTTCTTTTGTTTTCCCCGCCAGAGTTAGTAGGCAAAATCTCTCCTTGTCCCCAAGCAGAGTTATTTGTCATCAAAGGGTTTCATGAATCAGAATTTCAGAGGCTGCCACCGGTTATCAGAGCAGGCGTCCGGTAGTTTTGTTTCCAAATATCCCCAGTAGAGTCCGCCTCAAAGTCGCTGTCACGTCAGTGCTAAGAAGTTTGTGGATCGGGACCAGTGGAGAAATGAGTCCTGATGTGGACAAATTTATTGACGGGTTTTCTTTGTGCTAGAAAAGTGGGAGTCCTAACGTGGACAATTTTATTTCCCCGAGTTGATAAGAGGCGCTAGTCCTAACATGGACAGGTTCGATTTCTCAGAATAGATGGAATGTGGAGTCCTGACGTGGACATTTCCTCAAGTTGACGATATGTGTTAGTCCTGACGTGGACAGATTCGAGTTCTCGGTATTAATTGAGTTTGGAGTCCTGACGTGGACAAAATTGGTTACTCTTCGTGTTGGTGTCCTGACGTGGACAATTTATCTCCGGCAGATATCCTTATTCGTAATGGTGAAATGTGCATCCTGACGTGGACAAGTTTATAATTCTTCGTGATGACAAGATACGAGAGTCCTGACGTGGACAAATTTATCCTTCTTCGTGTTGTTGGCAAAGTGTGAGTCCTAACGTGGACAAGGCTTATTTCCCCAGCAAGTCGAAGACGTGCAAGTCCTGACGTGGACAAAATCTTATTTCCTCAGCAAGTCAAGAAGTGAGTCCTGACGTGGACGAATCAAGACGAAACGTGAGTCCTGACGTGGACAAGTTTATTCCTTACGTGGAAAGATGAGTTTATTCCTTACGTGGAAAGATTGAGTCCTTACGTGGACATATCAAGGTTGAATTCCTTACGGGGAAAAAAGACGCATTCCTTACGTGGAACAAGTTGGAGTCCTTATGTGGACGAATCAAAATGTGATTCCTTACGTGGAAAGTTTGTGATTCCTTACGTGGAAAGAAGTTTATTCCTTAGGTGGAAAGAAGGGGGTCCTTACGTGGACAAATCAAGACGAAAGATGGTTTCCTTACGTGGAAAGAAATTGATTCCTTACATGGAAAGATTGGATTCCTTACGTGGAAAGGTGGGTCCTTACGTGGACGAAGTTGGTTTCCTTACGTGGAAAGATAGAGGTGATTCCTTACGTGGAAAGATTGTGGTTTCCTTACGTGGAAAGATGTGATTCCTTACGTGGAAAAAATGTGAGTCCTTACGTGGACGAATCAAAATGTGATTCCTTACGTGGAAAGAGATGTCCTTCCTTACGTGGAAAGAGTTGGTTTCCTTACGTGGAAGAAAAGGTGTATTCCTTACGTGGAGAGAGAGTATTCCTGACGTGGAAGAGTTTAGTCCTGACGCAGACAGATTTAGACGAAGTTTAGTCCTGACGCGGACAGATCAAAGAAGTCGATTCCTTACGTGGAAAAACGATATGTTCCTCACGTGGAAGGGTGAGTCCTAATGTGGACGATGTATTCAAAGCCTAGAAAGTTTAGTCCTGACGTGGACAGATCCAGACGAAGTCTTAATCCTAGCATGGACGGTGTTATTCCTAACGTGGAAGAATTTATTCCTGACGTGGACGATTTATTTCTGATAAAAGGCAGACGAGCCATCCCCAGCGAAGTCACCGAGATTTTTCCGGGTCGACAACAGATGGAGTCCTGACGGGGACCAGTTTTAGTTGAGATTTCTTCATGTTGACGGCAGACAGAGTCATAACGTGGGCAAGGTTTTGATGATAGGACATTTTCCCCAACACGAGATCAGTGGGTTGCTGTAAACAGTCAGATTCAGTTGATGGATGTCGTTCCCCAAGCAGTGGTGCTGTTTATTTCTGCGGTTGGCAAATTTCCGGGTTCTTAGTATTCAACCGTCTCATACCGCGAATGTTTGAAGGCCGTCCGCTCTTCACCCAATCGGGTCCAAGTCGCTTGAATAGGGGCAGTTGTTGCACCCTAAAATTTGCTCAACCTTATTCACTGGGTTTATGTTTCAATATCATTAGCATTTGCATATAGAGTCATGTACATAGCCTAACTATCTGCATAGCATAGCATAACAAGTTATCCAACAGGGGACCAATCATTATTCTCATCTCTATGAGCCTATCAAGAGGTTATTATTCAAATTCAATCTCATTCAAGTCATCAGAAAGAATTGGAAAGCTAAAGAAGTCAATGAGTCAAGCAGGGCATCTATCTCCTATCTGAGGGTATCTGGGATCATCAAAGAAATTGTGAGCTGTGGGTTGAGCATGGAGAGTATATAGACATCATAGGAGACTTGGAAAGTCATTTGGAGAAGGAGGAAAGTCATTGATATGATCACAAGAGTTGCAGTTGAAGACAGTCAACTAGGGTTTCACCTGGGTCAACTCTAGGTCAACTCTAGGTCAATTGACTGATTGAAAGGCATTGGGGTCTATTGGAGAGATGTGGGATTCATAATTTGACATGTGGATAAGGATATGGTGTTGTGCTAAGAAGAAATCAAGAGAAATCAAGGAGAAGAGGAGTTTCTAAATTAGGGTTTCTGTGTAAAATCCCCTAATTTAGGTCAAATTACCAAGCAAGATAAGTCAAAATGCAAGCTTCAAATGGATCCTTGGACAACATGAAACTTGTATAGGATCTCAAGACCTTTAATTTGAGTGGTGAAAGACATCAAGGAGATTTATAGAACTCAAGTTATGGTCCTTGCAAGTTACAGGTCATCTGAGGTATCTGAAAATTTGTCTGTGAAAGTGACTTAACTTCCAAGCAATTTCTACCCCCCAAGGAGATTTCAAATGAATTTCTGGTCAACATAATAATTGTTCCTCATTGTCTTAGCTTTCTATAATGGTATAGTATGCCTTCATATGATTTGTGGAACTCTACTTATGGTCTTGGCAAGCAAAGGGTATTTTGGTCATCTGAGAATTACAGGTCATTTCAAGCCTATGCCCAAAACTCATACAAGGAGGCTTCAAATGAAAAACTTCACAACATCAAACTTGCTTCAAATGACATTTTGAGTCTATAAAAGTGACCATGAATGATTGGAAAGACTCATAACACAAGGTTTCAAAATTGGTGGATTTAATGAATAAAAAATGACCTAAAAATGAGATTTTTCATAGTTTGGCCAAATGAGGTGAAATTATAGGTCATTTTAATTGGAAAAATCATTTTTAGGACATTGGAAAAAGTGGAATTTTGAGTTTGGTTCAAGTTTTTAAAGATATGCATGGTTACTTACAATGAAAGTTACATAATCCAAAATGCAAGGAAAGAGTGCATGGGAAGCTTCTCCAAACTTCTAGGACTTTCTAAGCTCATGTATATATTGATATGAAGAGCTTAATGCCATGGTTGGTGAATCACATTGCTCATAACACCAAGTTTCACACATTTTCTCCAACTTGCAAAAGCTTTTCAAACTACCTCAAATCTTCACCAATTTTCACAATTCTTGATCTGATCTTCATCACCATCATTCATAGATCACAATTCACACAAGCCTTTGGTTGATTGGAGTAGAACTCGTGCCATACAAGTGAATCATCCAAGAAGCAAGAACTTTTCAATCACAAGATCCAAGAGGTTTGAGTCAGATTTTCTGCATACAGAATCAAGAATTGGTAGTGTGGATCAAGTTCCAATCATTGCAAGCATTGGATCAAGAGGATTCAGCACATGTTTTCACCATCACACCAGGTTGGTATCTTCCTTCGAATTGCATGATTTAGTCAGAATTATAGGGAATTGTTAGCATAGAAATGTTAGGATAAGTTAGATGACTGATTTTGGTGAGTTTGGAGAGGTTTCATGATGATTGACCATGGTGTGCACAAACTGTTGGAGCTTGTAACTCATAGGTTATGGCACGAGAATCTTGAATGAGTAGCTCATGATGATCAGCATAAGATGTGGATTAGTTTGGGGCAAGAATTAGAGAGAATTGGGAGGTTTGATCACAGGTGATATTGATGGATTCAGACTGTTATGCTCATCGGGTTCTATTGTGGAGTGAGTTTTAGAGGGAGATATTGTTATGGTCACGTAGAGGGAAAAAATTAGAGTAGTTTTGCTTTTGGAATCGTGTGGTTTCATGGTGCATGGAGGGAGAACAGAGAACTTGAAGATGCATGCATGGTTAGGGTTTTCATGGCTTAGGGTTTGCTGGAGGTTGAAGACAACTTGTGAGCCACACGATCTTGACATGGACTTTGACTGGGGACTGAATCCAACAACCACGATTAAAAGAAAACACGAAGGGAAATTCAAATGGTGCAACGCACCGTTTCATTTAAATCCATCTGATGGGCTTTGGAATTGCTTGCTATTGCCACCCCCAGACCAAGCCCAATCCCAGTTATAACTAGATTAATTGCTATTGGCACTGTTCTGAGTTTTTTATTTTGATTGAATTTTCTGATGCATATGGGCCCAGACGCGCTTGCTATGCGCGCCCCCCAGTCTGGGCCCAGTTTGTTTTTTCAACTGCTTTTCATTACTCATGGCACCCCTCATTCAATTAATTCCATTTAATTTCTTTCAAAAATGTTAATTCTTTAAAATTCATAAAAAATAGAAAAATGCATGATTTTCATTGGTTCTTTTTGCATATTATTCATAATTTCGTCAAGAAAAGTATCCCATAAAAATAATATTTCATTTCATTTTTATATTTTTGGCATATTTTTCTTTTAAATAGGTATAAATAACATTTAATTTGATGCATGATTTTGTTATTTTTAGTTTGAATAGATGCTTTACTATTTTTAATCCATTCTTTTTAGGTTGATTAGTAGATAATGTTAGCTTGTATATACAATTTAGTTCATATTTTTAGTACTTGATTTTAGGTTGTTTGATTAGATGTGAATAACATGATCAAAACTAGGGTTTACGTGATAACACAGGAGAATTAGTTCATTTCCCTTAGGAGCTAGAGATTGAATCTTTGGGGTATGGGACTATAGGGATTATGGGTAGTTATTAGATCCCCTTAGAGAATATTAGGATTCCCCTACTGCTATTAGTATACTGTCTGTATCTGTTTGACTGGTGTGGTGTGCCCTCTCTGGGGATTATGATTTGTCTGTATGGGGTATTGGTTTTGCTTGGGGATTGGGAGAGCTGAAGACTTGTGATGATGAAGCCATTGGAGATCAAATGACTGAAGACCAACTTCCAGAGTTGATGAGGAGATTCTTGCTAGTAGCTGTTGTGGAGTATAGGATTTAGGAGCTAGGCAGAGCTCTAGAGTAGAAAGCTTGTTTCCCACACATGGAATGCCTTGTCTGCATCCATTCTTTCTCTATGATTCAAAGTCTCTTTCAAATATCCACCTCCTTCCTTTGGAAGGATCAGTGAATGTATTTGAAAGATAGAACTTTTGAGAGAAAATTGTCTGTATAATGTTAACAGTCAATGGGCCACCCTTGGTAGGCAGTTGACTGTTTAACATTCACTTTTATCTTGTTGACTGATGTTCATCCTGAAGATTGAGACTTGAAGAAAAGCCATTGCAGATGAAGGACTGGACAAAGACCTTGCTTGAAGGCTGTGGAGATGGAGATTGATGCTTGCTGAAGCTTGTAGCTGTTTGGAGATGACTTGAAGATAGGTGTTGATGCAGAGTTGTTGTGGCTGTTTATTTTTCTGCTGTTATTCATTTCTGATGTATTGATTGGTTTTCCCTGACTGTATTGTTTGCTGTTTAACCTGTTGGGTTGAAAGTGAATTCTGTTCACTGTTGCCTATTGTTTTCTAGGTTCGAGGTTGAGTGGGACTCCCTTGCCTCGCTTGTATTGCTGCATCCATGCATTTTACTACTTTACTGTATATATCTATTATTGTTTCTGTTTCCATCTGTTCCATTAGGATCTCTGTTTCTCTCTGTGCAGGAGAGGAGCATGATAGACATTAGGTCTTAACCCATGCATGATAACATTAGGTCAGTTTGATTCCCTTCGCAACCGTAGGTTAGAGTTCCGTATCTTCTTTCTCAAAACAAACAGAAAAACACAATAAGATTTCAAACACAATAAAAGACACTTCTTCCGTAAAAGAATGTGAACTCATCAAAACGTCATTTTTGTCCGCTTGGACTGTTACTCAGAAAAACCTTTTTTCAGAAGGAATAAAAACAATCAAGACAAGCCTGTGTCTTCCATGGCCCGAACTACGTTTGCTCTGATCTTTCATGCTGTATGAAAGTACGTAGGCATAGGATGCGATATCCTAGCGAGCAACCTTCCCCTCCTTTCCAGTAGGTAGGCGAACTACGCTGACTCTGATTTCTCGTTCCAGACGGGAATACGTAGGCATAAAGTGCGATACTTTGCCGAGTCATTTTATTTTCTTTTACCCCTGACCTATAGAATAGATAGAATAACAATCCATACCCGAAAACAAGCGTGGATCCCGTCGAGTACGACGGACGTGAGGGGTGCTAATACCTTCCCCTTGCGTAACCGACTCCCGAACCCAGGTTTTGGTTGCGATGACCATACCTTTTCCCGTGTTGTGCGAGGTTTACTCTGAGCGTTTCCTTTCCCTCCTGTGGGATAAATAACGCACGATAGCGACTCTTCTGTTCAGCCGGCGCCGATTTTCGCAGTAGCGACACAATGTCCTAAAACTAACAAAATAAATAGCAAGAACTAAAGATCGTGGTTTAGCTCCCACGGAGCACTCTGTTTAAAATTCAGAAGCTCGATATTAGATCTGAAAAAGGCGTCATTAGTCAGGAAGAGCGGAAGGCTCTTCCAACCTGTAGTATGTGCAGAATTCCTTGTTTTCTACTGAGTGGTATTGCTTGAGTCTTTGGTTGTTCACGATGAATGTCTCATTCGACTTTCCTTTAATTTCAACTGCTCTATTATGTAGGACTTTTACAACTTCAAAAGGACCGGACCACCTAGAATGTAGTTTTCTAGGAAAAATTTTAAGTCTAGAGTTAAATAGAAGAACTATATCTCCTTCATTAAACTCCTTCTTCGCTATCTGTAATACCCCAAATTTTACCCTTATATTTAGTCAGTCATTTCGCATATCATCTCATATGTACATTTGCTAACCACTAACAAGTTATGGAGGTGTTTGTTTTGCAGATTTGGTTCCAGGGGTATTTTGGTCATTTTACGCAAATTCTGCCAATTCCCTGAAGAAAGGCTATTATTAAGTTCTGAGGCGTTTGATACACTATCTTTTGAGGCATTTACCTATCACCAGGGCTAATTATATCAAGGTGCCAATTTGATGTGGTCGGTATTAAAATTTGTCAAGCACAACTGGATTAAGATCCATTCCATCGCTCATGGTTTATTTCCAAAGCGTTTCCGTCTCTGTTATTAAGGCACAGTCGTAATTGGGTATTGTGGGTTCGTGGCTCTTGGCATTTGGTCAGTGGAATTTAATTACGAGTAGTGTTACTGTTGATGCTGAAACTGTTGTGATTACAGTGCACATACGTGTTTGGTTATGAAATGGTTGGTTAACATTTAAATGGGATTTTAATCAGATGATGAGATTAGGATTACAAATGAGACGAGTGCACAAATAAGAATATCACTTGGGAGTGTTTATGTTTTATGACTATGGTTGCAAAACTTCCAACACCTGAAAAGCCACAAGCATCATAAAAACTCAAAGCATAAACAAAACTAGGAAGGGGCTCGCGCCAATACAGGTATGAATAGCCACCAAAGAAACAAATCTGTTACCAAACAGAATGAAGGCCAATGGTCCAAACAGAATGAAAATCAAGTTCAAAACAGAACAAGAGAAACCAAACTATGGCATCAAGCTGCACAGGACATAAATCACAAACCATCAAACAATGCATCAAAATGTAAGTTCATGCGCAAAGGGCCATAGGAAAGCATCCTACAAATCTGTCATGACAGAAAAATATTCAGCAGGATCCAAAGAAGCGCAACAGCATACCAAAACAAAGCGAGAGAGCAGGTCAGTTCACAACAGCTCTGAACCAAACAAGTGAATTCACATCATAAGAAAATCAGAAGTGAAGAATTGGACTGCGCAACCAAGTTCAAATATCTGCAAGCGTACGAAGAAAAACACCATAGAACTGATGCTTAAAGCGCCACAACAAGAACCCACCGTAAGTATCAAAAACGAAGGCAAGATGTGAAATCAGAAAGGACTGTCAGAACCATCATCGTTATTGGGCTCAGTGTTGCACCCTAAAATTTGCCCAACCTTATTCACTTGGTTTATGTTTCAATGTCATTAGCATTTGCATATAGAGTCATGTGCATAGTCTAATCATCTGCATAGCATAAGCATAGCAAGTCATACAACAGGGGGACCAATCATTATTCTCATCTCTAGAAGCCTATCAAGAGGTTATTATCCCAATTCAATCTCATTCAAGTCATCAGGAAAGGATTTGAAAGCAAAGAGTTCAGCAGATTAAGCCTTGAGTCCATCTCCTAGCTGAGGGTATCTGAGGGTCAACAAGAGGGTTGTGAGCTGTGAGTTGAAGGCATGGAGAGTATCTAGACATTATGAGAGACTTAGAAAGTCATTTAAAGAAGGAGACAAGTCATTGATGAGAGCACAAGAGCTATAGCTGAAGGCAGTCAACTAGGGTTTCATCTGGGTCAACCCTAGGTCAACCCTAGGCCAATTGACTGATTTAAGGGGCATTCAAGTCTAGTGGAGAGATGTGGGGTTCATCATTGGACTTATAAAGAAGGATATGGAGATATGCCAAGAAGAATTCAAGAGAAATCAAGGAGATGAGGAGCTTCTAAATTAGGGTTTCTGTGTAAAATCCCCTAGTTTAGGTCAAATTTCCAAGCAAGATAAGTCAAAATGCTAGCTTCAAATGGATCCTTGGCCAACATGAAACTTGTAGAGGAACTCAAGACCTTTAATTTGAGTGGTGGAAGACATCAAGGAGATTTATAGAACTCAAGTTATGGTACTTGCAAGTTACAGGTCATCTGAGGTATCTGAAATTTTGTCTGTGAAAGTGACTTGACTTCCAAGCTAGTTTTACCCCTCAAGGAGATTTCAAGTGAATTTCTGGTCAACATAGGAATTGTTCCTCATTGTATTAGCTTTCTAGAATGGTGTGGCATGCCTTCATATGATGTGTGGAACTCAACTTATGGTCTTGGCAAGCAAAGGGTATTTTGGTCATTTGTGAATTACAGGTCATTTTAACCTATGTCCAAAACTCATACAAGGAGGCCTCAAATGGAAAAACTTACAACATCAAACTTGCTCCAAATGACATTTTGAGTCTAGAAAGAAGGTCACAAATTGTTGGAAAAGCTCATAACATGAAGTTGCATGATTGGTCAATTTTGAACTAAAATGGCTTATAACTTAAATAAAGTCAAAGTGAAAAATGGTTTGAGAGATTTATAAATGCAAATGGGGACTTCCAATATATGATTTTGGGTCCAAAAGACATTTCAAAGACAATGGTTCAAGCACTTTTTTGAGTTTAGAAGGAAAAAGAAAAGTTATTTTTGGTTACTTGCATTTGAAGAAACATAACCAAAATGGATTCAATTTGGAATGCAAGGGAAGTTGCAAGATGGTTCTAGAAGATTCATTTGAGCACTATATATTCATGAAATCAGAATTGAGCAAGGGTTGAATCCTCATTTGTGCAAAAATCTCACAAATTCTCTCTATTCTTTCTCATTGCAATTTCATCCAAATTTCTCAAAATCTTCATCAATCATCACCAATATTGATTCCACCATATTCAATCATCATCATGGACTAAAGATCAACAAATATCTGATTGAAATTGATCCATTTTCGAGCACCATAATCATCAATATCCAAATTGCAATTTCAAGTGGACAGCAAGATCCAAGGCAAGAATCATCAAGGTTTTGCAAACAGAATCAAGCACTGAGATAGTTGATCAAGATCCAAGCATTAGAAGCCTCAGATCCACGAGTTCAACATCCATTTCCAAGATTTCACATCAGGTGCATTTTCTCTGCCATTGCTTGATTTAGTTAGTTTAGCATAGTTTTATTAGTTTAGATGTGATCTAGGTTGTTAGTAGAACGATTAGGATGAGTTTGGTGCTGTTTAGTGATAATTGTTGACAGGTGCTTGAAACTGTTAGGACTTAGAACTCTTAGGATAGGCCATAATAATCTTAGGTTGTTAGTGCAGAATGATCTACGTGAAGTGTAGTTTAGATTAGTATAGGTTTGATTAAGAATCTTGAGGATGAGTTGCAGAGTATTTTAATGGAACCAAGAATGTCATGCGATCGGGTTCGTTGATAGGCTGAATTTCAGAACAAACTACCACCATAGTCTTGTAGAGGAAGAGAATTGGAGCGTTTTTCATGTTTATATCGTGTTGATCCATGGACTATGGAGAGAGAACAGATTGATGGAAGTGTATTCGTGCATGTGTATCCATGGTGGAAACCCTAGTTCTCATGAACCAAGGTAGGAGACGCAATCGTGATCGTCCATTGCTTGTTGGACCGTGGACCAAAGAGCCAATCGTGTGGCTCTCGTTCAATTCTGAGTTTTGGAGGGAGTTGAGAGAGGTTCCCTAAACGCACCGTTTCATTTAATGAAACGGGCGGGCCTAAGTGTTTTAATGATATCCCCACCCCCCAGTACTGAGCCCAGTTCAATCTGAACGTGAATCCATTTCTATTCTCACCCCCTGCTTCCTATTACTTTTTTTTTTATTATTTTCATTAATTCTGACTTGTTCTGGGCTTAATTCAAACTCGCTAGTCACACCCCCACTGCCTGGCCCATCCAAGAATACAACTGAGCGTGTCTGCTATTAGTACCCCCCCCCCCCCCCCCCTCTCATTTTAATTGATTTAGTTTTTTAATTCACTTTAATTTTTACCAACTTTAAAAAACCATATAAAATAGGAAATTAACTCTTTTTTAGTGGTTGTTTTTTCTATATTTTCTTGGTTCTGTGTAGAAAATTGTCATTAAATAAAATTGCATTTTTATTTTTTATTTGATATTTTTCCCATATTTTCTAAATAAATGACATTTTAAATAGTTTCATTTCATGCATGATTTTATTAATTTTTGTTCTATTAGATACTTTCATATTTTTTGTTCATTCTTTTTAGGTTGCTTAGATGAGATATTGAACTTGTAGAAACAATTTAGTTCCCATTCTTAGAAATTAATTTTAGGTGCTTAATGTAGGCTTGAACAACATGAACAAATTAGGGTTTTTAGGTGATGACTTGGGAAGTTTGATTCTTTCCCTTAGGACTTAGGATTTAACTAGATTAGTTATGGGAATATAGGGGCTATGGGTAGTTATTAGATCCCTTAGAGAAAAGTCAGGACTCCCCTACTGCTATTAATACTCTGTGTATGTCTGATTGACTGGTGTGGTGTGCCCTCTGGGGATTATTGCTTGCTTGCTTGGGTATTGGGATTGTCTGGGAACTTGGGAGAGCTGAAGACTTGAGGAAATGAAGACCATTGGAGATTCAGAGATGGAAGATCAACTGCCAGAGTTGGAGAGGAGGTTCTTGCTAGCAGCTGCTGAGGAGACTAGGGTTTAGGAGCTAGGCAGAGCTCTAGATTAGAAAGCTTGTTTCTCAAACATGGAATGCCTTGTCTGCATCCATCCTTTCTCTATGATTCAAAGTCTCTTTCAAATATCCACCTCCTTCCTTTGGAAGGATCAGTGAATATATTTGAAAGATAGAACTTTTAAGAGGAAACTTTCTGTTTAATGTTAACAGTTGATGAACCACCCTTGGTAGGTAATTAACTGTCTAACATTCATTCACTTCACTCTTGTGACTGATTCCTCATCCTGGAGGTTTGAACTTGAAGAAAAGCCATTGCAGATAGAAGACAGATGATCAAAGCCCTTGCCTGAAGGTCATGAAGATGGAGATTGATGCTTGTTGAAGCCTGTGAATGATTGGAAATTACTTGAAGTCAGATGTTGATTCAGAGCTGCTGATGTTGTTTCTTTTGCTGCTGTATTTCATTGCTGATGTATTGATTGGTTTTCTGAACTGTATTGTTTGTTGTTTACCCTGTTGGGTTGAAAGTGAAGTCTGTTCACTTTTGCCTATTGTTTTCTAGGTTCGAGGTTGAGTGGGACTCCCTTGCCTCGCTTGTACTGTTGCATCCATGCATTTTACTGCTTTACTGTATATATCTGATATTGTTTCTGTTTCCGCTTATCCCTTAGGATCTCTGTTTCTCTCTGTGCAAGAGAGGAGCATGATAGACACTAGGTCTTAACCCATGCATGATAACATTAGGTTAGTTTGATTCCCTTCGCAACCGTAGGTTAGAGTTCTGTCTCTTCTTTCTCAAAACAAACAGAAAAACACATAAAGATTTCAAACACAATAAAAGACACTTCTTCCGTAAAAGAATGTGAACTCATCAAGACGTCATTTTTTGTCCTCTTGGACTGTTAATTAGAAAAACCTTTTTCAGAAAGAATAAAATCAACCAAGACAAGCTTGTGTCTTCCGTGGCCCGAACTACGTTTGCTCTGATCTTTCATGCCGTGTGAAAGTACGTAGGCATAGGATGCGATATCCTAGCGAGCAACCTTCCCCTCCTTTCCCGTAGGTAGGCGAACTACGTTGACTCTGATTTCTCGTTCCAGACGGGAATACGTAGGCATAAAGTGCGATACTTTGCCGAGTCATTTTTATTTTCATTTTATTTTCTTTTAACCCCAGACCTATAGTTTAGATAGAATAACAATCCATACCCGAAAACAAGCGTGGATCCCGTCGAGTACGACGGACGTGAGGGGTGCTAATACCTTCCCCTTGCGTAACCGACTCCCGAACCCAGGTTTTGGTTGCGATGACCATACCTTTCCCGTGTTGTGCGAGGTTTACTCTGAGCGTTTCCTTTCCCTCCCGTGGGATAAATAACGCACGGTGGCGACTCTTCTGTTCAGCCGGCGCCGATTTTCGCAGTAGCGACAGCTGGCGACTCTGCTGGGGATTCAACGTCCCCTGGCTGCTAAGGACTGCGATGGTTCTTATGCATTTGGGATCCAACGTCCCTTTGAGCGAGTCAATCCTAGCGCTTGTTTTCCCGTCGAGGATTTTGTATGGAGTTATTGTATATTTCTAACCTTGTATTTTCAACTTTGTATATTGATTATTATTGCTGTATTTGGGGTGTGACGGGTGTTCTGATATTGAGAGATAAGCCGGACCTGGGCTTGAGTGCACCTAGAATTAGCGTAGAAAGTAGTGAGCGCGTGCCGGCTTTGCTTGCATTAGTGTCTCATGAAATCTACACTCGGACGAGGTTCTTCTGGTTGGCTTCTTTTTCTACCCTTTGGGTCGAAGGGGTTGTTGGTCAGTTGAATTGTCGACTCCGGGAACCGATCATTTGGAAGTTGGCTAAGTGAGGCCTCTTCAGGAATTGATGATGCCACTCCTTCTGGGAATCGTATCATCAACCCTGAAAGTCTGTGACGCCGACGACCGCATAGGATGCCGTACCTTGTGCCAGTTATAGGGCCACCCACCTGTAAGGGGATTTGGGGTTATGCAGGTAACCAGACCTTCAGATACCGGTTTGTTCTCGATCAGAGATCCTGGGTATTTATGGAGAGTTATGAGGTCTGTCAGAGACCATTTGGAGATGTGTTCTGAGGTCTGTCAGAGACCAATTAGAGATGTGATTTGAGGTCTACCAGAGACCAGTGGGAGTTATGGTTTGAGGTCCATCAGAGACCAGTAATGGAGCTTTGTTGTAGGTCTATCAGAGACCAGGGTTTGATGACTTCTGGATGGTCTATCTGAGACCTTTCTTGATATGGTTCAGGCTATTCAGCCACAACTTTGGTCCCTGTTGCATGTTACTTGCATTGCATTGTTTACATACCCATTATCATTGCATCCCATTAACGTGTGTCTGTGCTGCAGGTGCATTTGCATTTCCCTAGTTCTAGTGCCCAGGCTTCTGAGTATTGACTATGGCTAGTTTGAGGAAGACAGTTGCGTATAAGCTGCCTTCCCCTGATATTACTTCTTTGCTTGGTCTGATATCTCTTGCCGATGAGGAGGTTAGGAGAAGCTTCAGAATGAGTCACGGGAGATTACTGAGATTAGTCTGCAAGCCCACTACTGATGAGATGAACGGGCTATACACCTTGATGCAGTTCTATGACCCCGCATTGAGATGCTTTACTTTTGCTGACTTCATTTTAGGACCTACCATTGAGGAGTATGTGGAGTTTACCGAGCTTCCCGTGCAGAACAAGGTTCCCTTTATTCACTCTGCTGCTGAGCCCAAGTTGGAGGACTTAGCCAAAGCCTTGCATATGAACGCTGCTGAACTGTTATTGACTTCTTGGCTTGGGGTTTCAGGGTTCTCTCTTGATTTCTTAGTTGGCAAAGCTCAAGAGTACGCCAAGAACGGTTGTTGGGTGGTTTTCAATGCTATTTTGGCTTTATGCATCTATGGAATTGTGTTGTTTCCTAACTTGCCCAACTTTGTGGACCTGGACGCTTTCTATCTGTTTGCTGCAGGCAACCCAGTGCCAACGCTGATCGGAGACTTCTACCACTCATTGCACTACAAGAACGAAAACCGAAGGGGAAAAGTTGTTTACTGCTGTGCTCCTCTATTAAATATGTGGTTCAAAAGTCATCTCCCCATGAAGGGACCCTTTGCAGACAGTGTAACCTCAGCCAGTTGGTCAGAGCGCCTGATGAGGCTATACTCCGAAGACGTTGTGTGGTTTGATCGAGACCTGTTGGGGTCTGAGCTCATCTTTAGTTGTTCTGGGTACCCTAATGTGTCGCTGATAGGAAGAAAAAGGTGTATTAACTACAACCCATCTCTGTTCGTCCGTCAGTTCGGATACGCACTGAAGAATCCACCTCAGGAGGAAGAAGTACAGGAATCTCTGTACTTCACCGGTGACGTGAAGGGGGAGTTACTAGCCAAGCTGCAGCATGCCTGGATGCGTATTAACCGCAAAGGGAAACCACTGTTAGGTAAGAACGATTGCCAGGCCTATGCACCTTACAGGGTTTGGATCCAGGAAAGAGCAAGTCAGTTGAAGATGCCATTTCCAGACGCACCAATCCTTGTTCTTATTCCGGCAGAAGAGCCAACTACTGTTTCTAGGGAGGCGTACGAGCAAATTGTGAGAGAAAAAGAAGCCTTAATGAAGATCAACGAAGGGTTAGAGCAAGAGCTAGCTCAAGTACGCAGTGAGAAAAACAAGGCCGTATATGCTTTCCAACAACAGATCGAGCTGTTAAACAGGTTAGGGGCTGAGTTGACTGAGGAAAAGAAAAAGCGCGAACGTCTAGGGCAAGAGTTCAGAAGCTCCCATGACATGCTTGAATCCAAGAAGAAGGCGCTTGACATCGCTCACCGAGAGATATCTTCTTGCAATAAGACTTGGAATGCTACACTCACTAACAACAAGAAGAGGGAAGATAAGCTGAAGCAGCAAATTTCCGACCTCGAAGAGAAGTTGAAGTCTAGCATCAAGAAGTGTGAGGAAGAAGTGATGACCCGGTATAGTGTCCAGCATGCACTGAACAAGGCAATCAAATCCAGAGATGAAGCAGTGTCTCAGAAGCGAAAGTTAGAAGATTGCTTCGGAGAAGCAACATGGGAAGAAACTGCTGAAGACGTACGCCGTGTCCTTAAGAGGAGAAACCAGCTTGTTGAAGGGCTGCTTGATCGACCAAGCCATCCGGAGACCAAGAAGTTGATAGAGGAGTACCAGACTTTTGGGAGGATTTGATCATTTCATGTAGTAACTTGTATGCTTTATTTGCATAGTGCTGACCATCACCAGGATTGTTGGTTGAGGTCATGCCTTCTTTGTACTCTCAGTGATATTGTACCCTGGGCTTATTGATTCTCCCTGCAATATATGAGGCTTTCTATGATTCAGCTCCGATATTCCTATTGTCAACACTATCACTGCACCGGCACCTTCGCACTAGAACTGGGGGAATGAACTTCCTTAAGGCACAGACACACATTGCATTGCATTCATATTCATATTGCATTACAGGTAATCTTTGGATGGTGTCTTATTTCCTGCTCTGTATCAGGTACTTACCAGGATTGCAGATCAACATCCGCACCGCTATTCTACCCGCACCAACTGTCGAAAAATCATGGACCAAATGCAGAACGAGATGCAAGATGTGCGCGAGAAGCTCGCTCTCTTCATGCAGACCATGGAAGCTATAGCAAAAGGGCAGGAGAATTTGCAGGCCATGGTCCAGCCTCTGTTGGCTCGAAACGCTGGTCATGGTAATGAAGATCATCAGTCTGTCCGGGTCGATACTGCTCATGGAGACGGTACTCCCACGCCAGTGGCTCCGCCTGTAATCAATACACCTGCTGCTAATATCAACAACGCTACCGCTGCTGTGAATGGTAACGTCGGAGTGGGGAATGAGACCGCTGTCCATAATGTTGGGCTGGGTGATGTCAATTTGGGAGATAATCTAGGGGGCAATGGCTTTGTCAATACTGGATTCGGATTCAACGATCAGGGATTCGATAACACTGGGAAGTATGGCTTTAATGCTCAAGGCTTTGGGCAAGATGGTTATGGTATGGTCAATCAGGGTTACGGAGGCTTTGGAAACGGAAACGGTACTGGATTTATGGCTTTTGGTCCTGCTGGAGGTGTTCAAGGGTACGGCAACAGAGGCCGAGGTCCGGGGATGAATCAGATCAGAGCTGGACGTAATAATGGATACGATGGGTACGGAGCTGGAAACGGTATGTGGCAAGAAGATCAGCAGGAGGACGCCTTCTCCGGAGGAGGTTTTGAAGGGCCGATGGATGATTCCCAAAAGATTAGAATGCTGGAAGAGCAGATGAAGGGAGTCCTAAACCAGAGTGCTGTGGGTTTGGACATGGCAGCAATGGGCTTGGTACCTGGCTTGAGGGTGCCAATTAAATTCAAAGCTCCTACGTTTGACAAGTACAAAGGAGACACATGTCCAAAAGTGCATGTACGAGCTTATTACAGAAAGATGTCTGCATACTCAACTGATGAAAGAATGCTAATGCATTTCTTTCAGGATAGTCTGTCGGGCCCTTCCCTAGAGTGGTACATGGGGTTGGAGCCAACTGATATCAAGACATGGAAGCAATTAGCAGAGGCATTTGTAGCCCATTACAAGTATAACAGCGACCTGGCACCCAATCGGGTCCAGTTGGCCGGGCTTTCGTAGAAGAAGGGGGAGAGTTTTAAAGAGTACGCGCAAAGGTGGCGCGATATGGCTGCCAGGGTCCGTCCTCCGGTGGAAGATAAGGAAATGAATGACATGTTTGTCGGCACATTCACAGGGCTGTTTCATGATATGCTGTTTCATACGTCTCTGGCCAGTTTTTCAGACCTCATTCTGATGGGGGAAAAGATTGAACGTAATATTAAGCAAGGAAAGTTCCAAGTCGAGGAATGAACTGCATCTGGCAATAATAGGAAAGCTTATGGTGGGCGCCGGCAGGGCGAGGCAAGCGCAGTATTTGGAGGCCGAGGCCGAGGCCGAGGCAGGGGACGAGGTCAATATCGTCAGCCGCAGCAGGTGGCGAGTGTTACTATCCCATATCAACAACAACCACTCCAGCAACAACAACCAGTTCAGCAACAGCCAATGCCACAGCAGCAGCAGCAGCCTCAGCAGGGGGCACAGCAGGCTCAACGAAGATTCCAGGGTAGTAAACCGAGAAGAGTGTTTGAGAAGCCTCCCTCAACATATGCCGATTTGTTGCAGACATTGTTGGGATTGAACCTGGTAGAGAAAAGAACTCTGGCGCCGATAACGGGAGCTCCCCCGTTTGGTTATGATGCAAGCAGGCACTGTGAGTTTCATTCTGGGGCCCCGGGTCACGATATAGAAGGTTGCCATGCTTTTAAGCACGTTGTGCAGGATCTTTTAGACAACAAGACTATCAATTTCGGAACAGCAGGTCCGAATATAGTCCAGAAACCCATGCCTAATCATGGGGCAAACGCCGTTCTGGCTGAGGAAAGGTTGAATCTGATTATGAATGTCGAAGATTTAAAGACGCCGCTGAGCGAGATAAAGAGCCGACTGTTGCAAGGAGGTGTTTACCCAGGATGTAACGAGTATTGCTTAGACTGTTGGACCCTAGCTGGGGGGTGTGAGGATTTGAAGAAAGGCATTCAGGCTTTAATTGATGAGGGCATATTGCAGTTTGATCGAGCGGCAACTGACGAGCCTGCAGGGGCAGTAGTGGATAATCGGAGTGATGTGGCCACGGTAACGATTCCTCGGAAGACGATCACTATTGCAGCACCAGCTCAGCGACCACCGATCACCATAACTAAGGCCGGGCCAATCCCGTACAAGAACACGAAAGCAGTCCCATGGTCATATGGGTTAGAGGTGTATTGTGATGGGATAAAGATTGATGTTAACAAACAGCCAGTGGAGATTGTGGATAATGTTGTTGGCTCAGGAGGCATGACAAGGAGTGGCAGGATCTTTATATCTCCTGAAGTGGAGGCTGAAAGACTAGCGAAAGGAAAAGGGAAAGTGGTTGAAAATGTTCCGGTACAAGCAAGTGAAAGAGAAGCGGCATCGAAGGATGTAGAAGAGTTCATGCGCTTAATTCGAAAAAGTGATTATAAGATTGTGGAGCATCTGCAGCAGACACCGTCCAAAATATCTATCCTATCATTGCTGTTGTGTTCGGAAGCTCACAGAAATGCTTTGCTGAAAGTCCTGGACACTTCTTTTGTACCCCAAGACGTCTCCGTAAATCAGCTAGAAGGAGTATTGGCACATGTGAATGCAGGCCACAGCTTGGGTTTTACCGATTTTGACTTGACTCCGAAAGGGAGAGATCATAATATGGCATTACACGTATCTGTTGAGTGTAGAGGATCAGTAATGTCGCACGTATTGGTTGACACCGGATCATCTTTGAATGTGTTGCCCAAGAAGGCGATGATGAAGCTGGATGTTCGAGGGATTTTGTGTACACCCAGTGATTTGGTAGTCAGAGCATTTGACGGCACGCGGAGAACAGTCTTTGGATCAATCACTTTGCCTCTGCAAGTGGGGCCGGAAGTGTTTGCAACGGAGTTTTATATCATGGATATACAGCCTGCGTACAGCTGCTTGCTTGGAAGACCCTGGATTCATGGGGCAGGGGCAGTCACGTCTACCCTACATCAGAAGTTGAAATATATGGTTGGGGACAGCGTAGTCACCGTGTGCGGAGAAGAGGACATCCTGGTCAGCCATCTATCGTCGTTTAAATATGTGGAAGTCGACGGAGAGATCCACGAAACGCCCTGCCAGGCATTCGAAGGTTTGCGCATCAAGGACAAAGGTCCCGGGCCGAGCAAAGTGCCAGAGATAGCCGTCTCATCGTATAAGGAAGCTCAAGCTCTAGTAGAAGCAGGAGAAGCCAAGGGCTGGGGCAAAGTGCTGGACATTCCTGTGAAGATGGACCGGTTCGGACTGGGGTACCAACCGTCGTCATCAACTCCTTCCGTGGGGGCCCCCCGTTTCAGAAAGCCGATTATCATCTCGGCCAGTGGAGTATGTCATGAAGCCATCAATGCTGCTTCATAGTCTGATGAAGGAGACAGCGACTGTGATATGGATGCCTGGATTCAGCCAAGCACGCCAGGACAAGGACTGTGCAACTGGTCTATTCAGGAGCTTGTTCCTGTGACTTTTAAACAGTAATGCTTTGCTTTATTAATTGTTGAATGATCTGATGTCTTGCCCGGGGCATCAGGATTTGCTTAGGGCTGTGTTGTTATGAACATTGCGTGTTAATCATTAAATAAATGGCGTTTTTTCATGTGCAAATACCGTAATCCCTGTCCTTCTTGTTTTATATTTTTCAATAAAATGGCAACGTGGTTATTCGTTTTATACGCATTTTGAAGCACTTAACCATTCCTTTTGCAGGATAACATTTTCAGATGACATCCTTGAACCACCTATGACTCGTCCCGACTTTGAGCACCCGGTGTTTCAGGCTGAAGAAGAGGTTGTCGAAGATAGCGACGTTCCTGAAGAACTGTCCTGGTTAGTAAAGCAAGAGGAAAGAGCCATTCTGCCTCACGACGAGGTCATCGAAATTATCAATTTGGGGTCGGAAGGGGTTGAGAAAAACATTCGTATCGGAGCCGCGCTGCAGGATGATATCAAGCGGAGACTGGTTGAAATGCTCCAAGAGTATAGTGATGTATTCGCTTGGTCGTATGAGGATATGCCAGGGCTCGATACAGATATGGTCGTGCATCGTCTGCCATTGAAAGAAGATTGCCCGCCGGTCAAACAAAAGCTTCGCAGAACTCGACCAGATATGGCAATGAAGATCAAAGAGGAGGTTCAGAAACAGTGGGACGCTGGGTTCCTGGCTGTGACGAAGTATCCTTCATGGGTTGCCAACATCGTACCAGTGCCAAAGAAAGATGGCAAGGTTCGGATGTGCGTGGATTATCGAGATTTGAACAAAGCAAGCCCAAAAGACGATTTTCCACTTCCTCACATTGACGTGTTAGTTGATAATACTGCCCAGTACTCCGTATTCTCCTTCATGGATGGCTTTTCAGGCTACAATCAAATTAAAATGGCGCCAGAGGATATGGAGAAGACTACTTTCATAACGCCGTGGGGAACATTTTGCTACAAAGTGATGCCCTTTGGTTTGAAAAATGCTGGGGCAACATATCAGCGTGCGATGACGACTCTTTTCCATGATATGATGCATAAAGAGATCGAAGTTTATGTTGACGATATGATTGCCAAATCCCAGACGGAGGAAGAGCATCTGGTGAATCTGCTGAAGTTATTTAAAAGGCTTAGGAAGTTCAGGCTGCGACTGAACCCTAACAAATGCACCTTCGGGGTGAGATCGGGTAAACTGCTGGGGTTTATCGTAAGCGAAAGAGGAATAGAGGTCGATCCTTCTAAAATAAAAGCAATACAAGAAATGCCGACGCCTAAAACAGAGAAAGAGGTGCGCGGGTTTTTAGGGAGATTGAACTACATCGCCCGGTTCATATCTCACCTAACGGCCACGTGTGAACCATTATTCAAGCTGTTGAAGAAAGATCAAGCTGTGACGTGGAACGAAAATTGTCAAAAGGCGTTCGATAAAATAAAGAAGTATCTGCAGGAGCCTCCTATTTTGATACCCCCAGTGGCAGGGAGACCCTTGATCATGTATTTGACGGTTCTTGAGGGAAGCATGGGTTGTGTTCTCGGTCAACACGACGAGACGGGGAGGAAAGAGCATGCGATCTATTACCTGAGTAAGAAATTTACAGACTGTGAATCTCGATACTCAATGCTGGAGAAAACTTGTTGCGCGCTAGCCTGGGCCGCCAAGCGTTTGAGGCAGTACATGCTGAATCATACAACCATGCTCATCTCGAAGATGGATCCTATCAAATATGTATTCGAAAAGCAAGCGTTGTCGGGTAGAATTGCCCGTTGGCAGATGGTCTTGACTGAATACGATATTCAATACGTCTCGCAAAAGGCTATAAAGGGGAGTGTGTTGTCTGAGTATCTGGCGGAGCAGCCTATTGAAGAGTACCAATCGATGAGGTTTGATTTTCCTGACGAGGATATCATGTACCTAAAGATGAAAGATTGTGAAGAACCGTTGCCAGACGAGGGACCAGAGTTGGGGTCCAAATGGAAGATGATATTTGACGGAGCCGTGAATGCTTACGGTAGCGGAATAGGAGCAATCATCATCACGCCACACGGGTCGCACATCCCGTTTACTGCCCGATTGACCTTTGCCGTTACCAACAATGAGGCCGAATACGAAGCTTGTATAATGGGGCTTGAAGAAGCCATTGATTTGCGAATCAAACATCTAGATGTATACGGAGACTCAGCTCTGGTGGTGAATCAGATCAAAGGGGAATGGGAGACACGTCAGCCCAATTTGATACATTACATGAATTATGCAAGGAGATTGTTGCCTTTCTTCGACAAGGTTGAATTGCATCATGTACCGCGGGCAGAGAATCAAATGGCTGACGCTCTGGCCACTTTGTCTTCCATGTACAAGGTCAACTTCTGGAACGAAGCTCCCCGAATCATTATCTCTCGGCTTGACAGGCCAGCTTATGTATTTGCTATCGATGAAGCATCTGACGACAAACCGTGGTATTTTGATATCCTTAATTTCCTGAAGAATAAAGAGTATCCGGCTGGGGCATCCAGTCAAGATCAGAAGACTCTCAGGAGATTAGCGGGTAATTTCTACTTGAATCCGGATGGCGTCTTATACAGAAGGAATCACGATTTGGTGTTGTTGCGTTGTGTAGACGAGAAAGAGGCAAAGCTTCTCATGGAGGAAATTCACGAAGGTACCTTTGGTACGCATGCTGGTGGGCATGCTATGACGAGAAAGCTGCTGAGGGCAGGTTACTTTTGGCTGACGATGGAAACTGATTGTTTCAAGTTCGCGAGGAAGTGCCACAAGTGCCAAATCCATGCCGACAGGATACACGTGCCTCCGAGTCCTCTAAATGTGATGTCATCTCCATGGCCATTCTCGATGTGGGGAATCGATATGATTGGGAAGATCGAGCCGACGGCTTCTAACGGGCATCGTTTCATCCTAGTAGCAATCGATTATTTCACCAAGTGGGTGGAAGCGGCGTCTTACGCGAATGTAACGAAGCAAGTGGTGGCCAGATTCATCAAGAGAGATATCATTTGCCGATATGGGATTCCCGAGCGGATAATCACGGACAACGGTTCAAACCTGAACAACAAAATGATGAAGGAGCTCTGTCAGAATTTCAAGATCGAACATCACAACTCCTCTCCTTACCGACCCAAGATGAATGGCGCTGTTGAGGCGGCCAATAAGAATATCAAGAAAATTGTTCAGAAAATGGTGGTGACCTATAAGGATTGGCATGAAATGCTACCTTTTGCTTTGCACGGTTACCGTACGACGGTACGCACATCAACCGGGGCAACTCCGTTCTCGTTGGTATACGGAATGGAAGCGGTATTACCATTGGAAGTTGAGATCCCTTCTCTGAGGGTATTGCGAGACGTTCAGCTGGACGAGGCAGAATGGGTAACGAATAGATTGAACCAACTGAGCTTGATGGATGAGAAGAGGCTAGCTTCTCTAGCATACGGTCGTTTGTACCAGAGCCGAATGAAGAAAGCGTACGACAAGAAGATACATCCGCGAAGCTTTCAGACGGGCGACCTTGTGCTGAAAAGGATTCTCCCGCCGCAAGCAGATCACAGGGGCAAGTGGACCCCCAACTACGAAGGACCATACGTTGTTAGTAAAGTCTTCTCAGGAGGAGCGTTGTTGTTGTCCACCATGGACGGAGAAGACTTTGTGTCACCTGTGAATTCGGACGCAGTTAAAAAATACTTTGCTTAAAATAGACCCGCTGGACAGAAAAAGAGAGTCCAGGCAAAAATGGGGCATCCTGGCGAACCAAAAACAGAATGAAAGGTTCGGGCAAAAGTTAGGGATAAAATTGAAAAATGTACACCCGCGAAGTTGAAAACCTACACTGGGCGGCTTCGGCAAAAAAGGGTATCCCGGTGAACTGAAAACCCGTAAAGGGCGGTTCACGCAAAAGTTAGGGATTTGAAAAGCAAATGACTGCGGTCCGGATTGGATAATTGCAATGAGTATCAATGCGGGAGAATATATTTGAGGAGCCAGTTATCGGATACAATCTCTTCAGAAGTGGGGATACCGGGAAAGCATTAGAGTCGGGCGAGTCATGGGAGGATCAGTTCGTAGTGTTCATCTGCATCCCGTTGCCGACATGTGTACAAATTTAAGTTGTCAATATTCATGCTTCTTGTGCATACTTGCATACTTGTATATTTGCTTTGCGTAGCTTCCTCTTTTCAGGAGTTACATCCCGTGTACAAAAACTCCGCCCATTCAGGGGCCCAATCAATGAAAATATGTTATTCAGTACTTGATACTGATTCTTTACTGTTTTGTGCATGATTAACGCCTAAGTTTGATGAAACTAGCATGAGTATAACGTCGCTGGCCTTTGTCAACAGTTGCTAAAGCTTTGAATTAACTGAAAATAACGTCGCTAACCTGAGTTGATTTGGATGCATAGGCTTGTCTTGTCTTGTTTGTGTTGTTGCAGGTTTCCTAACCGTACGAGAAAAATGATCGAAAGATTGCAATAACGAAAGACTCAGTCTTCACGCAGGTCATGCAGGTTCTTCCTGAAGAAGGATCGAACTCTCCAGCTAGTCGTAGCATGTGCAAAGGGAATTGACGATTCCAAGATCGTAAGGCTGTGTTCAGACAGGTTCATCTTTCCCCGAGAGAATCATCCTCTCCCCCAGCGGAGTCAGTGGATTTTCCCCGAGAGAATCATCCTATCCCCAGCGGAGTCAGTGGATTTTCCCCGAGAGAATCATCCTATCCCCAGCGGAGTTCTCTGTTCAGCAAGTGTTCTATCCTCCCCGTGGAACTCGAAGATTAAGACTCTCCCAAGCAGAGTTGATGGTGGTTCCTGTCATTTATTTTGTCAAGGATACTGTGTAATATCAGTTCACGTTCCAGCAGAAAGTCCGATCGTACTATGCACATTTGCTATTCCCCAGCAGGGGGTCACCTCAACAGGGTGCTCGGTTTGAGTTCCCAATTTCCCAGCAGGGTTGACTTCATCCTTCCAGCATTTATTTTGCTGGAATAATTCTGTAGCATCTGGCTATCCCCGACGGAGTCGGCATTATCCTTCCAGCATTTATTTTGCTGAAGCAGTTTCTGTACTCTAGCAGTTCAGGTGGAGAGAACTCTTGCTCAAATGAACTACCAAACATTCAAGATCTCGGCATGAGACATCCAAGGATAATGTCAGTTTCGGCAGTATTCCCCACAGAGTTACCAGGATAAGTTTCTCTTTATTCCTAGGCAGAATTAGTTGTCATCAGGGGTTCCATGAATCAGAATTTCAGAGGCCACCGCCGGTTATCAGAGCAGGCGTCCGATAGTTGGTTTCCAAACATCCCCAGTAGAGTCCGTCTCAAAGTCGCTGTCACGTCAGTGCTAAGAAGTTTGTGGGTGAGGATCATTGGAGAACTAAGTCCTGACGTGGACAATTTATTCCTATATTGACGGGATTTCTTCAGAAGTGGGCGTCCTAACGTGGACAGGTTTATTTCCCCGGATTGGTGAGGTGTGTTAGTCCTAACGTGGACAGATTCGGGTTCTCGAAATTAGTGGAATGGGAGGTCATGACGTTGACAAAAGTGATTACTCTTTGTGTTGGTGCCCTGACGTGGACAGATCAGACCAGCGTGTGAGTCCTTACGTGGACAAGTCTTATTTCCTCAGCGGGTCGAAGACGCCTGAGTCCTAACGTGGACAAATCAAGACGAGATCAGTGTCCTGACGTGGACAAATCAAAGAAATTATTATTCCTAACGGGGAGAAGTGGGTCCTAACGTGGACGATGTAGTCCTTACGCGGACATATCAGAAGAGGATTCCTTACGTGGAAAGAGGTGATTCCTAACGTGGAAAGAGTGGAGTCCTTACGTGGACAGATTAAGATGGCATTCCTTACGTGGAAGAATGTAGTCCTGACGCGGACAAATCGGAAGGAATTGGTTGCCTTATGTGGAAAAGTTATGTTTCCTTGCGTGGAAAACGGATAGCATTCCTTACGTGGAAAAATTGGGGTCCTTACGTGGACAGATTCAAGAAAAGTTGAGTCCTGACGTGGACAGATTCAGAACCAAAGTTGAATTCCTTACGTGGAAAGATTGGAGTCCTGACGCGGACATGTCAAGTGGTATTGGAGTCCTTACGTGGACAGATTGATATAGTTCTCCTTATGTGGAAAGAAGATTGCTTCCTGACGTGGAAAGATGAAAGGGTTAGTCCTGACGTGGACAGATACAGAAGAAATGATTCCTAATGTGGACAGGTGTTACTCCTAGCGTGAAAGAGTTTTATTCCTAACGTGGACGATTCAGTTTATGGAAATGCAGACGAATTATCCCCAGCGGAGTTGCCGAGATTTTTCTGGGTTAACAGCAAGTGGAGTCCTAACGTGGACAGGTTTTAGTTGAGATTTCTTCGTATTGATGACAGACAGAGTCCTAGCGTGGACAAGCAAGCAATCTGTTATGACAGAATCCTTTTCAGAACGATGAAGACAATCCCCAGCACGGTCGCACGAGATCAGTGGGTTGCCGTAACAGTTAAATTCAGCTGATGAATGTCGTTCCCCAAGCAGTGGCGCAGTTTATTTCTGCGGTTGGCAAATTTCTGAGTTCCTAGTATTCAACCGTCTCGTACCGCGAATGTCTGAAGGCTCCGGGCTCTTCACCCAATCGGGTCCAAGCCGCTTGAATAGGGGCAGCTGTTGCACCCTAAAATTTGCCCAACCTTATTCACTTGGTTTATGTTTCAATGTCATTAGCATTTGCATATAGAGTCATGTGCATAGTTTAATCATCTGCATAGCATAAGCATAGCAAGTCATACAACAGGGGGACCAATCATTATTCTCATCTCTAGAAGCCTATCAAGAGGTTATTATCCCAATTCAATCTCATTCAAGTCATCAGGAAAGGATTTGAAAGCAAAGAGTTCAGCAGATTAAGCCTTGAGTCCATCTCCTAGCTGAGGGTATCTGAGGGTCAACAAGAGGGTTGTGAGCTGTGAGTTGAAGGCATGGAGAGTATCTAGACATTATGAGAGACTTAGAAAGTCATTTAAAGAAGGAGACAAGTCATTGATGAGAGCACAAGAGCTATAGCTGAAGGCAGTCAACTAGGGTTTCATCTGGGTCAACCCTAGGTCAACCCTAGGCCAATTGACTGATTTAAGGGGCATTCAAGATGTGGGGTTCATCATTGGAGTTATAAAGAAGGATATGGAGATATGCCAAGAATAATTCAAGAGAAATCAAGGAGAAGAGGAGCTTCTAAATTAGGGTTTCTGTGTAAAATCCCCTAGTTTAGGTCAAATTTCCAAGCAAGATAAGTCAAAATGCTAGCTTCAAATGGATCCTTGGCCAACATGAAACTTGTAGAGGATCTCAAGACCTTTAATTTGAGTGGTGGAAGACATCAAGGAGATTTATAGAACTCAAGTTATGGTCCTTGCAAGTTACAGGTCATCTGAGGTATCTGAAATTTTGTCTGTGAAAGTGACTTGACTTCCAAGCTAGTTTTACCCCTCAAGGAGATTTCAAGTGAATTTCTGGTCAACATAGGAATTGTTCCTCATTGTCTTAGCTTTCTAGAATGGTGTGGCATGCCTTCATATGATGTGTGGAACTCAACTTATGGTCTTGGCAAGCAAAGGGTATTTTGGTCATTTGTGAATTACAGGTGATTTTAACCTATGTCCAAAACTCATACAAGGAGGCCTCAAATGGAAAAACTTACAACATCAAACTTGCTCCAAATGACATTTTGAGTCTAGAAAGAAGGTCACAAATTGTTGGAAAAGCTCATAACATGAAGTTGCATGATTGGTCAATTTTGAACTAAAATGGCTTATAACTTAAATAAAGTCAAAGTGAAAAATGGTTTGAGAGATTTATAAATGAAAATGGGGACTTCCAATATATGATTTTGGGTCCAAAAGACATTTCAAAGACAATGGTTCAAGCACTTTTTTGAGTTTAGAAGGAAAAAGAAAAGTTATTTTTGGTTACTTGCATTTGAAGAAACATAACCAAAATGGATTCAATTTGGAATGCAAGGGAAGTTGCAAGATGGTTCTAGAAGATTCATTTGAGCACTATATATTCATGAAATCAGAATTGAGCAAGGGTTGAATCCTCATTTGTGCAAAAATCTCACAAATTCTCTCTATTCTTTCTCATTGCAATTTCATCCAAATTTCTCAAAATCTTCATCAATCATCACCAATATTGATTCCACCATATTCAATCATCATCATGGACTAAAGATCAACAAAGATCTGATTGAAATTGATCCATTTTCGAGCACCATAATCATCAATATCCAAATTGCAATTTCAAGTGGACAGCAAGATCCAAGGCAAGAATCATCAAGGTTTTGCAAACAGAATCAAGCACTGAGATAGTTGATCAAGATCCAAGCATTAGAAGCCTCAGATCCACGAGTTCAACATCCATTTCCAAGCTTTCACATCAGGTGCATTTTCTCTGCCATTGCTTGATTTAGTTAGTTTAGCATAGTTTTATTAGTTTAGATGTGATCTAGGTTGTTAGTAGAACGATTAGGATGAGTTTGGTGCTGTTTAGTGATAATTGTTGACAGGTGCTTGAAACTGTTAGGACTTAGAACTCTTAGGATAGGCCATAATAATCTTAGGTTGTTAGTGCAGAATGATCTACGTGAAGTGTAGTTTAGATTAGTATAGGTTTGATTAAGAATCTTGAGGATGAGTTGCAGAGTATTTTAATGGAACCAAGAATGTCATGCGATCGGGTTCGTTGATAGGCTGAATTTCAGAACAAACTACCACCATAGTCTTGTAGAGGAAGAGAATTGGAGCGTTTTTCATGTTTATATCGTGTTGATCCATGGACTATGGAGAGAGAACAGATTGATGGAAGTGTATTCGTGCATGTGTATCCATGGTGGAAACCCTAGTTCTCATGAACCAAGGTAGGAGACGCAATCGTGATCGTCCATTGCTTGTTGGACCGTGGACCAAAGAGCCAATCGTGTGGCTCTCGTTCAATTCTGAGTTTTGGAGGGAGTTGAGAGAGGTGCCCTAAACGCACCGTTTCATTTAATGAAACGGGCGGGCCTAAGTGTTTTAATGATATCCCCACCCCCCAGTACTGAGCCCAGTTCAATCTGAACGTGAATCCATTTCTATTCTCACCCCCTGCTTCCTATTACTTTTTTTTATTATTTTCATTAATTCTGACTTGTTCTGGGCTTAATTCAAACTCGCTAGTCACACCCCCACTGCCTGGCCCATCCAAGAATACAACTGAGCGTGTCTGCTATTAGTACCCCCCCCCCTCTCATTTTAATTGATTTAGTTTTTTAATTCACTTTAATTTTTACCAACTTTAAAAAACCATATAAAATAGGAAATTAACTCTTTTTTAGTGGTTGTTTTTTCTATATTTTCTTGGTTCTGTGTAGAAAATTGTCATTAAATAAAATTGCATTTTTATTTTTTATTTGATATTTTTCCCATATTTTCTAAATAAATGACATTTTAAATAGTTTCATTTCATGCATGATTTTATTAATTTTTGTTCTATTAGATACTTTCATATTTTTTGTTCATTCTTTTTAGGTTGCTTAGATGAGATATTGAACTTGTAGAAACAATTTAGTTCCCATTCTTAGAAATTAATTTTAGGTGCTTAATGTAGGCTTGAACAACATGAACAAATTAGGGTTTTTAGGTGATGACTTGGGAAGTTTGATTCTTTCCCTTAGGACTTAGGATTTAACTAGATTAGTTATGGGACTATAGGGGCTATGGGTAGTTATTAGATCCCTTAGAGAAAAGTCAGGACTCCCCTACTGCTATTAATACTCTGTGTATGTCTGATTGACTGGTGTGGTGTGCCCTCTGGGGATTATTGCTTGCTTGCTTGGGTATTGGGATTGTCTGGGAACTTGGGAGAGCTGAAGACTTGAGGAAATGAAGACCATTGGAGATTCAGAGATGGAAGATCAACTGCCAGAGTTGGAGAGGAGGTTCTTGCTAGCAGCTGCTGAGGAGACTAGGGTTTAGGAGCTAGGCAGAGCTCTAGATTAGAAAGCTTGTTTCTCAAACATGGAATGCCTTGTCTGCATCCATCCTTTCTCTATGATTCAAAGTCTCTTTCAAATATCCACCTCCTTCCTTTGGAAGGATCAGTGAATATATTTGAAAGATAGAACTTTTGAGAGGAAACTTTCTGTTTAATGTTAACAGTTGATGAACCACCCTTGGTAGGTAATTAACTGTCTAACATTCATTCACTTCACTCTTGTGACTGATTCCTCATCCTGGAGGTTTGAACTTGAAGAAAAGCCATTGCAGATAGAAGACAGATGATCAAAGCCCTTGCCTGAAGGTCATGAAGATGGAGATTGATGCTTGTTGAAGCCTGTGAATGATTGGAAATTACTTGAAGTCAGATGTTGATTCAGAGCTGCTGATGTTGTTTCTTTTGCTGCTGTATTTCATTGCTGATGTATTGATTGGTTTTCTGAACTGTATTGTTTGTTGTTTACCCTGTTGGGTTGAAAGTGAAGTCTGTTCACTTTTGCCTATTGTTTTCTAGGTTCGAGGTTGAGTGGGACTCCCTTGCCTCGCTTGTACTGTTGCATCCATGCATTTTACTCCTTTACTGTATATATCTGATATTGTTTCTGTTTCCGCTTATCCCTTAGGATCTCTGTTTCTCTCTGTGCAAGAGAGGAGCATGATAGACACTAGGTCTTAACCCATGCATGATAACATTAGGTTAGTTTGATTCCCTTCGCAACCGTAGGTTAGAGTTCTGCCTCTTCTTTCTCAAAACAAACAGAAAAACACATAAAGATTTCAAACACAATAAAAGACACTTCTTCCGTAAAAGAATGTGAACTCATCAAGACGTCATTTTTTGTCCTCTTGGACTGTTAATTAGAAAAACCTTTTTCAGAAAGAATAAAATCAACCAAGACAAGCTTGTGTCTTCCGTGGCCCGAACTACGTTTGCTCTGATCTTTCATGCCGTGTGAAAGTACGTAGGCATAGGATGCGATATCCTAGCGAGCAACCTTCCCCTCCTTTCCCGTAGGTAGGCGAACTACGTTGACTCTGATTTCTCGTTCCAGACGGGAATACGTAGGCATAAAGTGCGATACTTTGCCGAGTCATTTTTATTTTCATTTTATTTTCTTTTAACCCCAGACCTATAGTTTAGATAGAATAACAATCCATACCCGAAAACAAGCGTGGATCCCGTCGAGTACGACGGACGTGAGGGGTGCTAATACCTTCCCCTTGCGTAACCGACTCCCGAACCTAGGTTTTGGTTGCGATGACCATACCTTTCCCGTGTTGTGCGAGGTTTACTCTGAGCGTTTCCTTTCCCTCCCGTGGGATAAATAACGCACGGTGGCGACTCTTCTGTTCAGCCGGCGCCGATTTTCGCAGTAGCGACACTCAGTTCAACATCATTGCCCTAAAACAGAAAGTTGGGGACCTGAAGATTAAAAGTTGAAACAGGTTAGGTTGTCACAAGCATCTCATGTTCATGAAATAATCAAGTGCATAAACACATGGCTCAGCTCAACATGATAGCCAATCATCATCACCAGTTCAATCAACCTGCCAAAACTGCACAGAAGAACTGAAGTTCACGTCAGTTCAGAAATCATGGCATGAATCGTACCAGAACGAACAAGCATAAGCTAACATAAACAAGTGCAAAACCATAACAGTCAGTCGTCGCGGCTCAGGCTATCAGATAAATCAGAAGCAACAGCGTAAGACCAGGATTGTAGTGTCCTGCTTCGACGGTTCAGACTAAGCGTCATCACTACCGTGTACCCGTCTCGGCGGCAAAGACCAATACAACATCAAGCCCTCTCTGAAAGAAGAAGAGGAAAAGCTAACTGCACCAGAAAATCAAAAACAAATCGAAAACGCATCAGCACAGTCCAGATTGAATTCAAACAGGACAAACAAATTAACCCAGATATCGAACAGATCACGTAAATTCAAAGGCAACCCAATTTACATCAGAAAATGATCAAATCAAATCGAATCTGGAAAGGGAAAGTTTCGAGTCAGATCCAAATGCATCAGGAAACATCTCCATTGGAACCAACCTGAACCAACCTGAACCAATCTGAACCAATCTGAATCAATTTGAATCAATCTGAATCAATCAAACAAATCAATCAAACAAATCAGTCAAAAAAAACAAATCAGTTCAGAATCGAAACAAATCGGATAGAACCCAAGCGAATCCATGACCAAAAGAGGATCAAGCAGGAAACCCCAAAATGGGAAGCGTTGAATTAAATCAGAAAATCATATCAGCTCAAAACCCCAATCAGGTTCCAAGAGAAGAAACGAGATCCCAATCGTATCAGAAAAACCTCCTATTGGAACTCAATCTGGAAAAACCAAACGAAATCAAATCAAATCGCATCAACACGAAATCAAACCTCAGAGCAATGTAAATCCAATACAGATTGAAAGCCCAAAAATAAATCAAAGCGTATATAAAAGGGAAGACACAACCTGATAAAAGGGGGATCGCGTACAAACCCTAGAACATAACCGCGCGAGAGAGAGCAAAACCCTAGTGGAGATCGCAAGCAAACGCTAACGAAGGAAGATCGTGAGCGAACCATAGGCGACAGCAAACATCACTGAGCGATCAATATCATCCGCGAAACACCGGAGGGAGATCACCTTCGCCGTTTAAACGGCGGGCAATCAAACCATCCATCCTCAGAGGAAAACCTCATCACCGGCCGTTTCACCATAAAAGTGAGCCAGGATTGCTTATCATTGCTATTTTTGTGTGTTTTTTTTTCAGGAAATCGAAAGAGAACGGAGAAGAAGATGCATGGCGATCGCGAGAAAGACGAGAGAGGAGAAGAAGAATGAAGCGGCGCCGTGTAACATTAGGGTTCCCAGAACCCTAAATGTTTTGTTTAACTAACGTTTGGGTTGGGTCCGGGTGTGATGACCGGCCCAACCTCTTTTTTTGTTTTATTTTTTTTATTTTCTCTTATTATTATTTATTTTGTTTTTAAAATTTATGTTTTTTATTAAAAAACCTTTTTGTGAATATATTATAAATAAATAAAACTTTTTTTAATATAATAAAAAAAAAACCTTTTTAAAAAAATTAAAACTTTTTTTTTTTTATATATAAAATTAAAACTTTTGTAAATATAAAATAAGAAAACTTTTTTTAAAATAAATAAAATAAGAAAAACCATTTTTTAAAAATATAAAAATAAAACCTTTTTTTTAAAATTCTTTTGTAAGCTAAATCATTAAATATTAAATAAAACAATAATAGATCTCGAGTTTGTATCTCATTTTCTTCATTGCCTCGTAATTCATCTGATAGCTGTTTGACTCTGCCTACTAACGGGTGTTCATTTTTTGCAGTTCATACTTATTACTATTGTGTTGAGTTTTCATTTAAGTTACCTTTATATTTGTATCTGTTTCTCAGTTGTAACCTCGCGAACCTAATAATCGCGTTTACTTTTCGCATTTAAATTTCTGCCGATGTATGATTTAATTTTCTCACCCTGTCATTGCTATTATTCCTGTCACACTACACTCCGAAGGAATTAGGTCTAGCATTTGACCGCCGTGTCAATAGTCCTCAACTCCAAAACCTTACAACCTCGCAAACCCTAATTTTCCATAAATGTCTCGCCGCAGGCAAAATTACCATTTCACCCCTAGCATTAGGTCAAAGAGCCGCCGCGCTCATTTTA
This sequence comes from Lathyrus sativus, assembly GCA_963859935.3. Classification (NCBI taxonomy): domain Eukaryota; kingdom Viridiplantae; phylum Streptophyta; class Magnoliopsida; order Fabales; family Fabaceae; genus Lathyrus; species Lathyrus sativus. The sequence continues at coordinate 428,442,452 of OZ012737.1, forward strand.
GGGTTTCCCACCGTGGAATCCCCAACCTAATTTAACCCTAATTATAACTTAACAATTCAACGTAGATATTGGAGTTTCTACACTCCACGTAAGCGTGTCCTTAAGACATGTTTATTCCCCTTGAGACCTTGACCACAGTCAAGAAGTCTCTAACCTCCCTTTTGAGGGGAACTACGATTACTCTGATTCCACTCCCGTAAGGATACGTAGGCACAAGATGCGATGTCTTGCCGAGTAAACTTAGAATTAACCCCTTAGGTCTCTTTTCTCACTTTTAATCCTTTGTACATATACCTTAAGCAAATAAATAAAGCAAAAATAGTAAACATTTGAACAAAAGGTTCCCGTAGAGTACTACGGAAGTTTAGGGTGCTAATACCTTCCCTAAATTTAACCAACCCCCGAACCCTAGATCTTTCCCCGCATTGTGTTTACGATGCAAAAATAGGTTTTCCCTCTTTTGACCTTTTCCTTCGGATAAATCAAAGAGCGGTTGTGAATTGAATTACGATTCAAACTCATTAATAGTTTGTGATCCTATTTCCACCGCAACAGAAAATGGCGACTTCACTGGGGACTGTCTAACTTTTTGAGGGTTATCCCTAACTTGTTCATATTTATTATTATCTGTTATTATTCATTTGCGTGTATATATTTATGCTTTCATGGTGGGATTGTTCCTTGTGCTGTGAGATAAGTCCTACGCCCGGACTAGTGACATTATTATAGGATGGGGATATATTCGATGAGGCTTATAGGGAGTGAATCCCGACCAAGCTGATTCGAGAATCTCCGCTCAGTTGAGACCTTTTCGAAAATGGTTCGGTTGAACGAGTAATCGCGAAAACTTTTTCCATGGTCGACTGGAGTCTGTGATATTGAGGACCGTAGTACCTTAACACCACCTCGGCCTTATTTAGGACGTAGTGCGGGAGCTATGTGGGAGTAATCTTACAATGGCTGCTACGCGATACTACACTCAAAAGAGGTTCTCTTGAGAATATTATTAACCCCTGAGTCAGTCGGAAGGTTGATAATATCCGAAAGATGGGCTGATGACTTTGGGCACTTTGTAGAACCTTGTTCAGCAGGTACAACTAACCTATAGTACACTCCTTTTGGGATGGGTAGACCTTGACTCCGCTCACGTTCTTTTAACCTAGGACTTTGTGTGTTTTCATGCATTGCATCCATAAAGCATCTCATTGCATTGTATTTCATGGAGTTCAATCATCATTTATGGATATCGCGGGATACCATGAATAAAAAAAAATAATAAAATGAAAAAAAACAAGAAAAGGATTTCCTTGGTACCCCACAACATTCGTAAATGTTTGAATTCCATGAAATCTTCATCACAGCATCATTTATTGCATTGCATGTGTCTTCCGTTTTCTCATGTTCGGTTCTCTCGCCTTCCAGTTTCGTCACCCTGAGTTCTCGGCACCAATACAACACCAGAGCTCGAACTCGGAAGAGAATGGAGGATCAGGCAAAAGAGATTGATCGCCTTAGCAATGAACTTGAAGATCTTCGAGGAGGTATGGGGCGTATGATGGAATTGTTACATGTCATGAATGCTAAGATGGATACCCAGCCCACTGTTGTTTCTGAGATTACCGGCGTTACTGTGGACCCTTCGCCAAGTGTGACTGTAGCAAGGGACCCACCTTATGGTCTTGCTCCCGGTTTTGTGCCTCCTCAAGCCACTGTTCCAATTAATCAGCCTGTTCAGCAAGCTGTGCCTTTATTTTCTGAAGTTTCTAGGGGGGCTCCTATCTTTGCACCACCTGTTGTACACACTCGTGCGCAACCGTACTTCAATGAGACAGTTTTTGATAATCTTGATGAGAATGTTGAGGGTTATGAGAAACATGATAAGCTTCGTGAGGAAGTAAACACCATCGTCCAGAGATTGAAAAAAGTAGAGGGCGATCAAATTTTTGGGACTGCTGCAAGGGATGTTTGTTTGGTCTCAGGTTTGGTTATTCCCCCGAAGTTCAAAACTCCGAACTTCGATCGTTATGAAGGTGCCACCTGTCCTAAGAGTCATCTGATCATGTATTATCGCAAAATGGCTGCCCATGTTGAGAACGATAAACTGATGATTCATTGCTTCCAAGATAGTTTGAAGGGTGCTTCCTCCAAGTGGTATTTAACTTTGGACCAGTCTCGCGTTAAGAGCTTTCAAGATTTATCCGACGCTTTCATCAAACACTACAAGTACAATATGGATTTGGCTCCTGACAGAAGACAGTTGCTGAGTATGTCACAAAAGAATTCTGAGTCATTCAAAGAGTATGCTCAAAGGTGGAGAGAGACTGTTTCGCAGGTAGAACCTCCTTTGACCGAGAAAGAGTTAGCTGATTGGTTTGTCGACACGGTCCGTCCAGAATTTTACGAAAGAATGGTGGGTAGTGTGACTTCAAATTTCTCCGACATCGTTGTTGTGGGTGTCAAGATTGAATTGGGTATGAAAAGTGGTAAAATGACAAATAATCATGGTGCTTCTAAGGATCAGCCGAAGAAACCTCCGTATAGCTCCCAGAAAAAGAAAGAGGGTGAGACTAATGCTATATCCTCTGGTAGACCTAGAGAACGCTTTTATCGACACCCGCAAGGTTATGCTCAACCTCAAGGGTACCCAGTCCAATATGCCCAACAACCCTATGTGGTGGCTATTACACCTTCTTTCAATCAACAGGTTCCCATGTATCAACCTATGCAACAACCTCCTGTTTATCCGCCTCCTGTCAACTATCTACAGGCGCCCAACGCTCCTGCTCCTCCACAGCCAAAGAGTCCGACTCCTCCCCAGAATGTTCCGAATAGAAGAACGTATAAGCCTTGTCCGCCGATTCCGATGACTTTCACTGAGTTGTATCCCTCTTTTGTCAAGCAAGGTCTGATCACTACTCGAGCTTTGGGTCCGCCTCCTAATCCTCTACCTGCCAATTACAACGCCGCCGCTCATTGTTTATTTCATGAGGGTGCGCCTGGTCATGATCTGGAGAACTGTTATGCTCTCAAAAATGTTGTCAGGGATTTATTGGAAAAGAAGATTTTGTCATTTGAAGATCCTCAACCAAATGTTAAGAAGAACCCTTTTCCTAACCATGAGAGTGTCAATGCCATTAATGCTGATTCGGAGGAAGGTTACGCCCTTGACGTTGAACAGATTAAGACCCCTCTCAAGATGTTCCATTCGAAACTGTTTGAAGCTGGTTTGGTAGATACTTCCCACGTTGCATGCGTAAGTTGTGAAGCCAGTGTTAAGGGTTGTGTGTTGGTTCAAAATGATGTTCAGAGGTTGATTAATGAGGGCGTTTTACAAGTGACAAGCCAAGCCAAGAAGGATGAGGTCGCTGTGGTTGAGCCTGTCTTCCATCAGCCTGAATCAAAGGGTAAGGTACCAGTGTTTAATCTATCAGGGGCAGGTTCTGCCAATCCCGTGTTCGATATACCAAAGTCGTCTATCCCTGAGGTGAATCAGCCTAAGCCTATAGTTATTCGAAGACCAAGTCCGTTTCCTTTCAGTGATCCTAAAGCTGTGCCTTGGAAATACGACGTGACGATGATTGACAAGGAGTCTGGGAAGGTTATTCCAAATAAAGAGGTTAAGGGCACTGTGACCAATATCGCAGAGGCAAGCAGGATGACTCGCAGTGGCCGTGTGTATATTCCCCGTTCTAATGAGGTTCCACCTAAGGAAACAACTAGTATCCCAGTGCCTGCCAAAGACAAAGGGAAGGGAGCTGTTACGAATGATGAAGATGCTGAGTTTTTGAGGATCATCAAGAAAAGTGACTATAAAGTTATCGATCAACTTCATCAGACTCCCTCCAAGATTTCGATTTTATCACTGTTGATGAGTTCACCCGCTCATAGGATGGCCTTGCAGAAGGTTTTGACTCAAGCACATGTGGATCAAGATATCAGCACCAGTCGGTTTGATAGTGTGATTGCCAATTTGACCGCCTGTAACACCCTCAGTTTCAGCAATGAAGAGTTACCGAAGGAGGGTCCGAACCATAATCGTGCTTTACATATATCGGTGAAATGTCAGGAGGACAATTTAGCGAGAGTGCTAGTGGACACCGGGTCTTCTCTGAATGTTCTACCCAAGAGGGTTCTTGATAAGTTGGCTTGTAAAGAGACTGTGTTGAAACCTACTCCTTTGGTCGTCAAGGCTTTCGATGGCTCTCGTCGGTCGGTAATGGGGGAGGTTGAGCTTCCTATCCTGATCGGTCCGCAAGTTTTTAATATCACGTTTCAAGTCATGGACATTAATCCCAATTACAGTTGTTTACTTGGAAGGCCGTGGATTCATGCCGCTGGGGCAGTAACCTCAACGTTACATCAGAAGATGAAGTTCGTGATCGATGGAAAGTTGGTTATTATACACGGTGAGGAGGATCTGATGGTCAGTAACCTGTCTTCTTTCCGTTACATCGAGGCCGATGAGAATGCTTTAGAAATCTCCTTTCAAGCACTTGAGATCGCCAATGCTGTTCTGCTAGAAGTCGAAGAGACAGTGGGTCAGGGTAATCCATCTTTCGCATCTCTGAAGAGTACCAAACCAACAATTGACAGGGGCATTCCTGAAGGTTGGGGAGAGGTAATTGATGTCAAGACCAAGACTGATCGCTCTGGGTTGGGTTACAAACCAACTCAGAATGGAGCTGCCACAGCTGTCGAAGGGCGTCCGAAGGTTATCCAAGAGGTATTTGTCAGCGGAGGTTTCCAAGTCAATGCCATCAGTAACTGTGAGGAAAATGAAGAGCTGAGCAACCTGGTGTTTAAGGGTGATGCAGTTTTGAACAACTGGGAGGCCGTAGAGATCCCTGTTATCTTTCCCTTGTCAAAGTAATTTTTTTTAAAAAAAGTTTCATTTACATTTTCAAATAAAAATCCGTAGCTCTGCCCAAGGCTATAGGGTCGCTTTTATTGGGCCACCTTTCATTCCTAAAAAGATATTAATAAAAGCATTTTGTTCAATTCCACTTTGGTTCATTTGCGTTTTTCGTTTTCACCTTTAAAAATGAAATTGGCAACCTTTTTCCCAAAAAAATAAAAAAAACAGCATTTCATTCTTACATATCTTCGAGCATTTTGATTAAGTAAGCCTTCCATCATGCAGAGACGTCGTAAACCTTGTTGGATCCAATGACTTTACTGACACTCCTGACTGGGATGCACCCATCAATCAAGCTGAGGACGAGGGTGAAGAAGATTTTGAAGTACCCGCTGAACTGACAAGATTGATTGAGTACGAGTACACAGAGCTTCAACCGCATAAAGAGCAGGTGGACTTAATTAATCTCGGTACAGATGAGAGCAAGAAAGAGGTCAAGATTGGCGCAATGCTTGGGACAGAGGTTAAGCCGAGGTTGATTGAGTTGTTAAAAGAGTATATTGATGTGTTTGCATGGTCGTATCAAGATATGCCGGGCCTAGACACAGATATTGTTGTTCACAAGTTGCCACTTAAGCCAGATTGTCCACCTATCAAGCAAAAACTTCGAAGAACGAGACCCGACATGGCTTTGAAAATTCGAGATGAGGTTAAAAAGCAGTTGGATGCAGGTTTCTTGGCAGTCGCAAAATATCCAGATTGGGTTGCCAACATTGTGCCAGTGCCCAAGAAGGACGGTAAAGTTAGGATGTGTGTGGATTACAGGGACCTGAACAAAGCAAGTCCAAAAGACGACTTCCCTCTGCCACATATTGATACACTCGTAGACAATACAGCCAGTTTTGCGTTGTTTTCATTTATGGATGGTTTCTCTGGCTATAATCAGATCAAGATGGATCCCGACGATCGAGAGAAGACTACTTTCATTACTCCTTGGGGAACCTTCTGCTACAAAGTCATGCCTTTCGGTTTAAAGAACGCGGGGGCAACTTACCAACGCGCTATGACCACTCTCTTTCATGATATGATGCACAAGGAGATTGAGGTGTATGTGGACGATATGATAGCCAAATCTCAGAGTGAAGAGGAGCATTTAGACCATTTGGTGAAGCTGTTTGAACGACTCAGGAAATATCAGCTGAAATTGAATCCTGCTAAATGTACTTTTGGTGTCAGATCTGGAAAATTGCTCGGTTTCATTGTTAGCCAGCGAGGGATTGAGGTGGATCCTGACAAAGTCCGAGCCATTCAAGATATGCCGGCTCCGCGAACCGAGACGCAAGTTAGAGGTTTTTTGGGACGTTTGAATTATATTTCCAGGTTTATCTCCAACATGACCGCTACTTGTGAGCCGATATTCAAATTACTTTGCAAGGGGCATACAGTTGAGTGGAACCCCGATTGTCAGAAAGCGTTTGAGAAGATTAAGGGTTATTTGCAAGATCCCCCTATTCTGATCCCTCCCGTACCTGGAAGACCGTTGTTTATGTACCTTACCGTTCTTGAGAAGTCTATGAGTTGTGTGCTTGGACAACATGATGAGACTGGGAAAAAGGAACATGCGATTTATTACCTGAGCAAAAAGTTTACCGATTGCGAAAATAGATACTCTCCATTGGAGAAAACTTGTTGTGCATTGGCATGGGCCGCTAGGCGCCTTCGGCAATATATGGTCTGTCATACCACATTATTGATTTCTAAAATGGATCCGATCAAGTATATTTTTGAAAAACCTGCTCAAACCGGGAGGCTAGCCCGTTGGCACATGTTGTTATCCGAATATGACATCCAGTATGTACCCCAGAAGGCGATTAAGGGTAGTATTTTATCTGATTATCTTGCAGACCAGCCAGTTGAAGATTATGAACCTCTTAAATTTGATTTTCCCGATGAGGATATTTTGTTGATTAAAAGAGATTGTGAAGAGCCAGATCCGAGCGAAGGTCCGGAACCTGGTCTTTGGTGGAGGATGATGTTTGATGGGTCCTCGAATTTCAATGGGCATGGTATAGGCGCCGTTTTGATGAACCCAAAGGGTGGATTCACCCCATTTACAGCAAGGTTGGACTTTGAGTGTACTAATAACGTCGCAGAATATGAAGCATGTATTCTTGGCCTCGAAGCAGCAATTCACCTCCGAATCAAACTTCTTAAAGTAAGTGGTGACTCAGCCTTGGTTATTTACCAAGTACAAGGCAAATGGGAAACGAAGAATGATAAGTTAATCCCTTATAAGGACTATATTACTGAGTTGATCAAGTATTTCGACGAGATAGAGTTCGAGCATGTTCCTAGATCCGAGAATCACGTTGCTGACGCTTTAGCCATGTTAGCATCCATGTGGAAAGTTAAATTCGTTAACGAAGCACCTCTTATCCATATTGAGCGCAAGGTTGAGCCCGCTTATTGTCAGACGGTCGAAGAAGTTGAGGTGGATGAAAAGCCTTGGTTTCATGATATCAAGAACTATCTCGTCAAGCAAGAGTATCCCGATGGTGCTACTGGTCTGGACAAGAAAACATTGAGAAGACTGGCGTCAAAATTATTTATCAGTAATGGTGTGTTATACAAGAGAAATCACGACATGGTCCTGCTCAGATGTGTTGATAAACGGGAAGCGGACATGTTACTACAGGAAATTCATGAAGGGACCTTCGGGACTCACGCCAATGGTTATGCTATGTCCAAGAAGATGTTAAGGGCTGGGTATTATTGGTTAACCATGGAAGCTGACTGTATCCAATACGCTAGAAAGTGCCATAAGTGCCAAATTTATGCTGATAAAATGCATGTACCTCCATCACCGTTGAATGTTTTGTCTTCACCCTGGCCGTTCTCTATGTGGGGCATTGACATGATTGGGGCAATCGAGCCGAAGGCTTCTAATGGTCATCGTTTTATCCTTGTTGCCATTGATTATTTCACCAAGTGGGTAGAGGCTGCCTCCTACACCAACGTGACCAAGCAAGTGGTTGCCCGATTCATCAGGAAAGAGAGCATCTGCCGTTATGGAGTCCCAAGCCGGATAATAACTGACAATGGCACCAATCTGAATAACAAGACTATGAAAGAGCTGTGTGATAGTTTCAAGATCACTCACCACAATTCTTCTCCGTACCGTCCTAAGATGAATGGGGCCGTTGAAGCTGCGAATAAGAATATCAAGAAGATCCTGCAAAAGATGGTTGTGACTTACAAAGATTGGCATGAGATGTTACCGTTTGCTTTGCATGGATACAGAACCTCAGTGAGAACTTTGACAGGGGCAACACCTTTCTCACTGGTATATGGAATGGACGCCGTGCTCCCCATCGAAGTAGAGATACCTTCTTTAAGAGTGTTGATGGAAGCTGAACTTGAGGAAGCTGAGTGGGTTCAGGACAGATTGGATCAGTTGAATCTCATTGATGAGAAGCGCTTGACAGCCATGTGCCATGGGCAATTATATCAGAAACGGATGAAAAGAGCGTTTGATAAGAAGATTCGTATCCGTGAGTTCCGTCAAGGAGAGCTCGTACTCAAAAAGATCTTGCCAGTACACAAAGATATGCGTGGAAAGTGGATGCCCAATTATAAAGGCCCATTTGTTGTAAAGACCGTTTTCTCCGGAGGGTCTCTGATACTTACAACAATGGACGGGGAAGAACTAGCACATCCCGTGAATTCTGATGCAGTCCGAAAATATTATGCCTAAAAACCCGCTAAGTCGAAAACCTGCAAAAGGCGACTTAGGCAAAAGTAAGGGTTGGAAAAAAGAAATAATAATAAAAAGCTCGCTAAGTTGAAAACCCGAAAGGGTGGCTTAGGCAAAAAAGAGCGTCCCGGTGGATTGAAAACCCGAGAGGGCGGTCCAGGCAAAAGTTAGGGACAAAGGCATTTCATTGCATCAGAGGACACTGATCATCTCGAACACACTTTCCGCATGAGATCCATGTTTCACTTCTTTCATCCTTGCCCGAAGCAGGATTCTGGATTAGTCCTAGTTATTAGTGTCAGTAGGTGTCATTGGATTCAATGTAACCGTTTCCCATGTTGCCAATTTCAAAACATAATCATCTGTGGAGCTATGCCTTCAGCAAGCAGCCACCCTTTAATAAAAGATACCATTTTGTTACTTACATTCCTTGGTGCATTACTCTTCGTTTTCTATTGTTATGCAAAAGGCGTTTATTCTTAAAATTTGAAAATGAAAGGTGCATTGTAGATTTTTCAAAACTGTTTTTCAAAAACAACAAATTTGAAATGTAATAAATTACTTTGACTAGTGGAAATTTCGGAAGGATCTTTTCACTCCCCGGAAATATCATTATTGCAGAAACACTTTCAAACCATTGCTCTAACACAGTCCCCAGCGAGGCTATAAGCTGACAGCCTTTTCTTGGGTAATTCAAAAGTGTCCCTCAGGTTTTCTTCTCCCCATGTGAAGACGTGATACTGTACACCCGAGCAGATTACCTTCTCCCCAGAGAATTCAGAACTTTAAAACCAGACTTGGTTCTACCATTGATCTTTCTTACCCATGATTGACGTATTGGTTGCAGGGAACGCAGGGTCTTTCCGTCGAGATGTTTATTTCATCTCTCGTCTCGTCTCTAGTCTGTTTCGTCAGCATACGCAAGAGCATAAGCATCACATGCCTATTTCATTACATATTCATTACATATTCATTACATACTCATTGCATACTCATTTCATAACATCTTGCATACATAAACATTAACATACATATCAACATATTCATTAACATACGCGATAACATGCACAGGTTCATCGTGTCTCCATCATTGGTCGTTACCGCCGAGTAACTGGGGTTCGCCCATTCTCTCCAAATAGATTGTCAGCCATAAGCATAAAATACTTACTTGTTTCCAGTTTCCCCACAGAGCTCGATCCTCGTGGATGACGGTTACTTCAGCTATCTTTCCTCGCCAGGATAAGATATTTACCCTTCGAGTTCATTCCCTCGATGGAGTCTTGATTACCAGTTTTCTTTCTAGCTCGATCCTAGATTGAATCTCAGTCTTGTCGGTCGTCAATCCCAACCGGACGTGCATTTATTTTGCACCATCTAAAGGTTTTCACCATACCATGACAGATACGCGACTATCTCGCTTGAGAAGTTTATCACTGTACCCGGACGTGCATTTATTTTGCACTATCTTTCAAGAAAATCAACTACAATCCTTTACAGATATACGCCAGTTCACGCCTGAAAAAAAACATCGGTACAACACTTTACAACCCTACATGTTACAACAACACTTTACACTTTACATCTTACAGCATCAATATACAACATTTCTCACCTAAGAAGCCGATCCTACCTTCGTTATGACTCGCAGCAAATGGCCATCTCCATGGAGCAGTTGGGCTTCCATTTACCTGTCGTCTTGAAGTATAGGAGGTATGAACCAAATCGTATTCAGGAGAGCACGATCTTGAAGTACGGGGAGGTTTTGAGCGGAATCATATTCAGGAGAGCACGATTCTGAAGCATGAAGAAGTTCATTTATCCTTTAGTAAAAGAAGGAGCGGAATCATATTCAGGAGAGCACGATTCTGAGTTATGAGGAAGTTCAATTGGCCATTTTTCAGGAGAGCACGATTCTGAAGAATGAAGAAATTTCAAGAGCCGAATCATATTCAGGAGAGCACGATTCTGAGTTATGAGGAAGTTCAATTATCCATTTCATATTCAGGAGAGCACGATTCTGAAGTATGAAGAATTTCATTTACAAGAAACAACCGAATCATATTCAGGAGAGCACGATTCTGAGTTATGAGGAGGTTTAATTATCCATTTTCATATTCAGGAGAGCACGATTCTGAATTTATGAAGAATTTCATTTACCCGAAAGAGCCTTTTCATATTCAGGAGAGCACGATTCTGAAGTATGAGGAAGTTCAGTCAGCCCTTTTCATATTCAGGAGAGCACGATTCTGAAGTATGAAGAGTTTCATTTACACGAAAAAGCCGAGTCATATTCAGGAGAGCACGATTCTGAAGTATGATGAAGTTCAGTTTACCCTTTTCATGTTCAGGAGAGCATGATCTTGAAGCATGAAGAAGTTTATTTATCCTTCAGTAAGAGAAGAATCAGAATCGTATTCCAGGCGCCGACCTTAAATGCGAGAAGATTTATTTATCAGATAAGCAGCAACCTCTTTATTTGAGTGCTTATTCATTTTGGCACATAAGTCCCTTCCAACGATAAGTGGCAGTTCTCCCTCGAGAAGCTTATCAGGGCATTTCCCATTAAAGTCCATTTATTTTGGCATACAGCCGGTTTTTACCCTGTATATTTGCTACGGATTCCCGAAAAGTCCGTTTGATCGTGTCACGAGAGATAGTTTACAGAAGCTTGGATGTTATTCTTTGCTCAATGCTCCAGCGTTCTGTAATCGATCTTGCAATCGTACGTGATCCAGTTTTTATCCTTTAGATTCCCCAGTGGAGGTCGTCTCATAGGTACCATCTCCATTTGAGAATCTCGTTCCTTTTCTAAAAAAGACAATTGGTCATGTTCGCACCAGCTGACCATCATTTTTAGATTTCCCCAGTGTTGTACTGTGTCTCAGCGCGTCGTTTTCCCCAGTGTGTTTCTTCTCGTAGCGTCTGTCCCTGTGTCGTCGCATTCGTCAGCATTTTCGCATTCATCATTCCAGCATACGCATCATATCATATTCATGGCATCATCCGCATTAAGCTGTCCTCGCTTTGTCCAATAGCATTGCATATCGTCGCATATAAGGGCAAAATTTTCGGTTATCTATATTTAAATCTCTCCACCATGATTCCTCGAGTCTCCGCCACTCAAATCATCCGGTGTAGCTATTTAAATAGGGGCAACTGTAATACCCCAAATTTTACCCTTATATTTAGTCAGTCATTTCGCATATCATCTCATATGTATATTTGCTAACCACTAACAAGTTATGGAGGTGTTTGTTTTGCAGATTTGGTTCCAGGGGTATTTTGGTCATTTTACGTAAATTCTGCCAATTCCCTGAAGAAAGGCTATTATTAAGTTCTGAGGCGTTTGATACACTATCTTTTGAGGCATTTACCTATCACCAGGGCTAATTATATCAAGGTGCCAATTTGATGTGGTCGGTATTAAAATTTGTCAAGCACAACTGGATTAAGATCCATTCCATCGCTCATGGTTTATTTCCAAAGCGTTTCCGTCTCTGTTATTAAGGCACAGTCGTAATTGGGTATTGTGGGTTCGTGGCTCTTGGCATTTGGTCTGTGGAATTTAATTACGAGTAGTGTTACTGTTGATGCTGAAACTGTTGTGATTACAGTGCACATACGTGTTTGGTTATGAAATGGTTGGTTAACATTTAAATGGGATTTTAATCAGATGATGAGATTAGGATTACAAATGAGACGAGTGCACAAATAAGAATATCACTTGGGAGTGTTTATGTTTTATGACTATGTTAATGAATTTAAATACTTGTGGATTTATTCACAAATGTTTATATTTTTTAACTAAGAATAAAATATAAATGAATTCAAATTTTGGGAATTTTTATTTCATAAAAGAATCTCATCATACAAGAAATGGAGATTGCTTCACATTTCAGAGATAATGTTACAAGGAATTACATTGATCCTAAAAGTATCTATCCTAAGTCCTAAGAACATCTAAGTGTCTTCATGTTGTCTTGGAGCTTCTCCACGAATCCTCGACTAACCTGCACATCAAAAAGAAAACAAACAGTATAGAAAATGTTAGAAGATGTTTCTGACACTCTCAGAACAATGTCATCATCGAGTGCCGGGAGTGGCACAACCGAAGCTGCGTCCTACCCCCGTTACCGATCCGCGCCGTGGGCGTCTGATCAGGTAATACCTGTTCTTATCGATACGGGACATCCGAGAGATAGAAGTAATAAAAGAAGCGGGACTGATTCGTTTTGCCGCGATTGGATTTCCAAACTGATACGAGAATAAGGCAACATAGGCAAGTTCTGACTCAGACCCGGATGCCGGCAGGTCTGAGTCACTTTGGTTGCAAAACTTCCAACACCTGAAAAGCCACAAGCATCATCAGAACTCAAAGCATAAACAAAACTAGGAAGGGGCTTGCGCCAATACAGGTATGAATAGCCACCAAAGAAACAAATCTGTTACCAAACAGAATGAAGGCCAATGGTCCAAACAGAATGAAAATCAAGTTCAAAACAGAACAAGAGAAACCAAACTATGGCATCAAGCTGCACAGGACATAAATCACAAACCATCAAACAATGCATCAAAATGCAAGTTCATGCGCAAAGGGCCATAGGAAAGCATCCTACAAATCTGTCATGACAGAAAAATATTCAGCAGGACCCAAAGAAGCGCAACAGCATACCAAAACAAAGCGAGAGAGCAGGTCAGTTCACAACAGCTCTGAACCAAACAAGTGAATTCACATCATAAGAAAATCAGAAGTGAAGAATTGGACTGCGCAACCAAGTTCAAATATCAGCAAGCGTACGAAGAAAAACACCATAGAACTGATGCTTAAAGCGCCACAACAAGAACCCACCGTAAGCATCAGAAACGAAGGCAAGATGTGAAATCAGAAAGGACTGTCAGAACCATCATCGTTACTGGGCTCAGTTCAACATCATTGCCCTAAAACAGAAAGTTGGGGACTTGAAGATTAAAAGTTGAAACAGGTTAGGTTGTCACAAGCATCTCATGTTCATGAAATAATCAAGTGCATAAACACATGGCTCAGCTCAACATGATAGCCAATCATCATCACCAGTTCAATCAACCTGCCAAAACTGCACAGAAGAACTGAAGTTCACGTCAGTTCAGAAATCATGGCATGAATCGTACCAGAACGAACAAGCATAAGCTAACATAAACAAGTGCAAAACCATAACAGTCAGTCGTCGCGGCTCAGGCTATCAGATAAATCAGAAGCAACAGCGTAAAACCAGGATTGTAGTATCCTGCTTCGACGGTTCAGACTAAGCGTCATCACTACCGTGTACCCGTCTCGGCGGCAAAGACCAATACAGCATCAAGCCCTCTCTGAAAGAAGAAGAGGAAAAGCTAACTGCACCAGAAAATCAAAAACAAATCGAAAACGCATCAGCACAGTCCAGATTGAATTCAAACAGGACAAACAAATTAACCCAGATATCGAACAGATCACGTAAATTCAAAGGCAACCCAATTTACATCAGAAAATGATCAAATCAAATCAAATCTGGAAAGGGAAAGTTTCGAGTCAGATCCAAATGCATCAGGAAACATCTCCATTGGAACCAACCTGAACCAACCTGAACCAATCTGAACCAATCTGAATCAATTTGAATCAATCTGAATCAATCAAACAAATCAATCAAACAAATCAGTCAAAAAAAACAAATCAGTTCAGAATCGAAACAAATCGGATAGAACCCAAGCGAATCCATGACCAAAAGAGGATCAAGCAGGAAACCCCAAAATGGGAAGCGTTGAATCAAATCAGAAAATCATATCAGCTCAAAACCCCAATCAGGTTCCAAGAGAAGAAACGAGATCCCAATCGTATCAGAAAAACCTCCTATTGGAACTCAATCTGGAAAAACCAAACGAAATCAAATCAAATCGCATCAACACGAAATCAAATCTCAGAGCAATGTAAATCCAATACAGATTGAAAGCCCAAAAATAAATCAAAGCGTATATAAAAGGGAAGACACAACCTGATAAAAGGGGGATCGCGTACAAACCCTAGAACGTAACCGCGCGAGAGAGAGCAAAACCCTAGTGGAGATCGCAAGCAAACGCTAACGAAGGAAGATCGTGAGCGAACCATAGGCGACAGCAAACATCACTGAGCGATCAATATCATCCGCGAAACACCGGAGGAAGATCACCTTCGCCGTTTAAACGGCGGGCAATCAAACCATCCAGCCTCAGAGAAAAACCTCATCACCGGCCGTTTCACCATAAAAGTGAGCCAGGATTGCTTATCATTGCTATTTTCGTGTGTTTTTTTTTAGGAAATCGAAAGAGAACGGAGAAGAAGATGCATGGCGATCGCGAGAAAGACGAGAGAGGAGAAGAAGAATGAAGCGGCGCCGTGTAACATTAGGGTTCCCAGAACCCTAAATATTTTGTTTAACTAACGTTTGGGTTGGGTCCGGGTGTGATGACCGGCCCAACCTCTTTTTTTGTTTTATTTTTTTTATTTTCTCTTATTATTATTTATTTTGTTTTTAAAATTTATGTTTTTTATTAAAAAACCTTTTTGTGAATATATTATAAATAAATAAAATTTTTTTTAATATAATAAAAAAAAACCTTTTTAAAAAAATTAAAACTCTTTTTTTTATATATATAAAATTAAAACTTTTGTAAATATAAAATAAGAAAACTTTTTTTAAAATAAATAAAATAAGAAAAACCATTTTTTAAAAATATAAAAATAAAACCTTTTTTTTTAAATTCTTTTGTAAGCTAAATCATTAAATATTAAATAAAACAATAATAGATCTCGAGTTTGTATCTCATTTTCTTCATTGCCTCGTAATTCATCTGATAGCTGTTTGACTCTGCCTACTAACGGGTGTTCATTTTTTGCAGTTCATACTTATTACTATTGTGTTGAGTTTTCATTTAAGTTACCTTTATATTTGTATCTGTTTCTCAGTTGTAACCTCGCGAACCTAATAATCGCGTTTACTTTTCTCATTTAAATTTCTGCCGATGTATGATTTAATTTTCTCACCCTGTCATTGCTATTATTCCTGTCACACTACACTCCGAAGGAATTAGGTCTAGCATTTGACCGCCGTGTCAATAGTCCTCAACTCCAAAACCTTACAACCTCGCAAACCCTAATTTTCCATAAATGTCTCGCCGCAGGCAAAATTACCATTTCACCCCTAGCATTAGGTCAAAGAGCCGCCGCGCTCATTTTAGGGTTTCCCGCCGTGGAATCCCCAACCTAATTTAACCCTAATTATAACTTAACAATTCAACGTAGATATTGGAGTTTATACACTCCACGTAAGCGTGTCCTTAAGACATGTTTATTCCCCTTGAGACCTTGACCACAGTCAAGAAGTCTCTAACCTCCCTTTTGAGGGGAACTACGATTACTCTGATTCCACTCCCGTAAGGATACGTAGGCACAAGATGCGATGTCTTGCCGAGTAAACTTAGAATTAACCCCTTAGGTCTCTTTTCTCACTTTTAATCCTTTGTACATATACCTTAAGCAAATAAATAAAGCAAAAATAGTAAACATTTGAACAAAAGGTTCCCGTAGAGTACTAAGGAAGTTTAGGGTGCTAATACCTTCCCTAAATTTAACCAACCCCCGAACCCTAGATCTTTCCCCGCATTGTGTTTACGATGCAAAAATAGGTTTTCCCTCTTTTGACCTTTTCCTTCGGATAAATCAAAGAGCGGTTGTGAATTGAATTGCGATTCAAACTCATTAATAGTTTGTGATCCTATTTCCACCGCAACAGAAAATGGCGACTTCACTGGGGACTGTCTAACTTTTTGAGGGTTATCCCTAACTTGTTCATATTTATTATTATCTGTTATTATTCATTTGCGTGTATATATTTATGCTTTCATGGTGGGATTGTTCCTTGTGCTGTGAGATAAGTCCTACGCCCGGACTAGTGACATTATTATAGGATGGGGATATATTCGATGAGGCTTATAGGGAGTGAATCCCGACCAAGCTGATTCGAGAATCTCCGCTCAGTTGAGACCTTTTCGAAAATGGTTCGGTTGAACGAGTAATCGCGAAAACTTTTTCCATGGTCGACTGGAGTCTGTGATATTGAGGACCGTAGTACCTTAACACCACCTCGGCCTTATTTAGGACGTAGTGCGGGAGCTATGTGGTTGTAATCTTACAATGGCTGCTACGCGATACTACACTCAAAAGAGGTTCTCTTGAGAATATTATTAACCCCTGAGTCAGTCGGAAGGTTGATAATATCCCTTATAATTCATATTCAGGGTCTGAATGGCCCAATAAGCTTTGTGCTCAAGTTCCACGGGCAGATGGCATGATTTTCCATAAACCAGCTTATATGGTGTGGTCCCTATAGGGGTCTTGTAAGCTGTTCTGTAAGCCCACAGAGCTTCATGAAGTTTAGTAGACCAATCTTTCCTAGAGATTGCAACTATTTTTTCTAAAGTTTCCTTGATCTCCCTATTTGACACCTCCACTTGTCTGCTTATTTGAGGGTGATAGGGTGTCGCTACTCGGTGTCTTAATCTGTATTTAAGCAATAATTTCCCGAAGACATTTGAAATGAAATGGAAAACGCCATCACTAATGACAATTCTTGGTACACTCAATCTGGGAAGATTATGTTTTTGAAAAGTTTGACCACCACTTGTGCATCATTTGTAGGAGAGGCTATCGCCTCGATCCACTTTGATACATAATCAACTGCTACAAGTATGTATTTGTTTCCAAAGGAAGATGGAAAAGGTCCCATGAAATAAACGCCCCATACATCAAAGACTTCAACTTCTAAGATTCCGTTTTGCGGCATCTCATCGCATCTAGAAATGTTCCTAGTACGTTGACACCAGTCGCAGTTTATAATAGCGACGTGGACGTCCTTCCAAAGGTTTGGCTAAAAGAGGCCAAATTGTAATATCTTCATGCACGTTTTTGACGTACTGGCATGTCCTCCATATGTTGTGGCATGGCAGTGGGATATGACATCCGCTACTTCTGATTCAGGGACACATCGATAAAATGTTCCATCAAAGCCTCTCTTAAATAGTAGGGGTTCGTCCCAATAGTAGTGTTTAAGGTCATGGAAGAACTTCTTCCTCTGTTGATATGTTAGATCCGGTGGAAGCACTTTGGCTTTTAGGTAGTTAACAAAGTCAACATACCATGATAGCATGGTTTTAGTACAAATTGCTTCTACTGCTTCATATGTTTCTACATCGTTAAATAACAAGGAATGTTCTATATTGTCACCTTCGCTTTCCAATTGGGCTACTAGTCTGTCGTAAGGGAATGCGTCGTCTATAGGCACTTCTTCAAGTTCCAGACCCTCAATCCTAGAGAGATGGTCTGCTACCACGTTCTTTGTGCCTTTCTTATCCTTAATTTCCAAATCGAATTCTTGCAAAAGCAAGATCCATCTCAAGAGTCTTGGTTTGGCATCCTTCTTAGTCAACAGGTACCTAATCGCGGCATGATCGGTATAGATAATGATTTTTGCTCCTACTAGATAGGAACGCAATTTATCTAGGGTGAATACAACAGCAAGGAGTTCCTTTTATGTGGCTGCGTAGTCATTTGTGTGTTGTCCAGGGTTCTACTTGCATAGTGTTGCACCCTAAAATTTGACCAACCGGTTCTCCTATCTGGTTCATGGTTTAAATTCGTATTCGCATATCAGATGCATGACATTTGTGCGCAGACAGAGGATGTCAGGGTTACAGCTTGGTTTTCATCTACCGGATATTTCAGATCCAGTCTATATAATCAGGGTTTCATTTTTGGGAAATTGTGTGCTTCTCGGTGTTTTCAGCTTACATGGTGGTCTTTGGGATATTCTGATGCCAGGGGTTTACTGTTTGCTTCGATCTGGTCTCGCGCTCTTTTATGTTGGTTATTTGCCTTTGTCTGTCTGTTTAGGATTTAATAGCCTTTTGTGGATTTTAAATAGGCTTTATAGAGTTTTTAGAATTTTAATAGATTTTTAATATTTTTAAATAGCCTTTTAGATTTTTTTAGAATTTTATAGAGTTTTTAATAGGTTTTAATAGTTTTTTATTAGTTTTAAATAGAATTTTAATAGATTAGTAGAATAATAGTTAATAGATATTATAGGATTTAATAGTTTTATTAAATAGTATAGATTTTATTAGATATTTAATAGGAATTTAATAGAATTTTAAATAGAAGTGATTAGAGTTTTATTTTTATTTTTATTAGTTAATAGTTTTTTTAGAATTTAATTAGATATTAATTCTCCTCATTAGAGTTAATTGATTTTTCAGATTAGTTAATTGAATATTAATTAGTTAATTAGGTTCATTTAGTCTTTAATCAGTTTAATTGGGTTTAATTTTTTTAGTTCAGAATTTTCAGTCCAAAGCTCATTTTCGTGGGTGTCGCTACTGCGAAAATCGGCGCCGGCTGAACAGAAGAGTCGCCACCGCGCGTTATTTATCCCACAGGAGGGAAAGGAAACGCTCAGAGTAAACCTACCACAAAGACGGGAAAGGTATGGTCATCGCAACCAAAACCTGGGTTCGGGAGTCGGTTACGCAAGGGGAAGGTATTAGCACCCCTCACGTCCGTCGTACTCGACGGGATCCACGCTTGTTTTCGGGTATGGATTGTTATTATATCTACTCTACAGGTCAGGGGTTAAAAAGAAAATAAAATGACTCGGCAAAGTATCGCACTTTATGCCTACGTATTCCCGTCTGGAACGAGAAATCAGAGTCAACGTAGTTCGCCTACCTACGGGAAAGGAGGGGAAGGTTGCTCGCTAGGATATCGCATCCTGTGCCTACGTACTTCCACACGGCATGGAAGATCAGAGCAAACGTAGTTCGGGCCACGTACGACACCAATCTGTTTTGATTGTTTTTATTCCTTCTGAAAAAGGGTTTTTCTGATTAGCAGTCCAAGCGGACAAAAATGACGTTTTGATGAGTTCACATTCTTTTATGGAAGAAGTGTTTTTTATTGTGTTTGAAATATTTATTGTGTTTTTCTGTTTGTTTTGAGAAAGAAGAGACAAAACTCTAACCTATGGTTGCAAAGGGAATCAAACTAACCTAATGTTATCATGCATGGGTTAAGACCTAATGTCTATCATGCTCCTCTCTTGCACAGAGAGAAACAGAGATCCTAAGGGAATAGACGGAAACAGAAACAATAGCAGATATACAATAAAGCAGTAAAATGCATGGATGCAGCAATACAAGCGAGGCAAGGGAGTCCCACTCAACCTCGAACCTAGAAAACAACAGGCAAAAGTGAACAAAATTCACTTTCAACCTACTGGTTAAACAGCAAACAATACAGTCAGGGAAAACCAATCAATACATCAGAAATTATAAACAGCAACAACAACTTTGCATCAACATTTATCTTCAAGTCATCATCATCTGTCCTCCAGCTTCAAGCAAGCCTCAGTCTTCATCTTCAAAGCCTTCAAGCAAGGTCTTTATCATCAGTCTTCAATCTCCAAGATGAATATCAGTCAACAAGATAGAATGAATGTTAAACAGTCAATTGCCTACCAAGGGTGGCTCATTAACTGTTAACATTATACAGACAATTTTCTCTCAAAAGTTCTATCTTTCAAATACATTCACTAATCCTTCCAAAGGAAGTAGGTGGATATTTGAAAGAGACTTTGAATCATAGAGAAAGAATGGAGGCAGACAAGGCCTTCCATGTTTGTGAATCAAGTTTTCTACTCTAGAGCTCTGCGTAGCTCCTAAACCCTATAGCCTCAACAGCTGCCAGCAAAAGATGCTCCTCATCAACTCTGGAAGTTGGTCTTCAATCTCTTTGATCTCCAATGGCCTTCATGATCAAAGTCTTCAGCTCTCCTAATCCCCAAACAAACCCAATACCCCACACAGACAAATAATAATCCCCAGAAAGGGCACACCATACAGTCAAGCAAATGCAAGCAATATACTAATAGTAATAGTAGAATAGGGGAAACCTAGTAATTTCTAAGGGATCTATTAGCTACCCATAACCCCTATAGTCCCATACCCCAAAGATTCAAACTACAACTCCTAAAAGAAATGATTCATCACACCTATGTTATCTCCTAAACCCTAGTTTTGGTTCTTCTAATCACACCTAAACAAATCATCTAAAATTAAATCCTAAAATCATGAATTAAATTTTATATACAAGCTAAAGGTTTAAGCTAATCAACCTAAAAAGAATGGGTCAAAAATGTTAAAGCATCTAACCAAACCAAAATCATCAATATCATGCATTAACATTTAAAAAGCTATTTAAAAGAAAAATATACTAAAAATATAAAAATAAAATGAAATGCTAATTTTTTTGTATGATAATTTTCTTAACCAAAATATGAGAAGGATGCAAAAACAACCATTAAAAAATATGCAATTTGCAATTATTTATGATTTTTTAAAGAAATGAAATGAATTAAGTAAAATTAAAATGAATTAATTTGGCTGAGGGGTGCAACTAGTATTAATTCCAGTTAAACTATGAGGATGGGCCCAGACTGGGGGGTGCGCCTAGCAATGCGCGTCTGGGCCCAGTGATCAGAAAAAACAAAAAAAAAGAAAATAAAGTGAAACGGTGCAAAGAGTAAAAGTTTCAGTTAAAATTGTTTGGGCCTTGGTTGATGGGGGTGGCATTAGTAACAATTGCTGAGCCCAGGGTTGCGTTTTAATTGAAACGCATCGTTTCACCTTTAGAGCTTCCCTCCGTTTCTCAAGTTTAAATGACAGCCCTACGATCAACTTCAGAGTCAATAAAAATAGACTAATCCAATGGCCAGGAGATCGTCTTCTCCAAATGGTTTCTAGGGTTTCAGAAATTCCATATTCATGCATGAACTTTCCAGTCCATCGTGCTCCCTCATACCTTGATGAAACCTCACGCTGTAAAAACCAAAAACGATCTCTTCTCTTCCCTCTACACAGCCATGGCATCATCTTCCCCTAAAACACACTCAAGCATCAAACCCGATAGGTAGAAGATTCTGATTCCTCCATTATACACTGACATCAACCATGAGGATTCCTTCTAATCACTACCCTAACATGATCTACACACTACACTGATCATTCTGAGCTATAAACCTAAGATTATCGTGCCATAAACCATGAGTTCTAAACCCTAACAGTTCTTGCACTCCAATGGCAACATCCATGAATTGGTCTCAAACTCACCAGAATCAGTCACCTAACTAATCCTAACCATTCTAACCTAATAATTCTCTATGATTCTAACAAATCTAACCAATTCGATGAGAAAACCAACCTGGTGTAAATGATGAAAACAGGTGGATAATTCTTCAAATCCAAAGCTTGCAATGATCTGGATTTGATCAACACACTTGATGCTTTGTTCTGTATGCAAAAGATCTTGCTCCAATGCCTTGAATCTTGCAATCACAATGTTCTTGCTCCTTGGATGATGAAGTTGGTAGCACACGATTCCTTCTTCAATTCAACCAAATTCTGATGGAAACTTGATCCTTGAATGATTTAGATGAGGATTGGATCAAGAACTTTGGAAATTGATGGAGATTTGATGAAGTTTGAGATGAATTTGCAAAATGGAAGAATGAAGTGTAACTTGGTATTTTTGATCACAATGATTCACCAACCATGGCATGAAGTTACTCAATCCAATATATAGCTGAGATTAGAAAGCCCTAGAACTTTGTAGAAACTTCCCATGCACACTTTCCTTGAATTTTGGATTATGTAACTTCTTTTGTAAGTAACCAAGCACAACTTCCAAATCTTGAACCAAACTCAAAAATCTACTTTACCAATGTTCTTAAAACATTTTTTCCAATCAAAATGACCTATAATTTCATCCCATTTGGCCAAATTATGAAAAATCTCAATTTTAGGTCACTTTTTATTCATTAAATTCACCAAATTTGAAACCTTGAGCTATGAGCCTTTCCAATCTTTCATGATCACTTTTCTAGACTCAAAATGTTATTTGGAGCAAGTTTGATGTTGTGAAGTTTTTCATTTGAAGCTTCCTTGTATGAGTTTTGGGCATAGGCTTGAAATGACATGTAATTCTCAAATGACCAAAATACCCTTTGCTTGCCAAGACCATAAGTAGAGTTACACAAATCATATGAAGGCATACCATACCATTATAGAAAGCTAAGACAATGAGGAACAACTCTTATGTTTACCAGAAATACATTTGAAATCTCCTTGAGGGGTAAAAGTTGCTTGGAAGACAAGTAACTTTTACAGACAAAATTTCAGATACCTCAGATGACCTGTAACTTGCAAGGACCATAACTTGAGTTATATAAATCTCCTTGATGTCTTCCACCACTCAAATTAAAGGTCTTGATATCCTCTACAAGTTTCATGTTGACCAAGGATCCATTTAAAGCTTGAATTTGGACTTATCTTGCTTGGAAGTTTGACCTAAAACAGGGGATTTTACACAGAAACCCTAATTTAGAAACTCCTCTTCTCCTTGATTTCTCTTGATTTCTTATTGGCACAACACCAAATCCTTGTTTACATGACAAATGATGAACCCCACACCTCTTATATAGACCTTGATGCCTTTCAATCAATCAATTGACTTAGGGTTGACCTAGGGTTGACCCAGATGAAACCCTAGTTGACTGTCTTCAACTGCAACTCTTACGATCACATCAATGACCTGCCTCCTCCTCCAAATGACTTTCTAAGTCTTCCATGATGTCTATATACTCTCCATGCTCAATTCACAGTTCACAACCTCTTTGATGATCTTTAAAGACACTCAAGATAGGAGATAGATCCACTGCTTGGTCCAATGACCTCTCTGGGTTTCAATTTCTTTATGATGACTTGGATATGCTTGAATTTGAACAATAACCTCTTGATAGGCTCACAGAGATGAGAATAGTACTTGGTCCCTTGTTGGATGACTTGCTATGCTATGCTATGTAGATGATTAGACTATGTATATGACTTTATATGCAAATGCTAATGTAATTGAAACATAAACCAAGTGAAATAAGTTGAGCAAATTTTAGGGTGCAACAGCTGCCCCTATTCAAGCGACTTGGACCTGATTGGGTGAAGAGCGAACGGCCTTCAGACATTCGAGGTACGAGACAGTTGAATACTAAGAACCCGGAAATTTGCCGACCCGCAGAAATAAACTGCACCACTGCTTGGGGAACGATATTCATCAACTGAATCTGACTGTTTACAGCAACCAACTGATCCATTAACGACCGTGCTGGGGACTATCTTCATCAGCCTGAAAAAGATTCTATCATCGCAAGGATAGACCTTTGTCCACGTTAGGACGCCTGTTTCGTCAACACAAAGAAATCTCAACTAAACTTGTCCACGTCAGGACTCCACCTGCTGTCAACCCGGAAAAATCTCGGCAACTTCGCTGGGGATAACTCGTCTGTATTTCATCAGAAATAAATCGTCCACGTTAGGAATAAACTCTTCCACGTTAGGAATCCATCTTTCCACGTAAGGAACCCATCTTTCCACGTAAGGAATCCATCTTTCCACGTAAGGAATCCATCTTTCCACGTAAGGAATCAATCTTTCCACGTAAGGAATCAATCTTTCCACGTAAGGAATCAATCTTCTTTCCACGTAAGGAATCAATCTTTCCACGTAAGGAATCAATCTTTCCAAGTAAGGAAATAAAACTTCTCTTTCCACGTAAGGAATAAACTTGTCCACGTCAGGACTCACGTTTCGTCTTGATTTGTCCACGTCAGGACTCACTTCTTGACTTGCTGAGGAAATAAAGTTTGTCCAACTCAGGACTCATGCTGCGTCAACACGAGGGAAGATAAATCTGTCCACGTTAGGACTTGCGCACCTTCGACTCGCTGGGGAAATAAAACTTGTCCACGTCAGGACTCCCGTTTCACCAACACGAAGAAAGATAAATCTGTCCACGTCAGGACTCGCGTGTCTTGTCATCATGAAGAACTATAAACTTGTCCATGTCAGGACTCACATTTCACCATTACGAAGAAAGATATCTGCTGGGAATAAATGGTCCATGTCAGGCCACCAACACGAAGAGTCATCAATTTTGTCAACGTCATGACTTCACATCCAATCAATACGGAGAGATCAAATCTGTCCACGTTAGGACTAGCGCATATCGTCAACTTGAGGAAATCAATCTGTCCACGTCAGGACTTCACATTCCATCAATTCTGAGAAATCGAACATGTCCACGTTAGGACTAACACCTCTTATCCGCCCGGGGAAATAAATCTGTCCACGTTAGGACCCCCACTTCTCTAGCACGAAGAAAACCCGTCAATATAGGAATAGATTGTCCACATCAGGACTCATTTCTCCATTGGTACCAAACCATAAACTTCTTAATACTGACGTGACAGCAACTTTGGGGCGGACTCTACTGGGGATATTTGGAAACCAAACTACCGGACGCCTGCTCTGATAACCGGCGGCAGCCTCTGAAATTCTGATTCCTGACACCCTTTGATGACAAATAACTCTGCTTGGGGACAAGAAGAGATTTTGCCTACCAACTCTGTGGGGAATAATGCCAAAACGGACATTATTGTTGAATATCTCACGCCGAGATCTTTAATGTTTGGCAATTCACTTGAGCAAGAGCTCCTTCCACCTGCAAGAGAGCAATACTTGAAACAACGGTTAGCCAACCTGGCTCATGTTTCAAAATGCATATGTTTGACAATGACGCAATGCTCCATTCGACATGGAAATGCTACGCGCTTTATTTGGTAGATGCAAATATGACACTATATGCCAATGCGAATGCAGACTCTAACTACTGGGATACAGAAACCGCTTCAGCAAAATAAATGCTGAAGACAATGCCGACTCCGCTGGGGATAGCCAGGTGCTACAGAATTCTTCCAGCAAAATAAATGCTGGAAGAGTGAAGTCAACCCCGCTGGGGAATATCACTCTGCTGGAGAATAGCAGATGCGCCTGGTATGATTGGACTCCTGCTGGGGAATGAACGGATATCACACGGTATTCTGACAAAATAAATGCCAGGGCGCCCAACCAACTCTGCCGGGGAGAGTCTTAATCTTCGGGTTCTACTGGGAGGAAAGAGAACACTTGCTGGAAAGAGAACTCCGCTGAGGGACGAAATGATTCTCTCGGGAAAAATCAATTGACTCCGCTGGAGGAGAGTAACTGACCCTACTGGGAAGGGTAGACTGCTTGAGTACAGCTCACGAGTTGGAAATGTTAATCT
The DNA here is from genome assembly GCA_963859935.3 of Lathyrus sativus. Lineage (NCBI taxonomy): Eukaryota > Viridiplantae > Streptophyta > Magnoliopsida > Fabales > Fabaceae > Lathyrus > Lathyrus sativus. The sequence continues at coordinate 428,468,315 of OZ012737.1, forward strand.
TCGGAGGCTAAACCACTCTGCTTGAGATGGGGGAATCCTTCTGGGGGGCACCATACTGCCTGAATACAGCCTTCGATCTTGGAATCATCAATTCTGCTGAGGGTGAACGACCCTGCTGGAGAATGTCCTTCGGATAAGCTACGACTAGCTAGGGAATTCGATCCTTCTTCAGGAAGAGACATTGCTATCTTAGAAGCGCGACCTGCGTGGGGATCTAGTCTTTCATTACGAGCTTCTGATCCATACTGCAACCTTTTGATCGTCCTCTTCATACGGCTACGAACCCTGCAACACCACAAACAAGGCAAGACAAGTCTATGCAACCAAATCTATTCAGGTTAGTGTTAGTGACATTATTTTCAGTTAATCCAAAGTTTTAGCAATTGTTGGCAAGGGCCAACGGCGTTATGTACTTGCTAGTTTCATTAAACTTAGGCGTTTATTATGCACAAAACAGTAAAGAACCAGCATCACATATTGAATAACATGTTTTATTGATTGGGCCCCTAAATGGGAAGAGTTTTGTACACGGGATGTAACTCCTGAAAAGAGGAAGCTACGCACAACAAATATACAAGTATGCACAAGAAGCATAAATATATTGACAAATTAAATTTGTACACATGTCGGCAACGGGATGCAGACGAACATCACGAACTGATCCTCCTATGACTCGCCCGACTCTAATGCTTTCCCGGTATCCACACTTTCGAAGAGATTGTATCTGATAATCGACCCCTCAGGTATATTCTCCCGCACCAATGCTCGATGCAGTATCAAATTCGGACCGCAGTCATTTGCTTTTCAAATCCCTAACTTTTGCGTGAACCGCCCTTTACGGGTTTTCAGTTCACCGGGATACCCTTTTTTGCCGAATCCGCCCAGTGTAGGTTTTCAACTTCGCGGGTGTACATTTTTTCAATTTATCCCTAATTTTTGCCCGAACCTTTCGTTCTGTTTTTGGTTCACCAGGATGCCCCATTTTTGCCTGGACTCTCTTTTTTCTGTCCAGCGGGTCAATTTCAAGCAAAGTATTTTTTAACTGCGTCCGAATTCACAGGCGACGTAAAGTCTTTACCGTCCATGGTGGACAACAACAACGCTCCTCCTAAAAAGACTTTTTTGACAAAGTATGGCCCTTCGTAGTTGGGGGTCCACTTGCCCATGTGATCTGCCTGCGGAGGGAGAATCCTTTTCAGCACAAGGTCGCCCGTCTGAAAGCTCCGAGGATGTATCTTCTTATCATACGCTTTCTTCATTCGGCTCTGGTACAAACGACCGTATGCTAGAGAAGCTAGCCTCTTCTCATCCATTAAACTCAGCTGGTTCAACCTTTCTTTCACCCATTCTGCCTCGTCTAGTTGGACGTCTCGTAGTACTCTCAGAGAAGGAATCTCAACTTCCAGTGGTAGTACTGCTTCCATTCCGTATACTAGCGAGAACGGGGTTGCCCCGGTTGATGTGCGTACCGTCGTACGATAACCGTGCAAAGCAAAAGGTAGCATCTCATGCCAATCCTTATACGTCACCACCATTTTCTGAACAATCTTCTTTATATTCTTATTGGCCGCTTCAACAGCGCCATTCATCTTGGGTCGGTAAGGGGAGGAGTTGTGATGTTCGATCTTGAAATTCTGACAGAGCTCCTTCATCATTTTGTTGTTCAGGTTTGAACCGTTGTCCATGATTATCCGCTCGGGGATTCCATATCTGCAAATGATATCTCTCTTGATGAATCTGGCCACCACCTGCTTAGTTACATTTGCGTAAGACGCCGCTTCCACCCACTTGGTGAAATAATCGATTGCCACTAGAATGAACCGATGTCCATTAGAAGCCGTCGGCTCGATCTTTCCAATCATATCGATTCCCCACATCGAGAATGGCCATGGTGACGACATCACATTCAGAGGACTCGGAGGCACATGGATCTTATCAGCATAGATTTGGCACTTGTGGCACTTCCTCGCAAACTTGAAACAATCAGCTTCCATAGTCAGCCAAAAATAACCTGCCCGCAGCAGCTTCCTCGTCATAGCATGCCCACCAGCATGCGTACCAAATGTACCTTCATGTATTTCCTCCATGAGCAACTTCGCCTCTTTTTCGTCCATACAACGCAGCAGCACCAAGTCGTGATTTCTTCTGTATAAGACACCATCCAGATTCAAATAGAAATTACCCGCCAATCTCCTGAGAGTCTTCTGATCTTGACTGGATGCCCCAGCAGGATACTCTTTGTTCTTCAGGAAATTAAGGATATCTAAATACCATGGTTTATCATCAGATGCTTCGTCAATGGCAAACACGAAGGCAGGTCTGTCAAGTCGAGAGATAACAATTCTGGGAGCCTCGTTCCAGAAGTTGACTTTGTACATAGAAGACAAAATGGCCAGAGCGTCAGCCATCTGATTCTCCGCTCGTGGCACATGATGCAATTCAACCTTGTCAAAGAAAGGCAACAATCTCCTTGCATAGTTCATGTACGGTATCAAATTGGGCTGACGTGTCTCCCATTCCCCTTTTATCTGATTCACCACCAGAGCTGAGTCTCCGTATACGTCTAGATTTTTTGATTCGCAAATCAATGGCTTCTTCAAGCCCCATGATACAAGCTTCGTATTCGGCTTCATTATTGGTAACCGTAAAGGTCAATCGAGCAGTAAACGGGATGTGCGACCCGTGATGATTGCCCCTATTCCGCTACCGTAAGCGTTTACAGCTCCGTCAAAGATCAACTTCCATTTGGAACCCAATTTTGGTCCTTCGTCTCGCAACGGCTCTTCGCAATCTTTCATCTTTAGGTACATGATATCCTCGTCAGGAAAATCAAACCTCATCGATTGGTAATCTTCAATAGGCTGCTCTGCCAGGTACTCAGACAGTACACTCCCCTTTATAGCCTTTTGCGAGACATACTGGATGTCATATTCAGTCAAGACCATCTGCCAACGGGCAATTCTCCCCGATAACGCTTGCTTTTCGAATACATATTTGATAGGATTCATCTTCGAGATGAGCATGGTTGTATGATTCAGCATGTATTGCCTCAGACGTTTGGCGGCCCAGGCTAGCGCGCAACAAGTTTTTTTCAAGCATCGAATACCGAGATTCACATTCGGTAAATTTCTTACTCAAGTAATAGAACGCATGATCTTTTCTTCCTGTCTCGTCGTGTTGACCGAGAACACAACCCATACTTCCCTCAAGAACTGTCAAATACATAATCAAGGGTCTCCCTGCCACTGGGGATATCAAAATAGGAGGCTCCTGCAAATACTGCTTTATTTTATCGAACGCCTTTTGACAATTTTCGTTCCACGTTACAGCTTGATCTTTCTTCAGCAGCTTGAATAATGGTTCACACGTAGCTGTTAGGTGAGATATGAACCGAGCGATGTAGTTCAACCTCCCTAAAAACCCGCGCACCTCTTTCTCTGTTTTAGGCGTCGGCATCTCTTGTATTGCTTTTATTTTAGCAGGATCGACCTCTATTCCTTTTTCACTCACGATAAACCCCATCATTTTACCCGATCTCACCCCGAAGGTGCACTTGTTAGGGTTCAGTCTCAGCCTGAACTTCCTAAGCCTTTTGAATAACTTCAGCAGATTCACTAAATGCTCTTCCTCCGTCTGGGATTTGGCAATCATATCGTCGACATAAACTTCGATCTCTTTGTGCATCATATCATGAAAAAGAGTCTTCATTGCACGTTGATACGTTGCCCCAGCATTCTTCAATCCGAAGGGCATCACTTTATAACAAAATGTTCCCCAAGGCGTAATGAAAGTAGTCTTCTCCATGTCCTCTGGCGCCATTTTAATCTGATTATAGCCCGAGAAGCCATCCATGAAGGAGAATACGGAGAATTGAGCAGTGTTGTCAACTAGCACATCGATATGAGGAAGCGGAAAATCATCTTTCGGGATCGCTTTGTTCAAGTCACGGTAATCTACGCACATTCTCACTTTACCGTCTTTCTTTGGCACTGGTACGATGTTAGCGACCCATGAGGGATATTTTGTAACAGCCAGGAAACAAGCATCCCATTGTTTTTGAACCTCCTCTTTAATTTTCACTGCCATATCGGGTCTAGTTCTGCGAAGCTTCTGCTTGACCGGCGGGCATTCTTCTTTCAACGGCAGACGGTGCACAACCATATCTGTATCAAGCCCAGGCATGTCTTCATACGACCAAGCGGACACATCACTATACTCTTTGAGCATTTCAACCAGTCTTCGCTTGACGTCGCTCTGCAGCGCGGCTCCTATACGAATATTCTTTTCAACCCCTTCCGACCCCAGGTTAATAATTTCGATGACCTCCTCATGAGGCAGAATGACTCTTTCTTCTTGCTTCACCAACCAAGACAATTCTTCGGGAACGTCCCCATCTTCAACAATCTCTTCTTCGGCCTGAAATACCGGGTGCTCAAAGTTGGGACGAGTCATAGGTGGTTCAAGGATGTCATCTGAAAATGTTATCCTGCAAAAGGAATGGTTAAATGCTTCAAAATGCGTATAAAGCAAATAACCACGTTGCCAATTTATTGTAAAATACAAAACAGGAAAAACAGAGATCGCAATATTTGTACATGAAAAACGCCTTTTATTTAATGATAAACACGCAATGTTCATAACAGCACAGCCCTAAGCAAATCATGATGCCCCGGGCAAGACACCAGATTGTTCAACAATTAAAAAAAACAAAGCATTACTGTTTAAGAGTCACAGGAACAATCTCCTGAATAGACCAGTTGCACAATCCTTGTCCTGGCACGCTTGGCTGAATCCAGGCGTCCATGTCGCAGTCGCTGTCTCCTTCGTCAGACTCTGAAGTAGCGTTGATGGCCTCATGACATACTCCACTAGCAGTGATGGTTATTGGTCCTCTGAAACGGGGTGCCCCCACAGCAGGTGTTGATGACGACGGTTGATATCCCAGCCCAAATCGGTCCATCTTCACGGGAATATCCAACACTTTGCCCCAGCCCTTGGTATAGCCTGTCTCTACTAGAGCTCGAGCCTCTTTATATGACGATACGGCTATCTCTGACACTTTACTCGGCCCGGGACCTTTGTCTTTGATGCGCAACCCTTCAAATGCCTGACAGGGTGTTTCGTGAATCTCTCCATCGACCTCCACATACTTAAATGATGACAGATGGCTGACCAGTATATCTTCTTCTCCACATACAGTGACGACGCTGTCCCCCACCATATATTTCAACTTTTGATGCAAGGTAGATGTGACTGCCCCAGCACCATGAATCCAGGGTCGTCCGAGGAGGCAGCTGTATGCAGGCTGGATGTCCATGATATAAAATTCAGTCGCGAAAACCTCCGGCCCCACCTGTAAAGGCAATGTTATGGATCCAAAAACTGTTCTTCGCGTACCATCGAATGCCCTGACCACCAAGTCGCTGGGCGTACACATAATTCCCCTGACATCTAGCTTCATCATCGCTTTCTTGGGCAGCACGTTCAAAGACGATCCGGTGTCTACCAGTACATGAGACATGACTGATCCTCTACATTCCACAGAGACGTGCAGCGCCATATTATGATCTCTCCCCTTCGGGGTCAAATCGAAATCTGTAAAGCCCAAGCTATGGCCTGCATTCACATGCGCCAACACTCCCTCCAGCTGATTCACGGAAACATCTTGGGGTACAAAGGAAGAATCCAGGACTTTCAACAATGCATTTATGTGGGCTTCAGAGCACAATAGCAACGACAGTATAGATATTTTTGACGGCGTCTGTTGCAGATGCTCAACAATCTTATAATCACTTTTACGAATCAAGCGCATGAACTCTTCCACATCCTTCGATGCCGTTTCTTTCCCGTTCCCCTGCACCGGGACATTCTCAATCATCTTCCCTTTCCCCTTTGCCAGTCTTTCAGCCTCTACCTCAGGCGATATGAAGATTCTCCCACTCCTTGTCATACCTCCGGTACCGACAACGTTGTCTACAGTCTCAGCTGGCTGCTTATTAACATCAATCTTTACTCCGTCACAATACACTTCCAACCCATAGGACCGGGGGACTGCCTTAGTGCTTTTGTATGGGATTGGTCCGACCTTGGTGATGGTGATCGGCGGTCACTGGGCCGGTGCCGTTATGGTGATCGTTTTTCGAGGAATCGTTACAGTAGCCACATCACTTTGCTTGTCTACTAATGCCCCTGCAGGTTCTTCAATTGCTGCTCGGTCAAATTGCAATGTGCCGCTATCTATTAAAGCCTGAATACCTTTCTTTAATTCATCACAACCCTCAGCTAGGGTCCAGCACTCTAAGCAATACTCGTCACATCCTGGATAGACACCCCCTTGCAATAATCTACTCTTTATCTCGCACAATGGTGTCTTTAGATCGTCAACATGCATAATCAAATTCAAACCCGCCTCAGTCAAAATGGCGTTTGCCCCATGATTGGGCATGGGCTTCTGCACTATGTTCGGACCTGCCGTTCCAAAATTGATAGCCTTACTATCCAATAGATCCTGCACTACATGCTTGAATGCGTGGCAGCCCTCTACATCGTGGCCCGGAGCCCCGGAGTGGAATTCACAGTGCCTGCTTGCATCATAACCATACGGAGGAGTTCTCGTTATTGGTGTCAGAGTTCTCTTCTCTACCAGGTTCAAACCCAATAATGTATGTAGCAAATCTGCATACGTCGAGGGAGGCTTTTCAAATACCCTCCTTGGTTTACCCCCCTGGAATCTACGCTGGGCAGGCTGTGCCCCCTGCTGTGGCTGCTGTTGCTGTTGTTGTTGTTGAAATGGTTGTTGCTGAAACAGAATAGTAACGCTCGCCACCTGCTGCGGCTGATTATACTGGTTTCGACCTCTGCCCCGGCCTTGGCCTCGGCCCCCAAACACTGCGCTTGCATCGCCCTGACGGCGCCCACCAAAAGCCTTTCTGTTACTGCCAGATGCAGTAGATTCCTCAGCTTGGAATCTTCCCTGTTTAATGTTGCTTTCAATCTTTTCTCCCATCAGAATTAAGTCTGAGAAACTGCCCAAAGATGTGTGAAACAACTTGTCATAAAACATGCCGGTGAATGTTCCTATGAACATGTCATTCATTTCCTTGTCCTCCAGAGGAGGATGGACCCTAGCAGTCATGTCGCGCCATCTTTGCGCATACTCTTTGAAGCTCTCACCCTTCTTCTGGGACAGCCCCTGCAATTGGACCCGGTTGGGTGCCAAGTCGCTGTTATACTTATAGTGAGCTACAAATGCTTCTGCCAGCTGCTTCCATGTCTTTATATGCGTTGGTTCCAACCCCATATACCACTCGAGGGAAGGGCCTGACAAGCTATCTTGAAAGAAATGCATTAGCATCCTCTCATCATTAGAATACGCAGACATCCTTCTGTAATATGACCGCACTTGCACCGTTGGACAGGTGTCCCCCTTATACTTGTCAAATGTGGGAGCTTTGAATTATTGGCACCCTCAAGCCAGGCACCAAACCCATTGTTGACATGTCTAAGCCGACAACACTTTGATTTACGACCCCCCTCATCTGCTCCTCTAGCATTCTGATCCTCTGGGAGTCATCCATAGGTCCCTCGAAACCTCCACCGGAGAAAGCGTCCTCTTGCTGGTCTTCTTGCCAGTTACCATTCCCAGCTCCATACCCATCATATCCATTGTTACGGCCAGCTCTAATCTGATTCATTATCGGGCCTCGCCCCCTGTTGCCGTACCCCGGAGCAACTCCAGCAGGTCCAAAAGTCATTAACCCAGCGCCATTTCCATTTCCGAATCCTCCGTAACCCTGATTAGTCATACCAAATCCGTCCGGTCCGAAGCCTTGAGTATTGAAACCGTATTTCCCAGCATTATCGAACCCCTGGTCATTGAAGCCGAATCCAGCATTACCAAAGCCATTGCCTCCCATATTATCACCCAAGTTGACATCTCCAAGCCCAACATTGTTAACGATAGTCTCATTCCCCATTCCAACGTTACCGTTCCCGGCAGCAGTACCGTTATTGACATTGACAGCAGGCATGTTGACTACAGGTGGAGCCACTGGTGTGGGAGTACCATCCCCATGAATAGTGTCGACTCGCACAGACTGATGATCCTCATTTCCATGCCCAGCATTTCTGACCAACAGAGGCTGCACCAAGGCTTGCAAATTCTCCTGACCTTTCGCAATAGTCTCCATGGTCTGCATGAAGAGCGCCAGCTTCTCACGCATGTCTTGCATCTCATTCTGCATTTGATCCATGATTCTTCGGCAGTTGGTGCGAGTGGAGTATCGGTGCGGGCACTGATCTTCAATCCTGAAAAGACCTGGTACAGTGCAAGGAATGAGATAACATGCAATAATCACCTGTAATGCAATATGAATATGAATGCAATGCAATGTGTGTCCGTGCATTAGGGAATATCATTCCCCCGATTCTAGTGCGAAGGTGCCAGTGCAGTGACAGTGCTAGCAATACGGTGATCGGAGCCGAATCATAGAAAACACCTCATATATTGTAGAGAAATCCATTAAGCCAAGGATACAAAATCACTGAGAGTACAATAAGAGGGCATGACCTCAACCAACAATCCTGGTGATGGTCAGCACTATGCAAATAAAGCATCAATACATGAAATGGTCAAGTACACTCATAAGCCCGGTACTCTTCTAGCAACTTCTTAGTCTCTGGATGACCTGGTCAGGTAAGCAGACCCTCGACAAGTTGGTTTCTTCTCTTGAGAACACGTCACACGTCACCAGTGGTTTCCTCCCATGCCCCTTCTCCGAAGCGATCCTCTAGCTTCCGCTTCTGAGACACAGCTTCGTTCCTGCCTTCGATGGCCTTGTTTAGTGCATTCTGGAGACTATATCTGGTCATCACCTCTTCTTCATACTTCTTAATGCCAGCCTTCAACTGCTCTTCGAGGTCAGAAATTTGCTGCTTCAATTTATCTTCCCTCCTTTTATTGTTGGTTAGCGTAGCATTCCAGGTTTTATTACAAGAAGAGATTTCCCGGTGAGCGGCATCGAGTGCTTTCTTTTTGGATTCCAACATGTCATGGGAGCTTCTGAACTCTTGACCCAGACGTTCACGCTTCTTTTTCTCCTCAGCCAATTCAGCACCAAGCCTGTTTACTAATTCGATCTGCTGTTGGAAAGCATGCATAGCCTTGTTTTTCTCGCTACGTATCTGAGCTAGTTCCTGTTCTAACCCTTCATTGATCTTCATCAAGGCTTCTTTTTCTTTCACAACTTGCTCGTAGGCCTCCCTAGTAACAGTGGTTGGCTCTTCCACCGGAATATGAACAGGGACTGGTGCAGCTGGAAATGGCATCAGCAACTGACTTGCTCTCCCTTGGATCCACACTTTGTAGGGTGCATAAGCCTGACAATCATTCTTCCCCAACAGCGGCTTCCCTCTTCTGTTGATACGCGTCCATGCATGCTGCATCTTGGCTAGTAACTCTCCCTTCAAATCACCGGTGAAGTACAGAGATTCCTGTACTTCTTCCTCCTTTGGTGGGCTTGTCAACGCATATTCGAACTGGCGAATAAACAGAGACGGGTTGTAATTGATGCACCCTTTTCTTCCTATCAACGGCACATTAGGATACCCAGAACAACTGAAAGTAAGCTCCGACCCCAGCAAGTCTCGGTCAAACCACTCTATGTCTTCGGAAGATAGCCTCATCAGGCGCTCTGGCCAATTAGCTGTAGTTGCACTATCCACCAAAGGTCCCTTCAGGGGAAGATGACTCTTAAACCACATGTTCACCAGCGGCGCACAACAGTAAACAGTTTTTCCTCTTCTATTTTCATTTTTGTAGTGCAATGAATGATAGAAGTCTCCAATCAGAGTGGGCACCGGGTTGCCAGCAGCAAACAGATGGAAAGCGTCCAAGTCCACAAAATTGGGTAAGTTGGGAAACAGCACAATTCCGTAAATACATAGAGCCAAGATAGCATTGAAGACTATTCAGCACCCGTTCTTGGCATACTCTTGAGCTTTGCCCACCAGAAAATCAAGGGAGAAACCTGGGACCCCAAGCCAAGAAGTCACTAATAGTTCAGCAGCGTTCATGTGCAAGGCCTTAGCTAAGTCCTCCAACTTGGGCTCAGCGGCAGAGTGGATAAAGGGGACCTTGTTCTGTACAGGTAGCTCAGTAAACTCCACATACTCTTCAATGGTTGGCCCCAAAATAAAGTCAGCAAATGTGAAACACCTCAAAGTCGGGTCATAGAATTGCATCAAGGTGTACAGCCCATTCATCTCAACAACAGTTGGCTTGCAGACTAATCTCAGCAATCTTCCATGACTCATTCTAAAGCTTCTCCTAACCTCCTCATCAGCAAGGGACATCAAACCAAGTAAGGGAGTAATGTCAGGTGTAGGCAAGTTGTACGCAACTGTCTTCCTCAACCCAGCCATGATCAATAAGCAGAAGTCCGGGCACTAGAACCAGGGAATATGCAAATGCACCTGTAGCACAGACACACGTTAATGGGATGCAATGATAATGGTTATGCAAACAATGCAGTGCAAGTAACATGCAACAGGGACCAAATGCCATAGCTGAGAAGCCTGAACCATATCAAAAGTCTCAGATAGACCCTCCAGAATTCCTCAAACCCTGGTCTCAGATAGACCTAATACAAATGCTCCAACACTGGTCTCTGATAGACCCCATATCATAACTCTGACTGGTCTCTGATAGACCTCAACCATAACTCAGACTGGTCTCTGACAGACCTCAGAACTGTCCATAAATACCCAGGATCTCAGATCAAGAAATAACCGGTATCTAAAGGTCTAGTTACCTGCATAACCCCAAACCCCTCTCACAGGTAGGTGACCTAGTAACTGACAAAGGTATGGCATCTTATGCGGTCGTCGGCGTCACAGACTTTCAGGGTTGATGATACGATTCCCAGAAGGAGTGGCATCATCCATTCCTGAAGAGGCCTCACTTAGCCAACTTCCAAATGATCGGTTCCCGGAGTCGACAATTCAGCTAACCAACAACCCCTTCGACCCAAAGGGTAGAAAAAGAAGTCAACCAGAAGAACCTCGTCCGAGTGTAGATTTCGCGGGACACTAATGCAAGCAAAGCCGGCACGCGCCCACTAATTTCTACTCTAATTCTAGGTGCACTCAAGCCCAGGTCCGGCTTATCTCTCAATCATGGAACACCCGTCACAACCCCAATACAACAATAGTATCAATAATATAATGCTGAAAGTAAAATACAAAAATATAAATCCATACAAAATCCTCGACGGGAAAACAAGCGCTAGGATTGACTCTCTTAAGGGACGTTGGATCCCAAATGCATAAGGAACTATCGCAGTCCTTAGTAGCCAGGGGACGTTGGATCCCCAGCAGAGTCGCCAGCTGTCGCTACTGCGAAAATCGGCGCCGGCTGAACAGAAGAGTCGCCACCGCGCGTTATTTATCCCACAGGAGGGAAAGGAAACGCTCAGAGTAAACCTGCCGCAAAGACGGGAAAGGTATGGTCATCGCAACAAAAACCTGGGTTCGGGAGTCGGTTACGCAAGGGGAAGGTATTAGCACCCCTCACGTCCGTCGTACTCGACGGGATCCACGCTTGTTTTCGGGTATGGATTGTTATTATATCTACTCTACAGGTCAGGGGTTAAAAAGAAAAGAAAATGACTCGGCAAAGTATCGCACTTTATGCCTACGTATTCCCGTCTGGAACGAGAAATCAGAGTCAACGTAGTTCGCCTACCTACGGGAAAGGAGGGGAAGGTTGCTCGCTAGGATATCGCGTCCTGTGCCTACGTACTTCCACACGGCATGGAAGATCAGAGCAAACGTAGTTCGGGCCACGTACGACACCAGTCTGTTTTGATTGTTTTTATTCCTTCTGAAAAAGGGTTTTTCTGATTAGTAGTCCAAGCGGACAAAAATGACGTTTTGATGAGTTCACATTCTTTTATGGAAGAATTGTTTTTTATTGTGTTTGAAATATTTATTGTGTTTTTCTGTTTGTTTTGAGAAAGAAGAGACAGAACTCTAACCTATGGTTGCGAAGGGAATCAAACTAACCTAATGTTATCATGCATGGGTTAAGACCTAATGTCTATCATGCTCATCTCTTGCACAGAGAGAAACAGAGATCCTAAGGGAATAGACGGAAACAAAAACAATAGCAGATATACAATAAAGCAGTAAAATGCATGGATGCAGCAATACAAGCGAGGCAAGGGAGTCCCACTCAACCTCGAACCTAGAAAACAACAGGCAAAAGTGAACAAAATTCACTTTCAACCTACTGGTTAAACAGCAAACAATACAGTCAGGGAAAACCAATCAATACATCAGAAATTATAAACAGCAACAACAGCTCTGCATCAACATTTATCTTCAAGTCATCATCATCTGTCCTCCAGCTTCAAGCAAGCCTCAGTATTCATCTTCAAAGCCTTCAAGCAAGGTCTTTATCATCAGTCTTCAATCTCCAAGATGAATATCAGTCAACAAGATAGAATGAATGTTAAACAGTCAATTGCCTACCAAGGTGTGGCTCATTAACTGTTAACATTATACAGACAATTTTCTCTCAAAAGTTCTATCTTTCAAATATATTCACTAATCCTTCCAAAGGAAGGAGGTGGATATTTGAAAGAGACTTTTAATCATAGAGAAAGGATGGAGGCAGACAAGGCCTTCCATGTTTGTGAATCAAGTTTTCTACTCTAGAGCTCTGCCTAGCTCCTAAACCCTATAGCCTCAACAGCTGCCAGCAAAAGATGCTCCTCATCAACTCTGGAAGTTGGTCTTCAATCTCTTTGATCTCCAATGGCCTTCATCATCAAAGTCTTCAGCTCTCCCAATCCCCAAACAAACCCAATACCCCACACAGACAAATAATAATCCCCAGAAAGGGCACACCATACAGTCAAGCAAATGCAAGCAATATACTAATAGTAATAGTAGAATAGGGGAAACCTAGTAATTTCTAAGGGATCTATTAGCTACCCATAACCCCTATAGTCCCATACCCCAAAGATTCAAACTACAACTCCTAAAAGAAATTATTCATCACACCTATGTTATCTCCTAAACCCTAGTTTTGGTTCTTCTAATCACACCTAAACAAATCATCTAAAATTAAATCCTAAAATCATGAATTAAATTTTATATACAAGCTAAAGGTTTAGGCTAATCAACCTAAAAAGAATGGGTCAAAAATGTTAAAGCATCTAACCAAACCAAAATCATCAATATCATGCATTAACATTTAAAAAGCTATTTAAAAGAAAAATATACTAAAAATATAAAAATAAAATGAAATGCTAATTTTTTTGTATGATAATTTTCTTAACCAAAATATGAGAAGGATGCAAAAACAACCATTAAAAAATATGCAATTTGCAATTATTTATGATTTTTTAAAGAAATGAAATGAATTAAGTAAAATTAAAATGAATTAATTTGGCTGAGGGGTGCAACTAGTATTAATTCCAGTTAAAATATGAGGATGGGCCCAGACTGGGGGGCACGCCTAGCAATGCGCGTCTGGGCCCAGTGATCAGAAAAAACAAAAAAAAAAAGAAAATAAAGTGAAACGGTGCAAAGACTAAAAGTTTCAGTTAAAATTGTTTGGGCCTTGGTTGATGGGGGTGGCATTAGTAACAATTGCTGAGCCCAGGGTTGCGTTTTAAGTGAAATGCATCGTTTCACCTTTAGAGCTTCCCTCCGTTTCTCAAGTTTAAATGACAGCCCTACGATCAACTTCAGAGTCAATGAAAATAGACTAATCCAATGGCCAGGAGATCGTCTTCTCCAAATGGTTTCTAGGGTTTCAGAAATTCCATATTCATGCATGAACTTTCCAGTCCATCGTGCTCCCTCATACCTTGATGAAACCTCACGCTGTAAAAACCAAAAACAATCTCTTCTCTTCCCTCTACACAGCCATGGCATCATCTTCCCCTAAAACACACTCAAGCATCAAACCCGATAGGTAGAAGATTCTGATTCCTCCATTATGCACTGACATCAACCATGAGGATTCCTTCTAATCACTACCCTAACATGATCTACACACTACACTGATCATTCTGAGCTATAAACCTAAGATTATTGTGCCATAAACCATGAGTTCTAAACCCTAACAGTTCTTGCACTCCAATGGCAACATCCATGAATTGGTCTCAAACTCACCAGAATCAGTCACCTAACTAATCCTAACCATTCTAACCTAATAATTCTCTATGATTCTAACTAATCTAACCAATTCGATGAGAAAACCAACCTGGTGTAAATGATGAAAACAGGTGGATAATTCTTCAAATCCAAAGCTTGCAATGATCTGGATTTGATCAACACACTTGATGCTTTGTTCTGTATGCAAAAGATCTTGCTCCAATGCCTTGAATCTTGCAATCACAATGTTCTTGCTCCTTGGATGATGAAGTTGGTAGCACACGATTCCTTCTTCAATTCAACCAAATTCTGATGGAAACTTGATCCTTGAATGATTTAGATGAGGATTGGATCAAGAACTTTGGAAATTGATGGAGATTTGATGAAGTTTGAGATGAATTTGCAAAATGGAAGAATGAAGTGTAACTTGGTATTTTTTATCATAATGACTCACCAACCATGGCATGAAGTTACTCAATCCAATATATAGTTGAGATTAGAAAGCCCTAGAACTTTGTAGAAACTTCCCATGCACACTTTCCTTGAATTTTGGATTATGTAACTTCTTTTGTAAGTAACCAAGCACAACTTCCAAATCTTGAACCAAACTCAAAAATCTACTTTTGACAATGTTCTTAAAACATTTTTTCCAATCAAAATGACCTATAATTTCATCCCATTTGGCCAAATTATGAAAAATCTCAATTTTAGGTCACTTTTTATTCATTAAATTCACCAAATTTGAAACCTTGAGCTATGAGCCTTTCTAATCTTTCATGATAACTTTTCTAGACTCAAAATGTTATTTGGAGCAAGTTTAATGTTGTGAAGTTTTTCATTTGAAGCTTCCTTGTATGAGTTTTGGGCATAGGCTTGAAATGACCTATAATTCTCAAATGACCAAAATACCCTTTGCTTGCCAAGACCATAAGTAGAGTTCCACAAATCATATGAAGGCATACCATACCATTCTAGAAATCTAAGACAATTAGGAACAACTCTTATGTTGACCAGAAATCCATTTGAAATTTCCTTGAGGGGTAAAAGTTGCTTGGAAGACAAGTAACTTTTACAGACAAAATTTCAGATACCTCAGATGACCTGTAACTTGCAAGGACCATAACTTGAGTTCTATAAATCTGCTTGATGTCTTCCACCACACAAATAAAAGGTCTTGAGATCCTCTACAAGTTTCATGTTGACCAAGGATCCATTTAAAGCTTGCATTTTGACTTATCTTGCTTGGAAGTTTGACCTAAAACAGGGGATTTTACACAGAAACCCTAATTTAGAAACTCCTCTTCTCCTTGATTTCTCTTGATTTCTTCTTGGCACAACACCACATCCTTGTTTACATGACAAATGATGAACCCCACACCTCTTAGATAGACCTTGATGCCTTTCAATCAATCAATTAACTTAGGGTTGACCCAGGGTTAACCCAGATGAAACCCTAGTTGACTGTCTTCAACTGCAACTCTTATGATCACATCAATGACCTGCTGTCGCTACTGCGAAAATCGGCGCCGGCTGACAGAAGAGTCGCCACTGTACGTAATTTATCCCACGGGAGGGAAAGGAAACGCTCAGAGTAAACCTACCGCAAAGACGGGAAAGGTATGGTCATCGCAACCAAAACCTGGATTCGGGAGTCGGTTACGCAAGGGGAAGGTATTAGCACCCCTCACGTCCGTCATACTCGACGGGATCCACGCTTGCTTGGGTTGTACGAATTACATTTCTATCTAAACCAAAGGATGAGGTCTGAAAAGAAAATAAGATGACTCGGCAAAGCATCGCACTTTATGCCTACGTATTCCCGTCTGGAACGAGAAATCAGAGTCAACGTAGTTCGCCTACCTACGGGAAAGGAGGGGAAGGTTGCTCGCTAGGATATCGCATCCTATGCCTACGTACTTCCACACAGCGCGGAAGATCAGAGCAAACGTAGTTCGGGCCACTGAAGACACAAGTCTGTCTTGATTGATTTTATTCCTTCTGAAAAAGGGGTTTTTCTGATTAACAATCCTAGCGGACAAAAATGACGTTTGATGAGTTCACATTCTTTTACGGAAGAAGTGTCTTTTATTGTGTTTGAAATCTTATTGTGTTTTTCTGTTGTTTTGAGAAAGAAGAGACAAAACTCTAACCTACGGTTGCGAAGGGAATCAGACTATCCTAATGTTATCATGCATGGGTTAAGACCTAGTGTCTATCATGCTCCTCTCTTGCACAGAGAGAAACAGAGATCCTAAGGGAATAGACGGAAACAGAAACAATAGCAAATATACAATAAAGTGGTAAAATGCATGGATGCAGCAATACAAGCGAGGCAAGGGAGTCCCACTCAACCTCGGACCTAGGAAACAATAGGCAAAAGTGAACAGAATTCACTTTCAACCCAACAGGGTAAACAACAAACAATACAGTCAGGGAAAACCAAACAATACATCAGAAATTAAACAGCAAAAATAAACAGCCACAACAGCTCTGATCAATATCTGACTGCAAGTCATCTCTAAACAGCTGCAAGCTTCAGGCAAGCCTCAGTCTTCATCTCCACAGCCTTCCAGCAAGGTCTTGATTATCAGTCTTCCATCTGCAATGGCTTTTCTTCAAGTCTCAATCTCCAGAATGAATATCAGTCAACAAGATGGAATGAATGTTAAACAGTAAACTGCCTACCAAGGGTGGCCCATTAACTGCTAACATTATACAGACAGTTTTCTCTCAAAAGTTCTATCTTTCAAATACATTCACTGATCCTTCCAAAGGAAGGAGGTGGACATTTGAAAGAGACTTTGAATCATAGAGAAAGGATGGAGGCAGACAAGACCTTCCATGTTTGGGAAACAAGCTTTCTACTCTAGAGCTCTGCCTAGCTCCTAAATCCTACACTCCTCAACAGCTGCCAGCAAAGGGTCTCCTCATCAACTCTGGAAGTTGGACTTCATCCTCTGATCTTCAATGGTCTTCAACATCAAAGTCTTCAGCTCTCCCAATCCCCAAGCAAACCCAATACCCCACACAGACAAATAATAATCCCCATAGAGGGCACACCACACTAGTCAAGCAAATATAGATAGTATACTAATAGCAGTAGGGGAATCCTAACAATTTCTAAGGGATCTAATAACTACCCATAATCCCTATAGTCCCATACCCCAAAGACTCAATCTACAACTTCTAAGGGAAATGATCTAATCCACCTATGTTATCTCCTAAACCCTAGTTTTGATCATGTTATTCACACCTAAACCAATCACCTAAAATTAAGTCCTAAAAATATGAACTAAATTGTATATACAAGCTAACATTTTATACTAATCAACCTAAAAAGAATGGATTAAAAATAGTAAAGCATCTATCCAAACTAAAATCACCAAATTCATGCATTAAACTAAATGTTATTTACACCTATTTAAAAGAAAAATATGCCAAAAATATTAAAATAAAATGAAATGCCAAATTTTTTATGTGATATTTTTCTTGACAAAATTATGAACAATATGTAAAAAGAACCAATTAAAATCATGCATTTTTCTATTTTTTATGAATTTTCAAAGAATTAAAAAAAAATGGAAGAAATAAAATGTGAATTAAATGGGTGAGGGTGCAACAAGTAATGAAAATGCAGTTAAAACAACCATATGGGCCCAGACTGGGGGCGCGCATAGCAAGCGCGTCTGGGCCCAATCAAACAGAAAATAATAACAAAAATTAAAAAAGGGAAAACGGTGCGAATAGCAAGCTTCTCAGTTCAAAATCATTGGGCCTTCGCTTGGGAGGGTGTGAAAAGCAAGGGATTTAAAGCCCATCAGACTGAACTTTAATGAAACGGTGCGTAGCACCTTGGAATTTCCCTCCGTATTTCCCTTTAAACCACAACCGTTGGATTGGTCTTATAGTCAAAGTCAGAATCATGATCGTGTGGCCCAAAGGTTGTCTTCAACCTTAGAAACCCTAGGGTTTCTGAAACTTCATCACCATGCGCGAATTTCCAGCTCTCTGTTCTCCCTCCAATCACCATGAAATCACTCGATTCCAAGAGCAAAGTTGCTCTAATTTCTTCCCTCTACACAACCATAACAATAGCATCCTCTAAAACTCAACCAAGAAACGAACCCGATGAGTGCAACATTCTGAATCCATCAATATCACCTGTCATCAACCATCTCAATTCTCTCCAATCTTTACCCTAACCTAATCTACACCTTATGCTGATCAATCTGAGCTAAGGATCCAAGATTATCATGCATTGAACCACGAGTTACAAGCCTTAACAGTTTTGACACACCATTGACAACCTCCATGAAACTTCTCCAAACTTACCAAAATCAGTCATCTAACTATGCTTAACCATTCTAACCTAATAACTATCTATGATTCTAGATAATTCAGCCAATTCGAAGAGGAAACCTACCTGGTGTAAAATGAAGAAAACAGCTATGGAATTCTCTGATCTGATGCTTGCAATGGTCAGAACTTGATCAGTGAGCTTGTTCTTGAATTCTGTATGCAAAAGATTTTGCTCCAATGCCTTGAATCTCACAATTCCAAATTTCTTGCTTCTTGGATGATTAACTTGAACATCACGAATCCTTCTTCAAATCAACCAAAATCTTGTGGAATTGTGATCTATGAATGATGGTGATGATGATCCAATCCAGAAATGTGAAAATTGAGAGAGATTTGGTGGAGTTTGAAAAGCTTTTGCAAATTGGAAGAATTGTGTGAAACTTGGTGTTATGAGCAAAGTGATTCACCAACCATGGCATGGAGCCACTCAATGCAATATATACATGAGCTTAGAAAGTCCTAGAACTTTGGAGAAGCTCCCCATGCACACTTTCCCTTGCATTTGGATTATGTAACTTCATATGTAAGTAACCATGCATAACTTTCAATTCTTGAAACAAACTCAAAATTCTACTTTTGCCAATGTTCTTAAAACATTTTTTCCAATCAAAATGACCTATAATTTCATCCCATTTGGCCAAAATATGAAAAATCTCATTTTTAGGTCATTTTTCATTCATTAAATCCACCAATTTTGAAACCTTGAGCTATGAGCCTTTCCAATCTTTCATGGTCACTTTTCTAGACTCACAATGTCATTTGGAGCAAGTTTGATGTTGTGAAGTTTTTCATTTGAAGCTTCCTTGTATGAGTTTTGGGCATAGGCTTGAAATGACCTGTAATTCTCAAATGACCAAAATACCCTTTTCTTGCCAAGACCATAAGTAGAGTTACACACATCATATGAAGGCATACCATACCATTATAGAAAGCTAAGACAATGAGGAACAACTCTTATGTTGACCATAAATTCATTTGAAATCTCCTTGAGGGGTAAACGTTGCTTGGAAGACAAGTAACTTTCACAAACAAAATTTCAGATACCTCAGATGACCTGTAACTTGCAAGGACCATAACTTGAGTTCTATAAATCTCCTTGATGCCTTCCACCACTCAAATTAAAGGTATTGAGATCCTATACAAGTTTAATGTTGACCAAGGATCCATTTGAAGCTTGCATTTTGACTTATCTTGCTTGGAAATTTGACCTAAACTAGGGGATTTTACACAGAAACCCTAATTTAGAAACTCCTCTTCTTCTTGATTTCTCTTGATTTCTTCTTAGCATATCACCATATCCTTATTTATATGTCAAATTATGAACCCCACATCTCTCCAATAGACCTCAATGCCCTTCAATCAATCAATTGACCTAAAGTTGACCCAGGGTTGACCCGGATGAAACCCTAGTTGACTGTCTTCTATTGCAATTCTTGTGACCACATAAATGACTTATCTCCTTCTCCAAATGAATTTCTAAGTCTCCTATGATGTCTAGATACTCTCCATGCTCAATTCACAGCTCACCACTTCCTTGATGATCCCCAGGTACCCTCAGATAGGAGATAGATGCACTGCTTGATCGATTGACTTCTTAGCTTTCAAATTCTTTCTGATGACTTGAATGAGATTGAATTAGAATAATAACATCTTGGTAGGCTCATAGAAATGAGAATAGTGCTTGGTCCCTTGTTGGATGATTTGCTATGCTATGCTATGCAGATGATTAGATTATGTACATGACTTTATACAAATGCTATTGCAATTGAAACATAAACCAAGTGAATTAGGTTGAGCAAATTTTAGGGTGCAACAGCTGCCCATATTCAAGCGACTTGGACCCGATTGGGTGAAGAGCGAACGACCTTCAAACATTCGCGGTACGAGACGGTTGGATACTAAGAACCCGGAAATTTGCCAACCGCAAAAATAAACTGCACCACTGCTTGGTGATTATTTTCATCAGCCTGAAAAAGATCCTATCATCGCAAGGATAAAACTTTGTCCACGTTAGGACGCCTGTGTCGTCAACACGAAGAAACCTCAACTAAAACTTGTCCACGTCAGGACTTCACCTGCCGTCAACCGGAAAAAACCTCGGCAGCTTCACTGGGGATAATTCGTCTGCAAAAATAAATCGTCCACGTTAGGAGTAAACTTTTCCACGTTAGGAATACCACCGTCCACGTAAGGAATCATCTTTTCTGTATCCACGTCAGGATTAAACTCTTCCACGTCAGGAATAAGCTTCGCCTAGATCTGTCCACGTAAGGACTAAATTCTTCCACGTAAGGAAACACATCTTTTTTCCACGTAAGGAAACCATCTTTTGATTTGTCCACGTAAGGAATACATTGATTTTCCACGTAAGGAACACCTCTTTCCACGTAAGGAAACAACTTCTCTTTCCACGTAAGGAATAACTTCTTTTCTGAATCTGTCCACATCAGGACTAACCTTTCCACGTAAGGAATACATCGTTCTTCCACGTAAGGAATGCCATCTTTCCACGTAAGGAAACCATCTTCTTTCCACGTAAGGAAACCAACTCTTTCCACGTAAGGAATGCGTCTTCTTTCCACGTCAGGAACGTATCTTTTTCCACATTAGGAAACCACCTTCGTTCCACGTAAGGAATCACAATCTTTCCACATAAGGAATCCAACTTGATATGTCCACGTAAAGACTCAATCTTTCCACGTAAGGAATAAACTCATCTTTCCACGTAAGGAATCCAACTTGATATGTCCACGTAAGGACTCAATCTTTCCACGTAAGGAATAAACTCATCTTTCCACGTAAGGAATCACAATCTTTCCACGTAAGGAATATCTTCTTTCCACGTAAGGAATAATTTTTCTTCCACGTAAGGAGTGCCATCTTTCCACGTAAGGAAACGATCTTATCTTTCCACGTAAGTAACTAAAACTTCTCTTTCCACGTAAGGAATAAACTTGTTTTGATTTGTCCACGTCAGGACTCACATCTTCGACCCGCTGAGGAAATAAAACTTGTCCACGTCAGGACTTACGCATCTTCGACTTGCTGAAGTAATAAAACTTGTCCACGTCAGGACTTACGCATCTTCGACTTGCTGAAGTAATAAAACTTGTCCACGTCAGGACTCACGCTTCACTAACATGAAGAGATATAACCTCGTCCACGTCAGGACTTGCGCCTCTTCGACTCGCTGGGGAGAGACTCGTCCACGTCAGGACACACACTTTGCCAACAACACGAAAAAGGATAAATTTGTCCACGTCAGGACTCTCGTATCTTGTCATCCCGAAGAACTATAAACTTTGTCCACGTCAGGACGCACATTTCACCATTGCTAATAAAGATATCTGCTTGAAATAAATGGTCCATGTCAGGACACCAACACGAAGAGTAACCAACTTTGTCCACGTCAGGACTTCACATTCAATCAATACCAAGAAACCGAATCTGTCCACGTTAGGACTAACACATATCGTCAACTTGAGGAAATAAATCTGTCCACGTTAGGACCCATTTCTCCATTGATCCCAAACCACGAACTTCTTAGCACTGACGTGACAGCGACTTTGAACCGGACTCTACTGGGGATATTTGGAAACCAAACTCCCGGACGCCTGTTCTGATAACCGGCGGCAGCTCCTGAAATTCTGATTCACGAAACCCTTTGATGACAAATAACTCTGCTTGGGGGCAAGGATAAATTTATCATGATAACTCTGGCGGGGAAAATAAGAGAAATTTACACAAATAACTCTGCTCGGAGACAAAGAGAACTTAACCCAATAACTCTGTGGAGAGTAATGCCAAAATGGACACTTTTGTTGAATGTCTCACGTCGAGATCTTGAATGTCTGGTAATTCGTTTGAGCAAGAGCTCCTTCCATTTGCAAGAGAACAATACTTGAACACAAACGGCTTAACCAACCCGGTTTACGTTTCAAAATGCATATGTTTGACAGTGATGCAATGCTCCATTCGACATGGAGATGCTACGCATGTTTATTTAGTGGATGCAAATGTGACACTATATGCCAATGCAAATGCGGACTCGAACTGCTGGGATACAGGAGACCGCTCCGGCAAAATAAATGCTGAAGATAATGCCAACTCCGCTGGGAATAGCCAGGTGCTACAGAATTATTCCAGCAAAATAAATGCTGGAGGGGTGAAGTCGACTCAGCTGGGAAATTGGGAACTTAAACCAAGCACCTCGTTGAAGTAACACCCTGCTGGGGAATGTAACTCTGCTGGAGAATAGCAGATGAGCCTGGTATGATTGGACTTCTGCTGGAGAGTGAACGGATATCACACGGTATTCTGACAAAATAAATGCCAGGGCCCACACCAACTCTGCCGGGGAGAGTCTTAATCTTCGATTTCCACTGGGAGGAATGAAAATACTTGCTGAGAAGAGAACTCCGCTGGGGACGAAACGACTCTCTTGGGGAAAATCCATTGGCTCCGCTGGGGGAGAGTAAATGACCCTGCGGAGAAAGGTAAACTGCCTGAATACAGCTCACCCATTGGAAATATTAATCTTCTGAGGCTAAACCACTCTGCTCGAGATAGAGGTAAGGAATCCTTCTGGGGACACCACACTGTCTAAATACAGCCTTTGATTTTGGAATTGCCAAACTTTGCTGAGGATAAACGTCTTGACTGGAGAATGTCCTTTGAATAAGCTACGACTAGCTGGGGAATTCGATCCTTCTTCAGTGATGAACATTGCTATCTTGGGAACGCGACCTGCGTGGAGAGCGAGTCTTTCGTTACTGCAACCTTTTTATCGTCCTCTTCATACGGCTATGAACCCTGCAACAATGCAAACAAGACAAGACAAGCCTATGCAACCAAACCTATTCAGGTTAGCGTTAGTGACATTATTTTCAGTTAATTCAAAGTTTTAGCAATTGTTGGCAAGGGCCAGTGACGTTATGCACATGCTAGTTTCGTTAAACTTAGGCGTTTATCATGCACAAAACAGTAAAGAACCAGCATCAAATACTGAATAACACATTTTATTGATTGGGCCCCTGAATGGGCGGAGTTTTGTACACGGGATGTAACTCCTAAAAAGAGGAAGTTACGCACAACAAATATACAAATATGCACAAGAAGCATAAATATATGGATAAATCAGACGTATACACATGTCGGCAACGAGATGCAGACGAACACCACGAACTGATCCTCCTATGACTCGCCCGACTCTAATGCTTTCCCGGTATCCATACTTCTGAAGAGATTGTATCTGATAATCGCCCCCTCAAATATATTCTCCCGCACCAATGCTCAATGCAGTATCAAATTCGGACCGCAGTCATTTGCTTTTCAAATCCCTAACTTTTGCGTGAACCGCCCTTTACGGGTTTTCAGTTCACCGGGATACCCTTTTTTGCCGAAGCCGCCCAGTGTAGGTTTTCAACTTCGCGGGTGTACATGTTCCAATTTATCCCTAACTTTTGCCCGAACCTTTCGTTCTGTTTTTGGTTCGCCAGGATGCCCCATTTTTGCCTGGACTCTCTTTTTTTGTCCAGCGGGTCAATTTTAAGCAAAGTATTTTTTAACTGCGTCCGAATTCACAGGCGACGTAAAGTCTTCACCGTCCATGGTGGACAATAATAAAGCTCCTCCTGAAAAGACTTTTCTGACAACGTATGGCCCTTCGTAGTTGGGGGTCCACTTGCCCCTGTGATCTGCCTGCGGCGGGAGAATCCTTTTCAGCACAAGGTCGCCCGTCTGAAAGCTCCGCGGATGTATCTTCTTATCATATGCTTTCTTCATTCGGCTCTGGTACAAACGATCGTATGCTAGAGAAGCTAGCCTCTTCTCATCCATTAAACTCAGCTGGTTCAACCTGTCTTTTACCCATTCTGCCTCATCTAGTTGGACGTCTCGCAATACCCTCAGGGAAGGAATCTCGACTTCCAGTGGTAGCACTGCTTCCATTCCATATACTAACGAGAACGGGGTTGCCCCGGTTGATGTGCGTACCATCGTACGATAACCGTGCAAAGCAAAAGGTAGCATCTCGTGCCAATCCTTATAGGTCACCACCATCTTCTGAACAATCTTCTTGATATTCTTGTTGGCCGCCTCAACAGCGCCATTCATCTTGGGTCGGTAAGGGGAGGAGTTGTGATGTTCGATCTTAAAATTCTGACAGAGCTCCTTCGTCATTTTGTTGTTCAGATTTGAACCGTTGTCGGTGATTATCTGCTCGGGGATTCTGTATCTGCAAATGATATCTCTCTTGATGAATTTGGCCACCACCTGCTTAGTCACATTTGCATAAGACGCCGCTTCTACCCACTTGGTGAAATAATCGATTGCTACAAGAATGAACCGGTGCCCATTAGAAGCTATCGGCTCGATCTTTCCAATCATATCTATTGCCCACATTGAGAATGGCCATGGCGACGACATCACATTTAGAGGACTCGGAGGCACATGGATCTTATCAGCATAGATTTGGCACTTGTGGCACTTCCTCGCAAACTTGAAACAATCAGTTTCCATAGTCAGCCAAAAATAACCTGCCCGTAGCAGCTTCCTCGTCATAGCATTCCCACCAGCATGCGTACCAAAGGTACCTTCATGTATTTCCTCCATGAGCAACTTCGCCTCTTTTTCATCCATGCAACGCAACAGCACCAAATCATGGTTCCTTCTGTATAAGACACCATCCGGATTCAAATAGAAATTGCCTGCCAATCTCCTGAGAGTCTTCTAATCTTGACTGGATGCCCCAGCCGGATACTCTTTGTTCTTCAGGAAATTAAGGATATCAAAATACCACGGTTTGTCGTCGGAAGCTTCGTCAATAGCAAATACGAAGGCAGGTCTTTCAAGTCGAGAGATAACAATTCTGGGAGCCTCGTTCCAGAAGTTGACTTTGTACATGGAAGACAAAGTGGCCAGGGCGTCAGCCATCTGATCTTCCGCCCTCGGTACATGATGCAATTCAACCTTGTCAAAGAAAGGCAACAATCTCCTTGCATAGTTCATGTAATGTATTAAATTGGGCTGACGTGTCTCCCATTCCCCTTTTATCTGATTCACCACCAGAGCTGAGTCTCCGTATACGTCCAGATTCTTGATTCGCAAATCAATGGCTTCTTCGAGCCCCATTATACAAGCTTCGTATTCGGCTTCATTATTGGTAACTGCAAAGGTCAATCGAGCAGTAAACGGGATGTGCGACCCGTGTGGAGTGGTGATGATTGCCCCTATTCCGCTACCGTAAGCGTTTACAGCTCCGTCAAAAATCAACTTCCACTTGGAACCCAATTCTGGTCCTTCGTCTGGCAACGACTCTTCACAATCTTTCATCTTTAGGTATATGATATCCTCGTCAGGAAAATCAAACCTCATCGATTGGTAATCTTCTATAGGCTGCTCCGCCAAGTACTCAGACAACACACTCCCCTTTATAGCCTTTTGCGAGACATACTGGATGTCATATTCAGTCAAGACCATCTGCCAACGGGCAATTCTCCCTGATAGCGCCTACTTTTCGAATACATATTTGATAGGATCCATCTTCGAGATGAGCATAGTTGTATGATTGAGCATGTATTGCCTCAAACGCTTGGCGGCCCAGGCTAGCGCGCAACAAGTTTTTTCAAGCATTGAATATCGAGATTCACAATCTGTAAATTTCTTACTCAAGTAATAGATCGCATGGTATTTTCTTCCTGTCTCGTCGTGTTGACCGAGAACACAACCCATGCTTCCCTCAAGAACTGTCAAATACATAATCAAGGGTCTCCCTGCCACTAGGGGTATCAAGATAGGAGGTTCCTGCAAATACTGTTTTATTTTATCGAACGCCTTTTGACAATGTTCGTTCCACGTCACAACTTGATCTTTCTTCAACAGCTTGAACAATGGTTCGCACGTAGCAGTTAGGTGAGATATGAACCGGGCGATGTAGTTCAACCTCCCTAAAAACCCGCGCACCTCTTTCGCTGTTTTAGGCGTCGGCATCTCTTGAATTGCTTTTATTTTAGCAGGATCAACCTCTATTCCTTTTTCACTTACGATAAACCCCAGCAGTTTACCCGATCTCACCCCGAAGGTGCACTTGTTAGGGTTCAGTCTCAGCCTGAACTTCCTAAGCCTCTTGAATAACTTCAGCAGATTCACCAGATGCTCTTCCTCCGTCTGGGATTTGGCAATCATATCGTCAACATAAACCTCGATCTCTTTATGCATCATATCATGAAAAAGAGTCGTCATTGCCCGCTGATGTATTGCCCCAGCATTCTTCAATCCGAAGGGCATCACTTTGTAACAAAATGTTCCCCAAGGCGTTATGAAAGTAGTCTTCTCCATGTCCTCTGGCGCCATTTTAATCTGATTATAGCCTGAGAAGCCATCCATGAAGGAGAATACGGAGTATTGAGCGGTGTTGTCAACTAGCACATCGATATGAGGAAGCGGAAAATCGTCTTTCGGGCTCGCTTTATTTAAGTCACGGTAATCTACGCACATTCTCACTTTACCGTCTTTCTTTGGCACTGGTACGATGTTAGCGACCCATGAGGGATATTTTGTCACAGCCAGGAAACCAGCATCCCATTGTTTTTGAACCTTTTCTTTGATTTTCACTGCCATATCGGGTCTAGTTCTGCGAAGCTTTTGCTTGACCGGCAGGCATTCTTCTTTCAACGGCAGACGGTGCACAACCATATCTATATCGAGCCCTGCCATATCTTCATACAACCAAGCGAACACATCACTATACTCTCTGAGCATTTCAACCAGTCTTCGCTTGACGTCGCTCTGCAGCGCGGCTCCTATACGAATGTTCTTTTCAACCCCTTCCGACCCCAGGTTAATAATCTCGATGACCTCTTCGTGAGGCAGAATGACTCTTTCCTCTTGCTTCACCAACCAGGACAATTCTTCGGGAACGTCACCATCTTCAACAACCTCTTCTTCGGCCTGAAATACCGGGTGTTCAAAGTCGGGACGAGTCATAGGTGGTTCAAGGATGTCATCTGAAAATGTGATCCTGCAAAAGGAATGGTTTGCCTCAAAATGCGTATAAAGCGAATAACCACGTTGCCATTTTATTGAAAAATATAAAATAAGAAAAACAGGGATCACAATATTTGCACATGAAAAACGCCTTTCATTTAATGATAAACACGCAATGTTCATAACAGCACAGCCCTAAGCAAATCATGATGCCCCGGGCAAGACATTAGATTGTTCAACAATTAATAAAACAAAGCATTACTGTTTAAGAGTCACAGGAACAAGCTCCTGAATAGACCAGTTGCACAAGCCCTGTCCTGGCGCGCTCGGCTGAATCCAGGCGTCCATATCGCAATCGCTATCTCCTTCGTCAGACTCTGAAGCAGCGTTAATGGTCTCATGACATACCCCACTGGCAGAGATAGTTATTGGTCCTCTGAAACGGGGTGCCCCCACAGCAGGTGTTGATGACGACGGTTGATATCCCAGCCCAAACCGGTCCATCTTCACAGGAATATCCAGCACTTTTCCCCAGCCCTTTGTCTCACCAGTCTCTACCAGAGCCTGAGCTTCTTTATATGACGAGACGGCTATCTCCGATGCTTTGCTCGGCCCGGGACCTTTATCCTTGATACGCAGCCCTTCAAATGCCTGGCAGGGTGTTTCGTGAATCTCTCCATCGACCTCCACATATTTAAATGACGACAGATGGCTGACCAAGATGTCTTCTTCTCCGCACACAGTGACCACGCTGTCTCCGACCATATATTTCAACTTCTGATGTAGGGTAGACGTGGCTGCCCCCGCCCCATGGATCCAGGGTCTTCCGAGCAAGCAGCTATATGCAGGCTGGATGTCCATGATATAAAATTCAGTTGCAAACACCTCCGGCCCCACCTGTAGAGGCAATGTTATAGATCCAAAAACTGTTCTCCGCGTGCCATCAAATGCCCTGACTACCAAGTCACTGGGCGTGCACAGGATTCCTCTGACATCTAGCTTCATCATCGCTTTCTTGGGCAGCACATTCAAAGACGACCCGGTGTCTACGAGTACATGCGACATGACTGATCCTCTACATTCCACAGAGACGTGCAGCGCCATATTATGATCTCTCCCCTTAGGGGTTAAATCGAAGTCTGTAAAGCCCAAGCTATGGCCTGCATTCACATGTGCCAACACTCCTTCCAGCTGATTCACGGAAACGTCTTGGGGTACGAAGGAAGTATCCAAGACCTTCAGCAATGCATTTCTGTGAGCTTCAGAACACAATAGCAACGACAGTATAGATATCTTTGAAGGTGTCTGTTGCAGATGCTCAACAATCTTATAATCGCTTTTTCGAATCAAGCGCATGAACTCTTCTACATCTTTCGATGCCTCTGCTTTTTCATTTGCCTGCACAGGGATATTCTCAACCATCTTTTCCTTTCCCTTTGCCGGTCTTTCGGCCTCTACCTCCGGCGAGATGAAGATCCTACCACTTCTTGTCATACCTCCCGTACCGACAACATTATCTACAGCCTCAGCTGGCTGCTTGTTAACATCAATCTTTATTCCGTCACAATACACTTCCAACCCATAGGACCATGGGACTGCTTTTGTGCTCTCGTACGGGATTGGCCCAGCTTTAGTGATAGTGATCGGTGGGCGCTGGGCTGGTGCTGTAATAGTGATTGTCTTTCGAGGAATCGTCACAGTGGCCACATCACTTTGATTATCTGCTGATGCCCCTGCAGGTTCTTCAATTGCTGCCCGGTCAAATTGCAATGTGCCGCCATCTATTAAAGCCTGAATGCCTTTCTTTAAATCATCACAACTCCCAACTGAGGTCCAGCATTCCAAACAATACTCGTCACACCCTGGATAGACACCCCCTTGCAATAGTCTGCTCTTTATCTCGCTCAATGGCGTTTTTAAATCATCGACATTCATAATCAGATTCATACCCTCCTCAGTCAAAATGGCGTTTGCCCCATGATTGGGCATGGGCTTCTGCACTATGTTCGGACCCGCCGTTCCGAAATTGATAGCCTTATTATCCAATAGATCCTGCACAACATGCTTAAATGCATGGCAACCCTCTACATCGTGGCCCGGGGCCCCAGAGTGAAATTCACAGTGCCTGCTTGCATCATAACCATACGGAGGAGTTCCCGTTATAGGCGCCAGAGTTCTCTTCTCTACCAAGTTCAGCCCTAGTAACATCTGTAACAGATCAGCATACGTTGAAGGAGGCTTCTCAAACACTCTCCTTGGCTTACCCCCCTGGAATCTTCGCTGGGCAGGCTGTGCCCCCTGCTGTGGCTGCTGTTGTTGTTGCTGTTGTTGTTGTTGATGGAATGGTTGTTGGAATGGTTGTTGTTGAAACGGAATAGTAACACTCGCCACTTGCTGCGGCTGATTATACTGGTTTCGACCTCTGTCCCGACCTCTGTCTCGGCCTCCAAACACTGCGCTTGCATCGCCCTGACGGCGCCCACCAAAAGCCTTTCTGTTACTGCCAGATGTAGTAGATTCCTCAGCTTGGAATCTTCCTTGCTTAATGTTGCTTTCAATCTTTTCTCCCATCAGAATTAAGTCTGAGAAACTAGCCAAAGATGTGTGAAACAACTTGTCATAAAACATACCGGTGAATGTTCCAATGAACATGTCATTCATTTCCTTGTCTTCTAAAGGAGGACGGACCCTAGCAGCCATGTCGCGCCATCTTTGCGCATACTCTTTAAAGCTCTCACCCTTCTTCTGAGACAACCCTTGCAATTGGACCCGGTTGGGTGCCAAGTCGCTGTTATACTTATAGTGAGCTACAAATGCCTCTGCCAGCTGCTTCCATGTCTTTATATTAGTTGGCTCCAATCCCATATACCACTCTAGGGAAGGACCTGACATGCTATCTTGAAAGAAATGCATTAGCATCCTTTCATCAGTGGAATACGCAGACATCCTTCTGAAATATGATCGCACGTGCACTTTCGGACATGTGTCCCCTTTATACTTATCAAACGTAGGAGCTTTGAATTTGATTGGCACCCTCAAGCCAGGTACCAGACCCATTGTTGACATATCTAAGCCCACAGCGCTTTGATTCACGACCCCCCTCATCTGCTCTTCTAGCATTCTGATCCTCTGGGAGTCATCCATAGGTCCGTCGAAACCTCCACCGGAGAAAGCGTCCTCTTGCTGGTCCTCCTGCCAGTTACCATTTCCAGCTCCATACCCATCGTATCCGTTGTTACGGCCAGCTCTGATCTGATTCATTATCGGGCCTCGCCCTCTGTTGTCGTACCCCGGAGCACCTCCAGCTGGTCCAAAAGCCATTAACCCAGCGTCATTTCCGTTTCCGAATCCTCCGTAACCCTGATTAGTCACACCGTATCCGTCCTGCCCGAAGCCTTGAGTATTGAAACCATATTTCCCAGCATTATCAAATCCCTGGTCATTGAACCCGAATCCAGCATTACCGAAGCTGTTGCCTCCCATATTATCACCCAAGTTGACATCACCAAGCCCAACGTTATGGACAGCAGTCTCGTTCCCAATTCCAACGTTACCGTTCCCAGCAGCAGTACCGTTGTTGACATTAACAGAGGGTATGTTGACTACAGGTGGGGCCACTGGTGTGGGAGTACCATCCCCATGAACAGTGTCGACTCGCACAGACTGATGATCCTCATTTCCATGTCCAGCGTTTCTTGCCAACAGAGGCTGCACCATAGCTTGCAAATTCTCCTGACCTTTTGCAATAGTCTCCATGGTCTGCATGAAGAGTGCCAACTTCTCACGCATATCTTGCATCTCGTTCTGCATTTGATCCATGATTCTTCGACAGTTGGTGCGAGTGGAATATCGGTGTGGGCGCTGATCTTCAATCCTGAAAAGACCTGATACAGAGCAGGAAATAAGATACCATCCAATGATTATCTGTAACGCAATATGAATATGAATGCAATGCAATGTGTGTTTGTGCATTAAGGAATAGCATTTCCCGATTCTAGTGCGAAGGTGCCAGTGCAGTGACAGTGCTAGCAATACGAAGATCGGAACTGAATCAAAGAAAGCCTCATATATTGCAGAGAAATCCAATAAGCCAAGAATACAATATCACTGAGTACAATAAGAAGGCATGACCTCAACCAACAATCCTGGTGATGGTCAGCACTATGCAAATAAAGCATACAAGTTAATACATGCAACAGTCAAGTACACTCATAAGCCTGATACTCCTCTAGCAACTTCTTGGTATCTGGATGACCTGGTCGGGTAAGCAGCCCTTCAACAAGTTGGTTTCTTCGCTTGAGCACACATCGCACGTCTCCAGCAGTTTCCTCCCATGTCCCTTCTCCAAAGCGATCCTCTAGCTTCCGCTTCTGAGACACAGCTTCGTTCCTGCCTTCGATAGCTTTGCTCAGCGCATTCTGGAGACTATACCTGGACATCACTTCTTCTTCGTACTTCTTAACGCTAGCCTTCAACTGCTCCTCGAGGTCAGAGATTTGCTGCTTCAACTTATCTTCCCTCTTTTTGTTGTTGGTCAGCGTAGCATTCCAAGTCTTGTTACAAGAAGAGATTTCTCGGTGAGCGGCGTCGAGTGCTTTCTTTTTGGATTCCAGCATGTCATGGGAGCTTCTGAACTCTTGCCCCAGACGTTCGCGCTTCTTTTTCTCCTCAGTCAACTCATCCCCTAGCCTGTTTACTAGCTCGATCTGCTGTTGGAAAGCATGCACGGCCTTATTTTTCTCGCTACGTATCCGAGCTAGCTCTTGCTCTAACCCTTCGTTGATCTTCATCAAGGCTTCCTTTTCTCTAACAACTTCCTCGTAGGCCTCCCTAGAAACAGTGGTTGGCTCTTCCACCGGAATATGAACAGGGACTGGTGCATCCGGAAATGGCATCTGCAACTGACTTGCTCTCTCCTGGATCCAAACTCTGTAGGGTGCATAAGCCTGACAATCGTTCTTCCCTAACAGCGGCTTCCCTCTTTTGTTAATACGCGTCCAGGCGTGCTGCAGCTTGGCTAGTAGCTCTCCCTTCAGATCACCGGTGAAGTACAGAGATTCCTGTACTTCTTCCTCCTTTGGTGGGTTCTTCAGCGCGTATCCGAACTGGCGAATGAACAGAGAAGGGTTGTAATTGATACACCCTTTTCTTCCTATCAACGGAACATTAGGGTACCCAGAACAACTGAAAATGAGCTCAGACCCCAGCAGGTCTCGGTCAAACCACTTAACGTCTTCGGAAGATAGCCTCATCAGGCGCTCTGGCCAGCTAGCTGTAGTTGCACTGTCCACACAAGGTCCCCTCAAGGGAAGATGGCTCTTAAACCACATATTCAACAACGGCGCACAGCAGTACACAGTCTTTCCTCTTCGGTTCTCATTTTTGTAGTGCAGGGAATGATAGAAGTCTCCGATCAAAGTGGGCACCGGGTTGCCAGCAGCGAACAGATGGAAAGCGTCCAAGTCCACAAAGTTGGGTAAGTTAGGAAACAGCACAATTCCATATATGCATAGAGCCAAGATAGCATTGAAGACTACCCAACATCCGTTCTTGGCATACTCCTGAGCCTTGCCAACCAGAAAATCAAGGGAGAAACCTGGGACCCCAAGCCAAGAAGTCACTAACAGTTCAGCAGCGTTCATGTGCAAGGCCTTAGCTAAGTCCTCCAACTTGGGCTCAGCAGCAGAGTGAATAAAGGGAACCTTGTTCTGTACTGGTAGCTCAGTAAACTCTACATAATCCTCCATGGTAGGCCCCAAGATAAAATCAGCAAACGTGAAACATCTTAACGCCGGGTCATAGAATTGCATCAAGGTGTACAGCCCATTCATCTCATCAGTAGTTGGCTTGCAGACTAATCTCAGCAATCTTCCATGACTCATTCTGAAGCTTCTCCTAACCTCCTCATCAGCAATACACATCAGACCAAGCAAAGGAGTAATATCAGGTGTAGGCAGCTTGTACGCAACGGTCTTCCTCAAACCAGCCATGATCAATACTCAGAAGTCCGGGCACTAGAACCAGGGAATATGCAAATGCACCTGCAGCACAGACACACGTTAATGGGATGCAATGATAATGGATATGCAAACAATGCAATGCAAGTAACATGCAACAGGGACCAAATGCCATAGCTGAATAGCCTGAACCATATCAAGAAGTCTCAGATAGACCCTCTAGAACTCCTCAAACCCTGGTCTCAGATAGACCTCATACAAAGCTCCAACACTGGTTTCTGATAGACCCACAGCATAACTCTGACTGGTCTCTGGCAGACCTCATATCATATCTCCAACTGGTCTCTGACAGACCTCGGAACTCTCCAACTGGTCTCTGACAGACCTCAGAATTCTCCATAAATACCCGGGATCTCAGATCAAGAAATAACCGGTATCTGAAGGTCTAGTTACCTGCATAACCCCAAACCCTCTCACAGGTAGATGTCCCTATAACTGGCACAAGGTACGACATCCTATGCGGTCGTCGGCGTCACAGACTTTCAGGGTTGATGATACAATTCCCAGAAGGAGTGGCATCATCAATTCCTGAAGAGGCCTCACTTAGCCAACTTCCAAATGATCGGTTCCCGGAGTCGACAATTCAGCTGACCAACAACCCCTTCGACCCAAAGGGTAGAAAAAGAAGCCAACCAGAAGAACCTCGTCCGAGTGTAGATTTCGTGAGACACTAATGCAAGCAAAGCCGGCACGCGCCCACTACTTTCTACTCTAATTCTAGGTGCACTCAAGCCCAGGTCCGGCTTATCTCTCAATCATGGAACACCCGTCACACCCCACAATACAGCAATAATAATGATAATATAATGCTGAAATGTAAATACAGAAATGTAAATCCATACAAAATCCTCGACGGGAAAACAAGCGCTAGGATTAACTCGCTTAAGGGACGTTGGATCCCAAATGCATAAGGACTATCGCAGTCCTTAGAAGCCAGGGGACGTTGGATCCCCAGCAGAGTCGCCAGCTGTCGCTACTGCGAAAATCGGCGCCGGCTGACAGAAGAGTCGCCACCATGCGTTATTTATCCCACGGGAGGGAAAGGAAACGCTCAGAGTAAACTTACCGCAAAGACGGGAAAGGTATGGTCATCGCAACCAAAACCTGTATTCGGGAGTCGGTTACGCAAGGGGAAGGTATTAGCACCCCTCACGTCCGTCGTACTCGATGGGATCCACGCTTGCTTGGGTTGTACGGATTACATTTCTATCTAAACCAAAAGATGATGTCTGAAAAGAAAATAAGATGACTCGGCAAAGCATCACACTTTATGCCTACGTATTCCCGTCTGGAATGAGAAATCAGAGTCAACGTAGTTCTCCTACCTACGGGAAAGGAGGGGAAGGTTGCTCGCTAGGATATCGCATCCTATGCCTACGTACTTCCACACAGCGCGGAAGATCAGAGCAAACGTAGTTCGGGCCACTGAAGACACAAGTCTGTCTTGATTGATTTTATTCCTTCTGAAAAAGGGGGTTTTCTGATTAACAGTCCCAGCGGACAAAAATGACGTTTGATGAGTTCACATTCTTTTACGGAAGAAGTGTCTTTTATTGTGTTTGAAATCTTATTGTGTTTTTCTGTTGTTTTGAGAAAGAAGAGACAGAACTCTAACCTACGGTTGCGAAGGGAATCAGACTATCCTAATGTTATCATGCATGGGTTAAGACCTAGTGTCTATCATGCTCCTCTCTTGCACAAAGAGAAACAGAGATCCTAAGGGAATAGACGGAAACAGAAATAATAGCAAATATACAATAAAGCGGTAAAATGCATGGATGCAGCAATACAAGCGAGGCAAGGGAGTCCCACTCAACCTCGGACCTAGGAAACAATAGGCAAAAGTGAACAGAATTCACTTTCAACCCAACAGGGCAAACAGCAAACAATACAGTCAGGGAAAACCAAACAATACATCAGAAATTAAACAGCAAAAATAAACAGCCACAACAGCTCTGATCAATATCTGACTGCAAGTCATCTCCAAACAGCTGCAAGCTTCAGGCAAGCCTCAGTCTTCATCTCCACAGCCTTCCAGCAAAGTCTTGATTATCAGTCTTCCATCTGCAATGGCTTTTCTTCAAGTCTCAATCTCTAGAATGAATATCAGTCAACAAGATGGAATGAATGTTAAACAGTAAACTGCCTACCAAGGGTGGCCCATTAACTGCTAACATTATACAGACAGTTTTCTCTCAAAAGTTCTATCTTTCAAATACATTCACTGATCCTTCCAAAGGAAGGAGGTGGACATTTGAAAGAGACTTTGAATCATAGAGAAAGGATGGAGGCAGACAAGACCTTCCATGTTTGGGAAACAAGCTTTCTACTATAGAGCTCTGCCTAGCTCCTAAATCCTACACTCCTCAACAGCTGCCAGCAAAGGGTCTCCTCATCAACTCTGGAAGTTGGACTTCATCCTCTGATCTTCAATGGTCTTCAACATCAAAGTCTTCAGCTCTCCCAATCCCCAAGCAAACCCAATACCCCACACAGACAAATAATAATCCCCAGAGAGGGCACACTACACCAGTCAAGCAAATATAGACAGTATACTAATAGCAGTAGGGGAATCCTAACAGTTTCTAAGGGATCTAATAACTACCCATAATCCCTATAGTCCTATACCCCAAAGACTCAATCTACAACTTCTAAGGGAAATGATCTAATCCACCTATGTTATCTCCTAAACCCTAGTTTTGATCATGTTATTCACACCTAAACCAATCACCTAAAATTAAGTCCTAAAAATATGAACTAAATTGTATATACAAGCTAACATTTTATACTAATCAACCTAAAAAGAATGAATTAAAAATAGTAAAGCATCTATCCAAACTAAAATCACCAAATTCATGCATTAAACTACATGTTATTTACACCTATTTAAAAGAAAAATATGCCAAAAATATTAAAATAAAATGAAATGCCAAATTTTTTATATGATATTTTTCTTGACAAAATTATGAACAATATGTAAAAAGAACCAATTAAAATCATGCATTTTTCTATTTTTTATGAATTTTCAAAGAATTAAAAAAAATGGAAGAAATAAAATGTGAATTAAATGGGTGAGGGTGCAACAAGTAATGAAAATGCAGTTAAAACAACCATATGGGCCCAGACTGGGGGCGCGCATAGCAAGCGCGTCTGGGCCCAATCAAACAGAAAATAATAACAAAAATTAAAAAAGGGAAAACGGTGCGAATAGCAAGCTTCTCAGTTCAAAATCATTGGGCCTTCGCTTGGGAGGGTGTGAAAAGCAAGGGATTTAAAGCCCATCAGATTGAACTTTAATGAAACGGTGCGTAGCACCTTGGAATTTCCCTCCGTATTTCCCTTTAAACCACAGCCGTTGGATTGGTCTTATAGTCAAAGTCAGAATCATGATCGTGTGGCCCAAAGGTTGTCTTCAACCTTAGAAACCCTAGGGTTTCTGAAACTTCATCACCATGCGCGAATTTCCAGCTCTCTGTTCTCCCTCCAATCACCATGAAATCACTCGATTCCAAGAGCAAATTTTCTCTAATTTCTTCCCTCTACACAACCATAACAATAGCATCCTCTAAAACTCAACCAAGAAACGAACCCGATGAGTGCAACATTCTGAATCCATCAATATCACCTGTCATCAACCATCTCAATTCTCTCCAATCTTTACCCTAACCTAATCTACACCTTATGCTGATCAATCTGAGCTAAGGATCCAAGATTATCATGCATTGAACCACGAGTTACAAGCCTTAACAGTTTTGACACACCATTAACAACCTCCATGAAACTTCTCCAAACTTACCAAAATCAGTCATCTAACTATGCTTAACCATTCTAACCTAATAACTATCTATGATTCTAGCTAATTCAGCCAATTCGAAGAGGAAACCTACCTGGTGTAAAATGAAGAAAACAGCTATGGAATTCTCTGATCTGATGCTTGCAATGGTCTGAACTTGATCAGTGAGCTTGTTCTTGAATTCTGTATGCAAAAGATTTTGCTCCAATGCCTTGAATCTCACATTTCCAAATTTCTTGCTTCTTGGATGATTAACTTGAACAGCACGAATCCTTCTTCAAATCAACCAAAATCTTGTGGAATTGTGATCTATGAATGATGGTGATGATGATCCAATCCAGAAATGTGAAAATTGAGAGAGATTTTGTGGAGTTTGAAAAGCTTTTGCAAATTGGAAGAATTGTGTGAAACTTGGTGTTATGAGCAAAGTGATTCACCAACCATGGCATGGAGCCACTCAATGCAATATATACATGAGCTTACAAAGTCCTAGAACTTTGGAGAAGCTTCCCATGCACACTTTCCCTTGGATTTGGATTATGTAACTTCATATGTAAGTAACCATGCATAAATTTCAATTCTTGAACCAAACTCAAAATTATACTTTTTCCAATGTTCTTAAAACATTTTTTCCAATCAAAATGACCTATAATTTCATCCCATTTGGCCAAAATATGAAAAATCTCATTTTTAGGTCATTTTTCATTCATTAAATCCACCAATTTTGAAACCTTGAGCTATGAGCCTTTCCAATCTTTCATGGTCACTTTTCTAGACTCAAAATGTCATTTGGAGCAAGTTTGATGTTGTGAAGTTTTTCATTTGAAGCTTCCTTGTATGAGTTTTGGGCATAGGCTTGAAATGACCTGTAATTCTCAGATGACCAAAATACCCTTTGCTTGCCAAGACCATAAGTAGAGTTCCACACATCATATGAAGGCATACCATACCATTATAGAAAGCTACGACAATGAGGAACAACTCTTATGTTGACTATAAATTCATTTGAAATCTCCTTGAGGGGTAAAAGTGGCTTGGAAGACAAGTAACTTTCACAGACAAAATTTCAGATACCTCAGATGACCTGTAACTTGCAAGGACCATAACTTGAGTTCTATAAATCTCCTTGATGCCTTCCACCACTCAAATTAAAGTTCTTGAGATCCTCTACAAGTTTCATGTTGACCAAGGATCCATTTGAAGCTTGCATTTTGACTTATCTTGCTTGGAAATTTGACCTAAACTAGGGGATTTTACACAGAAACGCTAATTTAGAAACTCCTCTTCTTCTTGATTTCTCTTGATTTCTTCTTAGCATATCACCATATCCTTATTTATATGTCAAATGATGAACCCCACATCTCTCCAATAGACCTCAATGCCCTTCAATCAATCAATTGACCTAAAGTTGACCCAGGGTTGACCCAGATGAAACCCTAGTTGACTGTCTTCTATTGCAATTCTTGTGACCACATCAATGACTTGTCCTTCTCCAAATGACTTTCTAAGTCTCCTATGATGTCTAGATACTCTCCATGCTCAATTCACAGCTCACCACTTCCTTGATGATCCCCAGGTACCCTCAGATAGGAGATAGATGCACTGCTTGATCCATTGACTTCTTAGCTTTCAAATTCTTTCTGATGACTTGAATGAGATTGAATTAGAATAATAACCTCTTGGTAGGCTCATAGAGATGAGAATAGTGCTTAGTCCCTTGTTGGATGATTTGCTATGCTATGCTATGCAGATGATTAGATTATGTACATGACTCTATACAAATGCTAATGCAATTGAAACATAAACCAAGTGAATTAGGTTGAGCAAATTTTAGGGTGCAACACCTGCCTCCTCCTTCAAATGACTTTCTAAGTCTTCCATGATGTCTATATACTCTCCATGCTCAATTCACAGTTCACAACCTCTTTGATGATCTTTAAATACACTCAAGATAGGAGATAGATCCACTGCTTGGTCCAATGACGTCTCTGGGTTTCAATTTCTTTCTGATGACTTGGATATGCTTGAATTTGAACAATAACCTCTTGATAGGCTCATAGAGATGAGAATAGTACTTGGTCCCTTGTTGGATGACTTGCTATGCTATGCTATGCAGATGATTAGAGTATGTATATGACTCTATATGCAAATGCTAATGTAATTGAAACATAAACCAAGTGAAATAAGTTGAGCAAAATTTAGGGTGCAACAGTGGGCCCAGTTGTGTTTTTTGGAGGCCCATTTCTTTTCAGTATGTTTTAGTCCTTTTTTTTTCCAGAAAATGCCACTTGTCCAATATAAAAGTCAGCCACGCGTTCAGCTTCAGGGACCCCACCTCATAACTCCAGACTCCCCCACGTTCTGACACCTCACCCTGACCCACTCATTCTCTCTCTGCGCCACGCCACCCCCACACGCGTCCTCCTTCCAGCCTTCCTCCTGCCACGCGTTCACTTCTCACCCTTCTCTGTGACAGCTGTATCCCACTACACTTCCCCCCATCGCCGGCCATGCAGCCGCCCGCCGGACCACCCTCCTCCACCGCAACGGTCACCGGAAGCCGGTAATCTCGCTGGAATCTGCAAATTTCCCCAGCAATCCAGATTCGTCCAATCTTCTCCGTCCACCTCCATTAGCTTCCCCACCAGAAACTTCATCCATTGCCGGAAACTTCATCCATTGCCGGAAACTTCAAAGAAACTCCAGAAACTCATCACGAACAATCTCCAGATCTTCATCTTGCTCATCAGAAACCTCAAAGATTTCCAGAAATCCACCAGGCTTCAAGATCTTCAACGGTTCATCCACCTCCTTGCGAAGATCCTCGTAGAGACTCAAAGTCCTTCAACGATCCCTTCAATATTCTTCAGATCTTTGTTCCAGAAAGTTCGTGTTCTTCAGATTCAAGGATCTTCAACTTCATCCACCGATTCCAGATCTTCTTGCGCGATTCTTCTCAAGGATCTTCAGCGTTCACGAATCTCTCCAGAAATCTTCGCCCATTTCTTCCGAAGTTCATCGCGGATGAGTTCACCAAATCTTCAAAGAGGTTCATCCGTTGTCAGAATCCTTCAAGGGCGTTCATCAGCAAATCTCCAGATTTTGAGCTTTCTTCAATACGACTCAAGATCTTCTCGTTAAAGTTCCAGAAGCTTCAAGATCTACTCATATTCCACATTCACCAGGTGCGTTGTCCTTCGATCCTTGTTCGCGTCTTGTTTTTGATTGCTGAGATGTATGGATTCATTTTGGTTTGAAGAGGATTTAGGTTGAGTATAGGACTGAGATGGGAAGGTTGGTGAGGCGTGTATTAGGGTTCAGTTTCAGATCATTGTGAGGGATTGTTTGAGGTTTGATTCAGAGAGAGCGTTGGAGAGATGAGCGGCGTGTTAGGGTTTAGGGTAATGAACAGTGATTGGGATCTTGAAGATGATGACTGGTTTTGTTAGTCATTTGTTTGGGTTAGGGTTTAGATTGGGTTTAGGCCCAAGTTTGAGTTTGCTCAGGACACCCCCTCTTTACTCGTTTCCCCCCCCCCCCATGTGTGAGAATGCTGAATGGATTTAGGTTTGGGCCTTTGCCCCAATTGCTGGGGGCACCCCCGTGTTTAGCCCAATGTGAAAAAGCAACTAGAGTTGTTGCTATTCGCCCCCCCCCCTTTTTTGTTTTATTTCCTTTTTTTAATTTCTTTGTTTTCATTCATGTTAGGAAATAATCCATAAAAAATAGTAGGATGATCCAATTAATTCCCTTCTTTTTTCTGTAGGTTCATAATTCAATTTAGGATTTTAGGATGCAAAAATATTGAATTGATCATGAATTTTCATTTTTATTTGCATTTTTTAGTTTTAATTGGTATTGAATGATTGATTGGTGGTGTGTCTGCCTTGTTGATTTTAGTTCTCTCAGTTGGTATTGATTTTTGCTTTAGTTTTTTAGTATGTTGTACTAGATTGATGCATGCTCCCCATAGATTTTTCATAGATTTGTTAGAAATTGATTGATGTTGTTTCAGGGTTAGAGAGTAGAGACCTCCTAACTTGCTGGTTAACCCTTGACCATTCACGTGTTAGGGATTGTTTAGTAGCCTTAGAAGTTGACTTAGGCTTTGAGATTTGATCTAGGGATCATAGAGGCATGTAGGTTTCCCCTAGATTTTTGGTAGATTTTTATAGAGTGTTTTGCTATTTTTGGCTTGAGCTTGAGAATAGGAGAAGTCTTGAGGGCTTCTGACTTTGAAGTTCAACTGTGGTTGAACTTTAGAGGTAGTCTCTTTTGGTTTGAGGGCCTGTGGTTTTTTCTTTGAAGATGGAGGCTGGATGAAGACTTGATGGAGCTTGCAGGGATGCATGGATTGAGGTCCTAGTCTAGGAGCTTGCTCTCTTTCTGTGAGGTTTGAGATCCTGAAGTTTGAGGGAAATTTATGGTACTTTCCTGAGGAAGGCACTATAAATGTCTTTCATTCTTTCTTCTCATCTCTCTTTCAAGTATCCAATGATGTTGGAGCCTTCATGTGAGTTTAGTTTCTCCTGAGGAGGAATGTAAACCGATCACAGTTGTTGAGCCACATGGGATATGATTCCTAAGTGGAAGCCCCCTAGTACTTTCCTGAGGAAGGCACTATGGGTCTGTTCACTTAGTTCCCTTAGTTCATGTAGGATTTCTCAAGTATCCAATGATGTTGGAGCCTTCATGTGAGTTTAGTTTCTCCTGAGGAGGAATGTAAACCGTTCACAGTTGTTGAGCCACATGGGATATGATTCTTAAGTGGAAGTCCCCTAGTACTTTCCTGAGGAAGGCACTATGGGTCTGCTCACTTAGTTCCCTTAGTTCATGTAGGATTTCTCAAGTATCCAATGATGTTGGGGCCTTCATGTGAGTTTAGTTTCTCATGAGGAGGAATGTAAACCGTTCACAGTTGTTGAGCCGCATGGGATATGATTCCTGAGTAGGAGCCTCCTAGTACTTTCCTGAGGAAGGCACTATGGGCCTGTCTACTTAGCTCCCTTTCTTTGGTAAGCTTGTCTTGAAGCTTGAAGACTGGGATTGATTTCTCTTGTGTAGGGTTTTTGCTTTAGGGCTTTGCTTAGAGATTTGATTAGGGTTTTGCATAGGCCTTTGCTCGGAGGTAGATTAAGGTTTTGTTTTAGGGTTGTTTAGGGTCTTGCTCAGGGGTAGTTTCTTGCTTTTGGATAGGAGTTTGCCAGGCTGGTTAGCCTTCTCTTTGTGTTGTTTGACTTGTGTAGTGTTGTGCTGCATTAGACTTAGGGGTTCATCTAGATTATTTCTGAGATAGGTGCATCTTAGAAATAGGCTTTGTGTGCATGAGAAGTTGAGGTGGTCCTCCTTCTGCTTGATTGTTATTGAGTGACTTTGCTTGCTGGTATTTGGTAGAGCTGAGCTCCCTTGCCTCTGTGGTGTGTGGCCTCTGTGCCTTGCTTGTTTGGTTGTTGCATTCATGCATATTTCCAGTATTTCTTTACTTTGCAGTGATTCCTGGATGTTGTTCAGTCCTGTTGCCATGATCCCTTAGGAGCTCTAACTTCTCTGCTGTGGAGGAGTTATGATAGACATTAGGTTGGTTAACCAGGCATGATAACATTAGGTAGATTCCCCTTTTCAACCATAGTTTTAGGTTGTCTCTTTCCTTTCTCAAAACAACAGAAAAACACTTAATAAAGGATAAAACAAAAGTGAATTCATTTCTTCCGTTAAAAGATTTGAACAAACATCAAAACATTTTGTCCTCCTGGACTGTGAAAACCCTTGGTTAAGGTGCATTTTCCCATAAAAAAACACTTGAACAGCTTGTGTCGTGCGTAGTCGAACTACGTTTGCTCTGATCTTCCATGCTGTGTGGAAGTACGTAGGAACAGGACGCGATGTCCTGGCAAGCAACCTTTTCCCCCCGTCTAGACGTAGGTAGTCGAACTACGTTGACTCTGACTTTCCCATTGCACGAGGGAGTACGTAGGCCCAGAACAGCGTATGTTCTGTCGAGTCCTGTCCTTTTCTTTTCTTTTCAGACTGACCACTAGCGTAGATAGATAAGCACACCCTTTTCCTTATAAACACCAAGTGTGGATCCCGTCGAGTACGACGGACGTGAGGGGTGCTAATACCTTCCCCTTGCGTAACCGATTCCCGAATCTAGGTTTTGGTTGCGATGACCATACCTTTCCCGTTTTTGCGAGGTTTACTTCGAGCGTTTCCTTTCCCTCCGTTGGGATAAATAACGCACGGTGGCGACTCTTCTGTCAGCCGGCGCCGATTTTCGCAGTAGCGACAGCTGGCGACTCTGCTGGGGAATATTATGGCATCTAGGGACTTTTCCCATCCCTTATGCTGGGACCGTTTCCCATACCCTACGCGAGTCAATCCTAGCGCTTGGGTGTTTATCTGTTGGGTGTTGTGCATATGTGTTTTACTTTTCTGCACTTTACTTTTCCGCACCTTTACCTTTCCGCATTTACTTTCAGCACTAAATTATTGTGATTATTGCTATGGGAAAGGGAGGTTACTATGAGTAAGAAGCCGAACCTGGGCTTGAGTATGCACCTAGACATAGTTGTGGAGAGTAGTAGACGAACCTGTCTGCTGAGCAGGCACCGTTCCCTACGAAATTTGCGTTCAGACGAGGTTCTCTCCGAGGTGCTCCTTTTCGGTCCTGAGGATCTGAGGGGAGTCCAGACGTAAGGA
Organism: Lathyrus sativus; assembly: GCA_963859935.3. NCBI lineage: Eukaryota > Viridiplantae > Streptophyta > Magnoliopsida > Fabales > Fabaceae > Lathyrus > Lathyrus sativus. Next base: position 428,512,334 of record OZ012737.1, read on the forward strand.
TTGTCGACTCTGGGGACCGATCATTTGGAAGTCAGCTAAGTGAGGCCTCTTCATGACTTGATGATGCCACTCCTTCTGGGAATCGTATCGTCACTCATGAAAGTCTGTGACGCTGATGACCGCATAGGATGCCGTACCTTTGTCCGTGGATTAGGTCCATACCTGTGAGGGGGATTGGATTATTGCAGGAAAACTGGCCTTCAGAAACCATGATTCAGTATTTATCAGATGATTTTCTTGGCTCGTTAACAGGTGTGCTGTTTGGATCAGATGGGTTTCTTGTTTGAGGTTGATACTATTATCAGATGGTTTTCTCGTCAGATACAGAGGTTCAGATGGATTTCTTACCAGGGGATTGGTATTTTGAGTGTCAGATGATAATCAGTGTCATGAGGTTCTGGTGACTGTGGTGGTTTTCTGTTCTTGACATCACAGAGATGTTCCTCCTCAGGCTACAACATGGCCCCTGTGTTCCCTGATTGCATCATTTATCATATTGCATTATTGCATCACCATTTGCATCCAACTAACGTGTGTGTATTGCAGGTACATATTTTCCCTCCCAGTTCCGGCGTTTGTTTCCTAGCAAGACATGGAAGCCATGAAGAGAGTGTTAGGTTCTGGTGACTGTGGTGGTTTTCTGTTCTTGACATCACAGAGATGTTCCTCCTCAGGCTACAGCATGGCCCCTGTGTTCCCTGATTGCATCATTTATCATATTGCATTATTGCATCACCATTTGCATCCAACTAACGTGTGTGTATTGCAGGTACATATTTTCCCTCCCAGTTCTGGCGTTTGTTTCCTAGCAAGACATGGAAGCCATGAAGAGAGTGTTACCCTACAAATTCCCGTCTCCAGATATCAGTCTGTTGTCAGAGTTAATTACTATTGCTAGGAAGAAGGTGATGGGAGATTTCAGGAAGACATATGGGAGGATCCTGACTTATGTTTACCAGCCCTCAGCTTATGAGATCAGCGGCATTTACACCCTGTTGCAGTTTTATGATGCTGAGCTCAGGTGTTTCGTATTTCCTGATTTTGTCTTGGCTCCTACCCTGAAGGAGTATTCTGCACTCTTGGATATACCTATTTGCGAGCAGATGCCTTTCTATCACACGGACGCTAAGCCTAATCTGGCTGAGCTTTCTGATATTCTGTACTTAGGAGAGTTTGAGCTGACAGGGAAGATGATCAGAAGAGGAGATGCGTGGGGATTTCCGTTGGTTGTTTTGGTGGAGAAGGCTCGGGAGTATGCCAAGAAGGGTGGCTGGGTTGTTTTTGACGCCATCCTTGCTGTGTGTGTTTATGGCATTGTATTGTTCCCAAACCTTCCTGATTTTGTTGATGCAGATGCTTTCTATATTTTGGCTGCAAAGAACTCAGTTCCTACCTTGCTGGGAGATATCCACCATTCCACTCACTACCAAAATGAAAAGCGGCGAGGAAGGAATGTCTCTTGCTGTGTACCTCTACTGTGCAAATGGTTTACTAGTCATATGCCGAAGTCAGGGCCTTTCGTCACTTCTATTGATTCTTTAGGATGGCCTGAGTGCTTGATGGGGTTGACTTCTGAGAATGTGGTGTGGGTTAATGAGGAGGTGTTAGGAGTTGAGGTCATATACAGAGGCGAAGGATTCCCTAATGTTCCTTTGATAGGAAGGAGAGGGTGTGTCAATTACAACCCTTCCTTATTAATCAGGCAGTTTGGGTATGCACCTCAGGAAGCGCCGAAGCCCGAGGAGATACAGGAATCTCTGTATCTCACTGGGGCAATAGAGGAAGAGATGTTGATCAAGCTTGAGAAAGCATGGAAGAACCTGCATAAGAGAGGGAAGCCTTCATGTAGCAAAGGGGGTACTCGAGTTCTTGGTCCGTACGTGGAATGGATTCGTGAACGAGCTACAAAATTCCTTATGCCTTATCCTACAGTTCAGCCATTGTATCCTTCTCTGGTGGAGGAGTCCACCACTATAGACATGCAGGTATACAAGCAGCTGATGGCGGAGAAAGAAGAGTTAGCAAAGGCTAAAGAAGCTTTAGAGAAAGAGAACGCACAGCTTCGTCATGAAAAGATTGAAACAGGATATTTTTCCAAGCAACAGGCCGAAACTTTGAAACATCTGAAGACTACTTTATTGGAGTTGACTGAAACCAAGAAGCGTCTGGAGTTAGATGTAGACTCAATTAGCAGTGTATTGGCTACTAAGAAACAAGAGCTGGAAAGGGCCTACACGAAGTTAGCTAAGTTCAGAGAGCATTGGGACCTCACTATGGCCAAACGCAAAGAACGGGAAGAAGAGCTAAAGATACAGGTGTAGCGGTAAAAATCGTGAGTGTAAGTTATTGACTAACTTAACTCAAAGAAAACAAGAGTCGCCACCGCACTTTTATTTTATCCAAATAAAGGAAAGGAAAAAGAGCGAACAAAACCAAAGAGTTCTAAAATAAGAACACGAGACAGAGATCAGGGTAAGGGGGTTGGTTACGCAATGGGAAGGTGTTAGCACCCAAAACGTCTATAGTACTCTATAGGAGCCCTTTGAAATATTTACGCTTTTTGGTTTGAAAGTGGTTTGTTTGAAAAGAGATTGGGGAGATGAGAAAAGAATTATTTTTTTATATTTTTGTGTTTGGAGAGACTTATCGTCTCATGCCTACGTACCCATAAAGTGCAATATGGAATCAAAACCCCGTAGTTCGTGGTACAAATGACAAAAATTTGTTGGTTTTGATTGATTTTAGATGTTCAGACAAGTCGTCATTTCAAGGAGAAAACTGCGACTATCCACCCACGAGTATTAAGACAACATTTGCGTCACATAAAGATGGAGGATTTGCTTGGATTATCAACAAGACTATCACTCAACATCAACGTGGAAAATGTCAAAGTCTTAATAATATGGGGAATAGGAGATTTACATCTCAACTATAGAAATGAATCATATCTAAACTTTATGAAAAGTTTTAAAGTGAAAAGTGCATAAAGGCACAAAAAGAGTTGATGAGTTTTTGTATTTTTTATGTCTTTTGAAATTGGTCAAAACATGATTAACATTGATTGACTTTTATTAAGAAAAACAAAGTTTAAAAATCACTTGACGAAAGTCAAGGTTTTATTGCGAAAGCGGTTTTGAAGTTTGAAACCAAGAAGGTTTTGAAAAAGGGAGAAAGTTTTGAAAATTTAAGAAGGGGAGGAGATGAAGTGACTATCCTAAAAAACAAAATCAGAGCTAGAGATAAGAAAGATCTAACCGACTTGTAGCACACTCTAAAGCAAGCAAAAAGAATTCCATCCGATTTAAAGCATAAGCCAGTGATCGAGCCAAATAAAGGCTAAGATTCAAAATTCTCCAAGCATAGGGAAGAAAGTCCTAATCCTAAGTCCAAAATGTCCATGAAGTCCAAGGTCTAAGAATGGTCCAAGAGTATAACCACAAAATTAATAGCACCAAATTTTTTAGATGTTTTATCCTTTATTAGTGTTTTGAATAAAGTATGGTCCAAGTGGACAAAAGAAAAATGACATAAACATAAACAAAGATATGGTATGTAATGATAAAATGGAAGCATAAAAGTAAAAAAAAATAAAGAGTAAGAAGAGAATATAAACAAAATTAAACAAGGATATTGTTAGTGAATTAGTGGTTAGTGGTTAGAACATATGATCAATGATGATTAATTCTTGCACTTAGACCAAGATTAATGAAAATTCATTAGAGGATTGATAGAATCAAAGCCTCCTAACAATGATTTTCATAGGTATTGGAGTTAAGACAAGCAACTAAACATACTTGGACTTTTAAACGTAAGTTTGAGCCACGAATGATCATTTTCCGATTAAGGGACACTTTAGCGCTATGTTAAGCAATCGTAATCGGGTTTATGTAGAAACCACGACTATCTGAGGCCGGTCAATAAAATGTTAGTGTTAATACATGTTAGAGAAATGATATATAAATCACTCTCCTAAAACATGCCACACAAAAAGAAAAGAGGTGGTGATCTCATCATAATCAAGATTTTTCATCAATTAATCAAAGGTAATCTATCACTATTCCAAAGTAAGGAGAATTATCTCAATGATTATTCGTCCCTAGTTTTGAAATAATGAAGATTAATCAACCTTGATAATCAACAATCTATGATCCATAGATTTCATCGATCAAAAATAAAAAGAAGAAGAAAGAAAATGAAATCACAATTTGAATCTCGAATCGATTAAATTATCGTCAATATCAATCACCTCTCTTGGTGGATAAAATCAACACCCAAAGTCCATTGATATTGATGAAATCTTATCAAAATCAAGATCCAAAACAATCAACACTTAATCAAAATATTTTTAAATAATTTTTTAAAAGCTTTTTCAAAAAATGAAATTAAAATACAAATTTAATAATAAAAGAAAAATGTAGAAAAATCCACATAGTTAAGTTCTGAAAGAAATGAAAAAAGAAAATAAAAATAAACAAATAAAAGAAAAGTAATATTGAAAAGCAGAAAGAGAAAACGAAACAGAGTTATCTTCTTCTTCTAGCTCTCACACGCGAAAACATTCACGGCCATGGATGCTAGCTTAAATCACAACGGCGGGACGCGAAAAATACGCGGTTGCAATCGAAATCAAGAGCTCTTCACAATGGTACCAACAATTCAAAGAATCACAACAAAAGGTAACGGATCGAAAATGACGGTGAAGCTCAATCTACCTTCAAACTCAGGTAAGAAATCAATCCAAGCTTCTTCTTGCTTCTCTTCTTCTTCTGAACGAATTCTGGTTCGAAATTGATCTGTGTTTGAGGTTGATTTGAAGTTAATTTGGTGGAATGAAGTATGAGAAGAGAATGAACGAAAGTTTTTCTGGTAGTGAGGAATTGAGGAAGAAAATCAGCAGAGATTTTTTGGCTTGAAAAGCTTGAAGAATAGAGTGAGGGATGAATTCTATTTATAGATGAGAATGAGTGAAAAATGATTTGCCGCTTGTGATAATTTTCTGCCGTTTTGAAGTAGGTGTGTTGTGCGTGATATTTTTTGCTGGTATTTGACATGTCGTTTTGCAATTTTTCTCTTTCAGCTCATTTAAGTGTGACATGGATTTCTGCTTGTGGGGTCAGCTTGGAGTGTAATCTCACAGCTTGAATTATACTCACATGGCTTGGGATTATGGCTCAGATACGTGAAAATAGTCTGGATAAAAAATAAAGCTCTGCTACCACAGAATTCTATTTTCTGCCGCTTCTCGATGTCGCCATTTCCCATTGATAATATTGAAGCTTCCACGCCGCCATCGATGTGCAATCATTAAAACCAAGATGCGGCATTCCTACGTCTTTCACAAACAAGCCGAGCTGAGCCGGGAACAGACTTACTAACTTCATTACATAATGCAGAATTTGAATCCTCTTTCACTTTCTTCTAAACAGTCTGAGACCTTGTGTAGTAACCAATGATAAAACTAAGGAATCCGTATAACCTCGTAACGATGAGAAATCTGAATAGGAGATTGCTCTGAGACAAGTCTGCTCTCCGACCAAAGCTCCAGGTTGACAGTGCCAAAATCCCAGTGAACAAGACACTTCAAAATCTCTGTAACATTAAATCTATTGACCAGTGCTAAGCCAAGACATTTATCAACAAGCCTCCACTCACCATCAGGAATAAGGTGTCCTTCGAAGATTTGCTCCCCACCATCTGGAAAGACTTCATGCGTCGATCCATCAATTGAAGTAAATGAGACAAAAGATTCTGTCGGGTGCAAAAGATTGAATGTTGGGTGAATTCTTAAGCAGACCAGCCTTGAGAATCCTTCAGAACCAGCTCCGACGATGTGTGCTATTTTGCTAGAGTTGATTTGGATGATGTTAGCAGCATTCTTTGGAAAATATATCTTACGTTGAAGAGCCAATCCTCCACCAATCATCACCCTCTAATACCACAGATTCCTCCTCTCCAACATGCCCAAGTTCTCGATTGGTTATAGAATATTTCTCAGAATCAGCCAAAGATTTCGGCAGCAAATTTTAAAGCCAGCTCAATCCAAGGATTCCACCAAGCTGATTTAGATAAACATACTCTGAATCATCCTTCTTTTTTTTATCTGAAAACCAAATGGAACCGTAACCGAATCACCGGTTAGACAGTAAATCAAATATGTCTTGTAAAGATCAGTCCTGTCCCTTTCTGGAAGATCATCTTTAAGAGTAATTTCTGTCTGACCAGGCTTTCCCATCCTTTCTACAAGTTCTTTGTCCGGTCTTGTTTTCTCGAGTGTCTGAAGTGATTCCCATTCATCCTCTTCAGTTTCTCTAATTTCCTTTTTCACAGGTTCTTCAATTTTAACATCAGGAGACTCTCCTTTGATGTCCTCTACCAACTCACTTACAACTAAGGTATTGAAAGCTATCAACTTCTTCAGTTCTTGCGCAGATTTTTCATTACTTTTGGCTGATCGTGCACGTTTTACGTAAATAATAAACACCTTCCTCACCGCCTTGCTTGCAATAGACATAGCAGTCTCCTTGGTAAGTCGCAAGCCATGTGCTGCTTTTCTTACTGATTTCTTTGCTTCATCATCATATCCATCAACCCCTGAAGCAACTGCATCTGTGACAATCTTTTCAAACAAATTGCCACAGATTTCTGCATGAGCTGCCTCAACAGTCTGTTGAGGTACACAGAGCATTACACGCAGCTTCAACAAAGCAGCAACATCCTTATCATTCAGCTCCCCATCAGCAACACATTGCTGAAGCTTTTGGCGATAAATTTCTTCATGAAGTTCACTGGCCTTTTGTGGATCAAAATGCAGCTCGTCGCACAAATTTTGAAGGAATGCCGTTTTGCTATCTGCCATTTCTAACTCGCCACTTGAAACAGTCTGTCCAAGTCGTTTCCGATAAACCTTTCTTGTAACATCGAATAAAATAGCTTCTGCTTCAATTAACATATCTGCACCGTTGTGAATTAAACCATCCCAATCACAGTCTGAGCCTTCACCCTTTTGGATCAATCTGACTTGTTCCTTGAAAATGTAATTCAGGCTCATCCAAATCATATCCAACATCAGACACGGCTTCACCGGGCAATTCCAAAAGAGCGTTACCTTCATCACAACAAAGTGGAGGATCAAAGCCAGGACTACCACAATTATATTGTAATGCCTGCGGTAGCTCATCAGAGCATTTTGCCTGTTTGCTAGATAGCTCAATAGAAACATCTCCTACCGAAATCTCTTTGCAATGATCTCATCATAAGATATTTCTGGACTGCAACTGAATCTTTACCAAATGGAATTTCATGTAATAATGCTTCAGAAGCTGGGCGAAGAGCTTCAGAAGGATCTCCACAAATTTGATCGATTGAAACATAAGTGAAGCCATTATTATTTTTCAGCAAATCAGTTTCTTTACTTTGTTGAATTCCTTAACCTTTTAATGAGTGCTTCCAATTCTACCGTCTCAGTATCATGTTCACGAACTCTTTTAACAGAAGATCTTGCTTCGAGGTTGCCATCATCTTCTGTTTGATTAGAATTTACGGCAAATTCGGAAACTCGGTGATAACTTGAAGATCTTGTTACACGGCCATATTTTGGAGGCAAAGACTTTCCGCCGCTTAAACTTAAGTATCTCGTGCAGCTTTGGCATGGAGTCTGTAGATTGTGACAGGTCTTGGAGTAACAAGAGAAAAACTTTAGACAAGAGCTTTCAAGGCAAGAATAAGTGTTCCTTCCATGTTCCTGTAGTCCTTTTGAGAATGTGTCTAAGAAATTTCAAGCAAGTCATCAAGCATGGTGAAGATCACTTGATCAAAACATTGTAACTACAAGTCATGTGGAAGTTGAATCCCAACTGATCCTGTTAAGCAATTCTGCAACGATAACAACGCATGGTTTCAAACCTCTTCTCTTTGGTCAAAACATAGTTTTTTAAGTCCCTGTAGGAGCCTCAACCACATATCCCGAATATCTTGCAACATCTTTTCCACTTCTTTTTCTTGGACTTGTTCTTTTTCCCCTTGTTATTTTCCTTGGCCTTTTGATCTCCTAATTTTACTGCATCTTGAGAATTATCGGCCACATTATCTTCTGATTCTTTCAAAACATTTTGCCCATGTTGGTCATCATTGCCTACTGCAGCGCTGGCTTTAGACGAATCGGACTTAACATTGGTTTTTCAATCTTTGATCTGTCCATCCAATGCCTGATCTGAAACAGAAGTATACATTTCACCTGTTACTGCTGCGGTTTCCCCACCCACATTGTCACGCACACTAGGAAATAATGTTTCTAGTATGACATCTCTTTTTCGGCATGTTGTTAAATCCACAAAAACAGCATCTGGACAAGCAATTTGGGAAGAAGTGTTCCTAAGTTTGGCAATTACCAAGGGGTTGCCAATTACTTTAAATGCCTCGGCAAAGACTTTCAAACCCAGGTGTTTCTTTTCCTTTTGTAGAACATTGCAAAACTCTAACGGCAATTGAGTGGTTATGCCTTTCTTCCACAACAAATCACGAAGTAACTGCAAATACTTCCCACTGCCAGAGCTGAGATGAAGCAAACAAATTGAAGCAACCAGTCTCAGGACAAACGAAGGAAAATAATTCTTCACATTCAAGTTCGATCTTTTAATCCAGGATTTGGTACTACGTTTGTCACGGAGGAACTCACAGAGGATATTCGCAACGAAATCATGGACACGGCTCATGTCTTGCCATTGTACACCCATAAAACTCAAATTGGTGAGAGAATTTTCGTTTTGGCTGATAAGCCACTCAGTGAAAGATGACTTTGTAGCATAAATGGACCCCTTCAAGCATGATGTCAATAGCAGTAACCGTTCAACAAGATACATAAAGCAACCAGGAGCTATATAGTCATTTCGCTCTATCCAATCCACACTGCAAGTATCCTCCAATGCTTCCTGAAGCTTAACCATGCGATTCATCTCTAAAACCGCTTTATTTCCCGGTACATTTTCATGTTCTGAACACAAACATAAGCTCTGAATGAAATCTTTCCATGGCTCGTTCGCTTCAAACCTTTTCATAATTTTCACAAACAGTTCATGTTTAACATTTGCTGTGCCAAGAATCATAACTACCACCCTTCCAATTAGACCATAGGTTGCGCGAGACATCCATGCCAACAGATAATAATTCCGAACTCCAATAGCCGCCACATCTAAAGCTTCACCGAGCACACCACTGAATTTTGGCTGAAGTACAGATAGGACTCCATGTCCTCTTCTTTTCTGAAGATTAAGTTGCAATTCTGCTCTCTGTATAGTCCCCCGCAGAGAAGCAAGCTCCAACTCATCAAGTGGAAAATGCCGTACCTCCAAGTTAGCAGAATGAAATGGTTGATAACAAACGTTAGCTCTTAACTGCCCTTTCTGAAGAGAAATAGACAACAGCTTACCACTTTGTAGGCCATCTTCGTTACTTGGCTATGAGCTTCACAGATGCCAATTAAATGCCTTAGATGTTGACCATCCTTGGCTACTTCTTCATTCAGCTTTTCTACAATAGTCCCTTTCTCAGGATCATCCAATAGCCGAAGAGGACCAGATTCACGATTAAGAAAGTTTATGACAGTCTCATTATAGATTTCCAAAGCAGAAATTCTCAAAACAAAATCCATATCCGATGTATTCTTGATGTAATCATATATGTCCCTAATAGCATTTTCAGTGATGCCTCACATCGTGAACGTCTTACCACTGCTGGTCTGCCCATAAGCAAATATTGTTGCGTTGATGCCTGAAAGTGCTGATAAAGAAACATCTTTAGCCCCTTCATCATACACCTTTTGAGTTGAGCACGCAGGAGCAAAAACTCTATCGAATGTGTAAGGTATTGCAGGCCTCTCTTGATTTGGATTCTTGAACACTATGGTTTGCTCATCCAAACAATCCCAAGCAACTAGATCATACATGGCTTGTTCTTTCCTGTTGAGTGGCCTCATCCGAACAGTGACCCTAATTTTCTCCTCCCGAATTTTGGAACCGCCTGGAGTAGCAGCCAGATTCCTATTCTCCTCCCGAAGTTTGGAACTTCCGGGAGTAGCAGCAAGATTCCCATGCATCTTATACGACGGTGTTGCCACGACCGGTGATCCCATGAGTTTTCATGTATAAGAGCGCCGAGGCCTTCAGGAAAAACTCGAGGTATGTTATCTATAAAACCACCAACAGTGATGTGGGCAATTCCCTTCAAATGTAAATCCATCTGCTGCAATTTTAAAGCTCTTGGAAAAATTACATGTAGCATTTTCAATATCAGATAATGAAAACTCTGCTAACTCAGGCAGTTCTTCGGCAAATCCAATGACCCCATTGTAATGTGCTGCTCCGATTTGCCCACGACTTTTCCACCGTTCCAACCAGCGGAGGGCTTCCATTTTATGTCTCTTGATCTGCTGCCTTTCTTGCCACAAGGTTGAGATTGATATTTGAATTAGCAAGAGCTCATGAGCATTTTCATCTCGCCGACGGGTTGCTTCCTTAGCACGGCTATCTAGTAGGGCCACATTTCTCATTGTCATTTGTAGCTCTCCGGAAATATCTTCACTCTCTTCTAAGAGCTTTTGCTGTTCTGTTACAGTAACTCTAAGTGCATCCTCAGCCTCTCTTTCGGTTTCAATAAGTTGACTGTTAATTCTTTCCTCCAAGAGGAACGCTTTGCACTTCCATGTATTTTGGAACTTCAATGATGCTTTAAGTTCACTTGAATGACACACTTTGAATCTTCGGTTAAAACTGAATCTCTTTGAGTTTATCTGAATTAATCTCTGGGAAAATAAATCCATAGATGAACACAACCTGGACTGATGAACCTTGACCATACTAGTCTGGAACAAACCTCTCATAGAACACTGCTTGATAAACCACTGGATTTCAATACAAGACAATTTGACCTTGAACAATCTCAATTCCTGAGAAAATAACCCACCACCACGGGTAACTTATAATCGAAGCAAACTTTTGATAGTTTGACCAAGATGAGGTCAAACGTCCATCTGATTTAAACTTAAATGAATGTCTTTGTCATTAATCTCCTTGCAAAACCCTAAAAACACAGAGAAGAAGAAGAAACAAACAAATTGAAAAATATTTTTGGTATTTTGATTAGATGTTAGTAAACAGAAACAAACATAAAGCAAGTATGAAACAACAAGGGACCTAAGAAAAATCAAAAAGTATGGTCTTGTTTGTGGAATGATATGCAAATGAAATGTGGGATCTTAGGGGTAAAAATTAGGGTATTACAACAGGTTGCTCAGTTGGGAGAACAGGTTAAAGTGAAGACTGAAGAGCTTGAAGAAGAAGCATGTCGTCGATACGAGGCCGAACGTAAACTGATTGATGCCATGAAGAATCTGGAAGATTGTCAGCGCAGAGCAGACATCAAGAGGCCCAAACCTGAGGATGGTGCCCCGGATAAGGCTTGGAAAGATTTTGTCAGAGATATCCATGGAACGGTCAGGAAAAGGGATCAGTTGATAGAAGGCTTGATCTATCGACCGGATCACGCAGAGACGAAGAAGCTGTTCGAGGATTTCTGCGACCGTACCCGCACTTGATTTCTTTCTTGTATTCTACGTGTTGAGATCACCACCAGGCATGTTGGTTGGGATCCTCCTTTATCATATCAGTTGTATGGAACATAGTTGTGTAACGTCTTGACAAGACTGTCATTCCAATAGATATATGAGGGTTTTTCTAAATATTGTCCTTATGGTTTATCTTGTCTTACTACCTTGACACTGGAATCGGAGGGGAAATATCCCCAATGCACACATGCACGTTAGCATTTTTGCATTCTGTCTGCATAAATCATATTGCATAGCATTTCTCTAGCTGGCCAGAGCACTTATCCAGCCTTTGTTTTGATCCCAGAAGGTGATTCTCGGGGGATTGTTCGAGGCAAGTGTGGAGTGTTGAAGACGACCAAAGGGTTGAAGCAGATTTGAGCAGAATCAAGCAGTAAAGTCAGTTGACAGTGGTTGGGAGCTATGTCAGAGAGCAGCTTCCAGTTTGTTGATACCTTGTCAGGTTTCACTGTGACGTCCAATCCTTTGTATGGATCTACGCATGACGAAGACTTTCCGCAAGTGAACAACCTTATTGCAGCTCAGCTTGTACAGCCTTCTGTTGAAGACCAAGGTCTACATGAGCAGTTTGTTGTCCGAAGTGAACGTTATCCTTCTGTTGATACTCCAGACTACCAGGGTGTTGCCTTCCCTATGCCAAAGTCCCGAAGAGAGGTCCCGATAGCAAAGACTGAAGACCCATTAGCTCCCGTGTATGCTAGAAGGTTTCGCGCATTGGATGAAAGATTCAAAGCCTTGAAAGGTAAAGACGTTGTTAATCCTAATGCTGCAGACATGTGTCTGGTTCCTGGCCTAGTGTTACCTCCGAAGTTCATAATGCCGAGGGTTGAAAAGTACAAAGGAGACAGTTGCCCAAAGCAACATTTGGTGATGTTCTGCTGAAGAATGACTTCATTCGTGCATAACGACAAGTTGATGATTCACTGCTTTCAGGATAGTCTGACTGGGGCATCTCTGAGTTGGTATATGCAGTTAGAGAGGGATCAGATCCGATCATGGGTGGATTTAGCCAACGCTTTTCTGAAACAGTATGACTACAATCTTGTTGAAGCTCCTAGTCGCATGCAACTGCAAGAATTGTCTCAAGGGAACAATGAACCTTTCAGAAAGTATGTTCAGAGATGGAGAGAATTTGCTGCTAGAGTGCAACCACCACTTCTAGACCAAGAGCTAAGAGGCATGTTCGTAAACTCCTTGCAGAGCCCGTACTTCGAAAGAATGCCTGAAGTCACACCAAATTTCTCTGAATTGGTCAGGGCAGGAGGGCGCATCGAGTATGGTGTAAAGACTGGAAAAATCCAGAATGTTGCAGTCGGTCAGGCTCGTCAAACCGAAGAAGGAGTTGTGGTCAACGCAATCAGGAATGATGTTGGGTATCCTCGAGTCGAATCGGTGAAATCTGTTGGTTCTTCGTCTTCTCAGCGATCAGTATCTCCTGTGTCTCGTTATTCCGGACAGACCACTGTGCTTGGGGCACCATATCAGGAGTCTTATGTCGCTCAGCGAACTCGTGGCCAAGATTATCAGACTCAGCGTCAGAATCAAAACATACCTCGTAGCAATTCGGAACGAAGGAATGGTCCTTCCCACCCAGTTCCTGTGCCGTACAGTCAACTTTTGCCACAGTTGGTTCAGAACGCTTTGGTGGAGCCGAAAGCTCTCAAGCCCGTGCCAGAGCCTTACCCTCCAGGGTACAATCCTCATGCTCATTGTGGTTACCATGGTGGATCTCCGGGGCATTCAACTGAAGACTGCAAAGCTTTTCAGGCGAAAGTGCAACAATTGATCGACAAAGGGTGTATTTCCTTTCCAGATGGAATTTTGGTTGTGTGCGACAACCTCTCAGCTGTCTGAGCTCGCAGATTCAGAGGGTTATTTCCAGAAGCCAGTGGTCCAGACAGGCAGGCGTCCTCAGCATTGGCAGTCCTCAGATTTTTTTTACCATTTGCATTTGTAGTTTCTTTTCTGTTAGTTACTACTTGCTGTTAAACATTGTATGTTTCGAATGGTAATGTTAATAAAGTGACTATGCATTTTTTCTGAACTAATTATGTCGTTGTCACTCATTTACTGCATTGCACTGACACTTGCATTTTATTCACTCCACTTTATCACTGTGATTAGCAAAGACTGGAGGGAGGATGACGAAATAAACTCATAACCGGTGATCGTATGCTTTCAGATAAAACCTTGCCGATGACGTACAAGGAATTGTTTCAACTCCCCCAAACACTGGAGATATAAGGAGTTAGTCCCTTGTTAACCACTTCGAGCCAGGAAGTAGAAGTTTTTCGGACTTTTAAACCCTCACGTCTTAACCCGGGGCAGGGTAGTTGTCAGTTAGCTTGACCGAGCATTCAAGTCTTACAGAGGAGTGTTGTCTTTCGAGGACCAATTACAGTTTATGCCTCTCAAGAGGTCATACCTCGTCAACCACAGTGGTTAAACCTCACCGATCAGGAGTGAGACAGTTACAATCCTTTCAGAGCAATCAAGACAACCAGTGTCACATGAATTTGTTCCAAAAGAAAGAAAAAGAAAACCCGCTAAGTAAAAAGAAAGAAAAAGCTGGAAAGCTAATACTTAGGCAAAAATCAGGGCATCCCGCTGGACTTCAAAAGAAAACGAAAAAACGAAAGGAACTCAAAAGGAGTCAGTCCAGGCAAAAATTAGGGAATCAAAAAGAATGGAAAAGAAGGGATAGAAAAAAAAATATATAGATCCCCAGAGAAAGACAAAGTCGTGTATACAGACACCGAAAATGAAGAAGGAGTAACTGTCACTCCGAAAAACCCTGTGAGTTCCTTAATTGTGGTTCTTACCATTCAACATACCTCTCGAAGAGGCGAGCGCTCGTGCCAGGTTAGTTGAACCTTAGGATCGGAGATCATCACGTAGGAGGGGTGGGTACAAATCAAAATTTGATCCAAATACCCTTTGCTTCACGAACCGTGAACCCGACCACGATACAACCCTTAAAAGACCTAATTGAGGCAGGGTTTATTCTGAAAGCGCATCACGATAAGGTTGAGTAACCTGACTCCTTCGTGACTTGCTAGTCACATCTTTGTTGTGTTTTTCACTGACCATGTAAGCACTACGTCTGAACGTTGGTTCATTCGTCACTCAATCATGACATGTAAACGAGTGACAGCACAAATTTTCAAAATCTGCATAAACATTGCATTAGAATTACCATTCGTGAACAGACGATTTTTACTTGCAGGTTAGTAGTTGACATGAAGGAGATTCCAACAGGGAATAATCGAGCGGGACCGAGTAATTCAGCAGTCTGAACCAGGATGGTGCATGTTGTGAAGCCCTGTAAATCCGGGGCATTGACTTCCAGTGAGTTCGGAATCAGTTAGTCTGAGGACAAGTCCCGAAGCTTCAGTTGATCAAGGGGCAGTATGCTTGAGAGGCAGTTAATCAGAAGTGAGTCTTCTCGAGATCCAATCAGGGGAAATCATACAGAACATGGAGATTTGAAAGCAGATACTTCAGGTGGATAATCAGATCAGGTTAAGTCGCTAGAACGCTCATTCAGGGGCAAGTCACCGCAGATAATGTTGAAACCAACTGGGTTGATCAGGGTTTAATGGAGATTGAATCTTTTTGTCGTATAGATACCGGGGCAAGTAATCTCGAGGTCGTCTCATAGCAAGCTGTTCAGAGCAAGTATTCCCAAGAGTTAGATAGGGGCAAGTTGAGTGCACTGAGGCAAGTTATCCAAGCCAGTCTGTTTATCCCTGCCAGAGTCCATGACAGGCTAGTACCCTCTCTAGAGGATGAATGTTGTGTCTTTCCTAGTGAAGTCGCCCCAGGCAAAATTGAATGTTGTCTCCCTGGGAGAGTAGAGATTGCGTCAAAGGAAAAGATCAATGTATCTTCAATAGTTAAGAATTGGCTTATCAAGCAGAGCAGAGTCCTCCCCAGCGAAGGTCGAGATGGATATGATTAACTTCCCCAAAGAGTTTCTTGTGTAGTGCGAATCAGAGCACACCGGTTAACCCCCAACTCAGTGATAGCAGGATGAATTATCCCCACAGGGCGTAATCAGAGTGTTGATGCCTTTTGAAAGCAGTTTCCAGGATTGCTTTTCTATTTCCCCGACAGGTTGATCCTTCCTCGTCAGGACGATCATTTTCAGCAGAGCTTGAAGTTTTGAGTTTGTGAGCTACTTTCCCAGCAGGATGGTTATCCCCAGCGGAGTTAGTTCATCTTTCCAGCATTTATCTTGTTGGAAGCGTATCGGTGGTATTCCGATCATCCCCGGCGGATCCAGTTTGTCTTCAGCATTTATTTTGCTGAAGTAATTCCTTTGCATAAGCATGCATCATAAGCACTTGCATTTTACACGAATATGTAGCATTTCCATGCAGTATGGAAGCATTACGGCATCATCAAGCATGTGCATTTGGAAGCATAAGCAGGATTGATTACCCGTCCAGCCTCAGGTATTTTCTCTGTCGATAAGTGAGATCGTGGTTTGCAGAGATGTGTATGTTTTGTTTACGGCACAAGACGCGCAGTGATCGTGTTTCCTCCTGTCAAGAGGGTTGTGGTGCAGGGCACGCAGTGATCGTGGTCATCGTTATGTTATGGGGTTTTCTTGCAAAAGAGATACGCAGTGATCGTATTCGTCTTATACGTGGTTTTGTTTGCAACGCCAAGACGCGCAGTGATCGTGTTTCCTCTTGTCAAGAGGGTTGTTGCGTCGGACACGCAGTGATCGTGTTCGTCATGTCATATTCCCTTAACAAAGTTTGCTTGGTCAAGCACCTTTTTCCCCAGCTGAGTCTTTTCCAGGATGCTGTGGTGTCAGCATTGGAAGACGGTAATGCAGATTTTTGGGTGGTTACCCGTAATTTCCCCAGCAGAGTTATGTTCTCCAGCAGGGTGTTACTTCAATGAGTTACTTGGTTAAGTCCCTCATAGTCCCCAGCGGGGTATTCGCCACGGAGTTGTTTGGTTAAATTCCTCTTATTTTTCAACAAGGTTATTCTCGTCCAGGTGCTTGGTTAAGTTCCCAATGTCCCCAGCAGAGTGTTTTCAGGATACCTATTGCCAGAATAGGTATTGGACGGCCTTCGTCAGAATTGTCCTCTCAGAGTTGCTTGGTTAAGTTTCTCGTTCCCCCGCAGTGGATGCTCGTTCAGGTACGAACGGAAGGTTGGTAAGTGAAATCAACATCTTCTCGCAGTTTAGTGGATGCTCGTTCATGTACGAACGGAAGGTTGGTAAGTGAAATCAACATCTTCTCGCAGTTTAGTGGATGCTCGTTCAGGTACGAACGGAAGGTTGGTAAGTGAAATCAACATTTTCTCGCTATTTAGTAGATGTTCGTTCAGGTATGAACGGAAGGTTGGTAAGTGAAATCAACATTTTCTCGTTGTTTAGTAGATGTTCGTTCAGGTACGAACGGAAGGTTGGTAAGTGAAATCAACATTTTCTCGCTGTTTAGTGGATGCTCGTTCAGGTACGAACGAAAGGTTGGTAAGTGAAATCAACATTTTCTCGCAGGTTAGTGGATGCTCGTTCAGGTACGAACGGAAGGTTGGTAAGTGAAATCAACGTTTTCCCGCAGGTTAGTGGATGCTCGTTCAGGTATGAACGGAAGGTTGGTAAGTGAAATCAACATTTCCCCGCAGGTTAGTGGATGCTCGTTCAGGTACAAACGGAAGGTTGGTAAGTGAAATCAACATTTCCCTGCAGGTTAGTGGATGCTCGTTCAGGTACGAACGGAAGGTTGGTAAGTGAAATCAACGTTTTCTCGCTGTTTAGTGGATGCTCGTTCAGGTACGAATGGGAGGTTGGTAAGTGAAATCAACATTTTCTCGCGGTTTAGTGGATGCTCGTTCAGGTACGAACGAAAGGTTGATAAGTGAAATCGGCATTGTCTCGTTGGTTAAGCGTTTGCTCGTTTCTTCAGGATACGAAAGGTTGGTAAGAGAGATTAACAATTTTGCTCACTGTTCAGTGTATACCCTCTTCTTCGGAATGGGATGGTCCATGGACAATATCAGATTATTTCATAAGTGGGTTGATGGATAGTGTTTTAGTTGTCGTTGTGGCAATGGAAATCAGTTCCCTGGTTAATTCTCCCCAAGCAGTGGTGTGCGCAATTTATTTTTGCGGTTGGCAAATTTCAGGGTTTCATTGGTATTCAACCGTCATTTACCTTTGAACGTGTGAAGGCTGCGCGCTCTTCACCCATTCAGGTCCAAGCCGCTTGAATAGGGGCAGCTGTTGCACCCTAAAATTTGACCAACCGGTTCTCCTATCTGGTTCATGGTTTAAATTCGTATTCGCATATCAGTTGCATGACATTTGTGCGCAGACAGAGGATGTCAGGGTTACAGCTTGGTTTTCATCTACCGGATATTTCAGATCCAGTCTATATAATCAGGGTTTCATTTTCGGGAAATTGTGCGCTTCTCGGTGTTTTCAGCTTACATGGTGGTTTTTGGGATATTCTGATGCCAGGGGTTTACTGTTTGCTTCGATCTGGTCTCGCGCTCTTTTATGTTGGTTATTTGCCTTTGTCTGTCTGTTTAGGATTTAATAGCCTTTTGTGGATTTTAAATAGGCTTTATAGAGTTTTTAGAATTTTAATAGATTTTTAATATTTTTAAATAGCCTTTTAGATTTTTTTAGAATTTTATAGAGTTTTTAATAGGTTTTAATAGTTTTTTATTAGTTTTAAATAGAATTTTAATAGATTAGTAGAATAACAGTTAATAGATATTATAGGATTTAATAGTTTTATTAAATATTATAGATTTTATTAGAGATTTAATAGGAATTTAATAGAATTTTATATAGAAGTGATTAGAGTTTTTTTTTATTTTTATTAGTTAATAGTTTTTTTAGAATTTAATTAGATATTAATTCTCCTCATTAGAGTTAATTGATTTTTCAGATTAGTTAATTGAATATTAATTAGTTAATTAGGTTCATTTAGTCTTTAATCAGTTTAATTGGGTTTAATTTTTTTAGTTCAGAATTTTCAGTCCAAAGCTCATTTTCGTGGGCCCAGTTGTGTTTTTTGGAGGCCCATTTCTTTTCAGTCTGTTTTAGTCCTTTTTTTTCTAGAAAATGCCACTTGTCCAATATAAAAGTCAGCCACGCGTTCAGCTTCAGGGACCCCACCTCATAACTCCAGACTGCCCCACGTTCTGACACCTCACCCTGACCCACTCATTCTCTCTCTGCGCCACGCCACCCCCACACGCGTCCTCCTTCCAGCCTTCCTCCTGCCACGCATTCACTTCTCACCCTTCTCCGTGACAGCTGTATCCCACTACACTTCCCCCCATCGCAGGCCATGCAGCCGCCCGCCGGACCACCCTCCTCCACCGCAACGGTCACCGGAAGCCGGTAATCTCGCCGGAATCTGCAAATTTCCCCAGCAATCCAGATTCGTCCAATCTTCTCTGTCCACCTCCATTAGCTTCCCCACCGGAAACTTCATCCATTGCCGGAAACTTCATCCATTGCCGAAAACTTCAAAGAAACTCCAGAAACTCATCACGAACAATCTCCAGATCTTCATCTTGCTCATCAGAAACCTCAAAGATTTCCAGAAATCCACCAGGCTTCAAGATCTTCAACGGTTCATCCACCTCCTTGCGAAGATCCTCGTAGAGACTCAAAGTCCTTCAACGATCCCTTCAATATTCTTCAGATCTTTGTTCCAGAAAGTTCGTGTTCTTCAGATTCAAGGATCTTCAACTTCATCCACTGATTCCAGATCTTCTTGCGCGATTCTTCTCAAGGATCTTCAGCGTTCACCAATCTCTCCAGAAATCTTCGCCCATTTCTTCCGAAGTTCATCGCGGATGAGTTCACCAAATCTTCAAAGAGGTTCATCCGTTGTCAGAATCCTTCAAGGGCGTTCATCAGCAAATCTCCAGATTTTGAGCTTTCTTCAATACGACTCAAGATCTTCTCGTTAAAGTTCCAGAAGCTTCAAGATCTACTCATATTCCACATTCACCAGGTGCGTTGTCCTTCGATCCTTGTTCGCGTCTTGTTTTTGATTGCTGAGATGTATGGATTCATTTTGGTTTGAAGAGGATTTAGGTTGAGTATAGGACTGAGATGGGAAGGTTGGTGAGGCGTGTATTAGGGTTCAGTTTCAGGGTAATGAACAGTGATTGGGATCTTGAAGATGAAGACTGGTTTTGTTAGTCATTTGTTTGGGTTAGGGTTTAGATTGGGTTTAGGCCCAAGTTTGAGTTTGCTCAGGACACCCCCTTTTTACTCGTTTCCCCCCCCCCCCTGTGTGAGAATGCTGAATGGATTTAGGTTTGGGCCTTTGCCCCAATTGCTGGGCGCACCCCCGTGTTTAGCCCAATGTGAAAAAGCAACTAGAGTTGTTGCTATTCGCCCCCCCTTTTTTTGTTTTATTTCCTTTTTTTAATTTCTTTGTTTTCATTCATGTTAGGAAATAATCCATAAAAAATAGTAGGATGATCCAATTAATTCCCTTCTTTTTTCTGTAGGTTCATAATTCAATTTAGGATTTTAGGATGCAAAAATATTGAATTGATCATGCATTTTCATTTTTATTTGCATTTTTGAGTTTTAATTGGTATTGAATGATTGGTTGGTGGTGTGTCTGCCTTGTTGATTTTAGTTCTCTCAGTTGGTATTGATTTTTGCTTTAGTTTTTTAGTATGTTGTACTAGACTGATGCATGCTCCCCATAGATTTTTCATAGATTTGTTAGAAATTGATTGATGTTGTTTCAGGGTTAGAGAGTAGAGACCTCCTAACTTGCTGGTTAACCCTTGACCATTCACGTGTTAGGGATTGTTTAGTAGCCTTAGAAGTTGACTTAGGCTTTGAGATTTGATCTGGGGATCATAGAGGAATGTAGGTTTACCCTAGATTTTTGGTAGATTTTTATAGAGTGTTTTGCTATTTTTGGCTTGAGCTTGAGAATAGGAGAAGTCTTGAGGGCTTCTGACTTTGAAGTTCAACTGTGGTTGAACTTTAGAGATAGTCTCTTTTGGTTTGAGGGCCTGTGGTTTTTTCTTTGAAGATGGAGGCTGGATGAAGACTTGATGGAGCTTGCAAGGATGCATGGATTGAGGTCCTAGTCTAGGAGCTTTCTCTCTTTCTGTGAGGTTTGAGATCCTGAAGTTTGAGGGAAATTTATGGTACTTTCCTGAGGAAGGCACTATAAATGTCTTTCATTCTTTCTTCTCATCTGTCTCTCAAGTATCCAATGATGTTGGAGCCTTCATGTGATTTTAGTTTCTCCTGAGGAGGAATGTAAACCGATCACAGTTGTTGAGCCACATGGGATATGATTCCTAAGTGGAAGCCCCCTAGTACTTTCCTGAGGAAGGCACTATGGGTCTATTCACTTAGTTCCCTTAGTTCATGTAGGATTTCTCAAGTATCCAATGATGTTGGAGCCTTCATGTGAGTTTAGTTTCTCCTGAGGAGGAATGTAAACCGTTCACAGTTGTTGAGCCACATGGGATATGATTCCTAAGTGGAAGTCCCCTAGTACTTTCCTGAGGAAGGCACTATGGGTCTGCTCACTTAGTTCCCTTAGTTCATGTAGGATTTCTCAAGTATCCAATGATGTCGGGGCCTTCATGTGAGTTTAGTTTCTCCTGAGGAGGAATGTAAACCGTTCACAGTTGTTGAGCCGCATGGGATATGATTCCTGAGTAGGAGCCTCCTAGTACTTTCCTGAGGAAGGCACTATGGGCATGTCTACTTAGCTCCCTTTCTTTGGTAAGCTTGTCTTGAAGCTTGAAGACTGGGATTGATTTCTCTTGTGTAGGGTTTTTGCTTTAGGGCTTTGCTTAGAGATTTGATTAGGGTTTTGCATAGGGCTTTTCTCGGAGGTAGATTAAGGTTTTGTTTTAGGGTTGTTTAGGGTCTTGCTCAGGGGTAGTTTCTTGCTTTTGGATAGGAGTTTGCCAGGCTGGTTAGCCTTCTCTTTGTGTTGTTTGACTTGTGTGGTGCTGTACTGCATTAGACTTAGGGGTTCATCTAGATTATTTCTGAGATAGGTGCATCTTAGAAATAGGCTTTGTGTGCATGAGAAGTTGAGGTGGTCCTCCTTCTGCTTGATTGTTATTGAGTGGCTTTGCTTGCTGGTATTTGGTAGAGCTGAGCTCCCTTGCCTCTGTGGTGTGTGGCCTCTGTGCCTTGCTTGTTTGGTTGTTGCATTCATGCATATTTCCAGTATTTCTTTACTTTGCAGTGATTCCTGGATGCTGTTCAGTCCTGTTGCCATGATCCATTAGGAGCTCTAACTTCTCTGCTGTGGAGGAGTTATGATAGACATTAGGTTGGTTAACCAGGCATGATAACATTAGGTAGATTCCCCTTTTCAACCATAGTTTTAGGTTGTCTCTTTCCTTTCTCAAAATAACAGAAAAACACTTAATAAAGGATAAAACAAAAGTGAATTCATTTCTTCCGTTAAAAGATTTGAACAAACATCAAAACATTTTGTCCTCCTGGACTGTGAAAACCCTTGGTTAAGGTGCATTTTCCCATAAAAAAACACTTGAACAACTTGTGTCGTGCGTAGTCGAACTACGTTTGCTCTGATCTTCCATGCTGTGTGGAAGTACGTAGGCACAGGACGCGATGTCCTGGCAAGCAACCTTTTCCCCCCGTCTAGACGTAGGTAGTCGAACTACGTTGACTCTGACTTTCCCATTGCACGAGGGAGTACGTAGGCCCAGAACAGCGTATGTTCTGTCGAGTCCTGTCCTTTTCTTTTCTTTTCAGACTGACCACTAGCGTAGATAGATAAACACACCCTTTTCCTTATAAACACCAAGCGTGGATCCCGTCGAGTACGACGGACGTGAGGGGTGCTAATACCTTCCCCTTGCGTAACCGATTCCCGAATCCAGGTTTTGGTTGCGATGACCATACCTTTCCCGTTTTTGCGAGGTTTAATTCGAGCGTTTCCTTTCCCTCCGTTGGGATAAATAACGCACGGTGGCGACTCTTCTGTCAGCCGGCGCCGATTTTCGCAGTAGCGACACATAGTAAATAGCATGAAGCTTTTTGTCCTTTCTTTGTCCTAAGACAATGCCTACAGCATAATCGCTAGTGTCGCACATTATTTCAAACGGTAGACTCCAATCAGGTGGTTGCATGATGGGTGCGGTAATAAGAGTACTCTTCAGATGATCAAATGCTCCCAAGCATTCTTCATTGAATATGAATTAGGCTTCTCTCATTAGTAGTCCAGTCATAGGCTTTGTAATCTTAGAGAAGTCTTTAATAAATCGTCGATAAAAATCGGCGTTTCCTAAAAAGCTTCGCACTTCTCTAACTATTTTGGAAGGTCGAAGATTTTCTATGACTTCTATCTTTTCTTTGTCTACTTCAATACCTCTATCAGATACTACAAGTCCAAGGACTATGCCCTGTTGCACCATGAAATGATATTTCTCCCAATTCAACATAATGTTCACCTTAACACATCGTTCAAGTACCATCTCAGGGTTTGACAGACAAGGTTCGAAACTTCCCCCGCACACAGAGATATCATCCATGAACACTTCCATTATGTCGTCTATGAAATCTGAAAGATCGACATCATGCATCTTTGAAATGTTGTGGGAGCATTACACAGTCCGAACGGCATTTGCCGATATGCATATGTGCCATAGGGGCAAGTAAATGTAATCTTTTCCTGGTCATCAAGATGGATAGGTATTTGAAAGAATCCTGAGTACCCGTCTAAGTAACAGAAACGTGAATGTTTGGCTAGCCGTTTAAGCATCTGGTCTATGAAGGGTAAAGGAAAATGATCTTTTCTAGTAGCCTTATTCAGCTTCCTATAATCTATACACATCCTCCATCCAGTTTGAGTTCCTTTTGCTACGGACTCACCCTTTTCATTAGTCACAACCGTAACACCACCCTTCTTTGGTACGACACGTACTTGGCTTACCCAGTTACTATCAGATATCGGGTATATGATTTCTACTTCCAATAGCTTTTGCACTTCTTTCTTGACTACATCACCTAAGATAGGGTTCAACCATCTTTAATGTTCTCTAGACGTCTTACAATCTTTCTCCATTATAATGTGATGCATACATATAGAGGGACTTATCCCTTTTAGACCAGAGATATTATATCCAAAAGCTGAGGGATATTTCCTTAAGACTTCTAATAGTCTCTCTGTTTCTAATTGTCCCAAATTGGCATTAAGTATCATGGGTTTTTCAAGTTCAGTATCTAGGAATTCATATCTCAACTCCTTGGGTAATGTTTTAAGTTCCACAGATGGTTTCTTAGGGCATGGCATTGGATCGGGTGTGAGTGCTTGGCATTCTATTAGACTGTCATCTTCATATGGCTCACGCCAGTTATCGTCCTCGAATATTGGAGGGGTTAGAATCTTCAGTACTTCTATGTACCTTGTTGGTTCATTCTCTATTTCTTTCACGCATTCATTGATAATGTCTAGAGAGCAGCATGTATCATCTAAAACAGGGGCTTTTAAGAATTGGGCTAAGATGAATTCAATTTTTTCTTCCCCTACCTCGAAGGTTAATTTTCTTTTCTTCACATCTACTATAGCTCCAGATGTTGCTAAGAACGGTCTACCTAAGATGATTGGTATATTTGAAACTTTCTTAATATCCATTATCACGAAATCTGTCGGTATATAGAACTGACGTATGATATCTGGTACATTTTCTAGCATACCTACTAGATACTTAACCAAACGGTCTGCTAGCTATAGAGACATTTTCGTCGGCCTAAGTTCTCCCAAGTCGAGTTTCTTACGTGTGGATAAGGGCATTAGACTAACACTGGCTCCTAGATCACATAATGCTTTATCTATGACGGACTTTCCGATTACGCAAGGTACGGAAAAGCTACCTGGATCTTTTAGCTTAGGAGGCATGTTATTTTGAAGTATAGCGCTACACTCGACAGTGAGCATAACAATTTCATTATCTTCTAGCTTTTTCTAATTTGACAGGATCTCTTTGAGAAATTTAGCATATGAAGGCATTTGCGTAATAGCTTCTGTGACCAGTATGGTTACATTCAATTTCTTTAGAAGCTCTACAAATTTCTTGAATTGTCCTTCGTTTTTGGATTTAGCTAGTCTTTAAGGGTAAGATATAGGTGGTTTGTATGGTGGTGGAGGCACATAAGGTGTTTCTTTCTCTGCGGCCTCTCCGCTTTCATCTTCCTTCTCTGTATTTGGTTCTTCTCCCTTTAGGGTTTCCTTTCGCACATTACGGTGCATGGCTGAATTTTGGATTCTCAAATCAACGGGTCTATCGTATTATGTTCCGCTTTGCAAAGTAATATTGTTAGCATGACCTTTTGGATTTGGTTGCGGTTGGCCAGGAAATGCTCCAACGGGGGCTGCTATAGTTGATTGTTGTTGGGCTACTTGAGTAATTTGAGTTTCCAACATTTTGTTATGAGTAACCACAACATCAAGCTTGCTTAACAATTGTTTCATCAGTTCGCTTGTGTGAGCGTTTTGATTTGCGAAATCCCTATTTTGCTGGGCTTGAGCATTCATAAAGTTCTCCATCAGGATTTCCAGACTTGAATTCCTAGGTGGCTGTGGTGGAGCGGATTATGCTCCTTTCTGAAATCCAGGTGGAATAACATGTGTTGGGTTCGGTAGATGTAAAGCATTGTTATTCTTATACAAAAAGTTTGGGTGATTTCTCCAGCCAGAATTGTAGGTGTTTGAATATGGGTTCCCTTGAGTGTAATTCACTTGGTCAGTTGGAGTACTAGCCAACACTTGACATTCAGCGTTTGTATGCCCAAGGTTTCCACAAATTTCACAATTTGGAGTCACCGCAGCTGCGGTAGCCGCTGGTGGTGCTATTGCTAAACGTTCAATTTTTTGAGCAAGTGCGTCCACTTTAGCATTGACTCGGTCTATACCGTTGACTTCGTGCATTCCCCCTTTCGGAGTTGGTCTCTCTACACCAGTGTGTTCACCTCCCCACATTGGAAATGGTTTTAAGCCATAGTCTCTTTGATTTCATAAGCTTCTGCATATGGTTTATCCATTAAAGGACCTCCTGCGGCTGCACACAGGTTCATTTTGGTGTTGTACAACAGCCCGCCATAAAAGGTATGTATTATCATCCATTCTCCAAGTCCATGGCGTGGGCATATCCTCAACATGTCCTTGTATATCTTCCAAGCATCAAATAAGTATTTGTTGTCTTTTTGCTTAAATCCGTTGGTTTGAGCTCTCAGCATAGCTGTCTTGCTTGGTGGGAAATATCTGGCTAAGAAGACTTTCTTCAACTCGTCCCATGTCGTCACTGAATGGGATGGTAGAGACTGGATCCAATCTCTAGCTCTATCCCTCAATGAGAACGGACAAATTCTTAGTCTTATTGCTTCTTGACTGACTCCATTGGCTTTTACAGTGTCAGCATATTTCACAAATATTGACAGATGAAGGTTCAGGTCATCCGTAGCATTACCTGAAAATTGGTTTTGTTGAATTGCTGAAATTAGCGAAGGTTTCAGCTCGAAATCATTACGGTTAATAGTTGGGGCAGCAATGCTATTGTGTGGCTCTTCTTGTGATGGAACAGTGTAATACTTTAGAGGACAGTCTCTCGGTCCTTCGACCATGTTTCGTTCTAGTTCTGATTTGATTTCCAAATCTGAATAAGGAATAATAGGTTCTGGGCTTATGTCTCTGAAGGAAGTCGTTGATTCGACATCTCAAAAGTGTGTAACGCTCGATTTTGTTGATTGGTTGTTCCAACTCTTCATCTCATGAGCGAGTGTCTGACATACAATCGATTAATCGAAAAGGAAAATAAAATAAATTTCCTTAGTCTATATTGTGCAACTGAATTATCACAAATATTGACTAAATTAATCCCCGACAACGGCGCCAAAAACTTGATCGCGACATTGCGTATTGGTCGGATTACTGCTGCAAGTATACATTTTATCGTGTAGTTTTAAAAGATTGTTGAACCCACAAGGACTAATAATCACCCTAGAGTGATCAATTGTTGCGGTGTAAAGCTAAGGCTTGATTTTTTTCCGTAAAAGGAGCTCAATTATAACGGGATTTGAAAAAGATAAACAAATGGGTCTGAAGAAGGATCTACGTGCTCCTAAGGGACTTCGTAGATCCCGGGTGTTAACAAAGGTCTTAAAGTTATTCTGTAGGAAAAGCTGGTTTAAAGATTCGATCTCACACTCTCGCGCTATTGACTCAACCACACCTGGTAACCCCAAGATTTTTCTCTCGCTCGCTCGATAGTTAAAAGGCACACTTTGAAAACTAGCAAAGCCTAACTGAAACCTAAAGCGTTCTCACTGTATTCAGGTTTAGTGTTCGGTATCTACTATCCAGCGATCACCTTAAACTCTCGCTTCATCGGACACACCTTGGTGCGTTTTTCACTCTCGTGACAAAACTCTGTTAACCAGCTGTTAGATGCCCAATTGTGCTTATTTGAGCTATCAAATTTGGGCATCTTTCACTCCTTTTTGTCCTAAAAATGTATTAAACCGCCTCACTTTTGTTGATTATGCATCATTGTGTTAAATGATCTTGGTCCCTTTGATTTGTGTGCTATTGTGCAGGATTTGAGCTTGAAAGAATATAATTTGAATACACAAGAGAGTTGACAAAGGAATCAAGCAAAGAAGAAGAGCAAAAGCTGGTTCGCTAGGCGAACACTTGGCGAGTGAGTAGCGAGTGTTCGCTGCAGCCTCGCCCAGCGAGCTGTTAGCGAACACTCCCAGACTAGGGCAGAAGCATTCATGGCATCATTCGCTGGTAGCGAGCAGATGGCGAAATACTCGCTAGGCGAGCTCCCAGCGAGCACCTAGCGAGCAACTCCAGAACCAATCAAAGCATCCTTCGCTGGCTGGTTCGCTACAGCGAAGACATAGCGATGCAAAACAGAAGAAAATCTGCAGTCCTCGCTAGCATGTTCGCTAGGCGAGGCTGTAGCGAGCATTCGCTAGCAGTTCGCCTAGCGAACAGGTAGCAAACGTGCCAGATTTTATGCTTTCTATAAGTAGCAGGGGCTACTTTTTGGATAATATCTTTTTTTTACTTGTTTTACATAGTTTTTGCTAGAGAGGAGATTTTTGTGCCCTAGAACACTTTTGGCTCTCATTTCTTCATCTCTTAACATATTCCAACAAAAAGAAGGTGGATTCTCATCCAAGTTGGATCATTCGACTCGGATGTTCATCAACCTTCTTCCAAAACTTCTTTTACAAGCTACCATGGAAATGAGTGGCTAAGTTCTTTATTTTGTCAAGGTTAGATGTAGGTGATCATTAAGCTTTGTATGTATATGGATGATCCTCATTTGTAAAACTCTTTGATGATTAATATATGGTGAAAACCTTGTTTTATTTATAACCTTTTGTGTTGGTTCATGATCGAAAGATATTTTCCAACTCTTGACCTAGGTTTTCATCCATCTCCTTTCTTGAGCTAGAAATAGTCTTGAATGTTGTTGTTCACTAAAATGTTAAACCTAAATGTTGTCATTTTGATAGATTGTGTGCGAAATCAACAATGGATCAAAATGAGAAATATCACAATGTGAGTTAGAGATAATCATATTGGGAGGATATTGTGAATGCGTTTATCATTAAAAAGAGTTTATGCATGGTTGATCGAACATATACATGCAAAGTGATTACAGAACCCTAACTTTGACAATCTTTATTTAAATCGTAAAACCAATATTTTACCGCAGTTCTTACTTTTATGCAAAGCTATCGAGACTTAAAACCAAACCCCCTTTTGTT
The DNA here is from genome assembly GCA_963859935.3 of Lathyrus sativus. Lineage (NCBI taxonomy): Eukaryota > Viridiplantae > Streptophyta > Magnoliopsida > Fabales > Fabaceae > Lathyrus > Lathyrus sativus. The sequence continues at coordinate 428,540,745 of OZ012737.1, forward strand.
ACTATAAAGTTACGAATTTATCAACTATCGAACGACAGCAATATCTTATATTCCCTGTGGAGACGATAACAAAAACCCGACACTTTACCACTGCTTTAACAAAATGGCGTCGTTGCCGGGGAATATAAATTGATATTGCGAGCATCACAATAGTTGCTGAATTTTTAACTTTGAATTTTTTTTTACTTGTGCTTGTGATCTGTTTGGTTTAGTGTGCAGCCTTTGTTTTATGCAAGGACAGATTCTTGAGGACCAACTTCTTTTTGATCCCGAGATCGAGAGAACCGCAAGGAGACTGAACATCAGAACAAGACGGAGGAGGCAACAAGCTAGGCAAAGACAAGAGCAAGGAGAAAGTTCCTCTACACCACCACCACCACCACATTTCACACCAATTATGGCAGCACCTCTACCACCACCACCTCCAGTTTCCACTCCATGCACAAACAGTCTAAGACATACAACTCAGTTTGCACGGAATCTTCAAAACGGAAGGCAAGCTGAGATGAAAACGGGAATCCTAGCTCTATTCTATCAAAATCCTTTCACGGGACTAGACCATGAGGATCTGTTCACCCATTTACAAAATTCTATGAGATTGCTAGCGCAACGGGAGTAACAGAAGCTGACGAAGAGTCATTGTTTAGGAGACTATTTCCTCATTCCTTAATTGGGAAAGCGAAGGAGTGGTACCTTGATCAATCGACAACAATCATGACGGATTGGAATCTTCTAGAGGAGAAGTTTCTTGAACGTTTCTTTCCACATAACCGATTCATGGAGGCTAAAACTGCGATTGCGGTATTCTGTCAAGGAGCTAATGAATCACTAAACGAAGCATGGGAGCGATACAAATCTATGTTAAGAAAGTGCAAGGGACACGGTTTCGACGAGCTCACTCAAGTTCATATTTTCCGCAATGGACTCCTTTCGGTTACAAGACCTTATTGGATGCTATGGCGGGAGGTTCTTTGATGTCAAAAAGTGCAGATGATGCAATTGCAATTATTGATAAGATGGAACTTAATGATCATCAAGGGAATCATAACCGTGGGGTGACTCAAAGAAAACCAGGTGTGCTCGAGTTAGGGATAAATGACGCTATTCTTGCGCAAAACAAGCTTATCTCACAACAAATGGAACTCTTAACTCAACATATAAAAGAGTTAAAAGATCCTTCAAAAGCTAAACAAATAGCTTGTTGTGAACTTTGCAAAGGTGAACACGACACCGAATTTTGTCCACCTCCAGGATTTGAAGAAGTTAATTACATGGCAAATCAAAGAGATTATCAACCGAGGAAACATCAACAACGAAACTATCAAGGCAACCAAGGGTACCAACCTACGGGAAACTATCAACATAACCAAGGTTATGGGGGTGGTCCTTCCAACCGTCAAAATCCCTATCAAACTCAACAACCACCGGTCGTAGCTTCAAAATTAGAAGAGACATTGACGCAATTCATGCAAATGTCAATGGCGGATCAAAAAAGTAACGATGCGGCAATTAAAAATCTTGAGACTCAAGTTGGTCAACTTGCTAAGCAATTAGCGGAACAATAATCCGGACCATCTTTCTCGGCAAATACGCAAACAAATCCTAAGGAGCATTGTAAGGCTATAAAGACGAGAAGTAGAAAAGAGTTGGTTGACGAGAGTGAAAAAAGAGAGGTAGAGAAAAAAATTGATGATATTGATGGTGAAGTTAGGAATTGGAGGGAGGAGGAAGTTGAAAAGAAAGAAAAATTGGTTGAAGTTGAAAATAGAAAAAATGGTGAAGTTGAAAATGAGAAAAATGGTGAAGTTGAAAATAAAATAAGTGAAAAAGTCATGGTGGAAGAAGTGAAGAAGAAAAAAGAGCAAAATTCTAGAAGGAAGGAGGTAGTGAGCACTACTCCGGTCCAAAATTTACCTTATCCACATGCTCCATCTAGGAGAGAAAATTAACGGCATTACGCCCGGTTCATGGATATCTTTAAACAACTCCAAGTTAATATCCTGTTTGCCAAAGCTTTGGAGCAAATGCCAAAGTATGCCAAGTTCATGAAGGACATACTCACCAAAAAGCGAAGGTATACGGAGCTGGAAAAAGTTGTTATGGATGCAAGTTGTAGTGCCATCATCCAAAGGACTCTACCGAGAAAAGAAGTTGATCCGGGGCGAGTCACCTTGCCGGTTACAATTGGCGACGTTTATGTTGGAAAGGGGTTAATCGATGTGGGGTCAAGCATCAATCTTATACCTTTATCTATTGTGAAAAAGCTTGGCAACATTGAGATTAAGGTCATCTGTATGACGTTGCAATTAGCCGATAAGTCTACTACTCACCCTCATGGAGTAGCTCAAGACGTATTGGTAAAGGTTGACAAGTTTTTCTTTCCGGTTGATTTTATTATTATTGATATTGAGGAAGACGATGATGCGTCGCTAATTCTCGGGAGACCATTCATGAAAACTGCTCGTATGATGATTGATGTAGACGACGGTTTAATGAAGGTGAGGGTACAAAATGAAGAAGTCACTTTTGACCTTTTTGAAGCAATGAAGCACTCAAATGACAAACGCGATAGTTTTCGAGTTGATGTAATTGAAGAAGCCACCTTTGAAGTTTCCAAACATGTTCATGCTATAACTCCCATGGAACTAGCTCTTAATGACTCTTTTGAAGTTTTAACACTTGAAGAAGAAGAAGCTCTTGATGAATGTTTAAAAGAATTTGATAGTCTTAAAGAGTTACAACCATGGGAAGTGGAGGAGGAAGTGTTGGAAAAGGAGGTTAAATATGAAAAGCCAATGATTGAATTGAAGGAGTTACCAAATAACTTGAAGTATGCATTCCTAGATGAAACCGAAGAAAAGTCTATTATCATAAGCAACCTTTTGCCCAAAAGTGAAGAATCCCGTTTAATTGATGTGTTAAAAAAGAATCGAGAAGCGATGGGGTGGACTCTTTCCGATCTCAAAGGAATTAGTCCTTCCTATTGCATGCACAAAATTTTAATGGAGGAGGATTTTAAGCTGGTGGCTCAACCTCAACGCCGCTTAAATCCTACAATGAAAGAGGTTGTTAGGAAGGAAGTTGTCAAATTATTGGATGCGGGAATGATCTACCCTATTTCGGATAGCCCTTGGGTGAGTCCGATGCATGTGGTTCCTAAAAAGGATGGCATTACCGTTATTCTTAATGAGAAAGATGAGTTGATCCCAACAAAGGTAGCAATGGGGTAGAGAATGTGCATTGACTATAGGCGGTTGAATACCGCAACTCGGAAAGACCACTTCCCACTTTCGTTCATGGACCAAATGTTAGAGAGACTCTCGGGACAAAAATTCTATTGTTTTCTAGATGGATATTCCGGGTACAACCAAATTGTGGTTGACTCGGCCGATCATGAGAAAACGGCTTTCACGTGTCCGTTTGGAATCTTCGCTTACCGCAAAATGCCCTTTGGGTTGTGTAATGCGCCGACAACTTTCCAAAGATGCATGCAAGCTATTATTGTCGATCTTATAGAGAAAACAATGGAAGTTTTCATGGATGACTTTTCGGTGTTTGGTGGTTCTTTTGGTTTATGTTTGGAAAATTTAGAAGTCGTGCTTGAAAGGTGTGTGAAGACTAATTTGGTACTAAATTGGGAAAAGTGCCACTTTATGGTAACGGAGGGGATTGTTCTCGGTCACAAAGTCTCGTCAAAAAGGCTTGAAGTGGATCATGCTAAGGTAGATGTGATTGAGAAGTTGCCTCCTCCAGCTAACGTAAAGGGTATCCGAAGCTTTCTTGGGCATGCCGGTTTCTACCGGCGATTCATCAAAGACTTCTCAAAGGTGGCTAGGCCTTTGAGTAACTTGCTTGCCAAGGACCAGGTATTTCTCTTATCTGATGAATGTTTAAAATCTTTTGAGATTTTGAAAGAAAAATTGGTCACCGCTCCAATCATAGTTGCTCTGGATTGGAATTTAAATTTTGAGCTAATGTGTGATGCTAGTGACTATGCTATTGGAGTGGTGTTAGGCCAAAGAAAAGACAAAAATTTTCATGCTATACATTATGCAAGAAAAGTTCTTAATGAGGCGCAAATTAATTATGTTCCATGCAGCTGGCGTTTGCCCCTGCGTAGTGGTTTGCCTAAGATTTATCCCTCCCCAGCGGAGTCATCTTCTCTTTACTTTTCGTTGTAGACCTATTTATGGGCTAATGTCCAATTGGCATTTTCTTCTTCCCCATGGAGTGCAAATTTCTTGATTCTTTTTGTATTCAATCACCTTCTACCTTGAATGTATGAAAGCCACCGATATCACACCCTCAAGTTTAAGTTGATTGAATAGGGACAGCTGTAGCACCCCAAAATTTGCCCTTTTGTTTTAACCGTAATCGACTTATGTTTTATTCATTTCGCATTCTTCCATATCACATCATTGGCTCTCGAGACATGGGATCAAGGTGTTTCTATGTCTCAAGGATTCCTTTTATTGCATGTTTATATAACAACAAGCATCAAAGACTTCGCCATTTATTTTGCCCAGCAATCGAGCACCTGATTATATCCTTCAGCAGGTAATTCTGAATGCAGCAGACAGTTCACGGGTTATTTCAGGTATTTCACATATGCAATGTCAAAAGACAAGTTTTAGAGGCTTAATGGGGATCAGAACAGATGGAAACAGGTGACTACGTAAGTTTCCCTCCACATGGCCGCAAAATTGGCCATTTTTTAAGATGGTAATCGGTTACCACAATGCGGTTTTCGATTACCTCAGGCGCATTTTGCAAAAAAATTGAATTTGCAGCATTGCAGAATTTCAATCATTTTCAACCCTTGATTTCACATGTGCATCATTGGAAGGATCTAGAATTGATTCATTTTCACCATTTCCCTCCAAATTTCAAACACTCAATTCCTAATTTCCATTCCTCTCACTAGTCCATATTCCAAACCATATTTCAATTCCTAACCTAGGGGTTATTTAATCAAATTTACTCCAAACCACACTCATTCACTCTCATTTTCAGAATTTGCTCTCAATTCTCTCTCACTCTTTTTCATTCTCAACCTTCATCTTCAACCTTCCACCAAAGCTCCATAACCAAAAAGCTTCACAAATTATGCATTGAAATTTGTGAATCCTTGAGATAAACCTTCATTGCATCTTCATCCTTGGTTCAATTCTAGTTCTACAGTTCATTTGGATCTTGTATAAGTTGTTGGAATTACTTTTGGAAGAGTTTTTTCTTATTTGTGGATTCTTGCTTGGATCTTCAAATTTCTTGCTAAAGCTTCATAGATCCTTTGATTTCTTTCTTGGATTTGTTAATTGTAGCTTAACAACACTTAACAAAGCAATTTCAGCTTTGTTGGTTAGTAATTTCTAGATTTATCTTTGATATGGCTTAATCTTGCATGTTACAATGTAGATCTTTGGCTTGTTGTTAATATGTGATCCATTGCTTGTTTTGATCTTTGATCTTGCTATTTATTTGATATAATTGGTGTTTAATTGATGTGATTTGACATGATTTTTGTGCATAATGGATTGCTTATTTATTTGGATGATTAGATAAGTTGTTTGCTGCTGAAAGTGCTTTTTGGAAGTTGATTTTCTGCTACTGTCTTAGGGGTAATCGACTATCCTGCCATTTTTCACGTTATTTTGAAGTTTTCAAGTGGGTAATCGATTACCCACATATGGTAGTCGATTACCACTGGGACAGATTGCCTTTTTCTTGTATTTTCAAGCTTGTTTGGGTTCCTTTTCATCTTTAAGCTTCATGGTTTGACGTGATGCATTTATGTGGATTATTTTTTACCTTTTCCATCATTCTTGATAGCATGCTTGTGTTTCTTCGACATGCGACTTTAAGTTTTTCATTAAGGAATGTTTATGACCATTGTGTTGCATTCTTGGTGTGTTAATCATGTTACATAATCCTTTGTACATTGTTGCTTGTTGATTGTTGATGTTTGTTTGGCTAGATTTACATCACATGCTTATGTTTACTTCTGATTTCGTAATTGCATAATCGTTCGAATTCGTTAATCAAAGTTAAGTGCATGACATTCTTGTTACGTGTCCAATTGTGCGATCTTGTGGAGTTTGCTTGTGCTTAATTTGTTAATACATGTTCATCAACTGACTTTGCTTGATGCACATTCATATTCGATCCGCACATTGTCATATACATTTCTTGAATTATGATTGCATGATCATATTTTATTCTTGAATCGCTTGATCAAATTCTAATTGTTGCTTAGTCTTGGATGCTTGCACTCTTGATGCTTGCTTTGGTTTGTTATGCATGTTCATTGATGGTCGTTGCTTGCTTGAGGTGTTGCTTTAAGTGTTCATTTATACTTGCTGCCTGCACTTTCACACCTGTTGTTCTGGACTTTGACATGTTGTTAATTGTGCACCCATGCTGCTTGCTGCTTTTTACACATGTTTCTGCCTGAAAACATGTGCTGTTAAAAACTGCCTTGCTTGTGTGTTGGATTCTACTGTTGTTTTATGCAGGAAGTGTTGTTGTAGCTGTTGTTTATGCCTTGTTTTTGTCTTGTCTTTGCATGCTCCCTTAGGGCCTCCTAGTCCAACTTTATTTTTGATTAAGCTTGGAGTAGGATAGAGATTAGGAGTTTAATCCTTGCATGATAACATTAGTTTAGTCCCTTTTAACCTCAACCTTAGGTCTATCTTTTGCATGTTAACATTAGGATAGAATTTCCTTCCGCATCCCGGCCTTAGGGCCATTTTGCATGACAACATTAGGACCAAGTTTCCCTTTAGACCTTTTGTGTGTCTTTCTCTTCTTCTCATCTCAAAACAACTTCAAAACACTTAATAAATGTGATGAACATTATGCACTACGAGCCTTAAGTATATGGGAAATGATGAGTAAGGGGTCTCTCCTTGCTTGTCTAGAGTGTCTAATGTACGTCTCGTCTGGGGGCGATATGCGACACATTCATTCCTATATCTTAGACTTTAGTGCAATATGAATCTCAAATCAAATTAATTCACTTCTCTAAAACTCATGAACAAAATTCAAACCTTTTTATCCTTCGGGATTGTTTTTCAAACTCATTTTTAGAAAGAGTATGTTATTTTTCCGTTATATCGCAGACAGGCATCGGCCCTAACTGCTGGAATGGGAACTTAACGTCGCTCATAAAAAGCACTTAACCAACCTATGGGTTTGTTAACCAAACTATGGTTGCTCTGATTTCTTATACCAGATGAGGATACGTAGGTACAAGACACTGATGTCTTGGTGAGCAACCTTCCCCCTTTCACTCATAGTTTTTTGAACTACGTTGACTCTGACTTTCCCATTGCACGAGGGAATACGTAGGCATATGACAAAAATATCCTATCGAGTCTCCTTTTTCCATTTCTTTTCCTGCTCTCGTTTCCGTTTAGTAGTAGCTTTTAGATAACCCACCCTTTTGATTAGACAATAAGCATGGATCCCGTTGAGTACAACAGACGTAAGGGGTGCTAATACCTTCCCCTTGCATAACCGACTCCCGAACCCAAGATTTGGTTTCAATGACCTTGTCTTCTCCCTTTCTTCAGGTTTTCTTTGATTGTTTCCTTTCCCTGCGTCGGGATAAATAACGTTCGGTGGCGACTCTTCTGTTTGTTTTTGCCACGTGTTTTTTTCATTTGCGACATCTTGGTACTTTCATACGGAACTGGTCCTGGCGTCGTGATGACTACAGGTGCTACCTTGTAAGGGATCGAAATCATGGTGATATCGTTTCCATCATCATTAGCCATGTCATCAACATCTTCCACATTTTCCACACCAACTCTATCAAACTACAAATATCTGTCATCGATCATTTTCTGAATACCACTTTTCAAAAGACTACAACCCTCAGATCTCAATTCACATTCTTGACAATCAAAAGAACAACCTGGGAACACACGCCCTTTCAAAAATATGTCTTTAACAAAATTCAATGGAGTCTACAAGTCATCAACATTAGTCACTAGATTCAACCTCTTCCCATCAATAATAGCATTTGTTCTGGCTACTTCATAGTTCGGCATGGGATTCTAATAAACATTGAGACCCTCATTGGTAAAATTGATAGCTTTGGAATCAAACAGATCTTGGACTTTATGCTTGAAAGCTTTACAATTATCAATGTTGTGACCAGGATCACCAGAATGGAATTCACATCTAGAATTTGTATCATATCCGAGTGGAGGAGCTCTGGTAAGAGGTGCTAGAGTCCTCTTCTGAATCAACTATAGCTAAAGCAAATGCTGCAATAACTGGGAGTATGGCATAGGTGGGGTTTCAAACTGTCTATTTTCCACTCTCGTCCTATCAGGGTAACAGCAGGGAGCATTAGCTTGTTATTGTGGGGCAGCCGGGATGGCCAATGTTGCAACTTGCTAAGTATATTGTGGTTTTGCTCTTCCTTTACCTCGATAGGAGGAAATAGAATTAGAATCCCCCTCTCTCTTCTTCGGGTTTCCTGTGTACGGCTTTTTAACTCCTCCAGATGAGGACCCACTTCTGCTCTAAATCTTTCCATACTTGATATCGCTCTCAACTCTTTCACCGACCATGAATAAATCTGAAAAACCTGCTGACATGCATCTGACCAACTTCTCATAGTACGTCCCATACAATGTATCCATAAACATATCTATAAGTTCCCTTTCCATCATTAGAGGTTGAACCCTTGCAGCCAACTCACACCATCTCTGGGCATACTCTTTGAAACTTTCATTATTCCTTTGAGACAAATTTTGTAATTGCACCCTGTTTGGTACCATGTCATTATTGTATTAGTAATGATGGACAAAGGCTTCCGCAAGATCTCTCCATCTTTTAACATGATTTCTCTCCAGCCCCATGTACCACTCCAACGAGCGTCCTGCCAAACTATCCTGAAAAAAGTGCATCAGGAGCTCCTCATCATCAGAATATGCAGACATTTTCCTGTAGTGCACCCGAATATGAGTTTTAGGACAGGTAGTCCCCTTATATTTGTCAAAGTCTGACACTTTATACTTTGGAGGGATTCTGACCTCTAGGACCAAACCAAGGTCTGTCATGTCAAAGCGAATAGATTTTTTATTCTCATAAGCCTTCATCTTCTCTTCAATCAACTTGAAACTTTTGTCAACTTCCGACGGAAGATCGACGTACATATCACACATAGAGAAGATGTCCTCTTGATGATCTTCGTCCCATTGAGGACCAGTATTACCATGCAACTCATATACACCAGCACCATTTCCTTGAACACCACCACCAACTCCTTCGCCCGAAGGTACAACAACAGTAGGGCCATTATCACCTTGGGGACCAGCATTACTCCTAGGAGGAGGGACCTAACGAATTCCACCATGTAAAACACCAGCTTCATCAACTTATGTAATTAGAGGTTAGACCAGATTTCTCAGTTGTTCCTGTCCTTGAGCTACGTTTTTCATTAGCTCCATAAATTGCATCATATGAGTCCTGACTTCCTGAAGTCCTGCTTGTAATTGATCCATGACTCTGTTGATTTCTCCGAGTTGAATACCTGTGAAAACTGAATTTCGCAATCTTGCTGATGAGAGAAAGCCAAGTAGAGATAAGAATAAAACCAGAACACTTGTTATGCAAATAAGTATGCAAATGCAAAATGCAAACATGTTTATATATTTCAGGGAGATATCCCTCTTGATTCCAGTTTCACAATAAAACGAACAGTAGAGATAGAGAATATCAAAAGCTCTGATCATAAATAAAATGAGGACAATAAGTCAATACATACAATCCACAGAAAGAAAGATAACTGAATAAAAAAGTCGGTGATCCCAACGAACAAGTCTGGTGATGATCAGATAAAAGAAAAGAAAAGATATTGAGAGCCATCATCAACTGAAGATAACCCTCCCTAACCACTGTGCTCCTTGCACCAAGTCTGGGCTTCCTTGAGCAGCTTTTTCGTGTCTGGATGCTCTGGTCTTGCAATCAATTCCTAGATAAGGATGTCACTTCTGCGTATGATATCTCCTAGACACTAACAATACTTTTCCCATGCATCTTCACCAAAGACATCTTCCATTCTGGGATCTTCAAGCCTAGGTTTCTTCAACACTGCCCGAATCTTGAGCTCTTCAAAAGCTGATAAGGTTACTTGGAGCTTCTACTCACTTATGTATTTGTGAGATGACTCTACCACAACTTCTCTCTCATTGACCTTGAGTTGCGCCTTCAACTTATCAATCTGATTATGAAGCTCGTCTTCTCTGTTCTTGTTGGCTGTCACTGTAGCATTCCATTGATCATTGAATTTGTATAGCTTCAGAGAAGCTCTATCCAAATCCTTCTTCCTATGCCGTGGAAGGTTGTTAGTGTTCTTCAGATCTTGGCCAACTCGCTCTCTCATCCTGATCTCATCAGATAACTCTTTCTTCTTCTTAGTCAATGTTTTTGTCTTTACCTTGGCCAAGTAGACAACTTCACTCTCATCATGCTTTAGCTGACTTATTTCCTTCTTCAACTCCTCATTTTCTTTTCTCAGTTCTTCCTTCTCTACCTAGAGCTTATTATAATTCAGGATATCGATCGTCGTAGGCTACTCAATTACCAAGGGATACAAAGGTTCTTCAATAGAGAATGGTAATAGTACTTCTTCAACCCTTCTTTGGATTCATTCCACATAAGGATCATAAGCTCTACAATCATCTTTACCCAAGGAAAGCTTTCCCTTCTTATGGATTTTACCCCACGCATCAACAACTATCTTCAGAATATCTGGGTCAGCTATACCAGTGAAGTACAAAGACTCTTGAACGTCTTTGTCGTTTGGCGGTCCCCTCAAAGCATATCCAAATTGTCTGACAGCGAGAAAAGGGTTATAATTGATTCCCCCTTTCCTCCTCATCAAAGGAACATTAGGGAAGCTTCCACAAATTAAAATAATCTCTTTGCCAAGCAGATCTCGGTTAAACCAAACAATATCTTTTGTAGTTAAACCCATCAGTCTTTTTGACCATTCAGAGGAATTTTTGGAATCAACGAAGGCTCCAAAACAAGGAAGATGATCCACAAATCACTTGTGGAAAAGCGGTGCACAACAAGAAACCATCTTCCCTCTTCTCTTCTTATTCTTGTAATGCACAAAATGGTATAGATCTCCTAAGAGAGTTGGCACAAGATTCTTTGATATGAAGAAATGAACAACACTCATATCTACAAAGTCTGGAACATTGGGAAATAACACAATACCATAAACACACAAAGCCAATATGGCACTAAAAACAACCCAACAACCCTCACTAGCATATTTCTGGGATTTATCCACCAAGAAAGTCAAAGAATATCCAAAAACCCCTCCTTTGCTGCAACATTATCCACTAACACAGATTTGCTCAAATAAAGAGCAGCAGCAAGCTTGTCAAGATTCGGGCTCTCCTCATAATAGAAGAAAGGTGCTTCATCCTGAATAGGAATTCCCAAGATATAAGCATACTCCTCTAAAGTGGGAACCAACAAATAGTCTAGGAAGGTGAAACAACACAGAGGAGGGTCATAGAATTACAACAGAGTGTGAGTGGCTCTATACTCATAATCTGTGACGTTATAGACGAAACTTAAAATACTCTCATAACCTCTTCTGAAGACTTCAAAAACACCGGGGTCGACCATAGCAATCAAATCAAGAAGAGGTCTCAACTCTGGTGAAGGGAACTTGTATACGATGATCTTCTTTCTGTCAACCTCCGTCTATAGAAAACCAGATAACCGGAGTCAAAGGAGAGACAAGAACCTGAAAGTACATAAACATGCAATGTTAAATGCAGAATGATTATGCATATGCAACAAGGGATCAAGGAATCAAATGCTCAAGATAGTTGTTGTGTTGTTGATTGAGTAGAACCATAACTTCGCTCTAATAAGAAACGCAGAAAACCAGAACACTGAGGTGATAAGAAAACCATAATACCCAAGATCAAAGGTTAGGACTGACGAGAAAACCAGAAAACCGGGTTGGTTGAAAGTCAAGGTTTCCTGGAAAAAAAATCCATCTCCTCTCACATGTGGGTTCTAGTCTTGGACAATATGGCAATCCTAGCATGTTATCAGTATCACGGACTCTCAGGTCAAGAAATGATGATACGTCTACCATTTCTGGTTTGGTATCATCATCAATCGAGGAGACCTCAACTGACTTTTCAATAGACGGTATCCAAAGTCATAAGCTCTCTAAGTTAACACCTTATCTCATGCACCAGATGTACAAGATAAAGTATCTCCAAAGAAAACCTCGTCTAGACGTGAATTTCGTGCAAACTTTATGTAACCAGACGCCACGCAACTCCCCACTACTCTCCACTATAATCCTAAGTGTGGACTCAAGCCTGAGTAGTGGGCTTATCTCACATGGAACAAACCCACCCAACAGCATAGCAATAGTAGCATAATAGGAGAACAATAATCATATGCAACAGTAAAATGCAAATGCAATAATATACAACAGTAAATGTACAACAGATACAACATACATATTCACAAAAATAAACACCCAACAAAGCAAAATAGACAAGTGTAACACCCCCTTTCTATACCCCAAATAATCAATTAAATCATTTAGGCACATATTAAAATTTTCATCAGAGTATAATTAAAAACATGGTAAAAAAGAGCATGTCATATTATCGTGAAATTAAAACATACAACACCTGCTTATTTAAAGATATGCAACAATGGGGTAACTTCAATAGAGGAACTTAGTCCTTACACCCACATCTCAACATTTAGAATAAAAGCGAAAAATCTAAACATTGAACATCATTAAACATGTATACATATATCATCCGGTTTGATTCACATCATCATTCATGTCTACATAAACATTCATCAGCAGATACATATACAAATGTATCACAAAAGAATTCTATACAATTCTAGCTACCTGGTGCTACATATCAGAACCAACCGACCAAAAAATGAAGACACGCTTCACAAAAAGACCTCCAGCCAACCTACTATGCAATGCCTTATAGAACATCATAAAACAGCAGAAGGGTGAGAAATATTATCATAATAATCAATGCATATAATTATATATATAACATAAAAATATACATACTCCACGTTCTCACCACATTTCGTCATAATTCATTCATATACATCGCAATGTACATATTCACAATTCACAGCATTACACATAAACATGCACATTCATGTTTCTTCACCACAATTCATCACAAAGTACACACACACACACACACACACACACACACACACACACACACACAGATATATATATATATATATATATATATATATATATATATATATATATATATATATATATATATATATATATATATATATATATATATATATATATATATATATATATATATATATATATATATATATATATATATATATATATATATATATATATATATATATATATATATATATATATATATATATATATATATATATATATATATATATATATATATATATATATATATATATATATATATATATATATATATATATATATATATATATATATATATATATATATATATATATATATATATATATATATATATATATATATATATATATATATATATATATATATATATATATATATATATATATATATATATATATATATATATATATATATATATATATATATATATATATATATATATATATATATATATATATATATATATATATATATATATATATATATATATATATATATATATATATATATATATATATATATATATATATATATATATATATATATATATATATAACACCAAGCATATTTATCATGCATATAACCACAACTCTCATCATTCCACATAAACATAGACATTCATGTTTATTCACCAATGCATCACTATACGGATGACAAATTCAAATCATAGAGACCGACATATGACTCTATGCAAATGCAATGTGGTACCAACTCAATCATCATCAAGTTCACTCAGGAACTTATTGGAACCATCGTCCACACCCCACCTGGGTACACGATGTTCACCCATTGCTCACACCCCCCATGGGCACACAATGTTTATGGATTGCTCACACCCTACACGGGCACACAATCATTCAGCAGATCCTCCTAGGAATCAAATATTATTCAGCAAATTCTCCTAGGAATCAAATATTATTCAGCAGATTCTCCTAGGAATTAAATATCATTCAGCAGATTCTCCTAGGAATCAAATATTATTCAGCAGATTCTCCTAGGAATCAAATATCATTCAGCATATTTTCCTAGGAATCAAATATCACTCAGCAGATTCTCCTAGGAATCAAATATCGTTCAGCAGATTCTCCTAGGAATCAAATATTATTCAGCAGATTCTCATAGGAATCAAATATCATTCAGCAGATTCTCCTAGGAATCAAACAACACAAGAATGCATATCATACTATCACATACAATCCATGTATATTCACATTAATCATGCCAAACAGCAACGAGCATCGTTTTACCACCCATACGGCTACGAACTCTTATCACAATAATCATGCATTTTCATTTAATTCAAACAATTCATATATTTTCCAAACGACCACATTTCACACTTCACATTTCACAATCTAGGATTCACGCCATGCGGCTACCCACAACATACCATATAACAACACACAAGCTACACATCGAACAATCAAAGATTCAAAGTTGGATGGGAACCACAAATAAACTGTTGTTCTGTCATGTTCGCTGCACCATTCGCCTAGCGAAGGTCAACACAAACGCTCGCTACCTGCTCGCCTAGCGAACACGCTAGCGAGGGCTGGTTTCTAGCTACTAGAAGTGTTCGCTACCCAGATCGCTTAGCGAAGGCTTAGCGAACCCTCGCTACCTCACTCGCCTCCAGCGAGATTGGATCATTTGGTTCTGCCCAAGTCTAGGACCATTCACTATTGGCTCGCTAGCAGCTCACTTAGCGAACCACTCGCTAGCTGCTCGCCTAGCGAGTCCTGCGATTTCTCAAAACCCTCTACTGCCCAAAATATCCAAAACTTCACAAAATCTCCCGATTTAATTCCAACAAGTTTCCATAGTCTTAGCCTAACATTCCTCGACTAAACTACACCATTTATTCCAGATTCTAATTGTTAAAACATCGGTTTCTATCGATTAAACCATTTCTGACCTAGAATAGAAAATGGGGGAAAAACATCCAAGCAATCCAAACAACACATACATAATCATACACATTGAGAAGATAATAAAATTTCACACCCTTACCCGATTAATCGAATCCTAGAGGTTGTTCTTGATGATTCTCCAAGTTTTCCTCTTTTTCCTCCTCTTTCTCTTCTTCCTCTTTCTTTCTCTTCTTTCTATTTTCTTTCTATCTCTTTTCTTTCCTCTTTTTCTTTTATAACTCTTTCTATTTTATTTCTCTCTATTATATTTTCTTCTCTCAAAATATCTACCAATTCATTTTCTCACAAAATATCTCATCTTATCATAAATTAAGGAATATCTAAAATATCCTCCAACTTAATTTCCCAAAACTCTCCAAATGATAAAATAACATAATATGCACACATAACATATTATCACACCAATACCACAAATAACATAATAATCACCCAATAAAATAAAAGACTCCACAAAATAATGGGAAATCAGAATCGGGGCGTTACAACTCTCCCCCACTTTAGAAATTTTTGTCCTCGAAAATATTACCTGATCCAAACAACTCCGGATACGACTCTCGCATCCCACTCTCTAATTCCTAAGTCATATTGCCTTCTGAAGCGCCTCCCCACGCTACTTTCACAAGCGCAATATCTTTTCCTCTTAGTTTCTTAACTTCACGGTCCAAAATCCTAATCGGTAAAGCTTCAACCGTAAGGTTATCTCTCACCTCAATCTCGAAATCCTCATTCTCATTCATCATCAAATCAACAAACTTCAAATCCAACTTTTGTTTTTCACATATGGTTGCAAGAAAATCATTCGTAGCATGTAGCATGCCAAGTCTCACACTTCTCAACGTCATTTCACAAACTAAACTCAAGTTTTCTAAAATTCTACAAAAGTTCCCATTCTCTTATCATCAATGCAGACACATGTAACAACTTCCGACTCAAAGCATCTGCCACCATGTTTTGCCTTACCTGGATGGTAATTCAAACCAAAATCACAATCCTTCAATAGCTCTAACCACCTTCTTTGTCTCATGTTCAATTCCTTTTTGACCAAATAAATATTTCAAACCCTTGTGATCACTAAAAACTTCAAATCTTGCACCATAAAGATAGTGCCTCCAAATTTTCAAAATAAACACCACTGGAAACACATCGTGCTCAACTTTACTCTTCATCGACACTAATGCAAACAAACCGAACAATTGAGCTTCGTCCGCTAAAAAGTGTCTTCAACTCTTTAATGGATAGAAAACTCTCATTCTCATCATCTTCCAAAGAAGGAAACCTCACCAACTTGTGATAACAATCTACATGAACTCTATTAAATTGCAATTGGTTCATACCCAAGATTACATCCAATCCTTCTAATGGCAAACACATTAAATCCATAATGAAGTCTTTACCATACATGGTCAAAGGACAACTTACACACACCAAAGATGTAGTTACCGACCCCAAAGTGGGAGCCTCAATAACCATCTCACCTCCCCAAGAAATCACACACAATTCAAACGCTTAACGCACTCAAGAAAAATAAACAAATGAGTCGCTCCAGTATCAATAACAGTAACTAAATGCGTACTATTAATAAAGCATGTACCTTTTATCAAACGATCTGCACTAGTAGTGTCTGACCCTGCTAATGCAAACACCTTTTCGCCCACTTGAGCTTGTTTTGGCTTAGTACAGTTAGCACTAATGTGACCCACTTCTCCATAATTATAACACTTCACTACATTCTTCCTACAATCTATAGCAGCATGCCCAAGGACTCCACAGTTAGAACATTTCACAATGGGCTTTCCACACTCAAAAGATTTGTGACCTATTTCACCACACTTGTAACACTTAATGGAACCGGAACTTCCTCCTCCAGATCTCTTATCAAAGTTTCCCCTATGCTTGCCCTTATCAACAGGTGTCACATAAGGTCCACTTCTAACTAGTTTCTTTTCCTTCCTCTCCTTCAAACTCTTGTAATGAGTGGAACGAGCCTTGCTATCTTCCTCGAAGGTTCTACAACATTCCGTCAAATCCGAAAATCTCCTTATCCTTTGATATCCCACAGCTTGCTTAATCTCAAGATGCAAACCATCCTCATATTTAATACACTTTGAGAACTCATCCGTAATCGCATCATAGTGAGGATGAAATTGAACCAACTCTACAAACTTAGCAGTATAGTCCACCACGGACATATTACCTTGTTTCAGCTCAAAGAACTCCGTCTCCTTCTTCCCTTTTACACTTTCAGGGTAATACTTCCTCAAAAATTCAGTACAAAATAAATCCCAAGTTATCTGTTCGTCATCCACTTCAAGAACCTGACGCATATCGACCCACCAATCGTCGACTTCTTCCTTCAGCATGTGAGATCCAAGTCTCACCTGATCGCCTTCAGCACAGTTCATAACTCTGAAAATCCTTTCAATCTCTTTCAACCAAATTTGAGCACCATCGGGATCAAATCTTCCTTTAAAGACCGGTGGTTGATTTTTTCTGAACTCATCATTAGCATTCACATTCGGCGCACCCTGCACCGCCCTAGCCATTGCTTCCAAAGCAGCAGCCATCACATTGTTGTTACGACCAACCATATTCTGACCATTCCCAAAAATAACAACAAGGTTAAATAACCGTTCAACCAACACAACAACGAGACAGACACAACTGACTCAACACTGGCTCTGATACCACTTAATGTAAAACCCCCTTTCTATACCCCCAAATAATCAATTAAATCATTTAGGCACATATTAAAATTTTCATCAGAGTATAATTAAAAACATGGTATAAAAGAGCATGTCACATTATCGTGAAATTAAAACATACAACACCTGCGCTTTTAAAGATATGCAACAATGGGGTAACTTCAACAGAGGAACTTGAAGGTGAGAAAAACACTTAGAAGGGGGGGGATTGAATAAGGGTTTAGAAAAAAATATGGCAATAAAACAACACAAGATTTTTATCCTTGTTCGTTGAACTCAACTAATCCAGTCCACCCTATCAAGGTGATTTGCCTTTCTCCACATGGACTTAATCCACTATATTCAAACAGATTACAGTGTCAACCACTAAGAACAACTGTCTTAGTCTTCTCAAGAAACTCTGACCACAACTTGGTCTTCTCAAGGAACCTTTTACAAATTAATGTAAACTAAACAAGTGTTTAAGATGCTTCTAAAAAGCTATATCACAAACTGTGATTTTTACACTTAGATTAAGAACGAATAAAAACTATTCAGCTTGAGTAAGATAGATTGTATAAGAGTTGTTAAATAATTCCAATGAGTTTTTCAATAATTCATTAACCTTGAAAAGATGTTGAAGACGTCCTTTTATAGTGCTGAAAGTCCAAAGCTTGAAGACTGTGCAAGTAGAGTAGTTGTAGCCTTTTGTCTTCACATGACTTTTCCTTTCTCAGAAGTAGAATGTTCAGAGAAATGCCTTTTGCCTGAATCCTTGTGTCTATCACAAATATGGAATCGTTTTGTTGGAGAGGACGTTGATAATAGTACCAAGTCTATTCACGTGCTGACATCTTTTCAAATGTAAACAACATCAGATCCTCTGATGTGCTTCTTGTTCTTCAGATCAGATTCAATGATATCAGAGTTGTAGCAACAGTGCTTTAGTGTGAGTGATCTGATCAGAGCATATTGTTTATCAGAGCCTTTGTACTTGCAGTGTAAAGTACATTCAAAGTCTTCTGAAACAATGCTTTAAACTCTTCATACAAAATCTTCAGCTACGCTTCAGATGCTTCTGCAGCTTCTGCTTCAGAGTCTTCTACAGCTTCTGCTTCAGAGTCTCTTCTGGCAGCACTCAGAGTCTTCTGATGGCTTGCTTCTGATGCTTCAGAGCTTTGCGTAGACTACTGTTAAGATGCATTTTTGCTTCCATAAGAATATTTATTTTAATATCTGAAACAAAAACACTTGAACAAAATTAGAGTATATATTTTCTTAATACAAAATTTCATTAGAGTTATCATCAAAACTTAGAGATATAATTAAACACCAATCTGTGTTCTAACAATCTCCCCCTTTTTGATGATGACAAAACATAGGAAAGTTTGTTCAATAAAAAGGATAAATATATAACTCCCCCTGAGATAAAGAATCTCCCCTTGAAATGAATACTCTAATAGAAGAAAATACTTCCCTTTTTGCATGAGTATACTATTCATATTAAGATCCTGGTTAAAAACTTCGGGTAAGAATCCTAGTTAGAATATACTTTCCAGAATCAGAGCTAGGTAATAGCTTGATTTGCTTTTTAGAACCAGAGCCTGGTTTACTCTTACTGATTTTCTTTCCAGGAACAGAGCCTGGTTTATTTTCCATAATCAGTGCCTGGTTAACTTCTAGGATCAGAGCCTGGTAATCAGAACCTACTTTGACTTATCAGAGCCTGGTTAAACCTGGTTTGAGTAAAAGTCTGGTTTGGGTATTCTCAGGGTAACTTCAATGAATTTTGTCAGATGATACGATATAGTTCTGAAAGACTAAAATTCAATGTTAGATATAATTTGTTATGTCTGAATTTCATTTTAGTAACTGTTTATATTTGAACAAACAGAATTTCTTTTTCTCCCCCTTTTTGTCATAATCAAAAAGAAAACTTTTTAAGACAGAAAAGATTAACAGAAGAAAATAGTATAAAGCTGATAATATCAACAGATGTAAAACAAATGATCAAACAGACATATTCATTTAGAGATAATCAGAGTACATCAAGAACAAAACATGATTCAGATAAAGCAAAAACAGAACAAAATAACACTTAAAGTGCACAAACATAAGAACTAAGATAAACATGATGCAAGAAGCTTAAGGATGTGGGTCATCACAGAAGTAGATTCCTCTTGCTTAGCCATCCATTTGTGTATGTTGTCTGTCTTCTTATCTTGTATTGCCATCCAGGATTTAGTTTCAGATTGACCAGCTTCCAGCACAGCAATCTTGTCTTCTAGGTCTGGATTTTCTTTCTTAACTTTAGACGAAGTAGTAGGAGCAGATTCAGATGCAGGAGTAGGAGCAGAGTCAATGATCATTGCAGATGCTGATTCTGGAGGCACAGATTCAGATGGTTGGTCTACAATCATCAGAGCTAATGGATTGGTTTCCAGAGTGACTTCAGGAGCAGATTCTTCAATAGTCTCAGAAGTAGCAGTTACTCCAGAAGTTGAAGGTGTATCCTCAAGAAGCAAGGTTGGAGATCTGTTCACATCCCATAGCGTATGTCTGACAACTTCAGCAAATCTGACCTTTGCGTCATCAGAGCAAATGGTCTTCAGATTAGAAGCCACAGAGTTGAATCTGGCAATGAACTTAGTCCAGCATTCTTCAAAAGCTTTTGGATTAATGCTCGAGAGACATTCCTCCTCTACAGAGTCTAAACTCATCCTTATTTCTTTCTTGAAACTAGCAAACAAAGTATTAACATCTATCCTGGATTTAGGTTTAAGGTAGGCTTCCAGAGGTGATGGTTTGGGTTGTTCTGGTGGGGGTGGTATGGTGAAGGTTGGGGTAATGAACAGAGGACGAGGATAAGAAGGTAATGAAGGATGTTCTGATGAAGTGAAAGCTTTGCATCTGGATGAAGATGATTTGGGAAACAAGAACTGTTTGAAATTTGATACAGAGGGAATGACATCAAATGGTGTAAAAGTATAGGGGATAAAAACAGAGTTTTGAGAGTGCAGAGGTTCAGGTGGAATGATATCTGGTTGTTGTGTTAGATAGGCTTGAAGTACAGAGGGAAGGATAGTTGAAGAAACAAGTTTATATGGAATGGTAGGGTCAGATGCTTCTATTATGGTATAAAAGTTTTTGAGTTTTAGACCATATGGAAGGGGATCAGAGGGATGAGGTTTGAAAGAAGCAAAGGATACAAACTCAGATATTTTAGGTTCATAGCCACGAAGTGAGGGTGGTGAGTTAATTTCTGGTGGTAAGTCAGATTCAGATGAATCAAATGATTCATATGAATGACAGGATGTGGAAGAGATATCAACTAAAGTTGTCAAAGGTGGAATATTTAGGACTACAGAATCAGATATGAAGGGTTCAAAAGGTTGGATAGATTCTGGTTCAGGATTAGAAGGAATGGATTGTTCTGGTTGTGGTTGTTGTTGTTCTGGTTCTTGTGGTGTTGGTTCTGTTAGTTGTGAAGTTTGTGGTTCTGGTGGGGGAACTTCAGATGATTGTGGTACAGGTGTTTGTTTGTCAGATGTGGGAATATCATATGGTCGAGAATGTGTTGGTTCAGAGGTATACTTTTTAGATGGAGTTGCTTGTGGTTGGGGTACAGAAGGAGTTGTAACAGAAGGTTTCTTAGGTTTAGAAACACGAGGAAGAGAAGGTGAAGGTGATGGTATTGGTTCATGGAGAGTTTGGTCAGATGTTAATACCTCTTTGACAGTTTCCAAAATAGAGTCTAAACTTACCTCTGGAGGATTGACCTTTTTCTTCTTGACCCTTTTGGGTTTGACAGCAGCAGCTTCACCAGTAGCCTTCCTCTTGGGTTTAGAAGATCCTTCTTCAGCAACCTTTCTCTTCTTCTTGTGTCTGGCCTCATAAAGATCGGGAGCAGGTTCACCTACTTTCTGAACCAGATTTGCTGGCAGAGGAGTTCCATCCTTTAGACACTCTGCAATGTACTTCAGAATAATCTCCCTTGGTTCATTAGCGAAGAACATAGGAAAATCATCCACTGGTATTTTTCTTTGAGTGACCTCTTCAGAATCTATTTTCTTTGGTGCATAAGTGACTTCTTCTACAACTTTTATCCTCTGAAGACTCTTCCCATTCAGAGGTTTTCCTATTGCAGAAGCTAACTCTTCCTTCATTCCAGCTTCTACCAAATGACCAACAAGACCATTCTCAGTCAGAATGTCTGAGATAAGTCTTCCCATTGGAATCCAGTTCCTCAGCTTCTGATGTTTGGTTCTGACCTCTTCCCTTGACTGTTTAATGTGTGTCCACAGATGATTAAACAGAAGATACGGCAGATCCACCTTTGTGCTCTGACTCAGACAATACATAAAGTATAGTTGATCAGTGTTAACATAGTCTGGAGAATTGGAAGATTTTCTATGATGAATGCAACTCATGAAAATCTTAGCCTAGATCCTGTAAACTAGCTTCAAATCCTTAACCTTGTTAGAAGCTTCTCCAGATGAGAAAACTTCTCTATACACATCAGTCATATTCACACGCCCAGCTGGCAGATTTGTGACACCATCAGTTTCCTCATACCCTATGAGTTTTCTTATAAGATCTTCAGTTATAACAATTTCTTTACCCAGAACATATGAGAATATAAACTTAGGGCAAGTAAAAGCATGGATCCAGAACTCCTTTACCAGAAAAGGATAAACTGGTCCCATCAGCCTATCAAAGAACTTGGTCCAACACTGTGCATCAACAATGGGACGAAGATCATACCCATTTTCAGCAAAAGATTCAAAATTAATAATGGATTCACACAAGACTTCCAGCTTGTCAATAGGTGTGAGTAATGTTCTAATAGGTTCCTTGAAAGGAACTGTGCCCATGTTTGAAGAAGAAACAGCATCCATTGAAGATTGGAACTGAGCAGAAGTTGATGATGAAGTTGCCATTGTTGTTCTTGAAGATTTAGGGTTACGGAGATGTTTGGGTTTGAGAGAGAGATGAAAGCAATGAAACAAGAAGAAATGCATACAAGGGTGTTCGTGAGAGTGAAAAGTGTGAAATGTGTAAAGTTGTGGAATTTATAGAAGAAATTAGGGCACACAAGAGTCACATGTTCAGCACGCTTGCACTTAGCATTTCATAAAAAGAATATAATCATTTCAAGCAATTAATGATTCTGACAATTGGGGGGAAAACGAGAAACTCAATATTCAAAAACAGTACCTCAAACATCAATTCAGTATTGTGCACTCCACCTTTTCAGATTCAGAGTTACACGTGTTTGCTTGCATGTGCTGCTGAAACTTCTTTGAGAAATGAAACATTAGCCAATGTTCAGATCCTCTGAGGCTTGTTAGTTCAGATTTTGCACACAATAAATAAAACAATAAACAATAAATGAATAGATTTAATACTTCAGAGTCAAAACATTTTCATCTGAGAAAAATTTCTTCTGATAAACATTTTATTCTGAACAGAAATCCATACTTATATTTTTCAGAATAAATTTGAATCTATCTTCAGCAAGGGGTTTTGTAAAAATATCAGCCCATTGATGATTTGTATCAACAAATTTTAAACTGATAACTCCCTTCTGAACATAGTCTCTGATGAAGTGATGTTTTATCACTATATGTTTTGCCTTAGAGTGTAAAATAGGGTTTTCAGACAAACATATAGCAGAAGTATTATCACCGAATATTGAAATGTTACTCTCATGGATCTGATAGTCTTCTAGCTGACTTTTCATCCAGAGCATCTGAGTGCTACAACCAGCAACAGCAATGTATTATGTTTCTATTGTTGAAAGTGCAATAGTGGGTTACTTCTTGCTGAACCACGAGATCAGATGACTTCCAAGAAACTGGCAGCTTCCAGAAGTACTTTTTCTTTCAACTCTGTCTCCAGCGTAGTCAGCATCACAGAATCCAACTAATTTATAGTCATCAGATCTTCTGTAACACAAATCCACATTTGTAGTACCTTTCAGATACCTTAGAATCCTCTAAACAGCTGTTAAGTGAGACTCTCTAGGATCTGATTGGAATCTTGCATACAGACAAACACTGAATAGAATATCAGGTCTAGAAGCAGTCAAATACAGAAGAGAACCAATCATACCTCTGTAAAGCTTTTGATCTACTTTCTTACTTACCTCTTCCTTACCAAGAGTGCTTGTAGGATGCATTGGAGTTTTGGCCAACTTGCTTTCAGTCATATTAAACTTCTTTAGAAGCTCCTTCACATACTTAGTCTGATGTATGTAGGTGCCTTCTGGAGTTTGATTAACTTGGATTCCCAGAAAGAATCTGAGTTCTCCCATCATGTTCATCTCAAATTCAACCTGCATAAAAAGAGCAAACTCCTTTCCCAGCATAATATTGGTAGATCCAAATATAATATCATCTACGTAAATTTGACAAATTAACAAATCTTTCTTAAATGATTTAAAGAAGAGAGTTGTGTCCACTTTGCCTCTGATAAAATTCTTTTCCAAAAGAAAATTACTCAGCCTCTTATACCAAGCTCTGGGAGCTTGTTTTAAGCCATAGAGTGATTTTTTTAAGTTTAAAAACATGTTCTGGAAATTTATCATTTTCACAGCCAGGAGGTTGATGAACATAAACTTCCTCTTCTATAATACCATTTAAGAAGGCACTCTTAACATCCATCTGATAAAGAGTGATGTTATTTTGTGTAGGAAAAGAAATGAGTAAGCGTTAAGACTCTAACCTGGCCACAAGAGCATAAGTCTCTGTGTAGTCAATTCCTTCTTGCTGACTATACCCTTGAGCAACTAGCCTTGCTTTGTTTCTTACAACTTCTCCTTTCTCATTCAATTTGTTTCTGAAGACCCATTTAGTTCCAATAATATTGAACCCTTTTGGTCTTGGAACCAGATCTCAAACGTCGTTTCTGGTGAATTGATTTAGCACTTCTTACATAGAAATTATCCACTCATTATCATTCAGAGCTTCATCAACAGAAGTTGGTTCAATGATAGACACCAACCCAAAAAGTGACGTTGTAGATGATCTGAGGAAAGACCTTGTTCTGATAGGGTCATCCTTCTTTCCAATTATCACATCCTCTAGATGAGAGGCCTTGATTCTAGATGATAATCCCGTAACATTTGGTTCTTCAGAAATATTCAAATTGTTCATCTGAGCAGCCAATGGAGTTGCATCTAGCGTTGCTTCTGGTTCTTTTACTTGAGCCTTTTTTGCCTTTGAGTCTTCAGAGTCTGTGAGAATTACTTCTCTATCTGCAGAATTAACAAGCTGCTTTGCCTTTTGATTGCCAAGCTTATCATCAAATCTAACATGTATTGATTCCTCCACAATCTGTGTCTCAGTATTGTATACTCTGTAGCCTTTAGAGCATTCAGAATACCCAAGCATGAAACACTTATGTGCTTTAGAATCAAACTTGTTCAGATTCTCTTTAGTATTCAACATAAAACATACACATCCAAAAGGATGGAAATAAGAAATGTTGGGCTTTCTATTCCTCCACAATTCATAGGGAGTCTTCTCCAGAAGAGGTCTTACAGACACTCTGTTCTGAATATAGCAAGTTGTGTTTATTGCTTCTGCCCAAAAATGTTTTGCCAGATTAGTCTCGTTGATCATGGTTCTGGCCATTTCTTGCAATGTTCTATTTTTCCTCTCTACAAATCCATTCTGTTGTGGAGTTCTAGGGCAGGAGAAATCATGTGCAATGCCATTTTCATTAAAATATTTTTCAAAATATTTGTTTTCAAATTCACCTCCATAATCACTTCTGACTTTAACAATCTTAAAATCTTTTTCATTCTGGACTTGTTTGTAGAAGTCAAAGAACACAGAATGTGTTTCATCCTTGTGTTTTAGGAATTTCACCCATGTCCATCTGTTGTAGTCATCAACAGTGACTAATCCATACTTCTTGACTCTGATGGATGCAGTTTTCACTGGTCCAAACAAATCAATATGAAGTAACTCTAATGGTCTTGAGGTTGAAACAACATTTTTAGTTTTAAAAGAAGATTTTGAAAATTTTCCTTTTTGACATGCTTCACAAAGAGCATCTGAGTTGAACTTCAACTGAGGAAGTCCTCTGACCAGATTGAGTTTATTAATCTGAGATATACGTCTCATACTAATATGCCCCAATCTTCTGTGCCAAACCCATTGCTCATCATTAACAGACAGAAGGCATCTTACATTCTGAACCTTAAGTTCTGAAAGATTAATTTTATAAATGTTGTTCTTCCTCTTTCCATTCAATAGGATTGAGCCATCCTTTTGACTGACAGCCTTGCAACCTTTTTGATTAAAGATTATGTCATAACCATTGTCACTTAATTGACTTATGGACAATAAGTTATGTGTTAATCCTTCAACAAGTAAGACATTAGAAATGGAAGGAAGATTACCATTGCCAATAGTTCTAGAGCCAACTATCTTGCCTCTCTGGTTCCCTCCAAACTTGACGTCTCCTCCGGATCTAAGTTCCAGGCTTTGGAACATAGACCTTTTTCCCGTCATGTGACGCGAGCAGCCAGAGTCCAGGTACCAAGATTGGTGTTTTGACTTTGCTGCGAAAGATGTCTGCAACAGATATTATTTTTTCTTTAGGTACCCAGATCTTTTTGGGTCCTTTAGGGTTAGTTGCCTTAAAGTTTTGTCTGAACTTCTGTCTTCTGACAGCAGGTTTGTTCTGACTAACTTTAGGTTTAAACACAGGAATGTTCTAACAAGAACGTGTGTGTTTAATATCATTAAGATGACCAAACTTAAAAGTAGAATACAGAGGAGTATGCTTAATGATTAGTTTATCAACAGATGTTGGATTTAAATCCTTCTCAGAAGAAGATTCATATCCAATACCCTTCCTAATATTTCTGCTTACACCATAGATCATTGAAGCCATCTTGCTTCTCTCTAAGCTTCTTGCCAGAAATCTCTGAAAACTATAGTCATATTCTTCTAAAATGTTTTTAGATTTTGACTTAGTTTCAACTTCAGAATCTTGTTGAGCTTTTTCAAATTCATTTTTAATTTTCAAATTGTTTCCCTTGAGCTCAGCAACTTCTGATTTCAGAAGATCATTCTCAGATACAAGATTGATTTCAAGCTTCTTGTACCTGAGCTTAATCTTACTATAGTTTTCTAACATTTCTGATAAACTCTCAATAAGTTCTGCTCTAGAAAGTTCAGAAAATACCTCCTCAGAGTCTGACTCTGATTCTGATTCTGATCCAGATGTTTCTGCATGGTCTTCTACGTCAGCCATGAGTTCCATGTTTGCACATTCTTCATTTGAGTCTGATGAAGATTCAGATGCATCTGAATCATCCCAGGTTGCCATCAGAACTTTCTTTTTATGATCAGACTTCCTTCTTGGCTTCTCCTTCTGAAGCTTTGGGCATTCATTCTTGTAGTGCCCAAGTTCCTTGCATTCATAGCAGACAACCTCTTTCTTTCCAGATCTTCTGTGTCCAGAAGACTCTTTACGTTGATCTAGTTTCTTGAAGTTCTTGAACTTCCTCTGTTTATGCTTCCAGAGTTTGTTGATCCTTCTGGACAACAAGGAGAATTCATCTTCTTCTTCAAAAGAAATTCTTCAGAACTTTCTTCTAAAACCTGCAACGCTTTGGCAGATTTGTTAGACTTTAAAGCAACAGACTTACATTTTTTCTGGGGTTCGTCTTCTTCTAGTTCAATCTCATGACTCCTTAGAGAGCTGATCAGTTCCTCCAGCGTGATCTTATTCAGATCCTTTGCTAGCTTCAGAGCAGTAACCATTGGTCTCCATCTGATTTGAAAACTTCTAATGATCTTCTTAACATGATCTGCAGTGGAGTAACCCTTGTCCAGAACTTTCAAGCCAGCTGTGAGAATATGGAATCTAGAGAACATAACTTCTACAGATTCAGATTCCTCCATTTTGAAGGCTTCATATTTCTGGATCAGCACCAGAGCCTTGGTCTCCTTGACTTGATAATTCCCTTCATGAGTCATCTTCAAAGATTCAAACATACCAAATGATGTTTCTCTGTTAGTAATTTTCTCATACTCAGTATGAGATATAACATTTAGTAGTATGGTTCTTGCGTTATGATGATTCCTGAATTCTTTCTTCTGAGCTTCAGTTATAGATTTTTTGTCTATCTTTTTGCCATCCCCATCAGTGGGGTGAACATAGCCATGAATGACTAAATCCCAAAGGTCAGCATCATATCCTAGAAAGAATCTTTCAATCCTGTCTTTCCAGTAGTCAAACTTCTCCCCATCAAACATAGGGGGTTTAGTGTTGATCCTATCTTTGTCCTCATATCTGTTGTTGTTGGATGTTGAAGCTTCAGCCATAATATATCAACCAAAAAATATCAAGAATTTTCTCAACTGTATCTTTTCTGTTCACGGTGAAGTGAGAGCACTAACAGAATCGAAGCTCTGATGCCAACTGAAGGTGAGAAAAACACTTAGAACGGGGGGTTGAATAAGGGTTTAGAAAAAATATGGAAATAAAACAACACAAGATTTTTATCCTGGTTCGTTGAACTCAACTAATCCAGTCCACCTTATCAAGGTGATTTTCCTTTCTCCACAAGGACTTAATTCACTATACTCAAACAAATTACAGTGTCAACCACTAAGAACAACTGTCTTAGTCTTCTCAAGAAATTTTAACCACAACTTGGTCTTCTCAAGGAACCTTTTACAAATTAATGTAAACTAAACAAGTGTTTAAGATGCTTCTAAAAAGCTATATCACAAACTGTGATTTTTACACTTATTTTGAGAACGAATAAAAACTATTCAGCTTGAGTAAGAAAGATTGTATAAGAGTTGTTGAATAATTCCAATGAGTTTTTCAATAATTCGTTAACCTTGAAGAGATGTTGAAGACGTCCTTTTATAGTGTTGAAAGTCCAAAGCTTGAAGACTGTGCAAGTAGAGTAGTTGTAGCCTTTTGTCTTCACATGACTTTTCCTTTCTCAGAAGTAGAATGTTTAGAGAAATGCCTTTTGCCTGAATCCTTGTGTCTATCACAAATAAGGAATAGTTCCGTTGGAGAGGATGTTGAGAATAGTACCAAGTCTATTCACGTGCTGACATCTTTTCAAATGTAAAACAACATCAGATCCTCCGATGTGCTTCTTGTTCTTCTGATCAGATTCAATGATATCAGAGTTGCAGCAACAGTGCTTTAGCGTGAGTGATCTGATCAGAGCATACTATTTATCAGAGCCTTTGTACTTGCAGCGTAAAGTACATTCAGAGTCTTCTGAAACAATGCTTTAAACTCTGTTAGAACACATATTGGTTCTTAATCATATCTCTATGTTTTGATGATAACTCTTACAAAATTTTGTATTCAAGAATTATATACTCTAAAATTTATTTAAGAATGTTTGCTGCAGATATTAAAGTGAATATTATTCTTCAAGCAAATTAGATCTGAACATGAAAATATGCAAGGCTCTGAAGCGTCAGAAGTGTCTCTTAGAAGAATCTGAACGCTGCCTACAGAAGGTTCTGAGCGCTGTCTACAGAAGGATCTGAAGCAGAAGCTACAGAAGAATCTGAAGCAAAAGCTAGAAGCATCTGAAGCATTGAATACTTTTGTATGAAGAGTTTCAAGCTTAGTTTATTTCAGAAGACTCTGATAGTACTACGCTACCAGTACTGAGGATCTGATCCCAAACTCTACTCTGAACAATTACACGCTGAAAGCACACTTACTGCATTGCTCTGATTCAGCAAACTCTAATGAACATCAGAAGACTCTGACTGTTCAAGACTCTGATGATATTTTGCTGAAACTTGTTGAAGAAGAATTCAAAGTTATGTCTGTTGGAATGGCCAAACGACTCTTTCCTCCTTTATGCTAGACACAAGAACACAGACAAAAAGGATTTATTTGTGCATTCTACTTCTAGGAAAGGTCATGTGATGTGAAGACAAAAAGGCTCAGCCCTTTTCAGTACACAACCTTCAACGTGAAAACTACTTGGACCTCTGTGCCTATAAAAGCAAGACTTCATCTCTCTTCTTCAGTTGACGAAATCTTTGAAAGAAATTCATTACAAGCTCTCATAGAAATCATTATCTTGCTGAATTTATTTCTAAGTTCTTAAATCTTAAGTGTAAAATCACAGTTGTGATATAGCTTAATTAGAAGCATTTAAACACTTGTTTTATTCTTACATTTGATTGTAAAAGATCCTTAAGAAGATCCAGTTGGGATCAGTAGTTCTTAAGAAGACTAAGAACAGTTGCTCTTAGTGCTTGCTATTGTAATCGGTTGATTAATAGTGGATTAAGTCCTTGTTGAGAAAGGAAAATCACTCTTGATTGGGTGGACTGGAGTAGTTGAGTTCAACGAACCAGGATAAAAATCTTTGAGTTTTTATTGCTATAAGTTTCTCTATATACTTATTCAACCCCCCCCCCCCCCCCCCTTCTAAGTATTTTCTCACCTTCAGTTGGCATCAGAGCTCTTGTTCTATGTGTGCTACCACTTCACAGTGACAGAAAAGATCCAATGAGCAAACTTTGATATATATTTGGTGGTTATTATGGCTGAAACTTTAACATCTAACAGTAACAACAAATATGAAGAAAGGGAAAGAATCAGCACAAAACCCCCTATGTTTGATGGGGGGAAATTTGATTATTGGAAGGACAGGATAGAAAGTTTCTTCCTTGGTTATGATGATGATTTATGGGACTTGGTCATTGATGGGTATGTTCATCCCACTATGGGGATGGCAAGGAAGTTGATAGAAATCAATGACTGAAGCTCAAAAGAAGGAGTTCAGAAATCACCACAAGGCTAGAACAATCTTGTTAAATGCAATATCTCATACTGAGTATGAGAAGATTACAAACAGAGAAACTGCATTTGACTTGTTTGAGTCTTTGAAGATGACACATGAAGGAAACCTTCAACTTAAAGAGACCAAGGCTCTGGCGCTAATACAGAAGTATGAAGCGTTCAAAATGGAAGAATCTGAGTCTATAGAAACTATGTTCTCTAGATTCCAGATCCTTACAGCTGGTCTAAAAGTTCTGGACAAATGCTACTCAACTGCTGATCATGTGAAGAAGATCATCAGAAGCTTGCCTATCAGATGGAGACCTATGGTCACTGCTCTGAAGCTTGCTAAGGATCTGAACAAGATCACTTTGGAGGAGCTAATCAGCTCACTAAGGAGCCATGAAATTGAACTTGAGGAAGATGAGCCTCAAAAGAAAGGTAAGTCAATTGCTTTAAAATCTAACAAATCTGTGAAAGCTTTGCAGGTATTAAAAGAGAGTTCTGAAGATTCTTCTTCTGAAGAAGAAGATGAATTGTCCTTGCTGTCCAGAAGAATCAACAGACTTTGGAAGCACAAACAGAGGAAGTTCAAGAACTTCAAGAAGCCAGATCAGCGCAAGGAGTCCTCTAGACCAAAAAGATTTGGAAAGAAGGAAGTTGTTTGTTTTGAATGCAAACAACCTGGTCATTACAAAAATGAATGTCCAAAGCTTCAGAAAGAAAAGCCCTGAAGAAAGCCTGAGCACAAGAAGAAGGTTCTAATGGCTACATGGGATGATTCAGATGAATCTGGATCCTCATCAGAATCTAAAGATGAATGCGTCAACATGACTCTGATGGCAGGCATTGAAGATCAGAATGAAGGATCATCTGGATCTGAGTCTGATTCTGAATCTGACTCAAAAGAGGTACTTTCTGATCTCACTAGGGAAGAGCTTATTAAAGTCTTATCAGAAGTCCTGAAAAATTATAATTAGATTAAGCTCAAATGCAAGAAGCTTAAATGCAATCTTGGATCTGAGAATAATCTGTTAAGATCAGAAGTTGCTGAGCTAAAAGAGAATAATTTGAAAATGAAAGCCAATTTTGAAAAAGCTCAACAAAACTCTGAATCTGAAAGTAAGTCTAAATGCAAAAACATTTTAGAAGAATATGACTTCAGCTTTCAAAAGTTTCTTGCTAAAAGCATAGATAGAAGCAAGATGGCTTCAATGATCTATGGGGTTAGCAGAAACAACAGGAAAGGAATTGGATATGAATCTTCCTCTGGAAAGGATTTAAATCCAATGCCTGTTGATA
The DNA here is from genome assembly GCA_963859935.3 of Lathyrus sativus. NCBI lineage: Eukaryota > Viridiplantae > Streptophyta > Magnoliopsida > Fabales > Fabaceae > Lathyrus > Lathyrus sativus. Next base: position 428,572,712 of record OZ012737.1, read on the forward strand.
AACTTGTTATTAAGAAAACTCCCTTATACTCTCATTTCAAGTTTGGTCATCTGAATGATATTAAACACACACGTTCTGATCAGAACGTTCCTGTGTTTAAGCCAAAAGTAAGTCAGAACAAAACTGTTGTAAAAAGACAGAAGTTCAGACCAACTTTCAAGGCAACTAACCCAAAAGGACCCAAAAAGATATGGGTACCTAAGGATAAGATAATCCCTGTTGCAGATGTATTTAGCAGAAAAGTCAAGACGCTAGTCATGGTACCTGGACTCTGGCTGCTCATGTCACATGACGGGAGAAAGGTTTATGTTCCAAAGCCTGGAGCTTAAATCTGGAGGAGAAGTGAAGTTTGGAGGGAATCAGAAGGGCAAGATCATTGGCTCTGGTACTATTGGCAATGGTAACCTTCCCTCTATATTTAATGTTCTTCTTGTAGAAGGATTAAAGCATAATCTATTATCCATAAGTCAATTAAATGACAATGGTTATGATATAATATTTAATCAACAATGTTGTAAAGCTGTTATTCAGAAGGATGGCTCAATCCTATTTAATGGAAAGAGGAAGAACAACATTTATAAAATCAATCTTTTAGAACTTAAGGTTCAAAATGTTAAATGCCTCTTGTCTGTTAATGATGAGCAATGGGTCTGGCACAAAAGATTGGGGCATATTAATATGAGACGTATATCTCAGATTAATAAACTCAATCTGGTCAGAAGACTTCCTAAGCTGAAGTTCAACTCAGATGCTCTCTGTGAAGCATGTCAAAAAGGAAAATGTTCAAAATCTTCTTTTAAATCAAAAAATGTTGTTTCAACCTCAAGACCATTAGAATTACTTCACATTGATCTGTTTGGACCAGTGAAAACTGCATCCATCAGAGGCAAGAAGTATGGATTAGTCATTGTTTATGACTACAGCAGATGGACATGGGTAAAGTTCCTAAAACACAAGGATGAGTCACATTCTGTGTTTTTTGACTTCTGCAAACAAGTTCAGAATGAAAAAGAGTTTAAAATTATTAAAGTCAAAAGTGATCATGGTGGTGAATTTGAAAACAAATATTTTGAAAAATATTTTAATGAAAATGGCATTGCTCATGATTTTTCCGTTCCTAGAACTCCACAACAGAATGGAGTTGTAGAGAGGAAAAATAGAACTCTGCAAGAAATGGCCAGAACCATGATCAACGAGACTAATCTGGCAAAGCACTTTTGGGCAGAAGCAATAAATACTGCTTGTTACATTCAGAACAGAGTGTTTGTAAGACCTCTTCTGGAAAAGACTCCCTATGAATTATGGAGGAACAGAAAGCCCAACATTTCATATTTTCATCCTTTTGGATGTATTTGTTATATGTTGAACACTAAAGAGAATCTTAACAAGTTTGATTCTAAAGCACATAAGTGATTCATGCTTGGGTATTCTGAACGCTCTAAAGGCTACCGAGTATACAATACTGAAACACAGATTATGGAGGAATCTATACATGTTAGATTTGATGATAAGCTTGGTATTGAAAAGCCAAAGCAATTTGAAAGTTCTGCAGATAGAGAAGTAATTCTCACAGACTCTAAAGGCTCAGAGGCAGACAAAGCTCAAGTGAAGGAACTAGAAGCAACGCCAGATGCAATTCCTTTGGCTTCTCAAATGAACAACTTGAATATTTCTGAAGAATCAACTGTTAGAGGATCATCTTCCAGAATCAAGGCCTCTCACCCAGAGGATGTGATCATTGGAAAGAAGGATGACCCCATTAGAACAAGATTCTTCCTCAGATCATCTGAAGCATCATTATTTGGGTTGGTGTCAGTTATTGAACCAACTTCTGTGGATGAAGCTCTGCAAGGCAATGACTGGATAATTGCCATGCAAGAAGAGCTCAATCAGTTCACAAGAAATGATGTTTGGGATTTGGTTCCAAGACCAAAAGGATTCAACATAATTGGAACTAAATGGGTCTTCAGAAATAAGTTAAATGAGAAAGGAGAAGTTGAAAGAAATAAAGCAAGGCTTGTTTCTCAAGGTTATAGCCAGCAAGAAGGAATTGATTATACAGAGACTTATGCTCCTGTAGCCAGGTTAGAGTCTATTCGTTTACTCATTTCTTTTGCTACACAAAATAACATCACTCTATATCAGATGGATGTTAAAAGTGCCTTTCTAAATGGAATTATAGAAGAAGAAGTTTATGTTCACCAGCCTCCTGGTTTTGAAAGTGAAAAATTTCCAAAATATGTTTTCAAACTAAAGAAATCTCTTTATGGTTTAAAACAAGCTCCCAGAGCTTGGTATGAGAGATTAATCAATTTTCTTCTTGAGAAAAATTTCATCAGAGGCAAAGTGGACACAACTCTCTTTTGTAAAACATTTAAGAAAGATCTTTTAATTTGCCAAATATATGTGGATGATATTATATTTGGATCTACCAATGTTATGCAGGGAAAGGAGTTTGCTCAATGTATGCAGGCTGAGTTTGAGATGAGCATGATGGGAGAATTGAGATTCTTTCTGGGAATTCAAGTCAACCAAACTCCAGATTGCACTTACATTCATCAGACCAAATATGTTAAAGAGCTTCTGAAGAAGTTTAACATGACTGATAGTAAGATGGCAAAGACTCCTATGCATCCAAAAAGTACTCTTGGTAAGGAAGAGGTAAGTAAGAAAGTAGATCAGAAACTCTATAGAGGTATGATAGGATCTCTTCTCTACTTAACTGCTTCTAGACCTGATATTTTATTCAGTGTATGCTTGTGTGCAAGATTCCAATAAGATCCTAGAGAATCACACTTAACAACTGTTAAGAGGATTCTAAGGTATCTGAAAGGTACTTCTAATGTGGGTTTGTGTTACAGAAAATCTGATGATTTCAAATTAGTTGGATTCTGTGATGCTGGCTACGCTAAAGACAGAGTGGAAAGAAAAAGTACTTCTGGAAGTTGTCAATTTCTAGGAAGAAATTTAATCTCCTGGTACAGCAAGAAGCAACCTACAATTGCACTTTCAACTACAGAAGCAGAATATATTGCTGCTGTTGGATGTAGCACGCAGATGCTCTGGATGAAAAGTCAGCTAGAAGACTATCAGATCTTTGAGAGTAACATTTCTATATTCTGTGATAATACTTCTGCTATATGTTTGTCTAAAAACCTCATTTTACACTCTAAGGCAAAACATATAGAAATTAAACATCATTTCATCAGAGACTATGTTCAGAAGGGTATTATAAACTTGGCCTTTGTTGATACAGATCATCAGTGGGATGATATTTTCATAAAACCCCTTGCTGAAGATAGGTTCAAATTTATTTTGAAAAATATTGGTATGGATTTTTGTCCAAAATGATATTTATCAGAAGCAAATTTCTCAGATGCAAAATGTTTAAAATTCTGAAGTATTTCATCTGTCAATTATTTTATTTCTTGAGTTATTATTATTATTATTATTATTTGTGTGTATCTGAACTAACCAATCTTAGAGGATCTGAACGTTGGCTAACGTTTCATTTCTCAAGAGAATTCAGAACCACATGCAAGCAAACACGTGTCACTCTGAATTTGAAAATATGGCATGCACATTACTGAAGAGACATTTGAGGTATTGTTTGAATAGTGAAAATGTTAATTTTCCCCCCAAATTGTCAGAATCAATTAATGATTTGAAATGATTTTTTATTCTTTTCATTAAATGCCATTAATTTCTAAGTGGAACGTGCTATTTGTGACTGTTTGTGTGCCCTATTTCTTTCTCTATAAATACCACATTTCACACCATTTCACACTTTTCACTTCACCAACAATATATGCATTTCTGTTTTCTATTTTCTCTTCATAAAAACCCTAAACCTTCATCCAAATCTTCTTCATCTTCAACAATGGCAACATCATCCTCAACATCAGCTCAGTTTCAATCATCTATGGCTGCAGTTGCGTCAGCAAACATGGATGCTACTCCCTTTAAGGAACCTAAGAGAACATTGTTAACCCCTGTGGACAAGCTTAAAGTTCTTTGTGAATCCATGGTGGAATTTGACTCTCTGGCTGACAATGGGTTTGAGTTACGTTCTATTATTGATGCACTAGGCTGGGTTAAGTATTTTGACAGGTTGTTTGGTCTAGTGTATCCACACTTGGTGAAGGAATTTTGGGTTCATGCTTCTGTTTATCCAAAGTTCATCCTCTCTTCTTTTCTGGGAAAGGAGATCATCATCACTGAAGATCTCATCAGAAAACTCATAGGGTACGAGGAAACTGATGGAGTGTGTCATCTTCCAGCTGGGTGTGTTGACATGGAAGAAGTGTATGAGGAAGTTATTGCATCTGGACAGGCTTCTAACAAATTTAAGGATCTGAAGCCTGACTACAAAATCTGGGCAAAGATTTTTCTGGGATGCATCAATCACAGAAAATCAACAAATTCTCCAGATTATGTGAATAATGAACAACTCTACTTCATGTACTGCTTAAGTCAGAGTACAAAGGTAGATCTTCCATACATTCTCTTTATGCATCTATGGAATCACATCAATGCATCCAGAGAAACCATAAAGGATAAGGGACAGAAGATCAGGACGTAGATTCCCTTTGGAAGATTGATCTCAGACATTCTGATAGAGAATGGTCTCGTAACTGCTCTTTATGAAGCTGGAGTTAAAGAAGAGCTTGAATCAATTGTTGGAAAACCATTGAATAGAAAGAGTCTTCAGAGGCTAAAAATTGTTGATGAACTCACAGCTGCTCCTAAGAAGCTGAATGTCTCTGAAGTTAGTCAGAGGAGGATTCCAGTTCAAGACTTTCCACTCTTTGGTGCTGAAGAACCTGGGGATATTATTATTAGGTATATTGATGCGTGCAAAGCAGATGGAACACCTTTCCCTGCATATATTCTGATTCATGCTAGAGAACCTATGCAAGATTTGTATGATGAGAACATGAGGAAAAGAAAGCAATTAGAGGCAGAAGAAGCTGCTGCTCAGAAGAAACAAAGAGTTGCTGAAAAGCCACAGAAGCAGATCAAGAGAAAAGCTTGTGGAGAAGTTCCCTCTGATCCTACCAAGCGCATCAAAATAAAAGGTACTAAAACATCTTTACCTTCTATTTCTAAGATTGCTGTAAATGTATCAACAATTAGTTATATGCCTGAACCTCCTCCCACTTAAAATCAAACTATTCCTGCTCCATCTCAAACCTCTGAACCACCAAAATCATCTGATCTTATTTCCACTACAACACATAAATCATCTGATATTCCACAATCAGAACCACAAACAAAACCAATAGAACAACCTACAACACAACAACAACCTGAAATTCAACAACCAACTGCATCTAAACCCATACAATCTGACCCAATTACATCTAAACAAGTTGCATCTTAACCAGTTGTATCTGAACCACCAACATCCAAACCTTCTGATATTCAACCAGAACCATCCAATCCTATTGAAACAAATATACCTGATACAGAGGTTCTGAACATTAAACCTCTCAAGATTGTATTTGAAGTTTCTTCTACATCTTGTACCCCAACCACCTCATATGATTCATCTGAATCTAATGTCTATCTTGATGTTATTTCACCTCCCTCTCTCATAGAATTTGAATCTAAACAACCAGAACCACCTGTTTCATCTGAAACTCTCATTCCTGAACCCATTCCATCACCTAAACCCAGGACATCTGAATTTGTTTCAGTTGCTTCTTTTAAACCTTTTCCCTCTGATCCACTTCCTTCTGGTTTAAAGCTTAAACATTTCTATACCAGAATAGAACCAACTGACACAATCATTCCATTTAAACCTATGACTTCCACTATTCTACCATATGTTCTTCAAACCTATTTAAAAGAACTGCCAGATATGATTTCATCAGAACCTCTGTTGTTTGATAAATCTGTTTTCACTCCTTACACTTCCACTACATTTGATGTTGTTTCCTATGCATCACTTGTAAAACCATCTCTGGTTAATGCCTTATCCAGATCCAGACCTACCACTTCATCTGACCATCCATCTCTTCCTTTCTACCCTCGTCCTCTGATCATCATTCCAAAATTCATCATACCACTTCCACCTCAACCCAAGCCATTCACTTTGGAAATCCTTCTCAAACCAAAAACTAGGCTAAACGTTGATACTTTATTTGCAAATTTTCTGAAAGAGATAAAGATGAATTTAGGCTCTGTACAGAAGAGATGTTTGTCAACCATGGATGCAAATGAATCTGATGCTATCTGGAATAGCTTCATTACCAGATTCAATATTGTAGCCTCAAATTTGAAGAATGTATGTTCTGATGATGCGAAGCTCAGATTTGCTGAAACTGCCAGAAGCATGATTTGGAATGCGAAAAGATCTGCACCTTTGCTTCTTGAAGATGTTCCTTCATCTTCTGAAGTAACTGCTACAAAAGCTTTTGCAGAATCTGCTTCTGAAGAAAATCCTTTGGCTATGACAATTGTGAAAAATCCCTCTGGATATGTTGCTCCTGACTCTGCATCTCCAATGCAAATTGACTCTGCACCTGCACAAGAATCTGCTCCATCTACATCTACTGAGATCAAGAAAGAGAATCCAGATCTAGAAGATAAGATTGTTGTATTGGAAGCTGGACAATCTGAGATCAAGTCATGGATGGCCAAGCAAGACCAGAAGTCTAAAGACATGGCACAATGGATGTCTAAACAAGATCAGAAGAATGAGAACATTGCTAAATGGATGACAAAGCAAGAAGAATCTTCATCTGAGATCACTCATCTTCTGAAGATGATTCTGTCCAAGCAAACCTAGTTTATGTTTTTCTGTGTCTAATATTTGTGCACATGTAATTGAATTCTTATCTGATGATGTGTCTGTTTGTTATCTGAATGAATGAATGACTCTGCTGTTTTCTCTACATGAATATATCCTTTTATTTGTCTTTAAAAGTTTTACTTTTTGATTATGACAAAAAAGGGGGAGAAAATGGATCTGACTGTTCAAATAAACTCTACCTAAATGAAACTCAGACATATCAATTATAACTAACATGAACTCTTAGTATTTTAGATCATTTGAAAAATATGAAAAATTCTTTAAAAGTAACTCTGAGATCCCCAGATAAAGTTTTAACCTATCAGGCTCTGATTCTGAAACATGCATCCAAAGTCAAGATCTAAGTTTTTGGAACAATCAGGCTCTGATTCTATAAAGAATACTCATGCAAAAAGGGAAGTTTCTATTTCTTCTAAGTATTCAATTCAGGGGGAGATTCATCATCTCAGGGGGAGTTATAATTATATTGTTATTGAACAAAATTTTTTATGTTTTTGTCATCATCAAAAAGGGGGAGATTGTTAGAACACAGATTGGTTCTTAATTATATCTCTATGTTTTGATGATAACTCTTACGAAATTTTGTATTCAAGAATTATATACTCTAAAATTTGTTTAAGAATGTTTGTTGCAGATATTAAAGTGAATATTATTCTGGAAGCAAATTAGATCTGAACATGAAAATATGCAAGGCTCTGAAGCGTCAGAAGTGTCTCTTAGAAGAATCTGAACGCTGCCTACAGAAGGTTCTGAGCGCTGTCTACATAAGGATCTCAAGCAGAAGCTACAGAAGAATCTGAAGCAAAAGCCAGAAGCATCTAAAGCATTGAAGACTTTTGTATGAAGAGTTTCAAGCTTAGTTTATTTCAGAAGACTCTGATAGTACTACGCTGCCAGTACTGAGGATCTGATCCCAAACTCTGCTCTGAACAATTACACGCTGAAAACGCACTTGCTGCATTGCTCTGATTCAGCAAACTCTAATGAACATCAGAAGACTCTGACTGCTCAAGACTCTGATGATATTTTGCTAAAACTTGTTGAAGAAGAATTCAAAGTTATGTCCGTTGGAATGGCCAAACGACTTTTTCCTCTTTTATGCTAGACACAAGAACACAGAAAAAAAGGATTTATTTGTGCATTCTACTTCTAGGAAAGGTCATGTGATGTGAAGACAAAAAGGCTCAGCCCTTTTCAGTACAAAGCCTTCAACGTGAAAACTACTTGGACCTCTGTGCCTATAAAAGCAAGACTTCATCTCTCTTCTTCAGTTGACGAAATCTTTGAAAGAAATTCATTACAAGCTCTCATAAAAATCATTATCTTGCTGAATTTATTTCTAAGTTCTTAAATCTTAAGTGTAAAATCACAGTTGTGATATAGCTTAATTAGAAGCATTTAAACACTTGTTTTATTCTTACATTTGATTGTAAAAGATCCTTAAGAAGATCCAGTTGGGATCAGTAGTTCTTAAGAAGACTAAGAACAGTTGCTCTTAGTGCTTGCTATTGTAATCAGTTGATTAAGAGTGGATTAAGTCCTTGTTGAGAAAGGAAAATCACTCTTGATAGGGTGGACTGGAGTAGTTGAGTTCAACGAACCAGGATAAAAATATTTGAGTTTTTATTGCTATAAGTTTTTCTATATACTTATTCAAGCCCCCCCCCCCTTCTAAGTATTTTCTCACCTTCAAACTCTTCATACAAAATCTTCAGCTACGCTTCAGATGCTTTTGCAGCTTCTGCTTCAGAGTCTCTTCTGGCAGCGCCCAGAGTCTTCTGATGGCTTGCTTCAGAGCTTTGCGTAGACTACTATTCAGATGTATTTTTGCTTCCATAAGAATATTTATTTTAATATCTAAAACAAAAACACTTGAATAAAATTAGAGTATATATTTTCTTAATACAAAATTTCGTTAGAGTTATCATCAAAACATAGAGATATAATTAAACACCAATCTATGTTCTAACAGAACTTAGTCCTTACACCCACATCTCAACATTTAGAATAAAAGCGGAAAATCTAAACATTGAACATCATCAAACATGTATACATATATCATCCGGTTTGATTCACAACATCATTTATGTTTACATAAACATTCATCAGCAGATACATATACAAATGTATCACAAAAGAATTCTATACAATTCTAGCTGCCTGGTGCTACATATCAGAGCCAACCGACCAAAAGATGAAGACACGCTTCACAAAAAGACCTCCAGCCAACCTACTCTGCAATGCCTCATAGAGCATCATAAAACAGCAAACGGGTGAGAAATATTATCATAATAATCAATGCATATAATTATATTTATATAACATAAAAATATACATACTCCACGTTCTCACCACATTTCATCATAATTCATTCATATACATCGCAATGTACATATTCACAATTCACATCATTACACATAAACATACACATTCATGTTTCTTCACCACAATTCATCACAAAGTACACACACACACACACACACACACATATACACACACACACACACACAAATATATATATATATATATATATATATATATATATATATATATATATATATATATATATATATATATATATATATATATATATATATATATATATATATATATATATATATATATATATATATATATATATATATATATATATATATATATATATATATATATATATATATATATATATATATATATATATATATATATATATATATATATATATATATATATATATATATATATATATATATATATATATATATTTATATATATATATATATATATATATATATATATATATATATATATATATATATATATATATATATATATATATATATATATATATATATTTATATATATATATATATATATAACACCAAGCATATTTATCATGCATATAACCACAACTCTCATCATTCCATATAAACATAGACATTCATGTTTATTCACCAATGCATCACTATACGGATGACAAATGCAAATCATAGAGACCGACATACGACTCTATGCAAATGCAATGCGGTACCAACTCAATCATCATCAATTTCACTCAGGAACTTATTGGAACCATCGCCCACACCCCACTTGGGTACACGATGTTCACCCATTGCTCACACCCCCCATGGGCACACAATGTTTATTGATTGCTCACACCCTACACGGGCACACAATCGTTCAGCAGATGCTCCTAGGAATCAAATATTATTCAGCAGATTCTCCTAGGAATCAAATATTATTCAGCAGATTCTCCTAGGAATCAAATATCGTTCAGCAGATTCTCCTAGGAATCAAATATTATTCAGCAGATTCTCCTAGGAATCAAATATCATTCAGCAGATTCTCCTAGGAATCAAATATCACTCAGCAGATTCTCCTAGGAATCAAATATCGTTCAGCAGATTCTCCTAGGAATCAAATATTATTCAGTAGATTCTTCTAGGAATCAAATATCATTCAGCAGATTCTCCTAGGAATCAAACAGCACAAGAATGCACATCATAATGCTTCACGTACAAAATGACTCAAGACACTCTTGAAATGCATACATATTCATAAATTTATTCATGCATTCATCTTGTACTATCACATACAATCCATGTATATTCACATTAATCATGCCAAATGGCAACGACATCGTTTTACCACCCATACGGCTACGAACTCTTATCACAATAATCATGCATTTTCATTTAATTCAAACAATGCATATATTTGCCAAACGGCCACATTTCATACTTCACATTTCACAATCTAGGATTCACGCCATGCGGATACCCACAGCATACCATATAATAGCACACAAGCTACACATCAAACAATCGAAGATTCAAAGTTGGATGGAAATCACAAATAAACTGTTGTTCTGTCACGTTCGCTGCATCATTCGCCTAGCGAAGGTCATCACGAACGCTCGCTACCTGCTCGCCTAGCGAACACGCTAGCGAGGGCTGGTTTCTAGCTACTGGCAGTGTTCACTACCCAGCTCGCTTAGCGAACTGTTAGGACAGTGGTAAAGTGTCGGGTTTTTGTTCTCGTCTCCACAGGGAATTTGAGATATTGCTGCCGTTCGACGGTTGTCAAGTTCTTAACTTTATAGTAACAAAAGGGGTTTGGTTTTTAGTTACGGTATCTTGCATAAAAGGTAATAAATTGGGGTAAAAGATTGATTTTACGATTTAATGAAGATTGTCAAAGTTAGGGTTCGGTAATCACTTTGCTTGTATATGTTCGTCAACAATACACATAAACTCCTTTAGATGATAAACACATTCACAATATCCTCCCAATGTGATTATTTCTAACTCACATTGTGGTTTTTCCCATTTTGATCCATTGTTGATTTCTCACATAATCTATCAAAATAACAACATTTAGGTTTAACATTTTTCATGAACAACCACATTCAAAACTATTTCTAGCTTAAGAAAGTAGAAGGATGAAAACCTAGGTCAACAGTTGGAAAATATCTTTCAATCATAAACCAACACAAAGAGTTATAGATAAAGCAAGGTTTTCACCATATATTCATCATCCAAGAGTTTACACGTGAAGATCATCCATATACATACAAAGCTTAATGATCACCTACATATAACCTTGACAAAATGAAGAACTTAGCTACTCATTTTCATGGTAGCTTGCAAAAGAAGTTTCGGAAGAAGGTTGATGAACATCCGAGTCGAAGAATCCAACTTGGATGATGATCCACCTTCTTTTTGTAGAATAATGTTTAGAAATTAAGAAAATAAGAGATAACGGGTTTCTAGGTCACCAAAATCTCTTATGCAGCAAAACTAGTGAAAAATATGGTATGTGTTCAAAAAGTACATAGGGCTACTTATAGAAAAAGTTATTGTCCTGTCACACTCGCGACCTCGTTTGCCTAGCGAGCTAACAACGAGTGTTCGCTACAGCCTCGCCTAGCGAACATGCTAGCGAGGGCTGAGGAAAATATTCTGGAATGCTTCGCTACTTGTTCGCTAGGTGCTCGCCTAGCGAGTTCTTTGCCACCTGCCTCGCTATGGGAGTGTTCGCTAGCAGCTCGCTATGGGCTCGCCTAGCAGACAACTCGTTGCAACACTCGCCAGATGTTCGCCTAGCGAACATGCTTTTGCTCTTGTTCTTTCTTGATTCCTTTGTCAACTTTCTTGTGTCTTCAAATTCTACCCTTTCATGCTCAAATACTGCACAATAACACACAAATTAAAAGGACCAAGAGCATTTCACATCATATTGCATATCAACAAAAGCAAGGTGGTTTTGAATCGAAATTAGACCAAAAATGAGCGAAAAATGCCCACATTTGATAGCTCAAATAAGCACAATTGAGCATCTAACAACTCTCCCCAACTAGAATCTTGCTTGCTCTCAAGCAAAGTATGCCTCTTGAAGAACAAGAGGATTTGCTTAAAGAAAAAGGTTTATCCGAAGTTGGATCAAATGGCTCAAAAACAAGCAACTTAACCAGACATGCGTTCCCAATGGATAGAACAACACAATACACAAAAAATAAAATCTTATAGCAATGCAAAACATATATCAATCAACAACAATGATATCCTGAATGAATCACCCTATCACTCCTCTTCGAATAAAGATTGAAGAGATCACGCGTTTACAACCGCGGGTGCAATCTCACTCTCCAACAAACAATGCCAAACTCAATTCAATTCATACAATCTCACTAAGGTCTTTTTCTGTTGTAGCTTGGTCAGGTTAACAAACAAGGGACATATCTAAAGCCATTGAAAACGAAGTTGTCGACGTCAAAAAGATAATCACTATACAACTATTCACACATCTCACATTCATTTAACTTATTTCTCATTTGAAACCTTCACAACTCTTATTTCACAACTCAAATTTTTTCAATATTTTTCTTCAGAGCAAGCATTCATTTTCATTCTTTTCTTTTGATAACTTTTTTTCTTTTTCACACCGTATTCACAAAACAAGTGTTTCTCTTTTTCTAATTTCTTTTCAATGCTTGCTTGTTTGTTGAAGAGTTGTGGCAAACTACCAACTTACAAGTTCGTTCTCCCCAACTTATCTCTACTTCTTGCATAAGTGAATGCTCTTTACTTTTGACGGCAAAAGAACAATAATAAAAACATTTCAGGTTTTCAAGAAAAATATTTTTGAAGTCTCACTTTGTTTCAAGCTGAGATTCAACTGTTTAAGCTCAAAGGGGTTAACAAATACTCTCTGCTCACGGGTAATTTGTATTTGGAACTGGTTGTGCTCAAAAGAAACAAGTGCCTTGTTCATTTCTAATTGCTTCCACAAATTCTCAATAATAGAAGAAATAGCATGAATTAAAAGAATCAACACAGTTCATTAGAATCCAGCATTTATTTGTACAATGGAGGTTTCCTCATAATTTGTGGTCTTAAGTCCTAAGTGAATCATTCATTCAATCATGTTGCAAAAAGAACAATATTCAATTACAACAAGAATAAAGTTCTTCATGCATTCTAGAGTTCTAACCGCAGGTAACCATGTAACTTAGCCGTATTTTCTTGTTTATTTTTATCATTGCCATCCAAGCTCGGATGCACCTTCGTTGGATACTTCTTTCAGAGAGCAACCAATCTAGAAGGTTTTGACACCCAACAACCACAAAAATTATTAACAGAATAATTTAAAACAAACACAATAATTTAAAACAAAACATTAACCATTAAAATAAAAATAGTGTGCGTGGGGGACAAAACACCCTAAAAAGTACAACCCAGAATATCTGAAAATAAAACAAAATACTAAAAATGAAAAAAATAACAACTTAGTCCTCTTAGGGAATTTGAGATATTGCTACCGTTCGGCGGTTGTCAAGTTCTTAACTTTATAGTAACAAAAGGGGTTTGGTTTTTAGTCACGGTATCTTGCATAAAAGGTAATAAATTGCGGTAAAAGATTGATTTTACGATTTAATGAAGATTGTCAAAGTTAGGGTTCGGTAATCACTTTGCTTGTATATGTTCGGTCAACAATACGCATAAACTCCTTTAGATGATAAACACATTCACAACATCCTCCCAATGTGATTATTTCTAACTCACATTGTGGTTTTTCCCATTTTGACCCATTGTTGATTTCTCACATAATATATCAAAATGACAACATTTAGGTTTAACATTTTTCATGAACAACCACATTCAAAACTATTTCTAGCTTAAGAAAGTAGAAGGATAAAAACCTAGGTCAACAGTTGGAAAATATCTTTCAATCATAAATCAACACAAAGAGTTTTACATAAAGCAAGGTTTTCACCATATATTCATCATCCAAGAGTTTACACATGAAGATCATCCATATACATACAAAGCTTAATGATCGCATACATCTAACCTTGACAAAATGAAGAACTTAGCTACTCATTTTCATGGTAGCTTGCAAAAGAAGTTTCGGAAGAAGGTTGATGAACATCTGAGTCGAAGAATCCAACTTGGATGATGATCCACCTTCTTTTTGAAGAATAATGTTTAGAAATTAAGAAAATAAGAGATATTGGGTTTTTAGGTCAAAAAAATCTCTTATGCAGCAAAACTAGCGAAAAATATGGTATGTGTTCAAAAAGTACATAGGGCAACTTATAGAAAAAGTTGTTGTCCTGTCATGCTCACGACCTCATTCGTCTAGCGAGCTAACAGCGAGAGTTCGCTACAGCCTCGCCTAGCGAACATGCTAGCGAGGGCTGAGGATAAGATTCTGGAATGCTTCGCTACTTGCTCGCCTAGCGAGTTCTTCGCCACCTGCCTCGCTGCCAACGAATGATACCATTTTGATTCTACCCAAGTCTGGGAGTGCTCGCTATGGGCTCGCCTAGCGAACAACTCACTGCAACACTCACCAGATGTTCGCCTAGCGAACATGCTTTTGCTCTTGTTCTTTCTTGATTCCTTTGTCAACTTTCTTGTGTCTTCAAATTCTACCCTTTCATGCTCAAATACTGCACAATAACACACAAATTAAAAGGACCAATAGCATTTCACATCATATTGCATATCACCAAAAGCAAGGCGGTTTTGAATCGAAATTAGACCAAAAATGAGCGAAAAATGCCCACATTTGATAACTCAAATAAGCACATTTGGGCATCTAACAACTCTCCCCAACTAGAATCTTGCTTGCTCTCAAGCAAAGTATGCCTCTTGAAGAACAAGAGGATTTGCTTAAAGAAAAAGGTTTATCTGAACTTGGATCAAATGGCTCAAAAACAAGCAAATTAACCTGACATGCGTTCCCAATGGTTAGAACAACACAATACACAAAAAATAAAATCTTATAGCAATGCAAAACATGTATCAATCAACAACAATGATATCCTGAATGAATCACCCTATCACTCCTCTTCGATTAAAGATTGAAGAGATCACGCGTTTACAACCGCGGGTGCAATCTCACTCTCCAACAAACAATGCCAAACTCAATTCAATTCATACAATCTCACTAAGGTCTTTTTTGGTTGTAGTTTAGTCAGGTTAACAAACAAGGGACATATCTAAAGCCATTGAAAACGAAGTTGCCGACGTAAAAGAAAAATTCACTATACAACTATTCACACATCTCAACTTCATTTAACTTATTTCTCATTTGAAACCTTCACAACTCTTATTTCACAACTCAAATTTTTTCAATATTTTTCTTCAGAGCAAGCATTCATTTTCATTCTTTTCTTTTGATAACTTTTTTTTTCTTTTTCACACTGTATTCACAAAACAAGTGTTTCTCTTTTTCTAATTTCTTTTCAATGCTTGCTTGTTTGTTCAAGAGTTGTGGCAAACTACCAACTTACAAGTTTGTTCTCCCCAAGTTATCTCTACTTCCTTCATAAGTGAATTCTCTTTACTTTTGACGGCAAGAGAACAATAATAAACAATTTTCAGGTTTTCAAGAAAAATATTTTTGAAGTCTCACTTTGTTTCAAGCTGAGATTCAACTGTTTAAGCTCAAAGGGGTTAACAAATACTCTCTGCTCACGGGTAATTTGTATTTGGAACTGGTTGTGCTCAAAAGAAACAAGTGCCTTGATCATTTCTAATTGCTTCCACAAATTCTCAATAATAGAAGACAAAGCATGAATTAAAAGAATCAACACAGTTCATTAGAATCCAGCATTTATTTGTACAATGGAGGTTTCCTCACAATTTGTGGTCTTAAGTCCTAAGTGAATCATTCATTCAATCATGTTGCAAAAAGAACAATATTCAATTACAACAAGAATAAAGTTCTTCATGCATTCTAGAGTTCTAACTGCAGGTAACCATGTACCTTAGCCGTATTTTCTTGTTTATTTTTATCATTGCCATCCAAGCTCGAATGCACCTTCATTGGATACTTCTTTCAGAGAGCAACCAATCTAGAAGGTTTTGACACCCAACAACCACAAAAATTATTAACAGAATAATTTAAAACAAACACAATAATTTAAAACAAAACATTAACCATTAAAATAAAAATAGTGTGCGTGGGGGACAAAACACCCTAAAAAGTACAACCCAGAATATCTGAAAATAAAACAAAATACTAAAACTGAAAAAAATAACAACTTAGTCCTCTTAGGGAATTTGAGATATTGCTACCGTTCGGCGGTTGTCAAGTTCTTAACTTTATAGTAACAAAAGGGGTTTGGTTTTTAGTCACGGTATCTTGCATAAAAGGTAATAAATTGCGGTAAAAGATTGATTTTACGATTTAATGAAGATTGTCAAAGTTAGGGTTCGGTAATCACTTTGCTTGTATATGTTCGGTCAACAATACGCATAAACTCCTTTAGATGATAAACACATTCACAACATCCTCCCAATGTGATTATTTCTAACTCACATTGTGGTTTTTCCCATTTTGATCCATTGTTGATTTCTCACACAATATATAAAATTGACAACATTTAGGTTTAACATTTTTCATGAACAACCACATTCAAAACTATTTCTAGCTTAAGAAAGTAGAAGGATGAAAATCTAGGTCAACAGTTGGAAAATATCTTTCAATCATAAATCAACACAAAGACTTTTACATAAAGCAAGGTTTTCACCATATATTCATCATCCAAGAGTTTACACATGAAGATCATCCATATACATACAAAGCTTAATGATCACCTACATCTAACCTTGACAAAATGAAGAACTTAGCTACTCATTTTCATGGTAGCTTGCAAAAGAAGTTTCGGAAGAAGGTTGATGAACATCTGAGTCGAAGAATCCAACTTGGATGATGATCCACCTTCTTTTTGTAGAATAATGTTTAGAAATTAAGAAAATAAGAGATAATGGGTTTCTAGGTCAAAAAAATCTCTTATGCAGCAAAACTAGTGAAAAATATGGTATATGTTCAAAAAGTACATAGGGCAACTTATAGAAAAAGTTGTTGTCCTGTCATGCTCACGACCTCATTCGCCTAGCGAGCTAACAGCGAGCGTTCGCTACAGCCTCGCCTAGCGAACATGCTAGCGAGGGCTGAGGACAAGATTCTGGAATGCTTCGCTACTTGCTCGCCTAGCGAGTTCTTCGCCACCTGCCTCGCTGCCAGCGAATGATACCATTTTGATTCTACCCAAGTCTAGGAGTGTTCGCTATGGGCTCGCCTAGCGAACAACTCACTGCAACACTCGCCAGATGTTCGCCTAGCGAACATGCTTTTGCTCTTGTTCTTTCTTGATTCCTTTGTCAACTTTCTTGTGTCTTCAAATTCTACCCTTTCATGCTCAAATACTGCACAATAACACACAAATTAAAAGGACCAAGAGCATTTCACATCATATTGCATATCAACAAAAGCGAGGCGGTTTTGAATCGAAATCAGACCAAAAATGAGCGAAAAATGCCCACATTTGATAACTCAAATAAGCACAATTGGGCATCTAACTACTCTCCCCAACTAGAATCGTGCTTGCTCTCAAGCAAAGTATGCCTCTTGAAGAACAAGAGGATTTGCTTAAAGAAAAAGGTTTATCTGAACTTGGATCAAATGGCTCAAAAACAAGCAAATTAACCTGACATGCGTTCCCAATGGTTAGAACAACACAATACACAAAAAATAAAATCTTATAGCAATGCAAAATATGTATCAATCAACAACAATGATATCCTGAATGAATGACCCTATCACTCCTCTTCGAATAAAGATTGAAGAGATCACGCATTTACAACCGCGGGTGCAATCTCACTCTCCAACAAACAATGCCAAACTCAATTCAATTCATACAATCTCACTAAGGTCTTTTTTGGTTGTAGTTTGGTCAGGTTAACAAACAAGGGACATATCTAAAGCCATTGAAAACGAAGTTGCCGACGTAAAAGAGACATTCACTATACAACTATTCACACATCTCAACTTCATTTAACTTATTTCTCATTTGAAACCTTCACAACTCTTATTTCACAACTCAAATTTTTTCAATATTTTTCTTCAGAGCAAGCATTCATTTTCATTCTTTTCTTTTGATAACTTTTTTTTCTTCTTCAAACTGTATTCACAAAACAAGTGTTTCTCTTTTTCTAATTTCTTTAAAATGCTTGCTTGTTTGTTCAAGAGTTGTGGCAAACTCCCAACTTACAAGTTCGTTCTCCCTAACTTATCTCTACTTCCTTCATAAGTGAATGCTCTTTACTTTTGACGGCAAGAGAACAATAATAAACAATTTTCAGGTTTTCAAGAAAAATATTTTTGAAGTTTCACTTTGTTTCAAGCTGAGATTCAACTGTTTAAGCTCAAAGGGGTTAACAAATACTCTCTGCTCACGGGTAATTTGTATTTGGAACTGGTTGTGCTCAAAAGAAACAAGTGCCTTGATCATTTCTAATTGCTTCCATAAATTCTCAATAATAGAAGACAAAGCATGAATTTAAAGAATCAACACAGTTCATTAGAATCCAGCATTTATTTGTACAATGGAGGTTTCCTCACAATTTGTGGTCTTAAGTCCTAAGTGAATCATTCATTCAATCATGTTTCAAAAAGAACAATATTCAATTACAACAAGAATAAAGTTCTTCATGCATTCTAGAGTTCTAACCGCAGGTAACCATGTACCTTAGCCATATTTTCTTGTTTATTTTTATCATTGCCATCCAAGCTCGGATGCACCTTCATTGGATACTTCTTTCAGAGAGCAACCAATCTAGAAGGTTTTGACACCCAACAACCATAAAAATTATTAACAGAATAATTTAAAACAAACACAATAATTTAAAACAAAACATTAACCATTAAAATAAAAATAGTGTGCGTGGGGGACAAAACACCATAAAAAGTACAACCCAGAATATCTGAAAATAAAACAAAATACTAAAATTGAAAAAAATAACAACTTAGTCCTTTTAGGGAATTTGAGATATTGCTACCGTTCGGCGGTGGTCAAGTTCTTAACTTTATAGTAACAAAAGGGGTTTGGTTTTTAATCACGGTATCTTGCATAAAAGGTAATAAATTGCGGTAAAAGATTGATTTTACGATTTAATGAAGATTGTCAAAGTTAGGGTTCGGTAATCACTTTGCTTGTATATGTTCGGTCAAAAATACGCATAAACTCCTTTAGATGATAAACACATTCACAACATCCTCCCAATGTGATTATTTCTAACTCACATTGTGGTTTTTCCCATTTTGATCCATTGTTGATTTCTCACACAATATATCAAAATGACAACATTTAGGTTTAACATTTTTCATGAACAACCACATTCAAAACTATTTCTAGCTTAAGAAAGTAGAAGGATAAAAACCTAGGTCAACAGTTGGAAAATATCTTTCAATCATAAATCAACACAAAGAGTTATATATAAAGCAAGGTTTTCACCATATATTCATCATCCAAGAGTTTACACATGAAGATCATCCATATACATACAAAGTTTAATGATCACCTACATCTAACCTTGACAAAATGAAGAACTTAGCTACTCATTTTCATGGTAGCTTGCAAAAGAAGTTTCGGAAGAAGGTTGATGAACATCTGAGTCGAAGAATCCAACTTGGATGATGATCCACCTTCTGTTTGTAGAATAATGTTTAGAAATTAAGAAAATAGGAGATAATGGGTTTCTAGGTCAAAAAAATCTCTTATGCAGCAAAACTAGTGAAAAATATGGTATGTGATCAAAAAGTACATAGGGCTACTTATAGAAAAAGTTGTTGTCCTGTCATGCTCACGACCTCGTTCTCCTAGCAAGTTAACAGCGAGCGTTCGCTACAGCCTCGCCTAGCGAACATGCTAGCGAGGGCTGAGGAAAAGATTCTAGAATGCTTCGCTACTTGCTCGCCTAGCGAGTTCTTCGCCATCTGCCTCACTGCCAGCGAATGATACCATTTTGATTCTACCCAAGTCTGGGAGTGTTCTCTATGGGCTCGCCTAGCGAACAACTCACTGCAACACTCGCCAGATGTTCGCCTAGCGAACATGCTTTTGCTCTTGTTCTTTCTTGATTCCTTTGTCAACTTTCTTGTGTCTTCAAATTCTACCCTTTCATGCTCAAATACTGCACAATAACACACAAATTAAAAGGACCAAGAGCATTTCACATCATATTGCATATCAACAAAAGCAAGGCGGTTTTAAACCGAAATTAGACCAAAAATGAGCGAAAAATGCTCACATTTGATAGCTCAAATAAGCACAATTGGGCATCTAACAACTCTCCCCAACTAGAATCTTGCTTTCTCTCAAGTAAAGTATGCCTCTTGAAGAACAAGAGGATTTTCTTAAAGAAAAAGGTTTATCTGAAGTTGGATCAAATGGCTCAAAAACAAGCAAATTAACCTGACATGCGTTCACAATGGTTAGAACAACACAATACACAAAAAATAAAATCTTATAGCAATGCAAAACATCTATCAATCAACAACAATGATATCCTGAATGAATCACCATATCACTCCTCTTCGAATAAAGATTGAAGAGATCACGCGTTTACAACCGCGGGTGCAATCTCACTCTCCAACAAACAATTCCAAACTCAATTCAATTCATACTATCTCACTAAGGTCTTTTTTGGTTGTAGCTTGGTCAGGTTAACAAACAAGGGACATATCTAAAGCCATTGAAAACGAAGTTGCCGACGTAAAAGAGACATTCTCTATACAACTATTCACACATCTCAACTTCATTTAACTTATTTCTCATTTGAAACCTTCACAACTCTTATTTCACAACTCAAATTTTTTCAATATTTTTCTTCAGAGCAAGCATTCATTTTCATTCTTTTCTTTTGATAACTTTTTTTTTTCTTTTTCACACTGTATTCACAAAACAAGTGTTTCTCTTTTTCTAATTTCTTTTCAATGCTTGCTTGTTTGTTCAAGAGTTGTGGCAAACTACCAACTTACAAGTAAGTTCTCCCCAACTTATCTTCTACTTCCTTCATAAGTGAATGCTCTTTACTTTTGACGGCAAGAGAACAATAATAATAAATTTTCAGGTTTTCAAGAAAAATATTTTTGAAGTCTCACTTTGTTTCAAGCGGAGATTCAACTGTTTAAGCTCAAAGGGGTTAACAAATACTCTCTGCTCACGGGTAATTTGTATTTGGAACTGGTTGTGCTCAAAAGAAACGAGTGCCTTGATCATTTCTAATTGCTTCCACAAATTCTCAATAATAGAAGACAAAGCATGAATTAAAAGAATCAACACAATTCATTAGAATCCAGCATTTATTTGTACAATGGAGGTTTCCTCACAATTTGTGGTCTTAAGTCCTAAGTGAATCATTCATTCAATCATGTTGCAAAAAGAACAATATTCAATTACAACAAGAATAAAGTTCTTCATGCATTCTAGAGTTCTAACCGCAGGTAACCATGTACCTTAGCCGTATTTTCTTGTTAATTTTTATCATTACCATCCAAGCTCGGATGCACCTTCATTGGATACTTCTTTCAGAGAGTAACCAATCTAGAAGGTTTTGACACCCAACAACCACAAAAATTATTAACAGAATAATTTAAAACAAACACAATAATTTAAAACAAAACATTAACCATTAAAATAAAAATAGTGTGCGTGGGGGACAAAACACCCCAAAAAGTACAACCCAGAATATCTGAAAATAAAACAAAATACTAAAACTGAAAAAAATAACAACTTAGTCCTCTTAGGGAATTTGAGATATTGCTACCGTTCGGCGGTTGTCAAGTTCTTAACTTTATAGTAACAAAAGGGGTTTGGTTTTTAGTCACGGTATCTTGCATAAAAGGTAATAAATTGCGGTAAAAGATTGATTTTACGATTTAATGAAGATTGTCAAAGTTAAGGTTCGGTAATCACTTTGCTTGTATATGTTCGGTCAACAATATGCATAAACTCCTTTAGATGATAAACACATTCACAACATCCTCCCAATGTGATTATTTGTAACTCACATTGTGGTTTTTCCCATTTTGATCCATTGTTGATTTCTCACACAATATATCAAAATGACAACATTTAGGTTTAACATTTTTCATGAACAACCACATTCAAAACTATTTCTAGCTTAAGAATGTAGAAGGATGAAAACCTAGGTCAACAGTTGGAAAATATCTTTCAATCATAAATCAACACAAAGAGTTTTACATAAAGCAAGGTTTTCACCATATATTCATCATCCAAGAGTTTACACATGAAGATCATCCATATACATACAAAGCTTAATGATCACCTACATCTAACCTTGACAAAATTAAGAACTTAGCTACTCATTTTCATGGTAGCTTGCAAAAGAAGTTTCGGAAGAAGGTTGATGAACATCTGAGTCGAAGAATCCAACTTGGATGATGATCCACCTTCTTTTTGTAGAATAATGTTTAGAAATTAAGAAAATAAGAGATATTGGGTTTTTAGGTCAAAAAAATCTCTTATGCAGCAAAACTAGCGAAAAATATGGTATGTGTTCAAAAAGTACATAGGGCAACTTATAGAAAAAGTTGTTGTCCTGTCATGCTCACGACCTCATTCGTCTAGCGAGCTAACAGCGAGAGTTCGCTACAGCCTCGCCTAGCGAACATGCTAGCGAGGGCTGAGGAAAAGATTCTAGAATGCTTCGCTACTTGCTCGCCTAGCGAGTTCTTCGCCATCTGCCTCACTGCCAGCGAATGATACCATTTTGATTCTACCCAAGTCTGGGAGTGTTCTCTATGGGCTCGCCTAGCGAACAACTCACTGCAACACTCGCCAGATGTTCGCCTAGCGAACATGCTTTTGCTCTTGTTCTTTCTTGATTCCTTTGTCAACTTTCTTGTGTCTTCAAATTCTACCCTTTCATGCTCAAATACTGCACAATAACACACAAATTAAAAGGACCAAGAGCATTTCACATCATATTGCATATCAACAAAAGCAAGGCGGTTTTAAACCGAAATTAGACCAAAAATGAGCGAAAAATGCTCACATTTGATAGCTCAAATAAGCACAATTGGGCATCTAACAACTCTCCCCAACTAGAATCTTGCTTGCTCTCAAGCAAAGTATGCCTCTTGAAGAACAAGAGGATTTGCTTAAAGAAAAAGGTTTATCCGAAGTTGGATCAAATGGCTCAAAAACAAGCAACTTAACCAGACATGCGTTCCCAATGGATAGAACAACACAATACACAAAAAATAAAATCTTATAGCAATGCAAAACATATATCAATCAACAACAATGATATCCTGAATGAATCACCCTATCACTCCTCTTCGAATAAAGATTGAAGAGATCACGCGTTTACAACCGCGGGTGCAATCTCACTCTCCAACAAACAATGCCAAACTCAATTCAATTCATACAATCTCACTAAGGTCTTTTTCTGTTGTAGCTTGGTCAGGTTAACAAACAAGGGACATATCTAAAGCCATTGAAAACGAAGTTGTCGACGTCAAAGAGATAATCACTATACAACTATTCACACATCTCAACTTCATTTAACTTATTTCTCATTTGAAACCTTCACAACTCTTATTTCACAACTCAAATTTTTTCAATATTTTTCTTCAGAGCAAGCATTCATTTTCATTCTTTTCTTTTGATAACTTTTTTTCTTTTTCACACCGTATTCACAAAACAAGTGTTTCTCTTTTTCTAATTTCTTTTCAATGCTTGCTTGTTTGTTGAAGAGTTGTGGCAAACTACCAACTTACAAGTTCGTTCTCCCCAACTTATCTCTACTTCTTGCATAAGTGAATGCTCTTTACTTTTGACGGCAAAAGAACAATAATAAAAACATTTCAGGTTTTCAAGAAAAATATTTTTGAAGTCTCACTTTGTTTCAAGCTGAGATTCAACTGTTTAAGCTCAAAGGGGTTAACAAATACTCTCTGCTCACGGGTAATTTGTATTTGGAACTGGTTGTGCTCAAAAGAAACAAGTGCCTTGTTCATTTCTAATTGCTTCCACAAATTCTCAATAATAGAAGAAATAGCATGAATTAAAAGAATCAACACAGTTCATTAGAATCCAGCATTTATTTGTACAATGGAGGTTTCCTCATAATTTGTGGTCTTAAGTCCTAAGTGAATCATTCATTCAATCATGTTGCAAAAAGAACAATATTCAATTACAACAAGAATAAAGTTCTTCATGCATTCTAGAGTTCTAACCGCAGGTAACCATGTAACTTAGCCGTATTTTCTTGTTTATTTTTATCATTGCCATCCAAGCTCGGATGCACCTTCGTTGGATACTTCTTTCAGAGAGCAACCAATCTAGAAGGTTTTGACACCCAACAACCACAAAAATTATTAACAGAATAATTTAAAACAAACACAATAATTTAAAACAAAACATTAACCATTAAAATAAAAATAGTGTGCGTGGGGGACAAAACACCCTAAAAAGTACAACCCAGAATATCTGAAAATAAAACAAAATACTAAAAATGAAAAAAATAACAACTTAGTCCTCTTAGGGAATTTGAGATATTGCTACCGTTCGGCGGTTGTCAAGTTCTTAACTTTATAGTAACAAAAGGGGTTTGGTTTTTAGTCACGGTATCTTGCATAAAAGGTAATAAATTGCGGTAAAAGATTGATTTTACGATTTAATGAAGATTGTCAAAGTTAGGGTTCGGTAATCACTTTGCTTGTATATGTTCGGTCAACAATACGCATAAACTCCTTTAGATGATAAACACATTCACAACATCCTCCCAATGTGATTATTTCTAACTCACATTGTGGTTTTTCCCATTTTGACCCATTGTTGATTTCTCACATAATATATCAAAATGACAACATTTAGGTTTAACATTTTTCATGAACAACCACATTCAAAACTATTTCTAGCTTAAGAAAGTAGAAGGATAAAAACCTAGGTCAACAGTTGGAAAATATCTTTCAATCATAAATCAACACAAAGAGTTTTACATAAAGCAAGGTTTTCACCATATATTCATCATCCAAGAGTTTACACATGAAGATCATCCATATACATACAAAGCTTAATGATCGCATACATCTAACCTTGACAAAATGAAGAACTTAGCTACTCATTTTCATGGTAGCTTGCAAAAGAAGTTTCGGAAGAAGGTTGATGAACATCTGAGTCGAAGAATCCAACTTGGATGATGATCCACCTTCTTTTTGTAGAATAATGTTTAGAAATTAAGAAAATAAGAGATATTGGGTTTTTAGGTCAAAAAAATCTCTTATGCAGCAAAACTAGCGAAAAATATGGTATGTGTTCAAAAAGTACATAGGGCAACTTATAGAAAAAGTTGTTGTCCTGTCATGCTCACGACCTCATTCGTCTAGCGAGCTAACAGCGAGAGTTCGCTACAGCCTCGCCTAGCGAACATGCTAGCGAGGGCTGAGGATAAGATTCTGGAATGCTTCGCTACTTGCTCGCCTAGCGAGTTCTTCGCCACCTGCCTCGCTGCCAACGAATGATACCATTTTGATTCTACCCAAGTCTGGGAGTGTTCGCTATGGGCTCGCCTAGCGAACAACTCACTGCAACACTCACCAGATGTTCGCCTAGCGAACATGCTTTTGCTCTTGTTCTTTCTTGATTCCTTTGTCAACTTTCTTGTGTCTTCAAATTCTACCCTTTCATGCTCAAATACTGCACAATAACACACAAATTAAAAGGACCAATAGCATTTCACATCATATTGCATATCACCAAAAGCAAGGCGGTTTTGAATCGAAATTAGACCAAAAATGAGCGAAAAATGCCCACATTTGATAACTCAAATAAGCACAATTGGGCATCTAACAACTCTCCCCAACTAGAATCTTGCTTGCTCTCAAGCAAAGTATGCCTCTTGAAGAACAAGAGGATTTGCTTAAAGAAAAAGGTTTATCTGAACTTGGATCAAATGGCTCAAAAACAAGCAAATTAACCTGACATGCGTTCCCAATGGTTAGAACAACACAATACACAAAAAATAAAATCTTATAGCAATGCAAAACATGTATCAATCAACAACAATGATATCCTGAATGAATCACCCTATCACTCCTCTTCGATTAAAGATTGAAGAGATCACGCGTTTACAACCGCGGGTGCAATCTCACTCTCCAACAAACAATGCCAAACTCAATTCAATTCATACAATCTCACTAAGGTCTTTTTTGGTTGTAGTTTAGTCAGGTTAACAAACAAGGGACATATCTAAAGCCATTGAAAACGAAGTTGCCGACGTAAAAGAAAAATTCACTATACAACTATTCACACATCTCAACTTCATTTAACTTATTTCTCATTTGAAACCTTCACAACTCTTATTTCACAACTCAAATTTTTTCAATATTTTTCTTCAGAGCAAGCATTCATTTTCATTCTTTTCTTTTGATAACTTTTTTTTTCTTTTTCACACTGTATTCACAAAACAAGTGTTTCTCTTTTTCTAATTTCTTTTCAATGCTTGCTTGTTTGTTCAAGAGTTGTGGCAAACTACCAACTTACAAGTTTGTTCTCCCCAAGTTATCTCTACTTCCTTCATAAGTGAATTCTCTTTACTTTTGACGGCAAGAGAACAATAATAAACAATTTTCAGGTTTTCAAGAAAAATATTTTTGAAGTCTCACTTTGTTTCAAGCTGAGATTCAACTGTTTAAGCTCAAAGGGGTTAACAAATACTCTCTGCTCACGGGTAATTTGTATTTGGAACTGGTTGTGCTCAAAAGAAACAAGTGCCTTGATCATTTCTAATTGCTTCCACAAATTCTCAATAATAGAAGACAAAGCATGAATTAAAAGAATCAACACAGTTCATTAGAATCCAGCATTTATTTGTACAATGGAGGTTTCCTCACAATTTGTGGTCTTAAGTCCTAAGTGAATCATTCATTCAATCATGTTGCAAAAAGAACAATATTCAATTACAATAAGAATAAAGTTCTTCATGCATTCTAGAGTTCTAACTGCAGGTAACCATGTACCTTAGCCGTATTTTCTTGTTTATTTTTATCATTGCCATCCAAGCTCGAATGCACCTTCATTGGATACTTCTTTCAGAGAGTAACCAATCTAGAAGGTTTTGACACCCAACAACCACAAAAATTATTAACAGAATAATTTAAAACAAACACAATAATTTAAAACAAAACATTAACCATTAAAATAAAAATAGTGTGCGTGGGGGACAAAACACCCTAAAAAGTACAACCCAGAATATCTGAAAATAAAACAAAATACTAAAACTGAAAAAAATAACAACTTAGTCCTCTTAGGGAATTTGAGATATTGCTATCGTTCGGCGGTTGTCAAGTTCTTAACTTTATAGTAACAAAAGGGGTTTGGTTTTTAGTCACGGTATCTTGCATAAAAGGTAATAAATTGCGGTAAAAGATTGATTTTACGATTTAATGAAGATTGTCAAAGTTAGGGTTCGGTAATCACTTTGCTTGTATATGTTCGGTCAACAATACGCATAAACTCCTTTAGATGATAAAACACATTCACAACATCCTCCCAATGTGATTATTTCTAACTCACATTGTGGTTTTTCCCATTTTGATCCATTGTTGATTTCTCACACAATATATAAAATTGACAACATTTAGGTTTAACATTTTTCATGAACAACCACATTCAAAACTATTTCTAGCTTAAGAAAGTAGAAGGATGAAAACCTAGGTCAACAGTTGGAAAATATCTTTCAATCATAAATCAACACAAAGACTTTTACATAAAGCAAGGTTTTCACCATATATTCATCATCCAAGAGTTTACACATGAAGATCATCCATATACATACAAAGCTTAATGATCACCTACATCTAACCTTGACAAAATGAAGAACTTAGCTACTCATTTTCATGGTAGCTTGCAAAAGAAGTTTCGGAAGAAGGTTGATGAACATCTGAGTCGAAGAATCCAACTTGGATGATGATCCACCTTCTTTTTGTAGAATAATGTTTAGAAATTAAGAAAATAAGAGATAATGGGTTTCTAGGTCAAAAAAATCTCTTATGCAGCAAAACTAGTGAAAAATATGGTATGTGTTCAAAAAGTACATAGGGCAACTTATAGAAAAAGTTGTTGTCCTGTCATGCTCACGACCTCATTCGCCTAGCGAGCTAACAGCGAGCGTTCGCTACAGCCTCGCCTAGCGAACATGCTAGCGAGGGCTGAGGACAAGATTCTGGAATGCTTCGCTACTTGCTCGCCTAGCGAGTTCTTCGCCACCTGCCTCGCTGCCAGCGAATGATACCATTTTGATTCTACCCAAGTCTAGGAGTGTTCGCTATGGGCTCGCCTAGTGAACAACTCACTGCAACACTCGCCAGATGTTCGCCTAGCGAACATGTTTTTGCTCTTGTTCTTTCTTGATTCCTTTGTCAACTTTCTTGTGTCTTCAAATTCTACCCTTTCATGCTCAAATACTGCACAATAACACACAAATTAAAAGGACCAAGAGCATTTCACATCATATTGCATATCAACAAAAGCGAGGCGGTTTTGAATCGAAATCAGACCAAAAATGAGCGAAAAATGCCCACATTTGATAACTCAAATAAGCACAATTGGGCATCTAACTACTCTCCCCAACTAGAATCGTGCTTGCTCTCAAGCAAAGTATGCCTCTTGAAGAACAAGAGGATTTGCTTAAAGAAAAAGGTTTATCTGAACTTGGATCAAATGGCTCAAAAACAAGCAAATTAACCTGACATGCGTTCCCAATGGTTAGAACAACACAATACACAAAAAATAAAATCTTATAGCAATGCAAAATATGTATCAATCAACAACAATGATATCCTGAATGAATGACCCTATCACTCCTCTTCGAATAAAGATTGAAGAGATCACGCATTTACAACCGCGGGTGCAATCTCACTCTCCAACAAACAATGCCAAACTCAATTCAATTCATACAATCTCACTAAGGTCTTTTTTGGTTGTAGTTTGGTCAGGTTAACAAACAAGGGACATATCTAAAGCCATTGAAAACGAAGTTGCCGACGTAAAAGAGACATTCACTATACAACTATTCACACATCTCAACTTCATTTAACTTATTTCTCATTTGAAACCTTCACAACTCTTATTTCACAACTCAAATTTTTTCAATATTTTTCTTCAGAGCAAGCATTCATTTTCATTCTTTTCTTTTGATAACTTTTTTTTCTTTTTCAAACTGTATTCACAAAACAAGTGTTTCTCTTTTTCTAATTTCTTTAAAATGCTTGCTTGTTTGTTCAAGAGTTGTGGCAAACTCCCAACTTACAAGTTCGTTCTCCCTAACTTATCTCTACTTCCTTCATAAGTGAATGCTCTTTACTTTTGACGGCAAGAGAACAATAATAAACAATTTTCAGGTTTTCAAGAAAAATATTTTTGAAGTTTCACTTTGTTTCAAGCTGAGATTCAACTGTTTAAGCTCAAAGGGGTTAACAAATACTCTCTGCTCACGGGTAATTTGTATTTGGAACTGGTTGTGCTCAAAAGAAACAAGTGCCTTGATCATTTCTAATTGCTTCCATAAATTCTCAATAATAGAAGACAAAGCATGAATTTAAAGAATCAACACAGTTCATTAGAATCCAGCATTTATTTGTACAATGGAGGTTTCCTCACAATTTGTGGTCTTAAGTCCTAAGTGAATCATTCATTCAATCATGTTTCAAAAAGAACAATATTCAATTACAACAAGAATAAAGTTCTTCATGCATTCTAGAGTTCTAACCGCAGGTAACCATGTACCTTAGCCATATTTTCTTGTTTATTTTTATCATTGCCATCCAAGCTCGGATGCACCTTCATTGGATACTTCTTTCAGAGAGCAACCAATCTAGAAGGTTTTGACACCCAACAACCATAAAAATTATTAACAGAATAATTTAAAACAAACACAATAATTTAAAACAAAACATTAACCATTAAAATAAAAATAGTGTGCGTGGGGGACAAAACACCATAAAAAGTACAACCCAGAATATCTGAAAATAAAACAAAATACTAAAATTGAAAAAAATAACAACTTAGTCCTTTTAGGGAATTTGAGATATTGCTACCGTTCGGCGGTGGTCAAGTTCTTAACTTTATAGTAACAAAAGGGGTTTGGTTTTTAATCACGGTATCTTGCATAAAAGGTAATAAATTGCGGTAAAAGATTGATTTTACGATTTAATGAAGATTGTCAAAGTTAGGGTTCGGTAATCACTTTGCTTGTATATGTTCGGTCAAAAATACGCATAAACTCCTTTAGATGATAAACACATTCACAACATCCTCCCAATGTGATTATTTCTAACTCACATTGTGGTTTTTCCCATTTTGATCCATTGTTGATTTCTCACACAATATATCAAAATGACAACATTTAGGTTTAACATTTTTCATGAACAACCACATTCAAAACTATTTCTAGCTTAAGAAAGTAGAAGGATAAAAACCTAGGTCAACAGTTGGAAAATATCTTTCAATCATAAATCAACACAAAGAGTTATATATAAAGCAAGGTTTTCACCATATATTCATCATCCAAGAGTTTACACATGAAGATCATCCATATACATACAAAGTTTAATGATCACCTACATCTAACCTTGACAAAATGAAGAACTTAGCTACTCATTTTCATGGTAGCTTGCAAAAGAAGTTTCGGAAGAAGGTTGATGAACATCTGAGTCGAAGAATCCAACTTGGATGATGATCCACCTTCTGTTTGTAGAATAATGTTTAGAAATTAAGAAAATAGGAGATAATGGGTTTCTAGGTCAAAAAAATCTCTTATGCAGCAAAACTAGTGAAAAATATGGTATGTGATCAAAAAGTACATAGGGCTACTTATAGAAAAAGTTGTTGTCCTGTCATGCTCACGACCTCGTTCTCCTAGCAAGTTAACAGCGAGCGTTCGCTACAGCCTCGCCTAGCGAACATGCTAGCGAGGGCTGAGGAAAAGATTCTAGAATGCTTCGCTACTTGCTCGCCTAGCGAGTTCTTCGCCATCTGCCTCACTGCCAGCGAATGATACCATTTTGATTCTACCCAAGTCTGGGAGTGTTCTCTATGGGCTCGCCTAGCGAACAACTCACTGCAACACTCGCCAGATGTTCGCCTAGCGAACATGCTTTTGCTCTTGTTCTTTCTTGATTCCTTTGTCAACTTTCTTGTGTCTTCAAATTCTACCATTTCATGCTCAAATACTGCACAATAACACACAAATTAAAAGGACCAAGAGCATTTCACATCATATTGCATATCAACAAAAGCAAGGCGGTTTTAAACCGAAATTAGACCAAAAATGAGCGAAAAATGCTCACATTTGATAGCTCAAATAAGCACAATTGGGCATCTAACAACTCTCCCCAACTAGAATCTTTCTTTCTCTCAAGTAAAGTATGCCTCTTGAAGAACAAGAGGATTTTCTTAAAGAAAAAGGTTTATCTGAAGTTGGATCAAATGGCTCAAAAACAAGCAAATTAACCTGACATGCGTTCACAATGGTTAGAACAACACAATACACAAAAAATAAAATCTTATAGCAATGCAAAACATCTATCAATCAACAACAATGATATCCTGAATGAATCACCATATCACTCCTCTTCGAATAAAGATTGAAGAGATCACGCGTTTACAACCGCGGGTGCAATCTCACTCTCCAACAAACAATTCCAAACTCAATTCAATTCATACTATCTCACTAAGGTCTTTTTTGGTTGTAGCTTGGTCAGGTTAACAAACAAGGGACATATCTAAAGCCATTGAAAACGAAGTTGCCGACGTAAAAGAGACATTCTCTATACAACTATTCACACATCTCAACTTCATTTAACTTATTTCTCATTTGAAACCTTCACAACTCTTATTTCACAACTCAAATTTTTTCAATATTTTTCTTCAGAGCAAGCATTCATTTTCATTCTTTTCTTTTGATAACTTTTTTTTTCTTTTTCACACTGTATTCACAAAACAAGTGTTTCTCTTTTTCTAATTTCTTTTCAATGCTTGCTTGTTTGTTCAAGAGTTGTGGCAAACTACCAACTTACAAGTAAGTTCTCCCCAACTTATCTTCTACTTCCTTCATAAGTGAATGCTCTTTACTTTTGACGGCAAGAGAACAATAATAATAAATTTTCAGGTTTTCAAGAAAAATATTTTTGAAGTCTCACTTTGTTTCAAGCTGAGATTCAACTGTTTAAGCTCAAAGGGGTTAACAAATACTCTCTGCTCACGGGTAATTTGTATTTGGAACTGGTTGTGCTCAAAAGAAACGAGTGCCTTGATCATTTCTAATTGCTTCCACAAATTCTCAATAATAGAAGACAAAGCATGAATTAAAAGAATCAACACAATTCATTAGAATCCAGCATTTATTTGTACAATGGAGGTTTCCTCACAATTTGTGGTCTTAAGTCCTAAGTGAATCATTCATTCAATCATGTTGCAAAAAGAACAATATTCAATTACAACAAGAATAAAGTTCTTCATGCATTCTAGAGTTCTAACCGCAGGTAACCATGTACCTTAGCCGTATTTTCTTGTTAATTTTTATCATTACCATCCAAGCTCGGATGCACCTTCATTGGATACTTCTTTCAGAGAGTAACCAATCTAGAAGGTTTTGACACCCAACAACCACAAAAATTATTAACAGAATAATTTAAAACAAACACAATAATTTAAAACAAAACATTAACCATTAAAATAAAAATAGTGTGCGTGGGGGACAAAACACCCCAAAAAGTACAACCCAGAATATCTGAAAATAAAACAAAATACTAAAACTGAAAAAAATAACAACTTAGTCCTCTTAGGGAATTTGAGATATTGCTACCGTTCGGCGGTTGTCAAGTTCTTAACTTTATAGTAACAAAAGGGGTTTGGTTTTTAGTCACGGTATCTTGCATAAAAGGTAATAAATTGCGGTAAAAGATTGATTTTACGATTTAATGAAGATTGTCAAAGTTAAGGTTCGGTAATCACTTTGCTTGTATATGTTCGGTCAACAATATGCATAAACTCCTTTAGATGATAAACACATTCACAACATCCTCCCAATGTGATTATTTGTAACTCACATTGTGGTTTTTCCCATTTTGATCCATTGTTGATTTCTCACACAATATATCAAAATGACAACATTTAGGTTTAACATTTTTCATGAACAACCACATTCAAAACTATTTCTAGCTTAAGAAAGTAGAAGGATGAAAACCTAGGTCAACAGTTGGAAAATATCTTTCAATCATAAATCAACACAAAGAGTTTTACATAAAGCAAGGTTTTCACCATATATTCATCATCCAAGAGTTTACACATGAAGATCATCCATATACATACAAAGCTTAATGATCACCTACATCTAACCTTGACAAAATTAAGAACTTAGCTACTCATTTTCATGGTAGCTTGCAAAAGAAGTTTCGGAAGAAGGTTGATGAACATCTGAGTCGAAGAATCCAACTTGGATGATGATCCACCTTCTGTTTGTAGAATAATGTTTAGAAATTAAGAAAATAGGAGATAATGGGTTTCTAGGTCAAAAAAATCTCTTATGCAGCAAAACTAGTGAAAAATATGGTATGTGATCAAAAAGTACATAGGGCTACTTATAGAAAAAGTTGTTGTCCTGTCATGCTCACGACCTCGTTCGCCTAGCAAGCTAACAGCGAGCGTTCGCTACAGCCTCGCCTAGAGAACATGCTAGCGAGGGCTGAGGAAAAGATTCTAGAATGCTTCGCTACTTGCTCGCCTAGCGAGTTCTTCGCCATCTGCCTCACTGCCAGCGAATGATACCATTTTGATTCTACCCAAGTCTGGGAGTGTTCTCTATGGGCTCGCCTAGCGAACAACTCACTGCAACACTCGCCAGATGTTCGCCTAGCGAACATGCTTTTGCTCTTGTTCTTTCTTGATTCCTTTGTCAACTTTCTTGTGTCTTCAAATTCTACCCTTTCATGCTCAAATACTGCACAATAACACACAAATTAAAAGGACCAAGAGCATTTCACATCATATTGCATATCAACAAAAGCAAGGCGGTTTTAAACCGAAATTAGACCAAAAATGAGCGAAAAATGCTCACATTTGATAGCTCAAATAAGCACAATTGGGCATCTAACAACTCTCCCCAACTAGAATCTTGCTTTCTCTCAAGCAAAGTATGCCTCTTGAAGAACAAGAGGATTTGCTTAAAGAAAAAGGTTTATCTGAAGTTGGATCAAATGGCTAAAAAACAAGCAAATTAACCTGACATGCGTTCACAATGGTTAGAACAACACAATACACAAAAAATAAAATCTTATAGCAATGCAAAACATGTATCAATCAACAACAATGATATCCTGAATGAATCACCATATCACTCCTCTTCGAATAAAGATTGAAGAGATCACGCGTTTACAACCGCGGGTGCAATCTCACTCTCCAACAAACAATTCCAAACTCAATTCAATTCATACTATCTCACTAAGGTCTTTTTTGGTTGTAGCTTGGTCAGGTTAACAAACAAGGGACATATCTAAAGCCATTGAAAACGAAGTTGCCGACGTAAAAGAGACATTCACTATACAACTATTCACACATCTCAACTTCATTTAACTTATTTCTCATTTGAAACCTTCACAACTCTTATTTCACAACTCAAATTTTTTCAATATTTTTCTTCAGAGCAAGCATTCATTTTCATTCTTTTCTTTTGATAACTTTTTTTTTCTTTTTCACACTGTATTCACAAAACAAGTGTTTCTCTTTTTCTAATTTCTTTTCAATGCTTGCTTGTTTGTTCAAGAGTTGTGGCAAACTACCAACTTACAAGTAAGTTCTCCCCAACTTATCTTCTACTTCCTTCATAAGTGAATGCTCTTTACTTTTGACGGCAAGAGAACAATAATAATAAATTTTCAGGTTTTCAAGAAAAATATTTTTGAAGTCTCACTTTGTTTCAAGCTGAGATTCAACTGTTTAAGCTCAAAGGGGTTAACAAATACTCTCTGCTCACGGGTAATTTGTATTTGGAACTGGTTGTGCTTAAAAGAAACGAGTGCCTTGATCATTTCTAATTGCTTCCACAAATTCTCAATAATAGAAGACAAAGCATGAATTAAAAGAATCAACACAATTCATTAGAATCCAGCATTTATTTGTACAATGGAGGTTTCCTCACAATTTGTGGTCTTAAGTCCTAAGTGAATCTTTCATTCAATCATGTTGCAAAAAGAACAATATTCAATTACAACAAGAATAAAGTTCTTCATGCATTCTAGAGTTCTAACCGCAGGTAACCATGTACCTTAGCCGTATTTTCTTGTTAATTTTTATCATTGCCATCCAAGCTCGGATGCACCTTCATTGGATACTTCTTTCAGAGAGCAACCAATCTAGAAGGTTTTGACACCCAACAACCACAAAAATTATTAACAGAATAATTTAAAACAAACACAATAATTTAAAACAAAACATTAACCATTAAAATAAAAATAGTGTGCGTGGGGGACAAAACACCCCAAAAAGTACAACCCAAAATATCTGAAAATAAAACAAAATACTAAAACTGAAAAAAATAACAACTTAGTCCTCTTAGGGAATTTGAGATATTGCTACCGTTCGGCGGTTGTCAAGTTCTTAACTTTATAGTAACAAAAGGGGTTTGGTTTTTAGTCACGGTATCTTGCATAAAAGGTAATAAATTGCGGTAAAAGATTGATTTTACGATTTAATGAAGATTGTCAAAGTTAGGGTTCGGTAATCACTTTGCTTGTATATGTTCGGTCAACAATATGCATAAACTCCTTTAGATGATAAACACATTCACAACATCCTCCCAATGTGATTATTTGTAACTCACATTGTGGTTTTTCCCATTTTGATCCATTGTTGATTTCTCACACAATATATCAAAATGACAACATTTAGGTTTAACATTTTTCATGAACAACCACATTCAAAACTATTTCTAGCTTAAGAAAGTAGAAGGATGAAAACCTAGGTCAACAGTTGGAAAATATCTTTCAATCATAAATCAACACAAAGAGTTTTACATAAAGCAAGGTTTTCACCATATATTCATCATCCAAGAGTTTACACATGAAGATCATCCATATACATACAAAGCTTAATGATCACCTACATCTAACCTTGACAAAATTAAGAACTTAGCTACTCATTTTCATGGTAGCTTGCAAAAGAAGTTTCGGAAGAAGGTTGATGAACATCTGAGTCGAAGAATCCAACTTGGATGATGATCCACCTTCTGTTTGTAGAATAATGTTTAGAAATTAAGAAAATAGGAGATAATGGGTTTCTAGGTCAAAAAAATCTCTTATGCAGCAAAACTAGTGAAAAATATGGTATGTGATCAAAAAGTACATAGGGCTACTTATAGAAAAAGTTGTTGTCCTGTCATGCTCACGACCTCGTTCGCCTAGCAAGCTAACAGCGAGCGTTCGCTACAGCCTCGCCTAGCGAACATGCTAGCGAGGGCTGAGGAAAAGATTCTAGAATGCTTCGCTACTTGCTCGCCTAGCGAGTTCTTCGCCATCTGCCTCACTGCCAGCGAATGATACCATTTTGATTCTACCCAAGTCTGGGAGTGTTCTCTATGGGCTCGCCTAGCGAACAACTCACTGCAACACTCGCCAGATGTTCGCCTAGCGAACATGCTTTTGCTCTTGTTCTTTCTTGATTCCTTTGTCAACTTTCTTGTGTCTTCAAATTCTACCCTTTCATGCTCAAATACTGCACAATAACACACAAATTAAAAGGACCAAGAGCATTTCACATCATATTGCATATCAACAAAAGCAAGGCGGTTTTAAACCGAAATTAGACCAAAAATGAGCTAAAAATGCTCACATTTGATAGCTCAAATAAGCACAATTGGGCATCTAACAACTCTCCCCAACTAGAATCTTGCTTTCTCTCAAGCAAAGTATGCCTCTTGAAGAACAAGAGGATTTGCTTAAAGAAAAAGGTTTATCTGAAGTTGGATCAAATGGTTCAAAAACAAGCAAATTAACCTGACATGCGTTCACAATGGTTAGAACAACACAATACACAAAAAATAAAATCTTATAGCAATGCAAAACATGTATCAATCAACAACAATGATATCCTGAATGAATCACCATATCACTCCTCTTCGAATAAAGATTGAAGAGATCACGCGTTTACAACCGCGGGTGCAATCTCACTCTCCAACAAACAATTCCAAACTCAATTCAATTCATACTATCTCACTAAGGTCTTTTTTGGTTGTAGCTTGGTCAGGTTAACAAACAAGGGACATATCTAAAGCCATTGAAAACGAAGTTGCCGACGTAAAAGAGACATTCACTATACAACTATTCACACATCTCAACTTCATTTAACTTATTTCTCATTTGAAACCTTCACAACTCTTATTTCACAACTCAAATTTTTTCAATATTTTTCTTCAGAGCAAGCATTCATTTTCATTCTTTTCTTTTGATAACTTTTTTTTTTCTTTTTCACACTGTATTCACAAAACAAGTGTTTCTCTTTTTCTAATTTCTTTTCAATGCTTGCTTGTTTGTTCAAGAGTTGTGGCAAACTACCAACTTACAAGTAAGTTCTCCCCAACTTATCTTCTACTTCCTTCATAAGTGAATGCTCTTTACTTTTGACGGCAAGAGAACAATAATAATAAATTTTCAAGTTTTCAAGAAAAATATTTTTGAAGTCTCACTTTGTTTCAAGCTGAGATTCAACTGTTTAAGCTCAAAGGGGTTAACAAATACTCTCTGCTCACGGGTAATTTGTATTTGGAACTGGTTGTGCTCAAAAGAAACGAGTGCCTTGATCATTTCTAATTGCTTCCACAAATTCTCAATAATAGAAGACAAAGCATGAATTAAAAGAATCAACACAATTCATTAGAATCCAGCATTTATTTGTACAATGGAGGTTTCCTCACAATTTGTGGTCTTAAGTCCTAAGTGAATCTTTCATTCAATCATGTTGCAAAAAGAACAATATTCAATTACAACAAGAATAAAGTTCTTCATGCATTCTAGAGTTCTAACCGCAGGTAACCATGTACCTTAGCCGTATTTTCTTGTTAATTTTTATCATTGCCATCCAAGCTCGGATGCACCTTCATTGGATACTTCTTTCAGAGAGCAACCAATCTAGAAGGTTTTGACACCCAACAACCACAAAAATTATTAACAGAATAATTTAAAACAAACACAATAATTTAAAACAAAACATTAACCATTAAAATAAAAATAGTGTGCGTGGGGGACAAAACACCCCAAAAAGTACAACCCAAAATATCTGAAAATAAAACAAAATACTAAAACTGAAAAAAATAACAACTTAGTCCTCTTAGGGAATTTGAGATATTGCTACCGTTCGGCGGTTGTCAAGTTCTTAACTTTATAGTAACAAAAGGGGTTTGGTTTTTAGTCACGGTATCTTGCATAAAAGGTAATAAATTGCGGTAAAAGATTGATTTTACGATTTAATGAAGATTGTCAAAGTTAGGGTTCGGTAATCACTTTGCTTGTATATGTTCGGTCAACAATATGCATAAACTCCTTTAGATGATAAACACATTCACAACATCCTCCCAATGTGATTATTTGTAACTCACATTGTGGTTTTTCCCATTTTGATCCATTGTTGATTTCTCACACAATATATCAAAATGACAACATTTAGGTTTAACATTTTTCATGAACAACCACATTCAAAACTATTTCTAGCTTAAGAAAGTAGAAGGATGAAAACCTAGGTCAACAGTTGGAAAATATCTTTCAATCATAAATCAACACAAAGAGTTTTACATAAAGCAAGGTTTTCACCATATATTCATCATCCAAGAGTTTACACATGAAGATCATCCATATACATACAAAGCTTAATGATCACCTACATCTAACCTTGACAAAATTAAGAACTTAGCTACTCATTTTCATGGTAGCTTGCAAAAGAAGTTTCGGAAGAAGGTTGATGAACATCTGAGTCGAAGAATCCAACTTGGATGATGATCCACCTTCTGTTTGTAGAATAATGTTTAGAAATTAAGAAAATAGGAGATAATGGGTTTCTAGGTCAAAAAAATCTCTTATGCAGCAAAACTAGTGAAAAATATGGTATGTGATCAAAAAGTACATAGGGCTACTTATAGAAAAAGTTGTTGTCCTGTCATGCTCACGACCTCGTTCGCCTAGCAAGCTAACAGCGAGCGTTCGCTACAGCCTCGCCTAGCGAACATGCTAGCGAGGGCTGAGGAAAAGATTCTAGAATGCTTCGCTACTTGCTCGCCTAGCGAGTTCTTCGCCATCTGCCTCACTGCCAGCGAATGATACCATTTTGATTCTACCCAAGTCTGGGAGTGTTCTCTATGAGCTCGCCTAGCGAACAACTCACTGCAACACTCGCCAGATGTTCGCCTAGCGAACATGCTTTTGCTCTTGTTCTTTCTTGATTCCTTTGTCAACTTTCTTGTGTCTTCAAATTCTACCCTTTCATGCTCAAATACTGCACAATAACACACAAATTAAAAGGACCAAGAGCATTTCACATCATATTGCATATCAACAAAAGCAAGGCGGTTTTAAACCGAAATTAGACCAAAAATGAGCGAAAAATGCTCACATTTGATAGCTCAAATAAGCACAATTGGGCATCTAACAACTCTCCCCAACTAGAATCTTGCTTTCTCTCAAGCAAAGTATGCCTCTTGAAGAACAAGAGGATTTGCTTAAAGAAAAAGGTTTATCTGAAGTTGGATCAAATGGCTCAAAAACAAGCAAATTAACCTGACATGCGTTCACAATGGTTAGAACAACACAATACACAAAAAATAAAATCTTATAGCAATGCAAAACATGTATCAATCAACAACAATGATATCCTGAATGAATCACCATATCACTCCTCTTCGAATAAAGATTGAAGAGATCACGCGTTTACAACCGCGGGTGCAATCTCACTCTCCAACAAACAATTCCAAACTCAATTCAATTCATACTATCTCACTAAGGTCTTTTTTGGTTGTAGCTTGGTCAGGTTAACAAACAAGGGACATATCTAAAGCCATTGAAAACGAAGTTGCCGACGTAAAAGAGACATTCACTATACAACTATTCACACATCTCAACTTCATTTAACTTATTTCTCATTTGAAACCTTCACAACTCTTATTTCACAACTCAAATTTTTTCAATATTTTTCTTCAGAGCAAGCATTCATTTTCATTCTTTTCTTTTGATAACTTTTTTTTTCTTTTTCACACTGTATTCACAAAACAAGTGTTTCTCTTTTTCTAATTTCTTTTCAATGCTTGCTTGTTTGTTCAAGAGTTGTGGCAAACTACCAACTTACAAGTAAGTTCTCCCCAACTTATCTTCTACTTCCTTCATAAGTGAATGCTCTTTACTTTTGACGGCAAGAGAACAATAATAATAAATTTTCAGGTTTTCAAGAAAAATATTTTTGAAGTCTCACTTTGTTTCAAGCTGAGATTCAACTGTTTAAGCTCAAAGGGGTTAACAAATACTCTCTGCTCACGGGTAATTTGTATTTGGAACTGGTTGTGCTTAAAAGAAACGAGTGCCTTGATCATTTCTAATTGCTTCCACAAATTCTCAATAATAGAAGACAAAGCATGAATTAAAAGAATCAACACAATTCATTAGAATCCAGCATTTATTTGTACAATGGAGGTTTCCTCACAATTTGTGGTCTTAAGTCCTAAGTGAATCTTTCATTCAATCATGTTGCAAAAAGAACAATATTCAATTACAACAAGAATAAAGTTCTTCATGCATTCTAGAGTTCTAACCGCAGGCAACCATGTACCTTAGCCGTATTTTCTTGTTAATTTTTATCATTGCCATCCAAGCTCGGATGCACCTTCATTGGATACTTCTTTCAGAGAGCAACCAATCTAGAAGGTTTTGACACCCAACAACCACAAAAATTATTAACAGAATAATTTAAAACAAACACAATAATTTAAAACAAAACATTAACCATTAAAATAAAAATAGTGTGCGTGGGGGACAAAACACCCCAAAAAGTACAACCCAAAATATCTGAAAATAAAACAAAATACTAAAACTGAAAAAAATAACAACTTAGTCCTCTTAGGGAATTTGAGATATTGCTACCGTTCGGCGGTTGTCAAGTTCTTAACTTTATAGTAACAAAAGGGGTTTGGTTTTTAGTCACGGTATCTTGCATAAAAGGTAATAAATTGCGGTAAAAGATTGATTTTACGATTTAATGAAGATTGTCAAAGTTAGGGTTCGGTAATCACTTTGCTTGTATATGTTCGGTCAACAATATGCATAAACTCCTTTAGATGATAAACACATTCACAACATCCTCCCAATGTGATTATTTGTAACTCACATTGTGGTTTTTCCCATTTTGATCCATTGTTGATTTCTCACACAATATATCAAAATGACAACATTTAGGTTTAACATTTTTCATGAACAACCACATTCAAAACTATTTCTAGCTTAAGAAAGTAGAAGGATGAAAACCTAGGTCAACAGTTGGAAAATATCTTTCAATCATAAATCAACACAAAGAGTTTTACATAAAGCAAGGTTTTCACCATATATTCATCATCCAAGAGTTTACACATGAAGATCATCCATATACATACAAAGCTTAATGATCACCTACATCTAACCTTGACAAAATTAAGAACTTAGCTACTCATTTTCATGGTAGCTTGCAAAAGAAGTTTCGGAAGAAGGTTGATGAACATCCGAGTCGAAGAATCCAACTTGGATGATGATCCACCTTCTTTTTGTAGAATAATGTTTAGAAATTAAGAAAATAAGAGATAATGGGTTTCTAGGTCAAAAAAATCTCTTATGCAGCAAAACTAGTGAAAAATATGGTATGTGTTCAAAAAGTACATAGGGCTACTTATAGAAAAAGTTGTTGTTCTGTCACGCTCACGACCTCGTTTGCCTAGTGAGCTAACAGCGAGCGTTCGCTACAGCCTCGCCTAGCGAACATGCTAGCGAGGGCTGAGGAAACGATTCTGGAATGCTTCTCTACTTGCTCGCTAGGTGCTCCCCTTGCGAGTTCTTCGCCTCCTGCCTCGCTGCCAGCGAATGATGCCATTTTGATTCTACCCAAGTCTGGGAGTGTTCGCTATGGGCTCGCCTAGCGAACAACTCGCTGCAACACTCGCCAGATGTTCGCCTAGCGAACATGCTTTTGCTCTTGTTCTTTCTTGATTCCTTTGTCAACTTTCTTGTGTCTTCAAATTCTACCCTTTCATGCTCAAATACTGCACAATAACACACAAATTAAAAGGACCAAGAGCATTTCACATCATATTGCATATCAACAAAAGCAAGGCGGTTTTAAACCGAAATTAGACCAAAAATGAGCGAAAAATGCTCACATTTGATAGCTCAAATAAGCACAATTGGGCATCTAACAACTCTCCCCAACTAGAATCTTGCTTTCTCTCAAGCAAAGTATGCCTCTTGAAGAACAAGAGGATTTGCTTAAAGAAAAAGGTTTATCTGAAGTTGGATCAAATGGCTCAAAAACAAGCAAATTAACCTGACATGCGTTCACAATGGTTAGAACAACACAATACACAAAAAATAAAATCTTATAGCAATGCAAAACATGTATCAATCAACAACAATGATATCCTGAATGAATCACCATATCACTCCTCTTCGAATAAAGATTGAAGAGATCACGCGTTTACAACCGCGGGTGCAATCTCACTCTCCAACAAACAATTCCAAACTCAATTCAATTCATACTATCTCACTAAGGTCTTTTTTGGTTGTAGCTTGGTCAGGTTAACAAACAAGGGACATATCTAAAGCCATTGAAAACGAAGTTGCCGACGTAAAAGAGACATTCACTATACAACTATTCACACATCTCAACTTCATTTAACTTATTTCTCATTTGAAACCTTCACAACTCTTATTTCACAACTCAAATTTTTTCAATATTTTTCTTCAGAGCAAGCATTCATTTTCATTCTTTTCTTTTGATAACTTTTTTTTTCTTTTTCACACTGTATTCACAAAACAAGTGTTTCTCTTTTTCTAATTTCTTTTCAATGCTTGCTTGTTTGTTCAAGAGTTGTGGCAAACTACCAACTTACAAGTAAGTTCTCCCCAACTTATCTTCTACTTCCTTCATAAGTGAATGCTCTTTACTTTTGACGGCAAGAGAACAATAATAATAAATTTTCAGGTTTTCAAGAAAAATATTTTTGAAGTCTCACTTTGTTTCAAGCTGAGATTCAACTGTTTAAGCTCAAAGGGGTTAACAAATACTCTCTGCTCACGGGTAATTTGTATTTGGAACTGGTTGTGCTCAAAAGAAACGAGTGCCTTGATCATTTCTAATTGCTTCCACAAATTCTCAATAATAGAAGACAAAGCATGAATTAAAAGAATCAACACAATTCATTAGAATCCAGCATTTATTTGTACAATGGAGGTTTCCTCACAATTTGTGGTCTTAAGTCCTAAGTGAATCATTCATTCAATCATGTTGCAAAAAGAACAATATTCAATTACAACAAGAATAAAGTTCTTCATGCATTCTAGAGTTC
This sequence comes from Lathyrus sativus, assembly GCA_963859935.3. Classification (NCBI taxonomy): domain Eukaryota; kingdom Viridiplantae; phylum Streptophyta; class Magnoliopsida; order Fabales; family Fabaceae; genus Lathyrus; species Lathyrus sativus. The sequence continues at coordinate 428,616,470 of OZ012737.1, forward strand.
TAACCGCAGGTAACCATGTACCTTAGCCGTATTTTCTTGTTAATTTTTATCATTGCCATCCAAGCTCGGATGCACCTTCATTGGATACTTCTTTCAGAGAGCAACCAATCTAGAAGGTTTTGACACCCAACAACCACAAAAATTATTAACAGAATAATTTAAAACAAACACAATAATTTAAAACAAAACATTAACCATTAAAATAAAAATAGTGTGCGTGGGGGACAAAACACCCCAAAAAGTACAACCCAGAATATCTGAAAATAAAACAAAATACTAAAACTGAAAAAAATAACAACTTAGTCCTCTTAGGGAATTTGAGATATTGCTACCGTTCGGCGGTTGTCAAGTTCTTAACTTTATAGTAACAAAAGGGGTTTGGTTTTTAGTCACGGTATCTTGCATAAAAGGTAATAAATTGCGGTAAAAGATTGATTTTACGATTTAATGAAGATTGTCAAAGTTAGGGTTCGGTAATCACTTTGCTTGTATATGTTCGGTCAACAATATGCATAAACTCCTTTAGATGATAAACACATTCACAACATCCTCCCAATGTGATTATTTGTAACTCACATTGTGGTTTTTCCCATTTTGATCCATTGTTGATTTCTCACACAATATATCAAAATGACAACATTTAGGTTTAACATTTTTCATGAACAACCACATTCAAAACTATTTCTAGCTTAAGAAAGTAGAAGGATGAAAACCTAGGTCAACAGTTGGAAAATATCTTTCAATCATAAATCAACACAAAGACTTTTACATAAAGCAAGGTTTTCACCATATATTCATCATCCAAGAGTTTACACATGAAGATCATCCATATACATACAAAGCTTAATGATCACCTACATCTAACCTTGACAAAATGAAGAACTTAGCTACTCATTTTCATGGTAGCTTGCAAAAGAAGTTTCGGAAAAAGGTTGATGAACATCTGAGTCGAAGAATCCAACTTGGATGATGATCCACCTTCTTTTTGTAGAATAATGTTTAGAAATTAAGAAAATAAGAGATAATGGGTTTCTAGGTCAAAAAAATCTCTTATGCAGCAAAACTAGTGAAAAATATGGTATGTGTTCAAAAAGTACATAGGGCAACTTATAGAAAAAGTTGTTGTCCTGTCATGCTCACGACCTCATTCGCCTAGCGAGCTAACAGCGAGCGTTCGCTACAGCCTCGCCTAGCGAACATGCTAGCGAGGGCTGAGGACAAGATTCTGGAATGCTTCGCTACTTGCTCGCCTAGCGAGTTCTTCGCCACCTGCCTCGCTGCCAGCGAATGATACCATTTTGATTCTACCCAAGTCTAGGAGTGTTCTCTATGGGCTCGCCTAGCGAACAACTCACTGCAACACTCGCCAGATGTTCGCCTAGCGAACATGTTTTTGCTCTTGTTCTTTCTTGATTCCTTTGTCAACTTTCTTGTGTCTTCAAATTCTACCCTTTCATGCTCAAATACGGCACAATAACACACAAATTAAAAGGACCAAGAGCATTTCACATCATATTGCATATCAACAAAAGCAAGGCGGTTTTGAACCGAAATTAGACCAAAAATGAGCGAAAAATGCCCACATTTGATAGCTCAAATAAGCACAATTGGGCATCTAACAACTCTCCCCAACTAGAATCTTGCTTGCTCTCAAGCAAAGTATGCCTCTTGAAGAACAAGAGGATTTGCTTAAAGAAAAAGGTTTATCCGAAGTTGGATCAAATGGCTCAAAAACAAGCAACTTAACCAGACATGCGTTCCCAATGGTTAGAATAACACAATACACAAAAAATAAAATCTTATAGCAATGCAAAACATGTATCAATCTTAACAACAATGATATCCTGAATGAATCACCCTATCACTCCTCTTTGAATAAAGATTGAAGAGATCACGCGTTTACAACCGCGGGTGCAATCTCACTCTCCAACAAACAATGCCAAACTCAATTCAATTCATACAATCTCACTAAGGTCTTTTTCGGTTGTAGCTTGGTCAGGTTAACAAACAAGGGACATATCTAAAGCCATTGAAAACGAAGTTGCCGACGTAAAAGAGACATTCTCTATACAACTATTCACACATCTCAACTTCATTTAACTTATTTCTCATTTGAAACCTTCACAACTCTTATTTCACGACTCAAACTTTTTCAATATTTTTCTTCAGAGCAAGCATTCATTTTCATTCTTTTCTTTTGATAACTTTTTTTTTCTTTTTCACACTGTATTCACAAAACAAGTGCTTCTCTTTTTCTAATTTCTTTTCAATGCTTGCTTGTTTGTTCAAGAGTTGTGGCAAACTACCAACTTACAAGTTCGTTCTCCCCAACTTATCTTCTACTTCCTTCATAAGTGAATGCTCTTTACTTTTGACGCCAAAAGAACAATAATAAAAAAATTTCAGGTTTTCAAGAAAAATATTTTTGAAGTCTCACTTTGTTTCAAGCTGAGATTCAACTGTTTAAGCTCAAAGGGGTTAACAAATACTCTCTGCTCACGGGTAATTTGTATTTGGAACTGGTTGTGCTCAAAAGAAACAAGTGCCTTGATCATTTCTAATTGCTTCCAAAAATTCTCAATAATAGAAGACAAAGCATGAATTAAAAGAATCAACACAGTTCATTAGAATCCAGCAATTATTTATACAATGGAGGTTTCCTCACAATTTGTGGTCTTAAGTCCTAAGTGAATCATTCATTCAATCATGTTGCAAAAAGAACAATATTCAATTACAACAAGAAAAAGTTCTTCATGCATTCTAGAGTTCTAACCGCAGGTAACCATGTACCTTAGCCGTATTTTCTTGTTAATTTTTATCATTGTCATCCAAGCTCGGATGCACCTTCATTGGATACTTCTTTCAGAGAGCAACCAATCTAGAAGGTTTTGACACCTAACAACCACAAAAATTATTAACAGAATAATTTAAAACAAACACAATAATTTAAAACAAAACAGTAACCATTAAAATAAAAATAGTGTGCGTGGGGGACAAAACACCCCAAAAAGTACAACCCAGAATATCTGAAAATAAAACAAAATACTTAAACTGAAAAAAATAACAACTTAGTCCTCTTAGGGAATTTGAGATATTGCTGCCGTTCGGCGGTTGTCAAGTTCTTAACTTTATATTAACAAAAGGGGTTTGGTTTTTAGTCACGGTATCTTGCATAAAAGGTAATAAATTATGGTAAAAGATTGATTTTACGATTTAATGAAGATTGTCAAAGTTAGGGTTCGGTAATCACTTTGCTTGTATATGTTCGATCAACAATACGCATAAACTCCTTTAGATGATAAACAAATTCACAACATCCTCCCAATTTTATTATTTCTAACTCACATTGTGGTTTTTCCCATTTTGATCCATTGTTGATTTCTTACACAATCTATCAAAATGACAACATTTAGGTTTAACATTTTTCATGAACAACCACATTCAAAATTATTTCTAGCTTAAGAAAGAAGAAGGATGAAAACCTAGGTCAACAGTTGGAAAATATCTTTCAATCATAAATCAACATAAAGAGTTAGATATAAAGCAAGGTTTTCACCATATATTCATCATCCAAGAGTTTACACATGAAGATCATCCATATACATACAAACTTTAATGATCACCTACATCTAACCTTGACAAAATGAAGAACTTAGCTACTCATTTTCATGGTAGCTTGCAAAAGAAGTTTCGGAAGAAGGTTGATGAACATCCGAGTCGAAGAATCCAACTTGGATGATGATCCACCTACTTTTTGTAGAATAATGTTTAGAAATTAAGAAAAATAAGAGATAATCGGTTTCTAGGTCACAAAAATCTCTTATGCAGCAAAACTATTGAAAATATGGTATGTGTTCAAAAAGTACATAGGGCTACTTATAGAAAAAGTTGTTGTCCTGTCACGCTCACGACCTCGTTCGCCTAGCGAGCTAACAGCGAGCGTTCGCTACAGCCTCGTCTAGCGAACATGCTAGCAAGGGCTGAGGAAACGATTCTAGAATGCTTCGCTACTTGCTCGCTAGGTGCTCGCCTAGCGAGTTCTTTGCCACCTGCCTCGCTGCCAGCGAATGATGCCATTTTGATTCTACCCAAGTCTGGGAGTGTTCGCTAGCAGCTCGCTATGGGCTTGCCTAGCGAACAACTCGCTGCAACACTCGCCAGATGTTCGCCTAGCGAACATGCTTTTGCTCTTGTTCTTTCTTGATTCCTTTGTCAACTTTCTTGTGTCTTCAAATTCTACTCTTTCATGCTCAAATACTTCACAATAACACACAAATTAAAAGGACCAAGAGCATTTCACATCATATTTCATATCAGAAACGCAAGGCGATTTTGAACCGAAATTAGACCAAAAATGAGCGAACGATGCCCACATTTGATAGCTCAAATAAGCAAAATTGGGAATCTAACAACTCTCCCCAACTAGAATCTTGCTTGCCCTCAAGAAAAATATTCCTCTTGAAGAACAAGAAGATTTTCTTAAAGAAAAAGGTTTATCCGAAGTTGGATCAAATGGCTCAAAAACAATCAACTTAACCAGCCATGCGTTCCCAATGGTTAGAACAACACAATACACAAAAACTAAAATCTTATAACAATGCAAAACATGTATCAATCAACGACAATGATATCCTGAATGAATCACCCTATCACTCATCTTCAAATAAAGATTAAAGAGATCACGCATTTAGAACCGTGAGTTCAATCTCACTCTCCAACAAACAATGCCAAACTCAATTCAATTCATACAATCTCACTAAGGTCTTTTTCGTTTGTAGCTTGGTCAAGTTAACAAACAAGGTACATATCTAAAGCCATTGAAAACGATGTTGTCAACGTAAAAGAGACATTCACTATACAACTATTCACACATCTCAACTTCATTTAACTTATTTCTCATTTGAAACCTTCACAACTCTTATTTCACAACTCAAATTTTTTCAATATTTTTCATTCAAGCAAGCATTCATTTTCATTCTTTTCTTTTGATAACTTTTTTTTTCTTTTTCACACTGTATTCGCAAAACAAGTGTTTCTCTTTTTTCTAATTTCTTTTCAATGCTTGCTTGTTTGTTCAAGAGTTGTTGCAAACTACCAACTTACAATTTAGTTCTCCCCAACTTATCTTCTACTGCCTTCATAAGTGAATGCTCTTTACTTTTGACGGCAAAAGAACAATAATCAGAAAATTTCAGGTTTTCAAGAAAAATATTTTTGAAGTCTCGCTTTGTTTCAAGCTGAGATTCAACTGTTTAAGCTCAAAGGGGTTAACAAGTACTCTCTGCTCACGGGTAATTTGTAATTGGAACTGGTTGTGCTCGAAAGAAACAAGTGCCTTGATCATTTCTAATTGCTTTCACAAATTCACAATAATAGAAGACAAAGCATGAATTAAAAGAATAAACACAGTTCATTAGAATCCAGCATTTATTTGTACAATGGAGCTTTCCTCACAATTTGTGGTCTTAAGTCCTAAGTGAATCATTCATTCAATCATGTTGAGAAAAAAACAATATTCAATTACAACAAGAATAAAGTTCTTCACGCATTCTAGACTTCTAACCGAAGGTAACCATGTACCTTAGCCGTATTTGCTTGTTTATTTTTGTCATTGCCATCCAAGCTCGGATGCACCTTCATTGGATACTTCTTTCAGAGAGCAACCAATCTAGAAGGTTTTGGCACCCAACAACCACAAAAATTATTAGCAGAATAATTTAAAACAAACATAATAATTTAAAACAAAACATTAACCATTAAAATAAAAATAGTATGCGTGAGGGACAAAACACCCCAAAAACTACAACCCAGAATATCTGAAAATAAAACAAAATACTAAAACTGAAAAAAAATAACAACTTATTCCTCTTAGGGAATTTGAGATATTGCTACCGTTCGGCGGTTGTCAAGTTCTTAACTTTATAGTAACAAAAGGGGTTTGGTTTTTAGTCACGGTATCTTGCATAAAAGGTAATAAATTGCGGTAAAAGATTGATTATACGATTTAATGAAGATTGTCAAAGTTAGGGTTCGGTAATCACTTTGCTTGTATATGTTCGGTCAACAATACGCATAAAATCCTTTAGATGATAAACACATTCACAACATCCTCCCAATGTGATTATTTCTAACTCACATTGTGGTTTTTCCCATTTTGATCCATTGTTGATTTCTCACACAATCTATCAAAATGACGACATTTTGGTTTAACATTTTTCATGAACAACCACATTCAAAACTATTTCTAGCTTAAGAAAGTAGAAGGATGAAAACCTAGGTCAACAGTTGGAAAATATCTTTCAATCATAAATCAACACAAAGAGTTATATATAAAGCAAGGTTTTCACCATATATTCATCATCCAAGAGTTTACACATGAAGAGCATCCATATACATACAAAGCTTAATGATCACCTACATCTAACCTTGACAAAATGAAGAACTTAGTTACTCATTTTCATGGTAGCTTGCAAAAGAAGTTTCGGAAGAAGGTTGATGAACATCCGAGTCGAAGAATCCAACTTGGATGATGATCCACCTTCTTTTTGTAGAATAATATTTAGAAATTAAGAAAATAAGAGATAATGGGTTTCTAGGTCAAAAAAATCTCTTATGCAGCAAAACTAGTGAAAAATATGGTATGTGTTCAAAAAGTACCTAGGGCTACTTATAGAAAAAGTTGTTGTCCTGTCACGCTCACGACCTCGTTCGCCTAGCGAGCTAACAGCAAGCGTTCTCTACAGCCTCGCCTAGCGAACATGCTGGCGAGGGCTGAGGAAAAGATTCTGGAATGCTTCGCTACTTGCTCGCTAGATCCTCGCCTAGCGAGTTCTTCGCCACCTGCCTCGCTGCAAGCGAATGATGCCATTTTGATTCTACCCAAGTCTGGGAGTGTTCGCTAGCAGCTCGCTATGGGCTTGCCTAGCGAACAACTTGCTGCAACACTCGCCAGATGTTGGCCTTGCGAACATGCTTTTGCTCTTGTTCTTTCTTGATTCCTTTGTCAACTTTCTTGTGTCTTCAAATGCTACCCTTTCATGCTCAAATACTGCACAATAACACACAAATTAAAAGGACCAAGAGCATTTCACATCATATTGCATATCAACAAAAGCAAGGCGATTTTGAACCGAAATTAGATCAAAAATGAGCGAAAAATGCCCACATTTGATAGCTCAAATAAGCACAATTGGGCATCTAACAACTCTCCCCAACTAGAATCTTGCTTGCCCTCAAGCAAAGTATGCCTCTTGAAGAACAAGAGGATTTACTTAAAGAAAAAGGTTTATTCGAAGTTGGATCAAATGGCTCAAAAACAAGCAACTTAACCAGACATGCGTTCCCAATGGTTAGAACAACACAATAAACAAAAACTAAAATCTTATAGCAATGAAAAACATGTATCAATCAACAACAATGATATCTTGAATGAATCACCCTATCACTCCTCTTCGAATAAAGATTGAAGAGATCACGCGTTTACTACCGCGGGTGCAATATCACTCTCCAACAAACAATGCCAAACTCAATTCAATTCATATAATCTCACTAAGGTCTTTTTTGGTTGTAGCTTGGTCAGGTTAACAAACAAGCGACATATCTAAAGCCATTGAAAACGAAGTTGCCAAGGTAAAAAAGACATTCACTATACAACTATTCACACATCTCAACTTCATTTAAATTATTTCAAATTTGAAACCTTCACAACTCTTATTTCATAACTCAAATTTTTTCAATATTTTTCTTCCAAGCAAACATTCATTTTTATTCTTTTCTTTTGATAACTTTTTTTTTCTTTTTCACACTGTATTCACAAAACAAGTGTTTCTCTTTTTCTAATTTCTTTTCAATGCTTGCTTGTTTGTTCAAGAGTTGTGGCAAACTACCAACTTACAATTTCGTTCTCCCCAACTAATCTTTTACTTCCTTCATAAATGAATGCTCTTTACTTTTGACGGCAAAAGAACAATAATCAAAATATTTCAGGTTTTCAAGAAAAATATTTTTGAAGTCTCGCTTTGTTTCAAGCTGAGACTCAACTGTTTAAGCTCAAAGGGGTTAACAAATACTCTCTGCTCATGGGTAATTTGTATTTGGAACTGGTTATGCTCGAAAGAAACAAGTGCCTTGATCATTTCTAATTGCTTCCACAAATTCACAATAATAGAAGACAAAGCATGAATTAAAAGAATCAACACAGTTCATTAGAATCCAGCATTTATTTGTACAATGGAGCTTTCCTCACAATTTGTGGTCTTAAGTCCTAAGTGAATCATTCATTCAATCATGTTACAAAAAGAACAATATTCAATTACAACAAGAATAAAGTTCTTCATGCATTCTATATTCTAACCGAAAGTAACCATGTACCTTAGCCGTATTTTCTTGTTTATTTTTATCATTGTCATCCAAGCACGGATGCACCTTCATTGGATACTTCTTTTAGAAAGCAACCAATCTAGAAGGTTTTGACACCTAACAACCACAAAAATTATTAACAGAATAATTTAAAACAAACACAATAATTTAAAACAAAACATTAAACATTAAAATAAAAATAGTGTGCGTGGGGGACAAAACACCCCAAAAAGTACAACCCAGAATATCTGAAAATAAAACAAAATATTAAAACTGAAAAAAAAATAACAACTTAGTCCTCTTAGGGAATTTGAGATATTGCTACCGTTCGGCAGTTGTTAAGTTCTTAACTTTATAGTAACAAAAGGGGTTTGGTTTATAGTCACGGTATCTTGCATAAAAGGTAATAATTTATGGTAAAAGATTGATTTTACGATTTAATGAAGATTGTCAAAGTTAGGGTTCGGTAATCACTTTGCTTGTATATGTTCGATCAACAATACGCATAAACTCCTTTAGATGATAAACACATTCACAACATCCTCCAATGTGATTATTTCTAACTCACATTGTGGTTTTTCCCATTTTGATCCATTGTTGATTTCTCACACAATCTATCAAAATGACAACATTTAGGTTTAACATTTTTCATGAACAACCACATTCAAAACTATTTCTAGCTTAAGTAAGTAGAAGGATGAAAACCTAGGTCGACAGTTGGAAAATATCTTTCAATCATAAACCAACACAAAGAGTTATAGATAAATCAAGGTTTTCACCATATATTCATCATCCAAGAGTTTACACATGAAGATCATCTATATACATACAAAGCTTAATGATCACTTACATCTAACCTTGACAAAATGAAGAACTTAGCTACTCATTTTCATGGTAGCTGTCAAAAGAAGTTTCGGAAGAAGGTTGATGAACATCCGAGTCGAAGAATCCAACTTGGATGATGATCCACCTTATTTTTGTAGAATAATGTTTAGAAATTAAGAAAATAAGAGATAATGGGTTTCTAGGTCACAAAAATCTCTTATGCAGCAAAACTAGTGAAAAATATGGTATGTGTTCAAAAAGTACATAGGGCTACTTATAGAAAAAGTTGTTGTCCTATCACGCTCGCGACCTCGTTCGCCTAGGGAGCTAACAGCGAGCGCTCGCTACAGCCTCGCCTAGCGAACATGCTAGCGAGGTCTGAGGAAAAGATTCTGGAATGCTTCGCTACTTGCTCGCTAGGTGCTCGCCTAGTGAGTTCTTCGCCACCTGCCTCGCTGCCAGTGAATGATGCCATTTTGATTCTGCCCAAGTCTGGGAGTGTTCGCTAGCAGCTCGCGATGGGCTCGCCTAGCGAATAACTCGCTGCAACACTCACCAGATGTTCGCCTAGCGAACATGCTTTTGCTCTTGTTCTTTCTTGAGTCCTTTGTCAACTTTCTTGTGTCTTCAAATTCTACTCTTTCATGCTCAAATACTGCACAATAACACACAAATTAAAAGGACCAAGAGCATTTCACATCATATTGCATATCAACAAAAGCAAGGCGGTTTTGAACCGAAATTAGACAAAAAATGAGCGAAAGATGCCCACATTTGATAGCTAAATAAGCACAATTGGGCATCTATCAACTCTCCCCAACTAGAATCTTGCTTGCCCTCAAGAAAAGTATGCCTCTTGAAGAACAAGAGGATTTTCTTAAAGAAAAAGGTTTATCCGAAGTCGGATCAAATGGCTCAAAAACAAGCAACTTAACCAGACATGCGTTCCCAATGGTTAGAACAACACAATACACAAAAACTAAAATCTTATAGCAATGTAAAACATGTACCAATCAACACCAATGATATCCTGAATGAATCACTCTATCACTCCTCTTCGAATAAAGATTGAAGAGATCACGCGTTTACAACCGCGGGTGCAAAATCACTCTCCAACAAACAATGCCAAACTCAATTCAATTCATACAATCTCACTAAGTTCTTTTTCGGTTGTAGCTTGGTCAGGTTAACAAACAAGGGACATATCTAAAGCCATTGAAAACTAAATTGCCGACGTAAAAGAGACATTCACTATACAACTATTCACACATCTCAACTTCATTTAACTTATTTCTCATTTGAAACCTTCACAACTCTTATTTCACAACTCAAATTTTTTCAATGTTTTTCTTCCAAGCAAGCATTCATTTTCATTCTTTTCTTTTGATAACTTTCTTTTTCTTTTTCACACTGTATTCACAAAACAAGTGTTTCTCTTTTTCTAATTTCTTTTCAATGCTTGCTTGTTTGTTCAAGAGTTGTGGCAAACTACCAACTTACAATTTCGTTCTCCCCAACTTATCTTCTACTTCCTTCATAAGTGAATGCTCTTTACTTTTGACGGCAAAAGAACAATAATAAAAAAATTTCAGGTTTTCAAGAAAAATATTTTTGAAGTCTAACTTTGTTTCAAGCTGAGACTCAACTGTTTAAGCTCAAAGGGGTTAACAAATACTCTCTGCTCACGGGTAATTTGTATTTGGAACTGGTTGTGCTCGAAAGAAACAAGTGCCTTGATCATTTCTAATTGCTTCCACAAATTCACAATAATAAAAGACAAAGCATGAATTAAAATAATCAACACAGTTCATTAGAATCCAGCATTTATTTGTACAATGGAGGTTTCCTCACAATTTATGGTCTTAAGTTCTAAGTGAATCATTCATTCAATCATGTTGCAAAAAGAACAATATTCAATTACAACAAGAATAAAGTTCTTCATGCATTCTAGAGTTCTAACCGAAGGTAACCATGTACCTTAGTCGTATTTGTTTGTTTATTTTTATCATTGCCATCCAAGCTCGGATGCACCTTCATTGATACTTCTTTCAGAGAGCAACCAATCTAGAAGATTTTGACACCCAGCAACCACAAAAATTATTAACAGAATAATTTAATACAAACACAATAATTTAAAACAAAACATTAACCATTAAAATAAAAATAGTGTGCGTGGGGGACAAAACACCCCAAAAAGTACAACCCAGAATATCTGAAAATAAAAAAAAATACTAAAACTGGAAAAAATAACAACTTAGTCCTCTTCGGACTCAGACTCCTCCTCCTCATAACCATCATCATCAAAATCATCCTCTCCCTCAACGTCATCAGAACCATCGTCATCAGCATCATCATCAGCAGGGCCACTAGCACCCGCCCCCTCTCTAAAAACAGGCTTGTCCACAGGCCAGTTCGTGTGCTGCATAAGGGGTCATGGATCTGAAGCTGCAATACATGCATAGAATCTTGAATATCCACCATAGCTCGCTGCATTGCCGCCATCCAATCCCAGTTATAGTTGCACACTGCCTGCTAAAAAGGGTCGAACCCTTGAGAAAAAGCATCGAAACCATCATTAGTCCCGGTACTAGCAACTGCACCACCCCTGTAGTTATTAGAACTACAGTACTTATCCACATATTTGTCATCAATGGGGGTCGGGATCTTCACCGAAATGCGGGATGGAAGCTTCATCCTCAACTGGGAGCATAAGGCCATAATGAGGCAGGGAAAAGCAAGGGGGCAGTTAAATCGCGACCCCGATTTTAGACCGCTCTCAACAATGGACTTCAGCTCATTAGCAATAATCCTAGCCCCATCAATCTGGACATTAGTGAGTATGCAATGGACAAGGTGTGCCACTGGGATCGGCACGGTCGATGTGTGGGATTTTGGCACAATGTTTGTCAGAACCAGAAGTAAAATCAGCTGAGCTATAGGAGTCATGTCCTCCCTGTGATATCTCATAGGATGTCCAGATTGGTTTAACTCAACCGATTTACCCTCTAGCAATAGGGCAGCGGAAATGGCATCTGTATCTCTCTGCAACCTCAGGTCTCTGGTGTATTTGTCCAATTCATTTGCTCCCAGATGGAGCGGTTCGCCTAGCACTCGGTTAATGGAATCCCTGTCGAAAGTGACCTGACGACCCATCACTCTTGTAGATCATGTGAAGGGTTCGTCGTCGTTGGGCAGCGCGTTCGCGTAGAACTCGTGCACAATATTGATGTTGTAGTTTTCGAGAGGAGAAACCAGCCTGTCCCACCTTTTACTATTGATCAGCCCCGCAAATGTTCTGTACTCGCCTTGAGGGTCAATGATGAACCTCTTTTCAGGGAGGATCTTCCTTTTTTGTAATGCTACAAAGCGGACTGCTTGCTTGGCCCCGATAAAATTTTCGGTATCAAATTGGATTGGAACAGTACGGGAGGTGCTGGCAACTTTTCTCTTCTTACCATGACTGCCTGAGGCCATCTGCACAAAAACCACAGAAAACACCAACAAATAGCAGCACAAGATTATCAGTCATCATAACTAAAAACCAAGTTCTGTCATGCTCGCTGGCTTGCTCGCCTAGCGAGTCCATAGCGAATGCTCGCTACTGACTCGCCTAGCGAACAAGCTAGCGAGCGCTGCGAAAGTTTAAAAATAGCCACTGTTTTGGACCCCAAACATCTAGAATCCTAAGTTTGTTGAATACAATTCCATAACTACTTGATGAAACATGAAAGGCATTTTTCTTGGTACACATGCAAACCTAAAGTTTCTCAATTCCCTAACTTGCAAAATTTAACCTAAACCCTAATGTTTCTACAATTAAAATAATGACGAACAAAAAGAGAGGAGAAAGATCAAACCTTATTGCAGCAGAGAGATTGATATACACAAATTAGGGCTTGTAAGAGAATAGAGAGGAGAGTTCTTGTGTTTTGCAGTTAGAAGTGTGAGAGTGAGAGTGAGTGAGAAAGACTAAGTTACAAAAGAAAAACGGATTTTGGGCCTACAAGAGTGGCCCACTAAACAACTTAAAATGCCAGATACACGTACGTTCGCTTAGCGAACAGATAGCGAAGGCTCGCTAAATGCTCGCCTAGCGAACGTGCTAGCGAGCATGACAGAATATCACAAATTCAGGACAGCAGCCAAAGGTCAGTTTCAGCATACTTCCTCTTGTAGACACCAACAAAACACAACCAATAAACAGCAAATACTTACAACGTTGAGGTGACTCTCAACAAGCGCTTGTTTAACGTCGGATAAGCTCGACGGTTCAAGATGCTCACACCGTAACATCCAGAAGGAAGGCACAGCTTTCCCGATCAACTAGGCCGCCAAGATATATCTTTAAATGTTGGCCATTTACTGTCCAACTATCCTTCTTTTCCATGTCCTCAATCACAAAAGCCCCAAAAGTTTTTACCTTTTTCACTCGAAATGGCCTAGACCATTTTGACTTCAATTTTCCGGGAAAAAGCCTCAACCTGGAATTAAACAATAATACCAATTTCCCGGGCACAAATTCCTTTTTCCGGAGTTTCTTGTCATGATATTCTTTAACTTTTTCTTTGTACAACCAACTTGAGTGATATGCGCCATTGCGCATCTCCTCCAACTCAAGCAGTTGTACCTTTCTTTTTTCACCGGCCAACTCATTATCAAAGTTCAAAAATTTTAAAGCCCATAAGGCTTTGTGCTCCATTTCGACCGGAAAATGGCAAGTTTTACCAAAAACCAGTTGAAATGGAGTTAGCCCAATTGGAGCTTTATAAGCAGTGTGGTATGCCCATAAAGCTTCATCCAATTTTTGCGACCAATCTTTTCTAGAATTAGACACGGTTTTTTCAAGTATTCTCTTAATCTCCCGATTAGAGACCTCAACTTGACCATTGTCCTGTGGGTGATACGGAGTTGTCACTCTATGTGTTACGCCGTAATGTTGCAAAACTTTTTTCAACGGTGCATTACAAAAGTGTGACCCTCCGTCACTAATCAACACACGAGGGGTTCCGAAACGGGAAAATATGTTTTTCTTTAAAAAATGTATGACCGTTTTAGAATCCTCCCGCGGTGAGGCAATCGCCTCAACCCACTTTGACACATAGTCAACTACAACCAGCAAGTATTCATTTCCAAAAGAGGGTGGGAATGGTCCGACAAAATCGATACCCCAACAATCAAATAATTCAACCTCTTGGATGTTTTGGAGAGGCATCTCGTCTCTCTTACCGATCCCACCACTTCGTTGGCAACTGTCACAACTTTGTGCATGGGCATTTACGTCTTTAAAAATAGAAGTCCAATAAAATCCTGATTGAAGGACTTTATTGGTCGTTCTTGTCCCATTGAAATGTCCGTCGTAAGGCGAGTTGTGACAATGCCATAAAATACTTTGCGCTTCATCGCCGGTAACACACCTTCTCAAAATGTTATCACCACCCAACTTAAACAAGTATGGGTCATCCCACACATAATACTTACAATCCGAGATGAATTTCCTTTTTTGGTTTTGAGTTAGGTCGGGAGGCACAAAACCACTCGCCTTGTGGTTTGCAAAGTCCGCAAACCATGGCCTAACTTGAACTTTAAAAAGTTTTTCATCAGGAAATTCTTCTCGGATTTCCTTTTCAGAAGATGTAACCTCCACATTCACAAGGCGAGATAAATGATCCGCCACCAAATTTTCCAATCCTTTCTTGTCCTTAATTTCAATATCAAACTCTTGTAACAAGAGGATCCAATGGATGATCCTTTGCTTCGAATCCGGTTTGGTGAGCAGATATTTAATCGCCGCATGGTTGGTATACACAATCACTTTAGAACCAATAAGATAAGATCGAAATTTTTCTAGCGCATACACTATCGCAAGTAGTTCTTTTTCGGTGGTAGCATAATTAATTTGCACCTTATTTAGAACTTTACTTGCGTAGTGTATAGCATGAAAAAAAATTTCTTTCCTTTGTTCCAATACGCTCCAATTGCATAGTCGCTAGCATCACACATGAGCTCAAAATTTAAATTCCAATTCGGAGCGACTATAATTGGAGCGGTAACAAGTTTTTCCTTCAAAATTTTAAAAGCATGTAAACAATCTTCAGTTAAGAGAAATATCTGGTCCTTGGCGAGCAAATTACTCAAAGGCCTGGCTACCTTTGAGAAGTCTTTGATAAATCGCTGGTAAAAACCGGCATGCCCAAGGAAGCTTCGTATTCCCTTCATATTAACCAGAGGAGGCAACTTTGCAATCACATCAACTTTTGCTCAATCCACTTCAAGCCCTTTTGAAGAAATTTTGTGTCCGAGCACTATCCCCTCGGTTACCATGAAGTGGCATTTCTCCCAATTAAGCACGAGATTTGTTTTCACACACCTTTCAAGCACCATTTCTAGATTATCCAAGCATAAACCAAAAGAACTTCCAAACACGGAGAAGTCGTCCATGAACACTTCCATTGTTTTCTCGATCAATTCGGCAAAAATGGCTTGCACACATCTTTGGAAAGTCGTTGGTGCGTTGCATAACCCAAAGGGCATTTTTCTGTATGTGAAAATTCTAAACGGACATGTGAAAGCCGTCTTCTCGTGATCGTCCAGGTCAACCGCAATTTGGCTGTACCCGGAATAGCCATCAAGGAAACAATAGTATTTTTGGCCCAAAAGTCTTTCCAACATTTGGTCCATGAACGGAAGTGGAAAATGGTCTTTTTGAGTTGCGGTATTCAACCGCCTATAATCAATACACATTCTCCACCCCGTTTCCACCTTCGTCGGGATCAATTCATCTTTTTCATTTCGAATGACGGTAATTCCACCCTTTTTTGGAACCACATGCACGAGACTCACCCAAGGGCTATCCGAAATTGGGTAGATCATTCTCGCATCCAAAAGCTTAACAACTTCTTTCCTAACAACCTCCTTCATATTAGGATTCAAGCGGCGTTGAGGTTGAGCCACCGGCTTAAAATCCTCTTCCATTAAAATCTTGTGCATACAATAAGAAAGACTAATTCCTTTGAGATCGGAAAGAGTCCATCCCATTGCTTCTTTATTCTTTTTTAACACATCAATTAAACGGGATTCTTCATTTTCAGACAAAAGGTTGCTTATGATAACCGGCTTCTCTTCGGCTTCATCAAGGAATGCATACTTCAAGTTAGAAGGTAGCATTTTCAATTCAATTGACGGTTTTTCTTCATGGACCTCCTTTTTCAACACTTCCTCTTCGACTTCCCATGGTTGCAACTCTTTAAGATTATCAAGTTCCCTTAAACATTCCTCAAGAGCTTGCTCTTCTTCACTTGTAAAAACTTCAAAAGAGTCATCAAGAGCTAATTCCACAGGAGATGTCACATGAATATGCTTAGATACTTCCAACGTTGCTTCTTCAACCACATCAATTCAGAAACTATCACGATTATCTTTTGAATGCTTCATAGCTTCAAAAAGATCAAAAGTGACTTCTTCATTTTGGACTCGCACTTTCATCAAACCTTCATCAACATCAATCATCATTCGCGCGGTTTTCATGAAAGGTCGGCCTAGGATTAGCGGAGCATCATCATCCTCTTCCATATCAATCACAATGAAATCAACCGGAAAGAAGAATTTGTCGAATTTGACCAATACGTCTTGAGCTAACCCATGAGGATGGGTAGTTGACTTATTGGCCAATTGCAACTTCATCCGTATGGCTTTCATTTCAATGTTGCCAAGCCTTTTCACAATAGACAAAGGTATTAAATTAATGCTTGACCCCAAATCAATTAGCCCTTTTCCGACATTTTCATCACCGATAGTAACCGGCAAAGTAACTCTTCCCGGATCAACCTCTTTTATCATAAGAGTCCTTTGGATGATGGCACTACAACTAGCATCAAGAACAATTGTTTCCGGTTCCGAATACCTCCGCTTTTTAGTTAGTATGTCTTTCATGAACTTGGCATACTTTGGCATTTTTTCCAAAGCTTCGGCAAACAGAATGTTTATTTGAAGTTGTTTAAAAATATCCATGAACCGGGCATAATGCCGTTCATTTTCCCTCCTAGATGGAGCATGTGGATATCGTAGGTTTTGGACCGGAGTAGTGCTCACTACCTCCTTTCCTCTAGACGCTCTAGAATTCCGCTCTTTTTTCTTCTTCACTTCCTCCACCTTCACTTTTTCACTTTTATCATTTTCTACTTCAACACTTTCTTTATTTTCAACTTCAACCTTTTTTTCATTCTTTTCAACTTCTTCCTCACTTTCCTCCTCAACTTCACCATCAATTCTATCATCAATTTTTTTCTCCTCATCTTTTCTCTCATTCTCTCTTTTTTCACTCTCATCTCTTTTTTTACTCTCACTAACCAACTCCCTTCCACTTCTCGTCGTGATTGCTTTACAATGCTCCTTTGGATTTGTTTGCGTGTTCGCCGAAAAAGAAGGTCTGGATTGTTGTTCCGCTAGTTGCTTAGCAAGTTGTCCGACTTGAGTTTCAAGATTTTTGATTGCCGCATCATTGCTCTTTTGATTAGCCATTGACATTTTCATGAATTGCGTCGATGTGTCTTCCAACTTTGTAGTTACGACCGGCGTTTGTTGAGGTTGATAAGGATTTTGATGGCTAGAATTACCACCCCCATAACCTTGATTATGGTGATAGTTACTCCTTGGTTGGTACCCTTGATTTGGTTGATAGTGTTATTGTGGTTGATTTTGAGAATGTTGTTGATATGGTGGTTGTTGTTGTTGTTGCCTCGGTTGGTAGTCTCGTTAATTTGCCATATAATTTACCTCTTCGAACCCGGGAGGTGGACAAAACCCGGTATCATGTTCACCTTTGCAAAGCTCACAACAAGCTATTTGTTTAGCTTTTGAGGATTCTTTCATCTCTTTGATTTGTTGCGTTAAGAGTTCCACTTGTTGTGAAATGAGTTTATTTTGTGCAAGGATAGCATCATTTGTCCCAAGTTCAAGCACTCCCGGTTTCTTCAAAGTGTTTCCTCTACTTTGACTTTGAAGGTCATTTAGAGCCATATGGTTGATGATATTCGTAGCTTCCTTGGCGCTTTTAGACAACAAAGAACCACCCGTAGTGGCATCCTATAAAGTCTTACAATTTGGTTGAAGGCCGTTCTTGAAAATATGGATTTGCGTCAATTCATCAAAGCCATGACCTTTGCACTTTCGAAGCATGGATTTAAATCTTTTCCATGCCTCGTTCAATGATTCGTTGGCTCCTTAGGAAAACACAGAAATTGTCGTTTTGGATTCCATGAACCGGTTGTGAGAGAAAAATCTTTCAATGAATTTCTCTTCCAACACGTTCCAATCTGTCATGACCGCCGGTGTTTGATCCAAATACCAATCTTTGGCTTTGCCGAGCAAAGCATGTGGAAAAAGTCTTTTGAATAACGGTAGCTCTTGAGCTTGATCAGCTCCCGCCGCCAATGTTATCTCATAAAATTTGGTGAGAAAAGCAAAGGGGTCTTCATGGTCCATTCCGGTGAATGGACTTTCGTATAACAAGTTGAGAGTTCTCGTCTTCATCTCGGCTTGCCTTCCTGTGTGGTTGGCAAACTGAGCAGTATTTCTTGGAATGTTGATACATGGTGTGGAAACGGGCGGTGGTGGTGGTGGATCCATGATAGGTATGAAATGAGGTGGTGGTGTTGTAGAAGAACCTTCTCCCTGTTCTTGTCGTTGTCTAGCAAGTTGCCTCCTCCGTCTTGTTTTGCTATTCAGTCTCCTTGCGGTTCTCTCGATCTCGGGATCAAAAAGAAGTTGGTCCTCAGGAATCTGCCCTTGCATAAAACAAAAGCTACACACTAAACCAAACAAATTAACAAGCACAAGACAAAAAATTCAAGAGTTAACAATTCAACATCTATTGCGATGCTCGCAATATCAATTCAAATTCCCCGGCAACAGCGCCATTTTGTTAGGACAGTGGTAAAGTGTCGGGTTTTTGTTATCGTCTCCACAGGGAATTTGAGATATTGTTGTCGTTCGACGGTTGTCAAGTTCTTAACTTTATAGTAACAAAAAGGGTTTGGTTTTTAGTCACGGTATCTTGCATAAAAGGTAATAAATTGGGGTAAAAGATTGATTTTAGGATTTAACGAAGATTGTCAAAGTTAGGGTTCGGTAATCACTTTGCTTGTATATGTTCGATCAACAATACACATAAACTCCTTTAGATAATAAACACATTCAAAACATCCTCGCAATGTGATTATTTCTAACTCACATTGTGGTTTTTCCCATTTTGATCCATTGTTGATTTCTCACACAATCTATCAAAATGACAACATTTAGGCTTAACATTTTTCATGAACAACCATATTCAAAACTATTTCTAGCTTAAGAAAGTTGAAGGATGAAAACCTAGGTCAACAGTTGGAAAATATCTTTCAATCATAAACCAACACAAAGAGTTATAGATAAAGCAAGGTTTTCACCATATATTCATCATCCAAGAGTTTACACATGAAGATCATCCATATACATACAAAGCTTAATGATCACCTACATCTAACCTTGACAAAATGAAGAACTTAGCTACTCATTTTCATGGTAGCTTGCAAAAGAAGTTTCGGAAGAAGGTTGATGAACATCCGAGTCGAAGAATCCAACTTGGATGATGATCCACCTTCTTTTTGTAGAATAATGTTTAGAAATTAAGAAAATAAGAGATAATGGGTTTCTAGGTCACAAAAATCTCTTATGCAGCAAAACTAGTGAAAAATATGGTATTTGTTCAAAAAGTACATAAGGCTACTTATAGAAAAAGTTGTTGTCCTATCACGCTCACGACCGCGTTCGTCTAGCAAACTAACAGTGAGCGTTCGCTACAGCCTCGTCTAGCGAACATGCTAGCGAGGGCTGAGGAAAAGATTCTGGAATGCTTCGCTACTTGCTCGCTAGGTGCTCGCCTAGCGAGTTCTTCGCCACCTGCCTCGTTGCCAGCAAATGATGCCATTTTGATTCTTCCCAAGTCTG
Source organism: Lathyrus sativus (assembly GCA_963859935.3). Classification (NCBI taxonomy): domain Eukaryota; kingdom Viridiplantae; phylum Streptophyta; class Magnoliopsida; order Fabales; family Fabaceae; genus Lathyrus; species Lathyrus sativus. Next base: position 428,636,633 of record OZ012737.1, read on the forward strand.
GGAGTGTTCTCTAGCAGCTCGCTATGGGCTCGCCTAGTGAACAACTTGTTGCAACACACGCCAGATGTTCGCCTAGCGAACATGCTTTTGCTCTTGTTCTTTCTTGATTCCTTTGTCAACTTTCTTGTGTCTTCAAATTCTACTCTTTCATGCTCAAATATTGCACAATAACACACAAATTAAAAGGACCAAGAGCATTTCACATCATATTGCATATCAACAAAAGCAATGCGGTTTTGAATCGAAATTAGACCAAAAATGAGCGAAAGATGCCTATATTTGATAGCTCAAATAAGCACAATTGGGCATCTAACACGAACCCTCGCTACTTCACTCGCCTCCAGCAAGATTGAATCATTTGGTTCTGCCCATGTCTGGAACCATTCGCTACTGGCTCACTAGCAGCTCGCTAGCTGCTCGCCTAGCGAGTCCTGCGATTTCTCAAAACCCTCTACTGTCCAAAATATCCAAAACTTCAAAAAATCTCTCGATTCAATTCCAACAAGTTTCCATAGTATTAGCCTAACATTCCTTGACTAAACTACACCATTTATTCCAAACTCTAACCGTTAAAACATCGGTTTCTATCGATTAAACCATTTCTGACCTAGAACGGAAAATGGGGAAAAACATCCAAACAATCCAAACAACACATACATAATCATACACATTGAGAAGATAATAAGATTTCGCACCTTTACCCGATTAATCGAATCCTAGAGGTTGTTCTTGATGATTCTCCAAGTTTTCCTCTTTTTCCTCCTCTTTCTTTTTCTTCTTTCTATTTTCTTTCTATCTCTTTTCTTTCCTCTTTTTCTTTTATAACTCTTTCTATTCTATTTCTCTCTATTATATTTTCTTCTCTCAAAATATCCACCAATTCATTTTCTCACAAAATATCTCATCTTATCATAAATTAAGGAATATCTCAAATATTCTCCAACTTAATTTCCCAAAACTCTCCAAATGATAAAATAACATAATATGAACACATAACATATTATCACACCAATATCAGAAATAACATAATAATCACCCAATAAAATAAAAGACTCCACAAAATAATGGGAAATCAGAATCGGGGCGTTACAACAAGCGCTAGGATTAAATCGCATAGGGAACCAGAATCCCCAGCAGAGTCGCCAGCTGTCGCAACTGCAAAAAAATAACCGACAAAAAAAAACATAAGAGTCGCCACCGGACGTTATTTATACCAAAGGAGGGAAAGGAAATGATTGAAGAAAAATTAAAATCAAGGAAAAGGCAAGGTCATCGCAACTAAATTTTAGGTTAGGAAGTCGGTTACACAAGGGGAAGGTATTAGCACCCCTCACGTTCGTTATACTCAACTGGATCCATGCTTGTTGTCTAATCAAAGGGTGATTTATCTAAAGTCTACTGCTAAACAAAAATGGAACGGGAAAAGAAAAAAGGAGACTCGATAGGACATCGTTGCCCTATGCCTACGTATTCCCTCGTGCAATGGGAAAGTCAAATTCAATGTAGTTCGGAAGACTACTGGTGAAAAGGGGAGGTTTCTCACCAAGACATCTTCGTCTTATGCCTACGTATCCTCATCTGGTGTGAGAAATTAGAGCAAACGTAGATCGGGAAACTAAATCGCAGGTTGGTTAAGTGTTTTTTTATGAGCGACGTTAAGTTCCCATTCCAGTGGTTAGGGTCGATGCATTTTGCGGTAGAATGGAAAAATAATGTACTATATCTGAAAATGAGTTTGAAAGAACAATCCCGAAGGATAAAAAGGTTTTAAGTTTGTTTATGAGTTTTAGAGAAGTGAATTAACTGGATTTGAGATTCACGTTGCACTAAAGACTATGATATAGGAACGAATGCGTCGCATATCGCCCCTAGACAGGATGTACACTAAACACTATAGACAAGCAAGGAGAAACCCCTCACTCATCATTTCCCATATGCTTAAGGCTCGTGGCACACAATGTTCATCATCTTTTATTAAGTGTGTTAGAGTTATTTTGAGATGAGAAGAGAAAAGACTCAAAGAGTAAAAAGAAAACACTAAGGGAAACTGGATCCTAATGTTATCATACAAAATGGTCCTAAGATTGGGATAAAAGGGAAGTCTACCTAATGTTATCATACAAATTATGGACCTAAAGTTGAGGTCCAAGAGGTACTATCCTAATTGTTATCATGCAAAGGATTGAAAGCCTAATGTCTCTCCTACTCCCAACTTAATCAGAAATTAAGTGGAACTAGGAATCTTAAGGGATCATGTGAACAAGCATAAGTAAACACCATACTAATCAATCAAAAATGAAAATAAGATTGAAAGTTAAACAAGTCTCAAGAAAAGGAAAAGAGGAAAGAGTGATGAAAGAAGAAGAATGAAGAAAATGCAACACTATGAACAAACATAGAAGTTCAAACCCAAAAGGCATCAAGCAAACATTGATCTCAATCATACAGGGTAAACATCAACAACATGTCAAATCAACAAGAATGTATTCATATGTCAAACCATACCCAAATATTTTAAATCAAAACCAAATGGCAAAGCAAAGTTCCCACACGCATACAAATGACTTAAAGTCCAACAAGAAGTAATATCAATCATCAAGCAAAGAGAGATGAATTCAAATGAGGTGAAAAACAAAGTAGGGAAGTAGCAATGTCATATCATATTCAACTCATGTCAATGGTTAAATAAAGAGCACAAAGAGTTAAGCGATGCATCATATCCAAACACAACCAATTTCCATACAAAACAAGCAAACAAGACACGCCTCAAATAAGTAAACATGTGAGATTAGGGTATGAAATAAAGCGAGGGAAGCAAAATAAACATAAAGATCAACTTATACATCCACTCATGAATACATAAGAGACACAACAAGGGTTGAATCCAAAACATGCATCAAGAAGCAAGCACGCATGTGTCAAAGTCATCCTTAAAGAAAGGGAAGATGTTCAAGCAAAGTATAAGGCACAAATGGTCAAGCAAGGCATACCATATCATGAAGATCAGAATCAAACACAAATGATACACATCATATTCGCATCCAACATGTCAACCAAATTCAAGAAGAATCAATCTCAAGATCATGCACAAAAGGCTAGGTAAACCTCCCTCAAGTTATCCATGAAAGAAAACAAATGATTATGTGAAGTAAGTGAGACAAAGTGATCATGCAATGAATCTCTAAACATGAAGGTCAGAAACTTAAGCAATTCAACACAATAGTCATCTAGCATCAATTAGATTATTCAAGAAACATCCTCAAGAAACTAGGTCAAGACATGCACAATGTCATGGTCAAAACAACATCAACTTGAAACCTCAATTAAAAAAAGTTCAATGATAAAAAAAATACAAATTTAGGGCTCTAACTCATGTCAAAGAAATCATAAACAAATAGGAAAGGGATCCCAAAAGCATTGCATAAATGCATCCTCAAAATCAAGTCAACAAGATCAAGTATGTCACTAATCGAGCATATATCGAGGGCTAAACAAAGCCAATTAAAAATCAACCAAAAGTTAATCATCAAGGCACAAAAATAGCCTTCAAACATTCATGATTCATATATCAAAGCATGGCCAAAAAAATGGATCAAGAAGGCAAACACAAGGCATCAAAACATAAACCCTAGTTCAAGGGTAGAGAGGTAAAAGCACTTCACAAAATTAATTCAAATAAAATAGAAAAAATAAATGAAAAATAAAATAAAAAATATCAAAATAAACCTAAGACATAAAACCATCAGAAAGGTACTTTTTTAGAATTTTTAAAAAGGTTTTGGATGATTAAAATAAAATCAAAGTAGAAAATAACAAAAAAAATATATGATAAAAAGAGAAAGACAAACAAGGGGGTGAAGTAGCAATCTGGAAATGAACTGGGAACAAGTTGTAACGCACCACTAGGCCAGAAGGTGGGAGTGTGAAAATAAATAACTTGTTAGGCCCAGTCCAAAAACAAACTAAAACCAGAAGAAGAAAAAAACAATGAAACGCATTGTTTCATTAAAACACGTTGGCGCCCCCTAATCCACATCACGCACACATGGAAGCCACATAAGCAAGGTCAAAGGGTTCAACGCGCCACCTCAGCTAAAACACCTCAGACGTCGGAGCCCTAGCTCCGGCCATCTTCTCTGGTGAGTCTCATTGGTGATGACTGTAAACACCATCAAAATCAAAAAAGCTTGACATGGTTTTGAAGGAAATTTACAAGGAGTCCAAATCCAGTCTTATTTTTCATTAATAGCAACTTTAACACCATGAAAAAAACACACGAAAGTTTCATACACAAACTGCAACTTCACTAAATCAACACAACAACCATAGAAATTATGCCTACACTAGTGTAGGACTTCAAAAACACCAATAACAAGTAGAAAACACGTCAAGCATGCAAGAAATAAGTTGAAGAATCTTACTCAACGAAGAAGCTTTGTTGCCTCTTCAAATGTGTGTAAGAACTTCAGAAACCCCTTCTAAATGTTTCAATAATCTTCAAAAAGTATGAACCGGACAATGAAATGGAGAAACTCCTTTGGAAAAGTGAGATTTGAAAAGAGAGAAAGTTTGAAAATAAGATAGAGTATTTGCTAGGTTTGGATGCAGAATAAGCTTCTTCTCTTTTCCTCTAGGGTTTATTGAAGTTATATATGGGGTCATGGTGTGGTTAAAATAGAGTAACTATGGTGAAAACAAAATGGTTAGTGATTTGGCACAAAATTAAAAAAGACAGGTGGATGAGAGGTGGCACAAATGGACATGGTTTATGGTGTATTAGTTGTCATTATTGAGTGGAAATAGAGAGTCTGAGAATGGAGGAGTGGAGGCATGACCTTGTTGAGCAAGTTTTATGCAATTTGTCTTTTTGCTTCAACTTGCAAAACTTGCTCATGAAGGACATAATTGGTACGTAGATGGTTGGCACATTTGTGGCAATGTTTTGGGCATGAGAAAGAAGTAATATGCGCATGGAATGAGCTAGGATTAAGTTGTTGCATGAAAACTCAAGATGTGCATGAAAATGTTACAACATGGTATGCATAATCATCAACCCATGTAGCTCACTTTGGATGGCTATAACTTGGTGGCTTTTGCTTCAAAATGTGAGTTATTTGGCTCAATGGAAAGTAGGAAGATAGTAGAGCAAGTTTCATGTTTAAAGTATATTGAAATGAGACTTGGAATGATGAGAAAAATTTAGTGGAAAACATGCCCAAAATCTATCCTAAGGTAACTTAGAAAAATTCTAAGTTATGAAACTTTTGACATCATTGACACCTTAAATTTGAAAGTACATAATTGAAGAGTTTTGATCCAATGAAAGTGATCTAGTAAATGATGGAAAGCTTGAAGAATTATATTCAACTTTAATGTTCAAATAAAATTGATTTGGATTCAAGAACTTGATGAAAAATGCCTTGGAAGATTGACCCAAAAATCTGTCAAATACTTGTCCCACTTGACATCTTTGAAACCCTAACTTGGAGACATCATAACTTAAGTTCTACACATCCAGTGGAGGAGTTCTAGTACTCAAAAGAAAGCTTGAAGGATGCTCTACAACTTTCAGGCTGGAGGAAAATTCATTTGAAGCTTGGATCACCATGAAATATAGACTTTAAAACATGTACCTCAAGCTGAATTTATATATAGAAAAGTTTCTAAGTGTTGAAATGACAAAATCTTGATTTTCTCAACTTTAGCTCTCTATATCTCTCAAAATATATATCTTTTGGACTTGCTTTCTTCTACAAACTTGTAATTAATGATGTCCTCTTTAATTTTATAACAAGTTTGCTCCAATTGGATCAAGGATGAGAAAGTTATGGATGTTGCAAAATGACTAGAATTAGGGTTTTCTACACTTAGAAAATATTTCAACAAAACCCTAATCCAACCAAACTCCTGATTTTATGTTTCTTCTTGATTCTTCTTGTTCCAAACACATGAAAACACTTAAGAAGATATAGCATGCCATTGATCTACCTTGAAATTCAATACTTTGACCACATGGAGCCACAATTGATTTTTCTTGATCAGATGAAACTCTAGCACCATATCTATTGAATGAAGCTCATGTGATGACTTGTGATGAAACATAATTCATGTAGAGAACCTTCAAGATGTGTATTGAGCCATAGAATCATGTCTTGTCCAAGAAACTAGCCAGAGATGTCCTTTTACCAAAACCCTAATCCAGTTGTTCACAAGATAGGAGGAGGTGATCAATGCTTGTAACCTTGATTCAAATGTTTGTGAGACAAGTCTTGATGATGAGAGGACCTTGAGGCTTGAGAATACCACAAGGTTGAGAATAAGCCTTTGCTTGAGCTTTAAGACTCACACTCTTCTTCTTGAGAATTTAACAAGATACTTTGATCCCTTGCCTAGAACCAATGTTATGCACAAATGATGATGCAAATGAAATGAAACATAAGGCAGGAAATAAAGAAAAAGATGAGACAAATTTTGGGGTGTTACACACGGGCGGCGGGTTTTTGATGGGCGGGCTTTGACGGATGGTGGTCTTTAGTGGGGCGGGCTTCGGTGGGCGGTGGGCCTAAAATCTCAACTCAACCCGCCATTTTTTGGCGGGTGTGTGGGCCGATCCGGTGGGCCGTAGCCCGTTTTGCCACTTATTGTGTGTATTGTTGTACAAATTTTATTTAATAAAATAATTAAATTTATTTTTAATTATATTTAATATTATATGATAATATTCCTACCATATCAGTGTGTGTTGCACCCTAAAATTTGACCAACCGGGTCTCGCATTTGGTCCTATGTTTCGACGCATAATCGCATTCGCATCTGCATATCGCATATAGTGCATTTTTCATTTGTTTTGATTTTATCAGGGATCACAGCTCTCGTCTCGTGTTTCAGGTGTTGTTAATCAGTTTGGATAGGTAGAAGCGATTTTTGGGATGTTTCGGTGCCCGTTTATTTTTTACCGGCTATTTTGGTGCGCTCTCGCAGTGTTATGTGTCGTTCGGGAATTATTGTGATTTTTCTGGATTTTATTGGATATTAATAGGATTTTTAATAGTTTTAATTCTTTTTAAATAGATTTTAAATCATTTTAGGATTTAATAGATTTTTTAGGAATTTTTTAGAATATTAATAGTTTTTAAATAGTTTTAAATAGCATTTTTCATTTTTAGAATATTAGTATGGTTTTTTTAAAATAGTTTTAATTCTTTTTAATCATTTTTAAGATAATATAGATTTTTTTAGAATAATAGAGTTAAATAGAATAATATTGATTTTTGTTAATAGATTTTAAAATCATTTTTAATAGTATAGGTTTGTTAGAGAGTTATTAGAATTTTATTAGTGTTAGATTTAATTAGATTAATTAGTAGTTAATTAGTTTAACCATTTTCCATTAATCTTTTTTTTAATCAGATTTATTTCATTAGTTTAATTTTGTCTCATTTCAGTTTTTTGGGTTTTAATGTGTTTTTTCGTGGGCCCAATTCGCAAGCCCAATTCAGAGGCCATTTTCGTCCAGAAAAAATCCAGCAGTTCCCACCATCAGTCCACTTTTGTCCAGCGAAATCCAGAAGAATCTGGAAGTTTCCAGAAATTGCCAGCAGTATAAAAGCTCAGTTGCACGCCACGTGTTGCTAGAGGATGGCCCCCACGTTACTTCGTCACCCACACGCCACCTCACCAATTCGTTCCCTCTCCATCTGCCACCTCCCACACACGTGGACGCCATGCGCGTGTCCCCTCCACCATCACTGATACGTGTAAGCACCACAGCACTCCACCGGGAAAACGCCACCGACCGGCCTGCATGGCCGGCGGCCACCGCAAGCCCCACCGGAAAACACAAACCCAGATTTCCTCCAACATTCATCATCCTCTCCGATCACAACCACACCCAACCTCCTTCTCCGGCCACCATCAATGTCACCGGAAAACTGCAAAAACACCAGAAATAATCAATTATATTCTCTGTTCATCTTCCAATTCCATCAGTGATCATCATCACCTTCATCTTGCGATTCACAACCGTCTCCAGATTCAACCATGCACTCAAGAGCATTCATCAGTTCGTTGAAACGTTTCCAGAAACCTTCTCCAACGAATTTCAACAAGGACCTGCAAGAACATCATCATCTTCATCCAAGCGCCATTCTCCAGAAACTACCACTGAACCTCCAATCTACAGCGTTCAACAATTCATGAACAAACTTCAGTGGACGATCTCCAAGATCCCGGAACGTCAACCAACTTCGTCTCCGCTCTTCGCCTCCATAAGAACAAGCAATAACTTCATTAGCGAACAAATCCAAGAACCCGTTCAACAAACTTCTTCCAAGAGCTTTCAAGATCTCCTCGCGAGTTCGTCAATAATTGCAACCAGGTGATTCAAATCGTGTCAGTTTGCACCGCGTTCAGTGGATCTCCAACGTGTTTCTGGAGAGTTTGTTCATGTCCGCCATGATGTTCATAAGCTCCATCGGATTTGCATCAAGGACAGGAAAGAGGAGAAGAGTTTGGAATGATGAGGGTTTGTTTGGATTAGGGAAGAGATGGAGAGAGCAACGAGAGAGAGCGAAGGTGAGAAAGGGAGAACGGCGGCGCCGTGAAAGGAGGGAGAAAGAAGTCCCCTAGGGTTTCAGAGTGAATGAGGGAGAAGGAGGAGGTCCACGAGAGGGTTGGGCCGGGCCCAATTACGTTTTTTTTCTGGAGGCGCCCCTCACGTTTTTTTGGACGAGTTCTGGGCTTGGGCCCAATGTTTTGCTGCCAGACACACTCCGTTCAACAGCACACCCCCCCCCCTCCGTTTCCTGTATTAAGTAATTGGGTTGGGCCCAATCTCAGCCAGTCTTGTTTTATTTTATTTGTATATCCCCTGTAACAGTAATGTATCCCCCTCCCTTTACATTTTTCTTTTATTTTCTTTTATATTTTTTCTTCTTTTATAGTTTTATGAAAATTGGAAAAAAGGAAAAGAATGTGAAAAATATAAAAAAGAAATATTTGGAAAAGAGAAAAAAAAAGATATTTGAAAAAGAAAAGTGAAAAACAATAAAAGAATATATTTTGAAGAAAGAAAGAAAGAAGAGAAAAATATATAAAAATATATTGAAAAAAGAGAGAGAATATTGTGAAAAAATACATAGAAAAATATAGAGAAAAAATATTGAGAAGAGAAAAATATGTTGAAAATATATAGAAAATATAGAGAAAAATATGTGAGAAAATGATTGGAAAAGAAGGAAAAATATTATAGTAGATTTAATATTTTTTAAGTACATTTTCTTTTAGGATATATTTTCATAGAAATTATTTTCTTTTTAGAGATAGTTTAGAGGCCTATTTGTTAGGAGGCTATTTTTCAGTCGATTTTCCAGGATAGGATAGGATAGTATTTCCTAGGAGATTTATTTTCAGTATCCACTCATTGTAACCATTTTTCAGAGATTAATAAAACGAGATTTGAGTTGTGGTCCCGAAGTAGCCGAACTACAGCTGCTCTGATTCCTTGTACCAGACGAGGATATGTAGGCATAGGATGCGATATCCTAACGAGCACACTAACGACTAACTTTCTGTTCTCTCGCTGCTGTGCGATCGAGACTTTCCCGCTGACGACTAATTGATACCCCTTTTTCTCTCTTGCCCAAGTGCATTTGAGACCAAGCCGTAGTTTTGCCCATAGGTTCCCGACCCTGTGAAACCAGTTGTTTTTCTCACTGCTGTGTGAGAATGTTTGTTTAGCCGTAGTTAGTCTGAACTACGTAAAGCTCTGATCTTCCATGCAGTGTGGAAGTACGTAGGCACAAGACGCGAGGTCTTGGCGAGCCAATTTCCCTGTAGTCCCGAACTACGTTGACTCTGACTTTCTCTCTTGAGAATACGTAGGCATAGAGTGCGACGCTCTATCGAGTCAATTCCCTTCCGTTTAGATTTAGCAGCCGTAGATAGATTGTTTTGCGTCCAGTAGACAACCCAAGCAAGCGTGGATCCCGTCGAGTACGACGGACGTGAGGGGTGTTAATACCTTCCCCTTGCGTAACCGACTCCCGAACCCAGGTTTTGGTTGCGATGACCATACCTTTCCCCGTTTTTTGCGAGGTTTACTTCGAGCGTTTCCTTTCCCGCTCTGAGGGATAAATAACGCACGGTGGCGACTCTTCTGTCAGCCGGAGCCGATTTTCGCAGTAGCGACAGCTGGCGACTCTGCTGGGGATATGACAGTTCCCTATGTGAGTCTGCTGGGGATCCAACGTCCCCTGGCTGCTAAGGACTGCGATAGTTCTTATGCATGTGGGATCCAACGTCCCCTAAGAGAGAGTCAATCCTAGCGCTTGTTTGCTTGGCTATTGGGGCTTATTTATCGATATTATCTGTTGCTGTTGGGGTGTTACGGGTGTTCTATGATTGAGTGAGAAGCCGGACCTGGGCTTGAGTGCACCTTAGACTTAGAGTGGAAATTAGTGGGCGCGTGCTTGCTTTGCAGGCACTAGTGTCTCATGAAATCCACGCTCAGACGAGGTTCATCCGGTTGGCTTCACTTTCAACCCTTTGGGTTGAGACGGTTGCTGGTTTGGTGAATTGTCGACTCTGGGAACCGATCATTTGGAAGTTAGCTAAGTGAGGCCTCTTCAAGATTTGATGATGCCACTCCTTCTGGGAATCGTATCGTCAGTTTTGAAAGTCTGTGACGCTGACGACCGCATAGGATGTCGTACCTTGTCAGATATAGGTCCATACCTGTGAGTGGGAGGGTTTTTTTGCAGGAAACTTGACTCCCAACCTACCCATTATTCTGGTCTTCTCTTCAGAGCAAACATACTCCGTCAGCAGTGCAGCAGTATTTAGATTGTGTGGGGGCTGTGATCCCGTGTTTATTGCATTGAATTGCATTTGCATAGGCATCTTCGCATCATATTGCATACCATTCGCCAGCTAGTCAGAGTTCTTATCCAGCCGTTGTTTTGATTCTGAAGGTGAGTATTGAAGACGACCAAGGGCTGAAGCAGATTTGACCAGAGTCAAGCAGTGAAGGCAGTTGACAGTTGTTGGTAGCTATGTCAGAGAGCAGCTTCCATTTTGTTGATACCTTGTCAGGTTTCACTGTGACGTCCAATCCTCTGTATGGATCTCCGCACGACGAAGACTTTCCGCAAGTGAACAACCTTACTGCAGCTCAGCTTGTGCAGCCATCTGTTGAAGACCAAGGTCTGTGTGAGCAGTTTGTTGCCCGAGGTGAACGTTCTCCTTCTGTTGATGTCTCAGACTACCAGGGTTTTGCCTTCCCTGTGCCAAAGCCCCGAAGAGAGGTCCCGACAGCAAAGAATGAAGACCCATTAGCTCCCGTGTATGCTGAAAGGTTTCGCGCATTAGAGGAGAGATTCAAAGCCTTGAAAGGTAAAGACGCTGTTACTCCTAGTGCTGCAGATATGTGTCTGGTTCCTGGCCTAGTGTTACCTCCGAAGTTCAGAATGCCGAGGTTTGAAAGGTACAAAGGAGATAGTTTCCCGAAGCAACATTTGGTGATGTTCTGCCGAAGAATGACTTCGTTCGTGCACAACGACAAGCTGATGATTCATTGCTTTCAAGATAGTCTGACTGGGGCACCTCTGAGTTGGTATATGCAGTTAGAGCGTGATCAGATCCGATCATGGATGGACTTAGCCAATGCCTTTCTGAAGCAGTACGACTATAATCTTGACGAAGCTCCTATTCGCATGCAACTGCAAGAATTGTTTCAAGGGAACAATGAATCTTTCAGAAAGTATGTTCAGAGATGGAGAGAATTTGCTGGTAGAGTGCAACCACCGCTCCTAGACCAAGAGCTGAAAGGCATGTTCGTAAACTCCTTGCAGAGCCCGTACTTCGAAAGAATGCTTGGAGTCGCACCAAATTTCTCTGAGTTGGTAAGGACGGGAGAGCACATCGAGTATGGTGTAAAGACTGGAAGAATCCCGAATGTTTCGAGAGGTCAGGCCAGTGAAACTGAATCTCTCCATAGCTCTCAATCTGAAGATGAAACTATGATCAATGCAGTTCTGACAGATGTGGGATATCCTCAAGTCGAATCGGTGAAATCTGTTGGTTCTCCGTCTTCTCAGCGGTCAGTATCTTCTGTGTCTTGTTATACTGAACAGACAGCCGTGCCTAGGGCACCATATCAGGAATCTTATGTCGCTTCCATTGCAAAGCAGCAAACTCGTGGCCGAGGTTACCAGAATCGGCGTCAGAATCAGAACAGACCTCGCAACAACTTGGAACGAAGGAATGCTCCTTTTCACCCAGTGCCGATGCCGTATAGCCAGTTGCTACCATCTTTGATCCAGAAGTCTTTGGTGGAGCCGAAAGCTCTTAAGCCAGTTCCAGAACCTTATCCTCCTGGGTATAATCCCCACGTTCAGTGTGGTTATCATGGTGGCTCACCGGGGCATTCGACGGAAGATTGTAAAGCATTTCAGGCGAAGGTACAGCAGTTGATTGATCAGGATCGCATTTCCTTTCGAGAAGGGTTTCTGTTTGTTCATCCTAACCGCTCAGCTGTCTAAGCTCGTAGACTCGGGAGGTATTCCCCAGCAAAAGCCAGTGATTCAGACAGGCGGGCGCCTCAGCATTGGCAGTCCTCAGACCTTTATATCATTTGCATTTGTAGTTTCTTTTTTTGTTAGTTACTACCTGCTTTTTAAACATTGTATGTTTCGAATGGTGATAATAATAAAGTGACTATGCATTTTTCTGAATTAGTCATGTCGCTGTCGCTCATTTACTGCATTGCACTGACACTTGCATTTTTATTCACTCCACTTTCTCGCTGTGACTAGCAAAGTTAGGAGGGAGGATGACGAAACTGAAACTCATAACCGATGATCGTATGCTTTCAGATAAGACCGTACCGATGACGTATAAGGCAGTGTTTCAAATTCCCCAAACACTGGAGTTATAAGGAAGATAATCCCTTGTTAACCACTTCGAGCCAGGAAGTAGAAGTTTTTTCGGACTTTCTTAAACCCTCACATCTTAACCCGGGGCAGGGTAGTTGTCAGTTAGCTTGACCGAGCGTTCAAGTCTTACAGAGGAGTGTTGTCTTTCGAGGACCAATCAGTTTATACCTCTCAAGAGGTCAAATCTCACCAATCAGGAGTGAGACAGTTACAATCCTTTCGGAGCAATCAAGACAACCGTGTCACACGACTTTGTTCCAAAAGAAAGAAGAAAGAAAGCCCGCTAAGTAAAAAGAAAGAAAAAGCTGAGAAAGCTAATACTTAGGCAAAAATTAGGGCATCCCGCTGGACTTCAAAAGAAATCGAAAAAATTGAAAAGAACTCAAAATGAGTCAGTCCAGGCAAAAGTTAGGGAATCAAAAGAATGAAAAAGAGGGAATAAAAAGAAAATTTTTCCCCAGCAAATCACAAAGTCGTGTACACAGACACCGAAAGCGAAGAAGGAGTAACTATCACTCTAGAAGAAAAGCTTTATGAGTTCCTTAATTGTGGTCCTTACCATTCAGCATACCTCTCGAAGAGGCGAGTGCTCGTGCCAGGTTAACTGAACCTTAGGATCGGAGATCATCACGTAGAAGGGGTGGGTACAAATCAAAATTTGAGCCAAATATCCTTTGTTTCACGAACCGTGAACCCGACCACAATACAGCCCTTAAAAGACCTAATTGAGGTAGGGTTTATTCTGAAGCGCATTACGATAAGGTTGAGTAACCTGACTCCTTCTTGACTTGCTAGTCACGTCTTTGTTGTATTTTCACTGACCACGTAAGCACTACGTTTGAACTTTGGTTCATTCGTCATTCATAATCATTGCATGTAAATGAGTGACAGCTCAAATTTTTTCAAAATCTGCATAACCATTGCATTAAGATTACCATTCGTAGACAGACGATTCTAATTGCAGGCTAGTAATTGGCATGAAAGAAATTCCAGCAGGGAATAATCAAGCAGGACTGAGTAATTCAGCAGTCTGAACCAGAATGGTGTATGTTGTGAAGCCTTGTGAATCCGGGGCATTGACTTCCAGTAAGCTCGGAATCAGTCAGTCTGAGGACAAGTCCCGAAGCTTCAGGTGATCAGGGGCATTTTGTTTGAAAAGCAGTTGATCAAAAGTGAGTCTTCTCGAGAACCATTCAGGGGCAGCTATTCAGAGCGATGAGATTTGAAAGCAGAGCCTTCAAGTGGATAATCAGATCGGGTTAAGTCGCTAGAACGCTCATTCAGGGGCAAGTCATCGCAGAGAATGTTGAAATCAACTGGGTTGCTAGGTGTTTAATTGGAGATTGAATTCTTTTGTCGTGCAGATGTTAGGGCAAATATTCTCAAAGTCTTCTCGTAGCAAGCTGTTCAGAGCGAGTATTCTCAAGAGTTAGACAGGGGCAAGTTGTTCAAGCCAGTCTTGTTACCCCCAGCTGAGTGTATTGGGGCAAGTTGTTCAAACCAGCCTGTTTATCCCCAGCTGGAGTTGAGTATCGGGGAATCATGTCAATACCCTTATCAAAACCAAAAACATCAGCATTCCTTAGAAAGGCCTTGCTGTCATTGGATCATTGTCCTACAGTTTAAACCTGTTGCGCGTCAGTAACCAGTCGGTTCCAAAGTCCAGTTCTCGCCTGGCAAACCGGTAACCAGTTCTCGTCTGGCCCACCCTTCCGTAAGCATCAGTTCCCGTCTGGCGCGATTTATTGTAAGTATCAGTTCTCGTCTGGTGCAGTTTATTGTAACCAGTTCTCGTCTGGTCACCGTTTCTTCAAGTGTTGTATCAGTTCTCGTCTGGTACATGTCGTTGCGTAACCAGTTCTCGCCTGGTCATCGTGTGTTTTAACCTATGTGTTATACCAGTTCTCATCTGGTATACGTCAGCTTTCAATCAGTTCTCGCCTGGTTGTCTATATCTCAGTCTGTATTTTCATTCAGCCCCGTCTGATGTTCAAAAACACAAAAATCAATTTTCCTAACCTATTTTCCTATCAGTTCTCGCCTGGTAGGCTACCTTTGAATGCTAGTTCTCGTCTAGTATTTCCATATTTTCCACTGTGTACATAATCCATGTTTATCCTAAACCAGAAAAACAAAAAACCTAAAGGTATCTGACACAGTATTTCCCAATGACCCGCATGTTGTCATGTTCCCCGATACGAAGCTCGACGGATGCCAGCGTTCCGGGTAATGTTTGAATTCCTTGTGGATGTTATTAAATCAGAATTGCCACTCTTCAGCAGATGAAAGTTGCTTATTACCCCCGGAAGAGTCGAGATCGTATTTTACCCCGTATCAGAGTAGGATCAGAAGGATCCTCAGCAGATTAAGATCGACATCCTTGATAGTAGGGGCATTTCCAGCAGTGTGCCGCGCGCAATCAATCCCAGTTTGGGTCAATCCCCGCAGAGCACAATCAGTTGCCAATGGTTTGAAGAAAGCATCCCCAAGCAGGGTTGCCTTTTCATTCCCCAGCAGAACAGTTATCCCCAGCGGATTTGGTTTCCCTTTTCCAGCATTTATTTTGCTGAGACGATTCTGTGACTTCGGGTCATCCCCAGTAAAGTTGACGTTACCTTTGGCATTTATTTTGCCAAGTGGTTTTCAGACCTGGTGTTCTCTGGCAGCTAGAGCTTGCATTAGCATTTGCATGTATAGTCATAGCATTTATACGAACATATAACATATCCATGCCGTCTGGGCATCGCATTTTCAAACAAAACGCATAGCATTTACATGTCATATAGGGCATTGCATCATTATCAAGCATACGCATGTCGAAACATAGACCAGGATGGTTACCTATTGGATTTCGAATTTGTTCACCTGCAGAGTTGTGTGGTTCAGCTTACCTTCTCCCCCAGCGGAGTGATTCTTCATATTTGGTTGTTACGTCTGCATCGAAAAAAACAACAACAACAACGAAGATTGACATATATCAGACTTCTGAAGCTGCCCCCTTCGTCAAAATAGGTGCCAGGCAGTTCAATTCAGAATTCCCCATGAGAGTTTCCTCAGGTTCACTGTGAACCATGAGTCGACAGAAAGATCCCATAACAGATGGGAAGGTGTTTGCTTTGTGAAGCATTATTTCAATACTTGTGGCGTCACACAGGTGTTGAAAAGGAGAAGAAAATTTATCAGAAAATTGACCAGTTGTTGCCGTGACAACCAAACTTCAGTTATTGGAAGCTATTCCTCAAGCAGCTTTGCAGTATATTCTTGCGGTTGGCAAATTTCAGGGTTCCATTTGTATTCAACCGTCATCTACCTCTGAATGTTTGAAGGCTGAGCGCTCTTCACCCATTCAGGTCGAAGCCGCTTGAATAGGGGCAGCTGTTGCACCCTAAAATTTGACCAACCGGGTCTCGCATTTGGTCCTATGTTTCGACGCATAATCGCATTCGCATCTGCATATCGCATATAGTGCATTTTTCATTTGTTTTGATTTTATCAGGGATCACAGCTCTCGTCTCGTGTTTCAGGTGTTGTTAATCAGTTTGGATAGGTAGAAGCGATTTTTGGGATGTTTCGGTGCCCGTTTATTTTTTACCGGCTATTTTGGTGCGCTCTCGCAGTGTTATGTGTCGTTCGGGAATTATTGTGATTTTTCTGGATTTTATTGGATATTAATAGGATTTTTAATAGTTTTAATTCTTTTTAAATAGATTTTAAATCATTTTAGGATTTAATAGATTTTTTAGGAATTTTTTAGAATATTAATAGTTTTTAAATAGTTTTAAATAGCATTTTTCATTTTTAGAATATTAGTATGGTTTTTTTAAAATAGTTTTAATTCTTTTTAATCATTTTTAAGATAATATAGATTTTTTTAGAATAATAGAGTTAAATAGAATAATATTGATTTTTGTTAATAGATTTTAAAATTATTTTTAATAGTATAGGTTTGTTAGAGAGTTATTAGAATTTTATTAGTGTTAGATTTAATTAGATTAATTAGTAGCTAATTAGTTTAACCATTTTTCATTAATCTTTTTTTTAATCAGATTTATTTCATTAGTTTAATTTTGTCTCATTTCAGTTTTTTGGGTTTTAATGTGTTTTTTCGTGGGCCCAATTCAGAGGCCATTTTCGTCCAGAAAAAATCCAGCAGTTCCCACCATCAGTCCACTTTTGTCCAGCGAAATCCAGAAGAATCTGGAAGTTTCCAGAAATTGCCAGCAGTATAAAAGCTCAGATGCACGCCACGTGTTGCCAGAGGATGGCCCCACGTTACTTCGTCACCCACACGCCACCTCACCAATTCGTTCCCTCTCCATCTGCCACCTCCCACACACGTGGACGCCATGCGCGTGTCCCCTCCACCATCACTGATACGTGTAAGCACCACAGCACTCCACCGAGAAAACGCCACCGGCCGGCCTGCATGGCCGGCGGCCACCGCAAGCCCCACCGGAAAACACAAACCCAGATTTCCTCCAACATTCATCATCCACTTCGGTCACAACCACACCCAACCTCCTTCTCCGGCCACCATCAATGTCACCGGAAAACTGCAAAAACACCAGAAATAATCAATTATATTCTCTGTTCATCTTCCAATTCCATCAGTGATCATCATCACCTTCATCTTGCGATTCACAACCGTCTCCAGATTCAACCACGCACTCAAGAGCATTCATCAGTTCGTTGAAACGTTTCCAGAAACCTTCTCCAACGAATTTCAACAAGGACCTGCAAGAACATCATCATCTTCATCCAAGCGCCATTCTCCAGAAACTACCACTGAACCTCCAATCTACAGCGTTCAACAATTCATGAACAAACTTCAGTGGACGATCTCCAAGATCCCGGAACGTCAACCAACTTCGTCTCCGCTCTTCGCCTCCACAAGAACAAGCAATAACTTCATCAGCGAACAAATCCAAGAACCCGTTCAACAAACTTCTTCCAAGAGCTTTCAAGATCTCCTCGCGAGTTCGTCAATAATTGCAACCAGGTGATTCAAATCGTGTCAGTTTGCACCGCGTTCAGTGGATCTCCAACGTGTTTCTGGAGAGTTTGTTTGTGTCCGCCATGATGTTCATAAGCTCCATCGGATTTGCATCAAGGACAGGAAAGAGGAGAAGAGTTTGGAATGATGAGGGTTTGTTTGGATTAGGGAAGAGATGGAGAGAGCAACGAGAGAGAGTGAAGGTGAGAAAGGGAGAACGGCGGCGCCGTGAAAGGAGGGAGAAAGAAGTCCCCTAGGGTTTCAGAGTGAATGAGGGAGAAGGAGGAGGTCCACGAGAAGGTTGGGCCGGGCCCAATTACGTTTTTTTTCTGGAGGCGCCCCTCACGTTTTTTTGGACGAGTTCTGGGCTTGGGCCCAATGTTTTGCTGCCAGACACACTCCGTTCAACAGCACACCCCCCCCCCTCCGTTTCCTGTATTAAGTAATTGGGCTGGGCCCAATCTCAGCCAGTCTTGTTTTATTTTATTTGTATATCCCCTGTAACAGTAATGTATCCCCCTCCCTTTACATTTTTCTTTTATTTTCTTTTATATTTTTTCTTCTTTTATAGTTTTATGAAAATTGGAAAAAAGGAAAAGAATGTGAAAAATATAAAAAAGAAATATTTGGAAAAGAGAAAAAAAAAGATATTTGAAAAAGAAAAGTGAAAAACAATAAAAGAATATATTTTGAAGAAAGAAAGAAAGAAGAGAAAAATATATAAAAATATATTGAAAAAAGAGAGAGAATATTGTGAAAAAATACATAGAAAAATATAGAGAAAAAATATTGAGAAGAGAAAAATATGTTGAAAATATATAGAAAATATAGAGAAAAATATGTGAGAAAATGATTGGAAAAGAAGGAAAAATATTATAGTAGATTTAATATTTTTTAAGTACATTTTCTTTTAGGATATATTTTCATAGAAATTATTTTCTTTTTAGAGATAGTTTAGAGGCCTATTTGTTAGGAGGCTATTTTTCAGTCGATTTTCCAGGATAGGATAGGATAGTATTTCCTAGGAGATTTATTTTCAGTATCCACTCATTGTAACCATTTTTCAGAGATTAATAAAACGAGATTTGAGCTGTGGTCCCGAAGTAGCCGAACTACAGCTGCTCTGATTCCTTGTACCAGACGAGGATATGTAGGCATAGGATGCGATATCCTAACGAGCACACTAACTACTAACTTTCTGTTCTCTCGCTGCTGTGCGATCGAGACTTTCCCGCTGACGACTAATTGATACCCCTTTTTCTCTCTTGCCCAAGTGCATTTGAGACCAAGCCGTAGTTTTGCCCATAGGTTCCCGACCCTGTGAAACCAGTTGTTTTTCTCACTGCTGTGTGAGAATGTTTGTTTAGCCGTAGTTAGTCTGAACTACGTAAAGCTCTGATCTTCCATGCAGTGTGGAAGTACGTAGGCACAAGACGCGAGGTCTTGGCGAGCCAATTTCCATGTAGTCCCGAACTACGTTGACTCTGACTTTCTCTCTTGAGAATACGTAGGCATAGAGTGCGACGCTCTATCGAGTCAATTCCCTTCCGTTTAGATTTAGCAGCCGTAGATAGATTGTTTTGCGTCCAGTAGACAACCCAAGCAAGCGTGGATCCCGTCGAGTACGACGGACGTGTGGGGTGCTAATACCTTCCCCTTGCGTAACCGACTCCCGAACCCAGGTTTTGGTTGCGATGACCATACCTTTCCCCGTTTTTTGCGAGGTTTACTTCGAGCGTTTCCTTTCCCGCTCTGAGGGATAAATAACGCACGGTGGCGACTCTTCTGTCAGCCGGCGCCGATTTTCGCAGTAGCGACAGTGTGTTCTTGTTAATATAATTTTATTATTAATTATGCAAATTTTGCTTAATAAAATAATTATATTATTTTAATTATATTTAACATTATATTGATGATAGTTGTATCCTATTAGCATGTTATTGTTAATATAATTTTTTGTTAATTGATAAATGTACTTGAGATTTGATACTTATGTCAAATATGGTTTGAGTATCTTATCGGTATTAGAATTTTTTGATGAAATAATTTTTTTTTAAAATACAATTTTATATTTCTTACTTTTTATTTAACTCTTATTTTGGGATTTACAATAAATAAAAAATTCTCTTTAAAGACATGTAATAATTTTATATTTATTTTATACAATCTGATAATTTACATTAAAATCTTATTTAAAATGGATTGCAATTTTCCTTGTATTTTGTAAGTGACGGACATACACTATCGGTGTGACGTTACTTGACATGATCAGCGTGTTATAGAGAAAATACTAGAGTATTTGTTTACGTATTTTAAAAATCTTAGATTAATAATTCAACTATTATTCTCTATCTAGTGGGAGAATTTAACATGTCAATTATATATAAATAAAAATCAAATATTATTTCTTTAATATAATATTATTTTATGGAGATTTATATTGAGGATATTATAGTATTATGTTATTGATTGGAATTTACGACTACTTGTGTTATGTCTTCAATATTAATTAAATTAAAGTCTCATATTTTTCCACTGCGTATAACATATATTTTTTTCAAATGCGTGCAGTTATCATTGTAACATTTGAGTTTTGAGTGAGTTATTAAGATGTTGTATATAATCCTATTCTATTTAAAATTATATGGATTTGATCTCACTCAAATGATGGTAAATATATTATATAATCCTCATACTCTTTTCGTGTGAAATTATTTAAATAATGACATATTCTAATTACATAGAAAAGTGGTTGAGTTTGTAAAACTCTAAAGATAATATATTATAGAACCACTTTTCTATATAGTTTTGCACTAAAAGTAAAATTACTATTCCATTGTATGATCCGAGTATTTAATACTATTTGACTCTAATAAAAAATAATTATTAGATATGTGGGACTGCACATGTACATAATTAAATAATTTAAATTTTAAATTTTTATCATTATATTGTCATATATTTTTGTGTGTGTTATAAATATGATATATTCTAATATTACCTCAAAAATATATAATAACTTTAAAAAGTCTTATTCTATTATACTGAGATATATATTATTCTCTTAATCTCATTAAACATTATAATTTGATAAAAGTCAATATTGAAAAGATATAATAATTATTTAAAATAAAATAATATTGTGTTATTTTATCTTCAATAGTTCACATTTGTCCGGTCATAATATGAAAGTACAAATAAATATCAGTACTTCTATCAAATATGATATTTTGTTATAAAGGTATTTATAATTAAATATAATTACTCTTGTAATAAGGTATTCCTATGTGTAATTAATATTTTTAAACCTATGTGGATATTCTACAACCTTTAATTTGAAAACTCATTTGTAAAATCGCTGACTACAGACTTATACACATGAGTAAGTCTTATAATATTTTGGGTTAGTGGGAATTTATCAATAACATCTTCATATTCTTGCGTTATTCGTTATAACATATTTTTCTTATATTAAATATGTTACCCTCAACTTATCATCCTTTATATAAAATGTGAGTCTTTAACCTGTATGATTTGTTTTCTCTATCGAATACAATTTCTACGACGTTAAAGCTTACTTTTTTTTTAATTGATTAGTGTTTTGATCATAATTAGTAATTTAATGTTAAAAAAAAAATTAATAATTGATTATTGTCAAGAGATTATTAGATTAATTATTTAATTAATCAAATATGGATTGATATAATTAATTATTAATTAATTATATAATAGTCAATTATAAATAAACACAAATTATTGATAAATTATTTAATTAGACTTTGTGTCTGAATGAACCGTGATGGATTGTAACATTCAATTAAGCTTTATCCCATTAAACGATTAACCTATTCTGAAAACTCTAAATGGTAATGAAGAAGTAATTCTTTCATACTCACTCTTCCCATGACCGTCTCTTAAATCCCAAAATACATTGTGCTTATCATTGTCGATTATTTTTTAATATAACAATATACTATAATTTATATCTATTTGATTCATTAGATCTATCAAACTACTCTAAGGGTTCATATCCATCAATCATATGGCAAGCTTCAATTTGAATATTCTAAATGGTTGAGGGATATTTTAGAAAAATTAAGACAATGTGAGTTGAATGTGATGAAACGGTAAGACAATGCTTGTGAGTTGAATGTGGGAAAAAATATGGCTGTGTAGATGTGGTCTGAAAATAATTTTAACAAAATTATAATTGTTTATTCCTACAAACTAAGGTGGGCAAAATGGTGGTGGTGGTGGAAGTTGAGCAGTCGGTCTTATAGGCGATCTGAATAGAAGGTGGAGGAAATGGTTAGAAATTAATGTGGCATACACGCCGAATCGTCTTTGAAGATGTACAAGACAGACTATCGTACAGAATTTAAAATTTGTCACTTTTATCTAATAATTAAATAGGATCTCGTTAAATATTTGTCACGGTCAAACTTTGATTAAATAGAACCTCTATGTATTTTATTATGGTTAAATTACAATTAATCTAAAAAGGCCTCCAATAACTTGAGACGAGCTTGCATACACGGAGGTAATGGGGGCATGGGTTGAGCTCAAAGAGACAAAAATGAGGTTGTAGAGGCTGTGTATGTAAACCATATTTTCATAGCCATAGAATTCCAAGGTAGATAGATAGGTATACCTAAAGAAGAAATTGTTGTATGGTGTGGTTGCAGACACATCTGTGTCATCAAATCTATGATGAGGGACTTGAAAGAATCATGTCTAACATCCAGTAACAATTTATCAAAAACAAAATTGTAAACCTTTAATGCAACTTTATCAAGTAACAATTGAACAAGCTCATCAATTGATAGTTCAAAATGTTCAGCACATTGATTCTTGTACCACAAGCAAACTTATAGATATATAGTTTCCTACAACAAAGTTCATACCATTTTATCACAACACTGGTAGACAATGTTGCAAACTTTTTACCACTAGCACATTCACATGGAAAACAGTATCATGTTCTATTTGTTCCACCACATACAAATAAAAAAGGCAAAGGTAGTAATAACCATGCCTTGACAATCATATGAGTGATGATGATTCAATAAACTATCTTCTAAAAATCATTTTCTTCGATCTCGCTTCCATAAGATATGGAGCTACTATTATTTACACTCGGTTCCGAGCTAGCAGTGCTGCTTGTCGCATGTGGCGAATCGGAAAAACTCACTGTCGGGCTCTTTGATGAACTTCCTGATCTAATACTGTATGTAGACACAGCTGGAATGCTCGTTACGTGTGGCCGCATATTACCCTGAACGCTTCGCCTTATGTCCTGCATATGAAAATTCAACGACATATTGTAACATTTTCTTCAATTTTTAGTGTTGTAGGTAACAATAAATAAGTAATGGAGTTATGAACATACCATATGCCTCATTGCCATATCTAAAGATTTCTTTGAAAGCGTGCTTCCGAATCCGGTGCTACTAGATAAAGAAGATTTTCCATAAGAATTGTTGTTAGCAGAAGGATCGTTGTGCTTTGGTGGTGCGAGTTTTCTCATGTTTACTACTCTTTCGACCATTTTCGTTCCGATTATAACAGGACTTTCTTCATCACCATCGGTGAAACGAGCTCTACTCAAAGCATGCAAGGAGCTATGATTATTGTGAGGAAGCCTGGTTGAATCGTGTCCTTTCGAAGGTGTGATTGACTTCCTTCTAGTTTTTGCATTGCCAGTCACCTCAACAGAAGCTGATCTCGAATTCGGAACTCCAGGCCTATTTCTAGTGACTGAAGATGGCCTTTCTGGTATCGATATCTTCAAATTCGGAGGAGCTTCATTAGAAAATCCAGCAATTTGCGGGGGTTTCCACGGTCTAGATTTCACGGCTGGAGAGATGCCACGTGATTGCACCGGACTCTTCACTACAACAACAGGGCGTGCTTTTGATGCTGACGAAGGTCGAGCAGGAGGAGCAGATACTCCAAATGCCCTTGACGGAGTTGATGATCGAATACTTGGAGTTATTGATCTTTGAGATGTCTTAGGAGCTGTCACGGAAGCCTTTGAAGTAGGCGTTGAAGCCCTCGGAGCAGATCTAGTAGGAGTTGATGATCTCGCCGGTGGAGCTGTTGACTTGGTAGAAGCTATCGTGGCTCGGGAGGTAGGCGTAGACGGCCTAGACGATTTGGTTATTGACGGTATTGTTGGCCTTCCAGATGGAGTTGAAGATCTTGAAGTAGCAGGAGATGGACCTCGTGACGATGAAATTCTCTTACTGCTATTTATGGAAGAACCTAGTCCTGTCATTGCTGCATGATTCTTAGAAACTACATTGCTTCTTGAAGTAGGTTCTGTTTGGATATTCGATACCTGCAACACAACATACATCATAGTGCTACTTTAGTAAATGAAGCGCATTTTATCATAATAGAAATTAGTAGTAAACTTAGTGATTTTCTTAGGAAACGCGTGTAACCTTAAAAGACACTTAATATGAGACGGAGCGAGTATAGTTCTCAGTTCTTACCCTTGGTTTTAAAGCAGTTGAACGAGAATTGCGTGTCTCCGTTTCACTCTTTACTGAAATGTGTGATTCCTTGTCCAATGTAGGGAAAAGTGGTGTATCTGGCGGAGTAAGAAGCCTAATAATAGAAAAACTCTCGTCAATATGAAGGAAAAAGTTCTAATGAACAAAGACTGCAATACAATAAAGAACCAGAAGCTCAGAATGCAGTAAAATGCATGCTATAATAAGACTATTGTTCATGTGAATATTATACAAATTGATTATTTTCAGCATTAGGGGTTTCCAGCCTTTGAAATCAAACCTGATTAGATTAATATTAAGGTGCTTACAGATTCTTTTTGATAGGTATGATATTAGTGTCAGAAGAGGAAGTTACATCAAAGTAAAGCTCGATGTTTATGACAAATTAAGATATAAATATTTGAGAAGCGGTTTAATGATCAATCTCTATCACTAATAATGATGATAATTACATAACATAAAGGCTTTCTAGAAGAGGAGTTAGAGGTGCAGCCTCAATTGTCATTGTCAAAACCTCAAAAACCTTTTTCAGTTAAACAAGGTATCTCAAATGGGGACAGCTCAAAAACAACAATCATGCAAGCTTGAGCTATGAAGCACAAACACAGCACAGACACGGACACCAGACACACCAAAGACACTGCCGATGATAATTTGAAAAAATGAATAAATTGAAAATAATTACAAGCGTCAGTATCATGTCAGTGTGGGTGTCAGACACTAACACTTACACGATTTTTTCAGAGATGTCGATGCTAAGGAGAGCTTAATGGTCTCATTGGTATCAAAAAACAAATGATTTACAAGATCTATGAACTGAATGCACTCATATAGCTAAATCATACACTCCATCAGCGAATAAAGTTGCAATTAATCAAAAATTACCACTCATAATCAGACTTGTCGTTCTCTGAATTCAAGAACTCTTCAGCCACTGTCTTCTTTGGTGGAACTGAAGATACCATCTCGGAAACCATAGAGTTCTCATGATTGGATTCTGTAGTGAAACAATTCATTAGAACATAATAACAAAATCCAATCAAAAACATGAGAGAAAACAAAAAACAAAAAACATACCCAAATTGGAAAAATCAAGTTCATCAGAGTTTTGGAAGAGGAGAAGGTTGTTCTTCTCATTCTCTTTCTCTCTCCTCCTCATCTCAAGAAACAAAGCAAGCTCTTCATCTCTCTCCTTCATCACCATCACCTCGCCTTCTCTCTCTATCTCTGTTGCAGCTTCTATAATCTAGAAAATCAGCAAAACAAATAAAAATCAAAACTTTGATCACCCCTTTAAGCTTAATTAACAAAGTTACAATCTTTCAATCAAAAAATGAAGATTCAGATCATAAAAACTGACATAAATAATGGGGTCAACGAAAAATTGCTTCAAATGAACTAAGAACAGACTATGCTAGTGTTGGATAAGAGAGAGGGAGAAGATGTTTTTTGTTCGATATGTTTGAGGATTGATGATTGATGAGTTTGGTTGAAAAGGTTAGAAGGTGCAGTTTCATTTGCTCTATGCAACTTTGTCTTTGCTAGCATTCAAATGTTTGAAAAAGAAGACAAGAAAGAAATTAAAAATAGAATTAAAAAATTATATTGAAAATGAGATTTGAATTCAATTCTTGCGGTTTGTTTATTTGTGTTTTTTTTCTGACACAAATTAATGGCTTTTTCTTTAAGTTTTTTAGTTTCTTTGATCATGTTAAGAATTTGTTTGAAACAAAATTTGTTGATGTGTTTCAACTTATTAGTAACTACTAACTGTCCGTTTTTTGTTTGAAGGGAAAATAAAAATAATATTTTTTTAGTGGAAGATAATGAATGCAAAAGATATATAATCGTTATAGTTAGTGAAAGAAATTAAAGCTTAAAACAAAAAATTTAAGAATATATTTAAAATAAAAATAAGTTACACAAAAATTATATTCTGTTTCTATATCTTGTTGTAGATGTCATTGATATTTTTTATGATATAATTAATTACATGTTCTATTAATAAATAAAATGATATAATTCATTTATAAATTAAAAAGTATATTATAAAGAATATATTTTTTTTCTCAAAACACTTTTTTAAATTTAAATTACATTTATTCTTTTTTCTGTCTGAAATTTAATTTATTCTAATTTAATATTTTGATTTGTTTTACTCTTCATTAATATTTTTATATATCTATTTATTATTTATGTCCTTTGAGAGTTAATCCTTCGAGAGCTCCTTCCATAAAGAAGTTTTTTTTTAATCTTTTGGTGGTTTGCTCAGAAAAAATTATGGTGAGTTTGGTTTAGTTTTTGTTGATCCTTTGCCTTGGAGTAACTCGTTTTTGGTCGAGCTTTGTGGCATTCTTTGGTCTATATAAATTGTTAAAAGATAGAGTTTTGAGAAATCTTTGATTCTTCTATAATTATCAAAACTTTTTTTTTTTTGTTAAGATGGATAATGTTACTTGACACTTAAGGAATCAATGAATTGCTAGCATCAAATATATTTTGGACATTAAGTTTATCATTCTTCACATTTGTAGAGAATGAAATAAGTGTGTGGATTCTTTTGTTAATTTAGACCGTACATTTAATGTCTTCACTCTTTTTTTTTTTTTTTATCGATCAATAATAGAAGTGATCATGTAAAAAATATGCTAGACTTGTCCAATTTAAATTTTGATATTGTTGAGTGGGTCTTGGTTTTAGTCCCCGCCTTTTTGTGTATCAATTTTTTTAATATAACCTTTATTTAAAAAAAATTATGACCTTCATATCTTCACTCTCAACGAAATATTGTTGTGTAGCTCAAGCCCAAAGTTAATTAGAGTTTGTTACTTAGTATACAAGTTAGTTGTATCCAAATATACATATTTTACAATTCAGTTTATACAATCATAATTCAATAATATAATCCTTATTCTCTCTCTCTCTCTCTCTCTCTCTCTCTCTCTCTCTCTCTCTCTCTCTCTCTCTCTCTCTCCTCACTAAAAGTGTCTCACGCACTAACAAATTGTTATCTAGACCTCTGGTTAGATTCTTAATCGTTTTTTCAAGAATCACACATCGGTGATCGTGTTTTCAGGATCGTGGGTTGTTAACCAATCGCTGCAAAGATGAATGGTACTAATGGAATTTTGAGTTCTCTTCCAATTCTTGATGGCAAAAATTGGAACCGATTGAGCAAGCAAATAAAATCCTTGTTCGCCTTTCATGAAACCCTAGAAGTGGTTACTAATGACGTCCCGAAGCATACTGAGAATGCAACCGATGCTCAGAGAGTCGCGAACAAGGAGGCGAAGAAGAAAGACTGTAAGGTTGCGTATTGCATTCAATCGGCGGTAGATACGAAGAATTTCGGCAAGATCTCTTATGTTGAATTAGCAAATGAGGCATAGGATATTCTTGTTAAGTACTATGAAGGAGGTGAGAAAGTAAAAGTCATCAAATTGCAGAATTTATGACGTCAGTATGAATTACTGCAGATAGGAGAAGATGAAAAGATTGCAGGTTATATGTCGAAGGTGGAGAATCTCGTTCATCACATGAAGGGTTGTGGTGAAACCCTAACTGATAAGATGATAGTTGAGAAGGTAACGTGTGCGTTGGCCTCTCACTTTAATCACATTATTGTAGCTATTCAAGAATCCAACAATCTTGAAACCCTGAAACTGGAAGATTTGGTTGGTTCGTTTGAGGTGCATGAGATTAGGATTGTCGAAAGAAAAAAGGTTCAAGATTCAATACAAGAATTGAAGGTTCGGGCTTGGAAGAAGCATGGTGGTTCCAAAAAAATTCAAAGGCAAAGGAGACAAGACTCAAAGCAAGAAGTCTTAGTTGAACCCTTAAAAGCATAAGGTCGATGATATGTCTTTTAAATCCTCTAAAAGAGGAGAACGAAACTCATATCAGAAAGATAAAGAGAAAAATGGTGTGTGATGTTATAATTGTGAAAAATAGGGTCACCTAACCAAGAACTGTTGATAAAATAAAGACAAGAGAGCGATAAAAGGTAAGGAGGAAGGAGTGAACCTTGCACGCCAAGATTCAGATGATTCTAAAGATATGGTGGTTATGACTTCAGTTGTAGATGACAATGTTGATTCAAAGATTCTATTCACCGACTCGGGCTGTTCGAGTCACATGACTAGTCGAAAAGTGTGGTTTGCAGATTTCGACTCGTCGAAGAAGAGCAAGGTCAAACTTGCTGATAATAGCTCGTTACAAGTAGAAGGTACTGGCGACATAATTATTCAAAGGAGCAATAGAGGAAAAGCTATGATCAAAGATGTACTCTATGTATCCTGAATGAAGTGCAATTTGCTAAGTGTTTGACAACTGGTCGAAAAAGGTTTCTCAATTATTATGAAAGATAAAGCCTTGGAAATGTTCAACACTTAGAATAATATGGTCTTAAAATCTCCTTTGTCGAAGAACTGGACATTCAAGATCATGATCAGTTCGCCGGAAGTACAATGTCTAAAAACTGTTGTTAACCACAAGCATAGTTGGCTGTGGCATTTGAGGTTTGGAAATTCTAACTTTCGATCACTTCATCAACTAATTACTCAAGATATGGTAATTGTTATACCGAGTCTTAAGATGCCCCCACAAACTCTGTGAAGGTTGCTTAGTCGGAAAGCAATCCAGAAAGTCTTTCGTTTTGACTATGTCAATGAGATCCTCTTGCATACTAGAAGTAGTATATTCAGATGTATGTGGCCCTATTAAGGATCATACAATTGGTGGAAACAAGTATTTTGTCTCATTTGCCGATGAGTATAGTCGAAAGCTTTGTATCTATGTGATCAAGCAAAAGGAGAAAGTGTTTGAAATCTTTAAGAGATTCAAGATGCTTGTCGAAATCTAGAGTGAAAACAAGATCAAGGTTCTGCAAACAGATGGAGGTGGCGAATACACATCCAAGATACTTTAAGAGTTATATGTAGAATATCGTATCGATCATGAGGTAACTTCTCCTTACACGCCTCAACATAATGAAAAAACATAAAGAAGAAACGGGATAATATTGGATATGGCGAGATGCATGCTAAAACAGAAGAACTTGTCAAAATCCTTATGGGGTGAAGTTGTCACCACTATTGTTTATATTCTAAACAGATGTCATACCAAGAAGCTGAAGAACAAGGTTTCTAAAGAAGTGCGGGTTGGCAAATGACCACCAATGAGTCATCTAAAGGTGTTTGGCTCTATTTGCTACAAGCACACTCCTAATGCAAGAAGAAGGAAGTTTGATGATAAAAGTGAACCTATGATTCTGGTAGGATATTACAAAACTAGAGCATGCAGACTATTCAATCCAATGAACAATAAGATCATGATGATTTGAAATATTGTTTTTAATGAAAATTCTGCCTGGGATTGGAATTCTAGTGATGAAATTAACAAGCCTTTGATGAGTTATGGTGTTGACAAAGAAATTGGTAAATTCGAAGTCGAAGCAAAAGTTGAAGTCAAAGCATTTGATAATGTTCCAGTTAATATTGAAGTCAAAACAAACAAATGAGAGGGTGCGGCTAGCACAAAAGACCTCAAAGAACCAGAGTACTCCCAGCAAGACTTCAAGACTCTGAAGTGGTTGGTGATGATGAAGTCAAACCAGATGGAGAATTAGTTCATTTTTATTTACTTGCAAGTGATGAACCAATCAAATATAGTGAGGTTTTGAAGAATATGAAGTGGAAGCCAGGTATGGTCAAAGATTTACAAGCAATAGAAAGAAAAAACACATGGGAGTTAGTCGAATTGCTGACACATAAAAAAGTTATCAAAGTGAAGGGGGTGTTCAAGCTGAAGCACAATGTTAATGGGTCAATAGCAAGACATAAGGAGAGATTATTAGCTTGAGGATTTCTTCAGACAGCAGGACTCGACTACTCTGACGTATATGCACCTGCCGCCAGATTAGAGACTGTCAGATTGGTTGTAGCCTTGGCATGCAAGCAAGGCTAGTCGACATTTCACATAGATCTAAAATCAACATTTTTGAATTTTCCCTTAGACAAAGAAGTATATGTCACACAAACTAATGGATTTTTGATATAGTAGGAAGCAAGGAAAATATATAAGTTGCACAAAGCGCTCTATGGCCTCAAAGAGGCACCTAGGGCATGGAACAAGAAGATCGACTCATACTTAGTCGAATTGGGATTTGTCAAACGTAGGTCTGAGTACGGTGTTTATGTTCAGGTTTTGACACAAGATATGATAATCATACACTTATATGTCGATGACTTACTGGTAATTAGAAATATCTTGGAGAACTTGTCGAAGTTCAAAAGGCTGATGAAGAAGGAATTTGAAATGCAAGATATGGGAAACTTGTCTTATTTCCTATGCATGGAATTTCAAATGTCGAAGCAAGGTATGCTACTACATCAAAGAAAGTATGTCAAAGAGATACTCAAGAGATTCAGGATGGATGATTCGACTCATGCATCTTTGCATGTCAAACCAGATCTGAAGTTGGAGAAACATGGAAAGGAAGACAAAGTTGATGCAACTTTGTTCTAACAAATTATCGAATCTCCGAGATATGTATGCAACAGTCGACCTTATATAGGTTTCTTAGTCGTATTAGTGAGCAGATACATGAGTGAACTAAGAGTGTCACACATGAAGGCTACAAGAAGTATCCTGAGATACTTAAAAGGATCAATAAATTATGGAATTCTATTTCAAAGAGTCTCTAAAAACAAAGAAGCTATGATTACTTGCTATTCAGATGCTGAGTGATGTGCAGATAAGGAAGATAGAAGAAACACAACTGGTTATTTCTTTCAAGTGTTTAGTGCCTCAATCTCATGGTGCTCGAGAAAGAAACCTGTGGTGGAATTGTCATCATGTGAGGCTGAATATATAGCATGATTCTATGATGTGTGTCAAGCAATTTGGACCAGATCTATGCTGGAAGAGATTGAGGTCGAAGTGAAAAAACCTATGGTGTTGCAGATCGATAACAAGTCATTGAAAATCTTACGAAGAATCTGGTTTTACATGGAAGGAGTAAGCACATCGAATCTAGATTTCGCTTCTTAAGGGAGAAGGTAAATCGAGGTGAACTTGAAGTAAGACACTACTCAAGTGAAGCACAGTTGACCGATATTTTTACCAATTGATTGAATATCGACAGATACCTGAATTGAGAAATAAATTAGGAATATTTCAAATAGAATATAACTAGCATATGTTTGACAACTTGGATTATAAGGGGTATGTTGTGATATAATCCAAGTTACGTAGGACAAGCCCAAAGTTAATTAGGGTTTGTTACTTAGTATACAAGTTAGTCGTATATAAATAGACATATTTTATAATTCAATTTGTACAATCATAATTCAATAATACAATCTTTATTTTCTTTTTCTCTCTTTCTTTTATTCTCTTCTTATTAAAAGTGTTTCACATACTAATAGTATTACTTCATTAAAATTTATTGAGATATCATGATTCTAAATTTGTGCGTTTTTGCATACAAAAATAAATATTCTATGGATTGATGGATAACTCAATTTATTTTTAATTTTTATTATATATTAATTTAAATAAGTTATTGATACTTATATCAATAATTTTATATATATAATAAATAAATACTTTTTAGAAATATTATATTAACATTTTTATTTTAAAAATATTCATGAGTCTCTTCATATTGTAATACTGATTACGAAGCAGTAGATTCTAATATTACATGAGTATTTTGTTAGTTTATTTAATAACAATTTTTTCTACAAATTTATAGTTTTTTTAATAAATCATTTCAAACAATGTAGTTTATTATTAATTTTTTTTAATTTTTTTCTTGTTTATTTTATTTAATAAGATTTTACAAATAAGTGAAATAACTAAAATATTAACTAAAAAATTGTTTGTTCTTTGAAAAAAATAAAATATCTATAAATATTGTAAAATAATTTTACATTGTCAATCAATCACCAACATGTGGCATGCCACATCATACTGTAAATTTTAAATTAATCATATAACATGGTAGATTGGTGAATTTTTATTGGATGAAAGTGTACAATTATTTTACACTATCAATACATATCAATTAAACTCTTGTTCTTTTATAGACCCGTTTTTTTTATTTAAAAATAATTTTTATAGTGTAACATATTTTAGTGTAAAAAATATTTACAAAAAAACTTTTCATAAAAGTTTTAAATTAAAATTCGGTTTGAATAATTATTCTTAAAATGTTATTTTAGGTATTTTATTATTTTATCGAAACTTTTTTTCGAATATCAAAATTTCAAAAAATCACTTAATTTTAAAATTATTTCAAATAATTTTTCATAAAAATCGTTTTTAAAATACATTTTTTTGAAGAAAAAAAATGTAATTTTTACTATATTTTGATATGTTTATATTATAGTATGTTAAAATTAGAGTTTTAATTTATAAAAAACAAAATTTTAAAAATTTATAATATTTTAAAAAATATTTTTGTAAAACTTATTTTCAAAAATATAAAAAAAATATATTTATTTTTTTAAAGGTAAAACAAACTGATCTTATATTTATTTATTTTTTATAATTTTTTATTATTTTACATTTGTTAGACAGCTCCGTTACTTTTATTAAATATTATAAATTCAATTGATTAATTTCAAAGAGAATCAAGATGCTTCCTTTGTCCAAGGGTCAAGTATTGTTTATTTAACTCGAATCAAATTATTTTATAAGTATTATTTCCTCGGTTTTTTTTAAATAATAATTAATTAAGTTGATTTTATAATAAAACATATATTATTTATTAAAATAATTTTATTAATAATAGAACTTAACTTAAAATATAAGAATAAATTAATAAAAAGAACTAATAAATATTACATTGATATTCTAAAAAGATAAATAATTTAAAATAAAATAAAAATAAGATACCTATTATAAGTATTTTATAACCACCACCATAAACCATAAATGTTAAGTGAATGTGGAGTAATGCATATAGTATTAATTTAGTATTTAAAGTGTACTATAGTTGAAAAAGATGATTATATAAATGAATATATTATATATAGAATAGACCTGTCTTTAGATTCTTCTAATTGTTAGAATGATTTTTCTCTGATCATTAGGAGTGATACAAATTAGAAAGTTCTAAGTTTAGATTTTCTTAACTCTTGAAAGGTTAGGCTTTTGCCTCCTTCACTTTCTGTAATATTTTGTAATATATTTTGTATTGAAAATTGATATGTTATTACACATCTAGTTGCTATTATTAAAAATATGTAACATTTTTATGATTATTAAATTATTGAGTTAATTACAATTAATTTCATAAATTTTATATAAATATAAATTAAAATTACTAAATTATTGCCTTTTTATATTAAGTGGAAAAATACATTCAACTACACATATTAAATATTTTAAAATTAAATATAAGATATACTATTAAAAATAATTGCATTAATTGTTAAATATATAATAATAATTTGATTTTTGTTATGAGATTTGAAATATTTGTTTATCTACAAAATTATTTTAAAAAGTTAGCACATCACAAATGAAACAGATAAAGGAGAAAAATAACAGCATTTTATAATATAAAACATATCTACGGTTCAAAATAAAAATAAAAATAAAAAAATTTAAATAAAAAAAAAAAGACAAAGGATATGAGAGTACTGACAATGTATTAATTCCGGGGAAAAATAGGACAGACATGAATTGAGTTTTGCTTTCAATTCTAGAAGTTACAGAATTTAATACTATTAATGAAGTTCTACTAGAATTTCAAATTATTTCAAAATTAATATTTAATGTGTGTCAGATTAATTAATTTAAGTGCCTTCTTCTTTTTGAAAATTATTTTTTAGAATAACCTATATATTCAAGAAAAATACAAAAATAATGATATTTTGAAAAAATTAACTAAAGTGACATGTTTTTAAAAAAATTAATAAGAATGTGTCCTATGATATGACATATACACTAGGATTTGTATATATACGTAATATTATATGGTTTATACATGTAGCTCAAGTCATATCATATGACACCTTCATATCATACATGCATACATGCGCCATATGATATGACGCCTCATTGTATTTTTTTAATAAATTTTTTTTATTAATTAATTATATTATCCTCTCCTATATATACCACCAAAGCACCTAATTATTGTTTGACTACTTAACCCCACAACAACTATTATATCGTTTTCAAAACAATTCAATGTATCAATTCGACCAACCATACCGTTCACACCTAATCCAACCCTCTCGCCCAAACTTTGAAAATATAGGCATACAATTGAATTACAGAAGCGCCGTTGGCAGCAACCCTCCGACTATTGGTGACAAATGGTTCAAAATTTGTCAAATACGTTGGCCCCTCTCAACAAATATCTTTTTCGCAGGGCAATATGCAAAGACCATAAACACCTCAACAAAATGATGGTAGACCTCGTAGGCACGCTAATGCGCCGGGATGTAGAACCTGAAGACGTTTTGATCGGATCGATCATTATTTTTTTTTCATTTCATGTAAAATTTAGTGTATTTTTATAATATTTATAATTATTTATTATTTGTTTTTTATTTATTTTTTAGTTATTTCTAATTTACTATTAAAAAAAGGAGGATGTGTCATCTCATATGACGCATGGACTCCAAATTAAGGTTAGGTTTTGTGAAATGAATGTAGCCGTTATATGATATGACACATTTATTCAATTACAAGTGCACTCATTATATTATATGGTGTATCAGTGTACAAACTATATTATTTTTGTATTTTTTTTTAAATATAGTTTTTTTGGTTTTTTTTAATATATATACTATTTTAAAAAATAATTCTCTTTCTAGTGTGTTTTTTCTAGTTAGTGGCAGAACTTTTTAAACCACAGTTAATTCGTGAACCTTTAATTTTATTTGAACTGTTTTACTAATAATGAAGCTTTAATTTTATTTGAATTGTTTTACTAGTAATGAACCTTTAATTTTGGGACATACTATGGGTCTATCTAGATGAGTTTGTTTTACCTTTAAAAAAAATAATTTTATTTTTATTTTTAAAATGAATTTTATAAAAATATTTTTTATATAAATGTTTTTAATTTTTTTTATAAATTAAAAAATATAATTCTAATATTTTATAATATAAATATATATTATTAAAAATAAAAAATAGTTAAAATTATAATTTTTTCAAAAAATTATATTTAAAAAATAATTTTTATAAAAAAAATTATTTGAAATAGTTTCAAAGTTAAGTGAATTTCTAAAATTTTGATATTAAAAAAATTTAATAAAATGATGAAATACTTAAAATAACATTTTAAAAATAATTATCAAACAATTTTTATTCAAAACTTTTAAGAACTTTTTTTTTACAACAAAATATCCAATAATATAAAAATCATTTAAAAAAAACAAAAAGGAACAAAATTTAGCTTTAGAGTTGTTGTTTTTTTTAACAAAATAGGTTAAGATTGTGAGAAAATCTTATCAAAACCACCTGCCAAATGAGATTTTTAATACTCTATCTTTTACTAACCCGTAACAAAGAAGTGTTTTTTTAGCATAATTCTTCAATCAAATTGACATCGGTGGTTCAAGAATCCAACTCAATTCATATTTTTTGAAATCCTCTATCTATTGTTAATTGAAGATCTTGGTAAATTTCTCAAAACTCTACAATTGTGATCAAACAAGCTTCAAAGATTGAAAAATTAAAAATCAAGACAATGATGCCCGCAAAGTTATACACAACAATGGATCTTCATTCTATTGAGGTTTAAAATCCTAATCTAGGATTAGGGACCTCAGTAGGATGGTTTTTCCACGACTGTGCATTTGGATTGTTGTAGTTGTGGAGGCAAATCGCCACACATCACATAAGTCTGCAAGACATTGGTTAATGCAGGTTTCAATGATGACAAATTCCCTGGATAGATTGGAAATTATGAACTCCATATCTACTAAAACAGATGCAACGTATCACCCACCATATCCTTTTATACTTGTCTTAAAACTGCTGAAATGAATATACTATGTGTAGATAAAATGCAATCATGACCAAAGGCATGAAAGACCTCAAACTAATGATTTTTTGCAGGTTTGCAGGGCATGAGTCGACCATAGGGTCGGCGCATGCATCAGAACAATTATGTACTAGTCAGCGCACAAGGCAATGAGTCGACCATAGGGTCGGCGCATGAAGGAATAACTTTCCAATGGGTCCGCGCGTAAAGGCATGAGTCGACCATAGGGTCGGCGCATAATGGAAATAGATTTCAACGGGTCAGCGCACGCCGACTGTATGGTCGACGCACACTGATGAATTTTCCAGATTTCCAAACAACACAGGCCATGCGTCAACGCACAGACCTGCTGCGGTCGACCGTTCGTGCGGAAAATCTGTTTTAAAATGCTTCCCTCTTATATTTGAAATACTGTTATGTCTAGAATTATGTTGGCACTATATATACTTGTTTAACCACTTGTGTCATTTTAACATTTGATATTCTTTTGATTCATGTGTTCAAAAACAAGAAAGAGTGAAATAGGTGTCCAAGATTCATCATCTTCATCTTCAACATCTCACAACATTTCAATTACACACAATCATTTTTGAAATGCTTTTGTGAGAGATTCAAGGTGATAAGGTTCGAAGCTTAGATTGGAGAATCAAGTTCGAGTTGAAGCTTGTGACAGGTTCTTTCTTGAATAAAACCGTTGGGGTTTTGCCCTCCAAGATTGGTTTGAATTTTGGGGGTTTTTGGACGAGATTCTTCATCAAGAGTCAACCGAGCGAAGGTGATTGTGAAGAGGTGTTCTTCACAAGTCTAGTAGCAGATTCAGTGATTTTGAAGGGAAGATCTCGGGGTCGATTTGGTTCTGTTGAGATCAGCCAGAGCCGAAGGTTTGAACAACAAAGTGTTATTCAATAAGGTGGCTGGAGTCGGAGGTCCATCAACACAAATCGGAGAACTTGATTCATCTTGAATCAAGGGGCAAGGAGTGAAGGAAACTTTCAACACATTGAGATTTCTGTTGTATATTTGCTGCTCAATCCTTGTATAAACTGTTACATTCAACAGGTGATATCTATAAAATCTATCTCAATTCTAGTTTTAGAATTGAGGGCAGACGTACCCCGAAGCGAGGACGACGGGGGAACTGCCTCACCAAATACTTGTCTTCTCTATTTTCAGCATTTACGTTATAGCTCAAAATAAGTGATTTTTGTAT
Organism: Lathyrus sativus; assembly: GCA_963859935.3. Lineage (NCBI taxonomy): Eukaryota > Viridiplantae > Streptophyta > Magnoliopsida > Fabales > Fabaceae > Lathyrus > Lathyrus sativus. The sequence goes on from OZ012737.1 coordinate 428,674,299, forward strand.
AAGCTGTATTGTCAAAATTGTGATATCAATTGAGTAAGAGGTTAAAACTCTGTTTTTGACTCCAAAGTACAACAAGGCATTGTACTAGGCTGGTTGGAATCACTTACTCAACATAAATATCATTTGGAGTATTTTGCACACCAAGTGTTTGACATATTGCTTGAACCAAGATTATCTTACTTGTGTATCTAGTTTTGGTTTGCTCTTTGAATCATTGGAACTAGGAATCCTTACAACTGAAGTAAATAATTGATAAGTGTAATTAGTGTTGTGATTCTATTTTTCCAAATTGTCATTAATCCAAAGGCTTACGCATATCCGGTTTTCCAATAACCGTTCGTTTTAGACTATATTTTCCTCGGCCGCTTCCGCACTTAAAACATTTTTAAAACCAATTTTAAATTGGTAGCGCCGACTCAAATTTTAATTGGGGATCTATTCAACCCCCCCCCCTTCTAGATCCGTGCCATAGTCTAACAAGTGGTATCTAGAGCTCCGGTTATTCGGTGCTTCAAATACAACGTAGATAGAAAATGGCTAACGAACCAAAAGGGGCGTACAATAGGGCTCCCGTTTTCAACGGTGAAAATTATAGTTATTGGAAAGACTGTATGCGTGTGCATATAAACTCCATAGACAGAAAAATATGGAACGTTATCCTCAATGGTCCAATAGAAATTACTATGACCAATGCGGATAACGTAGTTGTGCCAAAGCCTGAAGCACAATGGACCGATGACGATGAGAAAAAAATACAATTATGATTGGAAAGCTAAAAACATCTTAATCTACTCATTAGGTGTAGATGAATACTATCGTGTATCCCATTGTCCTACTGCTAAGGCCATGTGGGATTCACTACAAATAGCCCATGAGGGACAAACGATGTTAAGTTGGCTAAAATCAACACATTAACACAAGAGTTTGATCTCTTTTTCATGGAGCAAGGGGAATGGCAGCCTAAAGTGACCGCCATCAAAGAAGCACATGATCTTACCTTATTAGACTTGACAACATTGTTTGGCAAACTACAAGAGCATGAACAGGTACTCTTGAGCTTAGACCAACGCGAAAAGATGGAAAAGAAAGACAAAACAAAGGTGAGTGAAAAGAAATCAATAGCTCTCAAGACTTCCTCCTCGAAGTCTCAAGCAAAAGAGAAAAGTGATTATTCTTCAAGCGAAGAAGAAGAAGAGGATAAGAGCGAAGATATGGGGTTGTTTGTCAAATGGTATAACCGTTACGTGAGAAAGAACGACATCCAACATTCCGAGAAGAACTTGGTAAACTTCCGGAAACAATCGAGATACTCCAAGGATGATGACTCAAAAGGTAAAAAGATTAGAGGGACGTGCTACAAGTGTGGAAAGCCCGGTCACTACAAATCGGACTGTCCGATGAACAAAAAGGGAAAGGACAAGGAATCATCAAAGTCACACAAGAAACCATCAAAGCCTAGGAGAGCGTACATAGCGTGGGAAAGTGACAGCGACTCTTCCTCCTCTGATGAAAGCTCTAGTGATGAAGAAGAGTCTGTGAATCTATGCCTCTCCGCTAATCAGAAAAATAAAAAAAACAGGTACGTCACTCTAAATATGATAAGCCCTCAAATATGTCGCATTCAGAATTACAAACCGCATTTAATGCCTTACATAATGAAGCAATTGAAGCCTTCAAGAAACTTGCCTCTAATAAGAAATTTTTTACGTATTTAGAGCACAAAGTTAAAGAGTCCGAAAAGAAATTAGAGGACCTTAAGGCTTCAATTGTGAAAGGCAATGAATCGGATTGTAAGGACAATAGAAATCCTTTCAACTTCGGGTGTGATACTTGTCATATTTGGCAAGGTGAGGTTAGAAACCTCAAGGCCAAATTAAACAAGGCACTTGAGCCTAAAGTTACATTTGCTATTGATAAAAAGGATTTTAGAAAAAGTATGATTAACTCATACCAAAAATATGCATATGTAATTAGGGATCAAGCAAGTGAAAGTGACTCTAAAGTCGATTTTGCATGCTTATATTGTTGCAAGAAAGGCCACTCCATTGGTAAATGCCGGTTTAGGAGATTTCTTGTTCCTAAAGGCATCTACCAATGGTTGCCCAAACGCAACCATTTTGTCGCTAACCTATTAGGACCCAATATGCCATTGGGTACCTCCTTGTGCTAATTATGTTTTGATAGGTGAAATGTGTCGAGACCACCGAGAGAAGATGGGTTCTCGACAGTGGGTGCTCAAGACACATGTCTGGAGACATATCCTTATTCATAGACTTTGTGGGTAAGAAGAAAGGGTATGTAACTTATGGTGATAACAACCGCGGAGGAATACTGGGTAAAGGTAGTGTAGGTAATCCCGCCTCTACTATGATTTCCGACGTGTTGCTCGTCGAAAACCTTAAACATAACCTACTTAGCATTAGCCAATTATGAGACAAAGGATACAATGTATCTTTTTCAAAAGATTGTTACAAAATTGTGCATGAAAATGATAAGAAGAATATGTTTAATGGTTATAGAGTAAACAACGTATATATGCTTGACTTAAATGAAGTATCATTAACAAGCGACAAATGCCTCATAACTATGAGTGAAGACTCATGGCTATGGCATAGGCGTTTAGCGCATGTTAATTTTGACTTACTCAATAAGGTAGTCTCAAAAGACCTAGTCTTAGGACTTCCCAAAATAAAGTTCACCAAGGATCACCTTTGTGATGCTTGTCAAAAAGGGAAGCAAACGAGGATCTCATTTAAATCCAAAAAGATAATTTCAACAATGAGACCTCTTGAACTTCTACACATGGACTTGTTTGGGCTGTCTAGGATCAAAAGTCTAGGAGGAAACTATTACGAGTTCGTAATAGTGGACGACTTTTCTAGGTTTTGTTGGACCATCTTCTTAGTAAGTAAAAGTGATACATTCGCCGCTTTTGAAAAGTTTGCTAAGCTTTCCCAAAATAAGTTAAATACAAACATAGTGTCAATTAGGAACGACCATGGAGGTGAGTTTGAAAATCACTTATTTGAATAATATTGCGGTAACCATGGTATAGATCATAACTTCTCCGCTCCATGCACTCCTCAACAAAACGGGGTTGTGGAGCGTAAAAACCGTATTTTAGAAGAATTGGGAAGAACAATGATTAACGAAAGTGGTTTACCTAAATATTTTTGGGCCGACGCCATTAGTACGGCGTGTTATGTTTTGAATAGGGTGCTTATTCGCCCCATTCTAAACAAAACACCGTACGAACGTTAAAAAGGGCGAAAGCCGAATGTTTCCCACTTGCATGTGTTTGGATGCAAATGTTTTGTATTAAACAATGGAAAGGAAAACTTGGGCAAATTTGATTCCAAAGCCGATGAAGGTATCTTTCTCGGATACTCTCAATCGAGTAAAGTATATAGAATATATAATAAACGATTACTTGCTGTAGAAGAGTCTGTGCATGTTACTTTTGATGAGTCCTACCCGAGAAATGTCGGAAAGGATAGTGTTGTTCATGGTGCAGGTACATCCACTGAAGACATACTCAAAAGTGGCGAGACGGGGATTGATCAACCTGACAAAGCCAAAATTGAGGAGGATAAGGATGCACACCGTGATGTAATAGAGGAAGTTCATCCGCCTTCAAACGATGATCTTCCTCAAGAGTGGAAGTCATCTAAAGACCATCCAATTGAAAACATTCTTGGAGACATCACAAAGGGTGTAACAACTTGATCAAAGCTAAGTAATTTCTGTTATCACTTCGCTTTCGTGTCACAGATGGAACCTAAAAACCCTAAGGAAGCCCTACTCGATGAACATTGGTATTTGTCAATGCAGGAGGAACTGAATCAGTTCACTAGAAATGAGGTTTGGGACCTTGTCCCTCCTCCACGAGGTCATCGAGTAATCGGCACCCGATGGGTGTTTAGAAATAAACTGGACGAGAACGGAGTAATAACTCACAATAAAGCGCGTTTAGTCACGCAAGGGTATAACCAAGAGGAAGGCATCGACTATGAGGAAACTTATGCGCCGGTTGCCCGACTCGAGGCTATACGCCTTCTACTTGCTTTCGCTTGTGCAAAAGATTTTAACTTATTTCAAATGAACGTCAAAAGTGCGTTCCTTAACGGGTTCATAAATGAAGAAGTCTATGTTGCTCAACCACCTGGTTTTGAGTCTCATGAGTATCCTGATCATGTCTATAAACTGAAAAGAGCTCTGTACGGTCTCAAACAAGCTCCTAGAGCTTGGTATGAGAGACTAAGCAAATTCTTACTTGATCAAGGCTACTCAAGAGGAAAGGTTGATACTACTCTCTTCATTAAACGTCAAGGAAAACACTTAATCCTTGTACAAATTTATGTTGACGATATCATATTTGGATCCACTAACATGAATCTCGTAAGAGAGTTTGCTAAGCTTATGCAGGGTGAATTCGAGATGAGTATGATGGGTGAACTCACATATTTTCTCGGTTTACAAATCAAGCAACTGAAGGAAGGAACATTCGTGAGCCAAACAAAGTATTGTTTGGATCTTCTCAAGAGATTTGACATGGCAAATTCAAAAGCCATAGACACCCCTATGCCAACATGTGCAAATATGAGTAAAGATGAAAGTGGTAAAGATGTTGAGGTAAAAAGGTACAGAGGTATGATTGGCTCGCTTCTCTATCTTACTGCTTCGCGTCCCGACATTATGTTTAGCGTGTGTATGTGCGCCAGATACCAATCATGTCCTAAGGAATCCCACCTAAAATCTGTCAAACGCATACTTCGATACCTATCTGGTACTCCGAAGTATGGATTGTGGTATTCTAAGGGTAATGATTGTTCATTGATAGGCTTCTCCGATTCCGATTTTGCCGGTTGCGAATCGGATAGGAAAAGCACCAGTGGTACGTGTCACTTATTTTCAAATTCCTTGGTCAGTTGGCACAACAAGAAACAAGTGTCTGTTGCTCTGTCAACCGCCGAAGCGGAATACGTAGCCGCCGGTAGTTGTTGTGCGCAAGTCCTATGGCTTAAACAACAACTATTGGACTTCAATTTGAAGCTAGAACGTGTTCCAATATTTTGTGACAACACCAGTGCTATAAATCTTACCAAAAATCCGGTGTTACATTCAGGTACCAAACACATAGAAATTCGACACCATTTTCTTAGGGACCATGTAGAGAAGGGTGACGTTGTCTTTGAACACGTTGATACTAAAAACCAACTAGTGGACATTTTCACAAAGTCGCTAGCCAATGAGCCCTTCTTTCATATCCATCGAGAACTTGGTATTCTCGACATTTCTGATCGGGTTTAACAATTACTACGTTCAAAATTAATCTATTTACAACTATGCTTTTGTACCACTAACAATTTTTTTTTGAGTTTGTTACACGTACAAATCCATGATTAACAAGTGTGGTCGGTATAGAGGTGATATTGCTCCTTTCTCTCTCTTTTCATCTCTCTTTCTAAACATTCATGACTTGAAAATAACTATATCGCTCGACAATCATGGTACTTATATATGTATATGACTTTTGCTGGCTGATACTATATGTGTTGAATGCAAATCATATTGTGAAAAGGTGAATAGGCATGATAAATAGGCAAGTGTGGCATTCTGCATAATATGAAACTGAAAAATTAGGTTTTTGAAGGTTATGAGTCGACCTAAACAGGACAATGGTCGACGCATGCTGTAAACTTTCAAAATTATCAAAAAATATACAGTATGCGTCGACGCATGCAGGGGCTATGGTCGACGGCTCGCGTAAAAACCCAGAATTTTTCTCTTTTGAAAATCGTTCCAAGTTTCCATTCCTCTACATTTAATGTGCAGTCAACTTTTGTTATGATTTGATATGACATTTGTCTTGTAAATTGCATCTAGACATCTAGTGTGTCCTCTTGTCTCCTCCCTCTTCCCAAAAACCCTAAAACCTCTCTCTATTAAAGACCTTAGTCTTCATCTTCTCCAAAATTATCCTCAACCACTCTCTTCAAAGTTCATCTCTACAACTTCTCCAAGAATCATAATCAATGGCTTCCTTTCTCCGCAAAAATACAGGTAAGAGATCAAGAGCCTCATCATCATTTGCTTCAGTCCCCGTTACCGATGTTTCACTAGTTCATCCACCTGCTGTTGAAAACTTCAGCAAGAGTCTCAGCAAAAGAGCCATAGTTCCATATCATGCTTTCTACCAGGCAACAGGTGAGCGCTTGCATCTCACCCAAATTCTGTCCCTGCTGGAAGTTCAAGGGTTCTTCAATTTTCTGGAGTGCAATACAAAGTATATTGAGGATTTGGTCAGGGTGTTCTACACAAATCTGCGGGGTAACTTTCAAGATCAGCATTTCCACACTTTTGTCGGCAATAGACTGGTAAATATAAATTTTGAAGTATGGAACAAGTATTTTGATATGACTGTTGATGCTGATGCACCACCTCTTCATGAGGTAACGGACACTCGTATGGTTTCAGGGTATGAATTTAAGAGCACTCTGAATGACATGCTCAAAAGAACCTATCCAGATGCAATTGTCAACAGTGATGCTTTTCCTAGAACGGTCACAGCCGGGAAACTCAGTACAGGGGAGCGCATCCTTCAGTGGATCGTCGCTCGCATACTACTACCGAAAAAGGGTGGACTGTCCCGTGTCGAACAAGCTGAGGTACATCTCATCTATATATTGAAACACAAGATCAAAATAAACTGGTCATACTATATTGCTAGCAGGATTTTTTCTCTGAGAGACTCAAGTAGAGGCACTGCTTTAGCCTATGGGTCGTTTATTTCGGAAATTCTTGCCGCTGCAAATGTTGTATACCCAACATTTCCTTGTGTCTCAGTCCCCTCTGACAAAGAATTTAGCACCAAAACCCTTGCAATGATGGGGTATTTTTGGTGTGCTGAACGACAATCATACAGATTTGTCTGTCGCGCCAATATTCCTCCGGTGCCTCGTGACAGTTCCAATGAAAGCTCTGAAGAAGAAAGTGAAGAGCAAGGTGAAGAAGATGATGAAGAAGAAGATACAGCTGCAGAGGTACAAGAACCTATCTGTGAGTCTCAAGACTATCATCAATCTCCAGTTCAAGATACGCCTCCAAATACCGATTGGGTCCAGCATTCAGCTCCATCAGAAGCACAAGAAGGCGATTCTACAAATCAAGGATGGGTGAATGGCAATATACAGGCTGGACTACCCTGGGTAGATTCTATGACCCATATCACGGCTACCCTCTGTCGCTACTCGAAAAATGCGTCGCGCAACGACGGGGAGGCGAAAAAGATAGACAGAAGAGTCGCCACCGAACTTTATTTATCCCGTGAGGGGAAAGGAAAATATCGAGAAAACCTTAAGAAACGAACGGATAAGATGGTCTTGCAACCATGGACGGGTTCGGAAGCCGGTTATGCGAGGGGAAGGTATTAGCACCCCTCGCATCCATCGTACTCGATGGGAACCTTTTGTTTGTCGACGTGTGATTATATTTGCTAAAATATTATGCTATAAGAAGTGTGTTCCAAAGGGAGAGAGATAAAGGGTTAGAAACAGGGAAAGAGAGGTAACGGGGGAGAAGAGAGAAAGAACAGACTCGGTAGGACTTCGCAGTCCTATGCCTACGTATTCTCAATAGATGTGAGAAAGTCAGAGTCGACGTAGTTCGGGGAACTACAGATATGGGGGGAATGTGCTCGGCAAGGATTGTGGCCCTTGTGCCTACGTATCTTTACTCAAAAGAAGTAAAGAATCAGAGCAGCCGTAGTTCGGCCTACGGTTGATGGGTGAGTTTTGGTAGACGCTGCTATCGTGCGCATTCTAGCAGTTAGGTGTTTTGCTGCTCGCTCGTTGGAGACTTAGGCATTACCTGTTTGCGGTAGAACGGATGTAGCATGCCTTTGGGAGACGATATTAGGTTTTTGCCAGACGAGGCAAGATGTCACATTTGATTGGTGGAATTGTTTTTTAGGGGGGCGAGACAGGTCCTCGGATAGTAACCCCTACGGGTAGTACCCGATTCGTTATCTCAAAGTTTTGGTTATAAAAAGGTGTGGCGAACGAGGCGTCTTCATATTGAAAGACGAGCGTCGAAACCACCCTCACTACAGTGGGCATCCCAACGCTCGGAGAAGAAGAGGTCTACACCCAATCCTCTCTCTTTAATTCAATACAAAGGGAACTTCGTTCTCTTATTAAAGATATTTTTTGGTTTTGAATGGTAAGTGCTTTGCGACAGAGAACCCTACGGTAAACGTCAGCACTCGGGATAGGAGAAGGCCTACGCCTAACCACTCCACGACCATTCAAGTTTTTGTTATGAAAATAATTTGAAAATGCACTCGGTACGAGACCGAGGTTTTAGGTGTGAAAAATGTTACGGAATGAAGTTGTGAAAGCGAGATGGTGGATGAAGTCGCGTCTTTGTATTGAAAGACGAGTTTCGAGACCACCCTCACTACAGTGGGCATCCCAACACTCGAAGAAGAAGAGGTCTACACCTAATCTTCTCTCTTTAATTCGATACAAAGAGAAATCAATTTATTATTGCAAGTGTACTCGGTACAGGACCGAGGTTTTATGAGGAAATGTTGGAAGCGTCTTTGTATTGACAAACGAGCATCGAGACCACCCTCACTACAGTGGGCATCCCTACGCTCGAAGAAGAAGAGGTCTACACCCAATCCTCTCTTTTTTAATTCAATACAAGGAAATATTGATTCTTTATTGAAAGGGATTTTGAAAATGCACTCGGCGCGGAGCCGAGGTTTTAGGAGAAAAATGGTTTGAAAATGGAAAGAAAGACGTCTTTGTATTGAAAGACGAGTGTCTAAACCACCCACACTACAGTGAGCATTTCGACACTCGGAGAGGAAGAAAGTCTACACTTAATCCCCTCTTTTAGTTCAATACAAAGATGATTGATTTTTTAGAAAGGTTTGATGGTGTCGATGAATCGAATCGGGACAAGAGGAGAGAAAGGAGGTGGTCTCAGATCCTTCATTTCTCATCAATAATTTGACAGAGGGTTGAAGGAAATGTCGTCATCGACCTAAAAGGCGAAAATGGAGCAAAATTCCCAATAACCAAAAAGAAGTAAAATCTAACTCTACAAATATGAAATATTCTAAAAGAAATATTAAAAGTTTCTAAAAATAAAATATCATAAAAGCTAAAATAAAATAAGATATATAAAGAAATGTAAGGAAAAAAAATAATATATAATACATAACTATCTATTTAAAACTAACATATAAAATATATAATACATACAAACTGGAAGTTGTTAATAATAATAATGATAATAATAATAATAATAATAATAATATAAACTATATATATATAATAGACAAAATAGTTTATTAAAATAATTTATAAACAAAACAAAAAGAATCTAATTAAAAAAATAAGTAACAGAGTCAGATAGTAACTCATGAAAGTTAAACCCAGAAAACGAACAAAAGCGTGGATTCAAGATTTCTTCGTTCGAAACCTCTGCTGCTACCTCTCGACTTTGCCTTGATCAACTTCTCACGGTGACCATCTCCGTCTCTTTCTTTTGATCGCGCCGACTCCTTTTCACCATGAATAACGCGACTTCAGGTTTGATTTGTTTCGTTCTTGATTGGTTTCTCCGCTTATACTTGCTTCTGATTCGATTGGGTTTGTTGCTCAGCCTTTGGGTGTTACTCACCGGGATTTTGAATGTTCGAGGAAGAAAAATGGGGATAAGGGTTGTTGTTGTTGTTAAGGAGTAAGATGAATCAAGAGGGAGATGGTGATTTTTGGGTGAGTTGTTTTTTTTAGAGACAGGTTGGTTTCAGTGCAACAGAGCTTGAGGAAGAAGAGTTAAAAAAAAAAAAAAGAGGGTAGAGATATTTGGTGGTTCAGTTTTTGGAGTGTGATTTGTTGAAGAAGTTCAGATGGAGTTTGAGGTTGTAGGCGAGATGTTGGTGTTGCGGTTTCGTGGAGTTTGGCGGCGAAATTTGTTCGAAGCTAGGTTTTGGGGATTAACGGTGTATGAAAAAGTTCCTCCACAGTTATATTGAGAAGATTTGATGAAGGTAAACGGTCTTCGATTGGGTTTGGTGGGGGTAAGGAGATTTGAGTGAGGAATATTGTTTGGTTCGAAAACAGTATGGTTTAAGAAATTGATGTTGTGAGTTTTGAAGTTTGTTCATCAATGTTATTGTTCTGTTTCCATTTGAAGAAGAAATGGCTTGAGGGCTGTTTCTGGTTTATTTTACAGTGTATATGTATTATGGTTTGTTGGAAAATGAAGAAGAGGGATGGAAGTTTGTTATTGAAGGTGTTTAACAGAAGATGATGATAGTTTAGATGAGATTCTGATGGAGAAAGGGAAGTTGAAGTTTGGAATCGGAGAGGGCTTTATGGTGGGTGATTTTGGTTTAGAAAGAATAGGGAGGAAAGTGGTGAGTCCGATGGGGTTTTGAAAGGGAGGTTTGGAAGGTGAGGTTCAGAAAAAAGGAAGATTGATTATGGTTGTTGAGTTGCAGAATCTGTTGTTTTTGAGTGTTGGAAACAGATTGGGTTTGTGTTGAAGTGTTGATGGTTGGAGGAGGATTAGGGTTTCATTTGGAGGCTGCTGGGTTTTGTGACTAGGGTTTGGAGGCTCCTCCCAGATTAGGTTGTGATTTTCGATTTTAAGGAGGTTTTTTTTTTTGAAGTAAGTTCCAAATCCCTTTCTCTTTCTCTTTAATTTTCTTGCCTTTTTGATGTATCCTGGCTGTTGTTGTTGGCAGGTTTTGTTTGGTTGTGGCAGGACCTGTCTGGTGTGGATGTGGTTCAGCAGGGTAATTGTTGGTGTGTGTGACTTTGTGCAAGTACAGTAGTATGTCCATCCTATTTTGGTGTAAAGTTGGGGCAAGTTATTTTGTTGATTTTGTGAAATTCTTAAGTTGTTTGTGTGACATTGTGTAGCAGCTGGCTTTGCACGGTTTGTTGTATGTCTTTTTCAACTTATGTCAACAACTCAAATTATGGTTTAATGCATTAACTTGAAACATAAACAACTCAGTGCATTAATCTTTTCTTTCTTTTTGCAGGTTGTGGGCTGTTAGAAACCAGAAGAAAATGGCTGATTGCAGTCGTATGTTTGTAGGTTGCATTGTGTGCTTTGAATCCTACCATTGTTGGCATGGCAGTATGGTTTGACAAGTGAATCATGAGCTGATGCAGAGTGACGTAGAACTTGTGTCGATACCGCGACCACAAAAATTATAATTAGAAGTCAACCTGCCAATGCCATATGCCATGGCTTTATATTACATTCATGATGCGATTACATGATGGCGCAGCGGCTCTTTTCTTCAGTTGGCTGTGAGTTTACTTGCTGGAACCTTTGCGACTCGGATGGGTTGTACGTAAACTCTGAAGTATCAAGCCCATACTTCTCTCTCATGCGTGAACTCCAAGCATCATTTCTGTTAGGGCGCTGGTCAATTGCCCCAGTAACTGGTACCCCTGCTGCTGGACCTGCTTGTCTATTTAGCAATGGCTGTCGGGCTTGCTGCCTTGGATTAATGAGCTCATCATCACTATCATAATCTGCTGGCTTATTTACAACCCTAACAGTAAGGGCTAACAAGAAAAGAAGAGCCTCAAAAATGACAATCCCAAGAGCAACCCATCTCACAATACTCCAATTCTCTCTCAGAAAGCCATATATCATATCAAAATCTCCACTCTTATCTGTTGGGATTACTTCTTTCCAGCTTTTGTCAAAAAATAGAAAGGCTGCATATCCCAGTTCTACCAAGATCAACAGTGCCACTAAAATTGAATAACAAATCAGGCAGCACCCGTTCCCTGTCATAGCTCCAATACAACCAAAACAAGATACAACAAAGAGAACAACTCCGACACCAATAAATAAGTAAATAAACCAAGCCTTAGGTAACCTGTCAAAAATATTATTGGATAGAGACACAGCCATAAGCATCGGGCGTCCAAGTTGAATCAGAGCACTATCATCACTTACAGGAGAAATCGCAGGCGTATCATCATCAGAAGCTTTACTGAATTGAACCACCAAATAGATCCCATAACCCACCATAGCCAAACCAGTCAGGCTCAGAACGAAGTTGAAAAGTTTCAAAAGACACTCCCAGAATCCCCTACACGCCATCCTCCTTCGCTTGCAGAAGAGAAATCGAATCGATGATTATGGAGTTGGCGAATTGCGAAGCTTCGTTGTTTCGCTGTACAAAATTCAAATAAAAAGTAGAGAAGAAGAAGAAAATGAGAACGAAACAAAATGGTAAAGTGTGTGGTTTTTGCTTTAGTGCGGATATGTCGGTTTTTGGCATTTGGTAAATCATGGCATTATGTCTGGAGGTGGGGTCTGATACAAGACTATGAGAAGCACGACTTGGCCTCTATTGCTGCCAAATTCTTTTCTTTTGTTTTGTTGCAATTGTAATGTTAATTCTAATGATGCCATACTGTGATGTGGGCCTTCTTTTCTTTTGAGAATTTCGCAGATGGTAGCATGAAGACGGTTGTGAGGTGCCGCAGCATGGATTAGCTGCTGTGAAGACGTGATATTACAGCTTGGACTGGATGCTATCTGGAGAAACCTCAGTTCTCTGTTCTCCTTTTGTACGTGTATGAAGAGTGGCCTAAAAAAACCTCAACGTTGTCCCATTATTACACCAATTGTAGAATGATTTCTTATTATTACTGTAATGGGCACTTCTCATGAAATAGAAAGCTAATGGGCTTTGATTAAAAACTTATGACTCATTTTTCTTTATGGAATTTTGCTGTAATACTCTTGCAGGGAAATTATTGATGGAATTTAGCAACTTGTGACCATATATTGAGCCTTCCACATATTGCATGTTTTTTCCTCATATGGTTTTCAATTTTCCAAACTTGACTTGTGATTCTCGGCTAATCTTAAACAAAGGCACATCATCTGGACATCCACAAAAAAAAACAAGCTCCCATAATGAATCAAACGCCCAGCCATACTATAATGTTTTGTTACATAGATCTCAACTCTCTGCGTCAAACCCTCATATAAATAAATTAATTTTGTATGATCCTATTTCTTGAAGTATCAATGACTCAAAGCAAACATCCGTTAACTTGAATCAACCTCAATCCTAGCTATCAGCTCCAACCGATCATCTGAATTAGTCACACCCCGACTATTACTTTATCAAAAACTCCCATATGACTAAATTTTGGGTCAAAACCATCAATCCTCAATTAATTATACACCTGAACGGACACCTTCAGACAAAGCACAAATTTAGGCAACATATATTTTTTATATATTTTTTTTTAATACCAATTGGTGGATGGATGTACAAAATGAGAGTTATATACAGGGTAGGACAAATTTGGGGTATGACAGATGCCCCTATCTAATTGGCTTAGACCGAGTAAGATGAACGGCTATGGCGTTCACTCTTTTACGGTAGAAGACAATTAGATAAGAAAAAGACCCTGAATTTGTCCGAGAAGAAAAGGAATGACAGGGAATTGACATGCTAGATAAGGTATGTCTCTGAGTAAACTGTGGATAACTGGCAAAAGGTCATCATCACCAAAAGATGATGGGATGAAACACACACGGCTACTACCACCAAAAGGATGATAGAGCGAAACACAAACAACCCTAACACCAAAAAGATGTAAGGAGTCCATTACCAAAAGGATAATGGAAAATACGCTAGTCATGACACCGAAAGGATGCCAGACCCATCACCAAAAGGATGATGGAGCGGAGACGCTAGTCATAACACCAAAAGGATGCTAGACCCATCACCGAAAGGATGATGGAGCGAAACAAAGCAAACCCGACACCAAAAGGATGTAAGGAGTCCATTACCGAAAGGGTAATGGAAAATACGCTAATCATGACACCAAAAGGATGCCAGACCCATTACCAAAAGGATGATGGAGCAGGACAACATCGACCCTAACATCAAAAGGATGATAGGGGGATAAGTTTCTCTGAAGAGATTGCCACTTATCGTTGAAGACGGATAAGCTTCTCCCAAGAGATTGCCACTTATCACGGATGAAGGATAAGCTTTTCTGAAGAGATCGCCACTTATCACTAAAGATGGATAAGCTTCTCTGAAGAGATTGCCACTTATCACTGAAGATGGATAAGCTTCTCCCAAGAGATTGCCACTTATCGCTGAAGATGGATAAGCTTCTCTGAAGAGATTGCCACTTACCACTGAAGGTGGATAAGCTTCTCCCAAGAGATTGCCACTTATCGCTGAAGATGGATAAGCTTCTCTGAAGAGATTGCCACTTATCACTGAAGATGGATAAGCTTCTCCCAAGAGATTGCCACTTATCGCTGAAGATGGATAAGCTTCTCTGAAGAGATTGCCACTTACCACTGAAAGTGGATAAGCTTCTCTGAAGAGATTGCCACTTACCACTGAAGATGGATAAGCTTCTCCCAAGAGATTGCCACTTATCGCTGAAGATGGATAAGCTTCTCTGAAGAGATTGCCACTTATCGCTGAAGATGGATAAGCTTCTCTGAAGAGATTGCCACTTATCACTGAAGATGGATAAGCTTCTCCCAAGAGATTGCCACTTATCGCTGAAGATGGATAAGCTTCTCTGAAGAGATTGCCACTTACCACTGAAGATGGATAAGCTTCTCCCAAGAGATTGCCACTTATCGCTGAAGATGGATAAGCTTCTCTGAAGAGATTGCCACTTATCGCTGAATATGGATAAGCTTCTCTCAAGAGATTGCCACTTATCGTTGAAGTCTGCTGGAGATAACTCACTGGGGAACGCCCATGATTTATTGAAGATGCCCCTGTCTGGGCCAAATTGATTTGAAGATCTTGATTAACCACGAGGTTGAAATACATCATGTGATACACCCATGGTCTTGAAAAGGTGCCCCTGACTGGGCCGGATCTTGCTTTGATATCTTAAATTTCGTGGGATGACCCACGACCCTTGCAAATAATGCCCCTGCTTGGGCTGTATGTTGCTTTGAAGCTCTTGAGTTTGTGGGAGGACCCACTATCTTGAATGACATGCCCCTGACTGGGCTGATGGTGTCTTGAAAATCTTCAAAATTTGATCTTGGATCTGATCTTGCACATGCGGATGCTTGATGATAATGATGTTCCATAAATGGAAATGCAAACGCTAACATGCGGAGATGCAAGAGTTGGGGGAGTATGATATGATTCTGGGTATGCACATGGTACAAGATGCTCATGAAATCGAATGCGATGCGTATGATGCATATGATGCGGACGGGTAATTGGGAATGCAGGTGCCGACGTGGCGGGCTTTTGGTAGTTGCCAATGCGGATTGGGCTCTGAGTTATGTGGGAAAGTGGAGGACAAGCCTGACTTCCTGACATCGTTCTAAACTTAACAGTTGTTGACGAGAATGAACTTGCTTGAGCAGCTTGCCATGAGACGAACTCGAGATGGTCTGCCCCAGAGTTTGTACCACAAATGGATTCATTAGCCTATTCTTGTGGTAGTTGGCTTCAACGTACTCTTGAGGTAGCTTTCCCCTAAAAGAGCGTGGAAGCGACTTAACTTACCTCGATTGAACATCGGAGGGACCTATTCTTAAGTCAAAGAAACTCTGGGTGGCCTGCCCCTGATTAGTATTCTCAAGATGACTCTCTTCTGATCAACCGCTTCATGAATGATTTGCCCCATGGTCGACCGACGCCTGGGGATTTGCCTCAGACTGACTGATTTCCTGCTCTCGGATGTCAATGCCCCAGGTCCATAAGGTTATATGGTATACTTGGTTCTGGTCCAGACTGCCGAATAATCCAGCCATGCTTGATTGTTTTGTGTTGGAATTTCTTTAATGCCAACTACTAACTTGTAAAAAAAAAAAATTTTGTTCACGAATGGTAATCTCAATGCAAAGTTCATGCAAGTTTTTGAAAGAATTGTCTTTTATTACGTGTCGTGAGAGTGAAACGAATGGACCATTTAGTTCAAACGTTGTGCTAACTGGACTGGCACGAAAGATATATCAAAGATAATGACACCAATGCTGATGATTATCAAAATTGTAAGGAGTCAGGTTACGCAACCTCGCAATAGTATGCTTTCAGAATAAACCCCGCCTCAATTAGGTCTTTCGAGGGTTGTAACGTGGTCTGGTCCGCGGTTATAGAACAAAGGATATTAGGCTCAAACTTAATTTGTACCCACCTTTTCTTCTTGATGATCTCCATACCTACGTTCAGTTAATTCCATGCATGTTTACCTTGACGGTGTAAGCTTAATGGTTCAGGGTTTGCCTGAGATGGCAGTCACCTTATTTTGATGGATGTCAGTAGCCCCTTGATTTGGGTGACCACTGAATCTCATTTTGTTTTTGTTGAGGGTTTGGGGACCTCTTTTGCTTTTGTTTATTGATCCCTAACTTTTGCATGAACTGATTGTGCTTGTCAGATCCATCGGGATTGCCTTAATTTTGCCTAAGTCCCCTTTTGAGGTGCTTGACTTAGCAGGCTTTTGATTTATTTTATTTTGTTGTGACTGCCATGCCAAAGGTCATTGATGAACAACCGTCATGTCTTTGGATTTTTCTTTGTTGATTTGAATGCGGGATTGGGTTAACTGAACAACTACCCTGCCCCAGGTTGAGTGTAAGGGTTTGAATATCCGAAGGAAACTCCTACTTCTAGGCTCGAAGTGGTTGACTAGGGATTAACTCCTTATATCTCCGGTGTTTAAGGGATTTAAAACAATGCCTGTACATCATTGACGAGATTTTGTCTGAAAGCATACGATTTGCAATTATGGGTACTTCGTTTTCGTCATCCCCCCTCCAATATTGCTAAACAACAGTGAAAAAGTGGAATGGATAAAAATATATGTGTCTGTAATTGTGATAAGTGGAAATAATGAGCGAATGTGACATAATTAATTCGGAAAATGCATAATCATTTCATTAATGTTACCAATCAACATAACAATGTTTAAATAACAAGTAGCAATTGACAGAAAATAAACTACAAATGCAAATGATAAAAGCGCTTGAGGATTGCTAAAGTTGAAGGTGTCTGCCAGCTTGGACCACCGGCTTTTGGAGATGACCATAGGATTCTTCAATCATATTTGTTGAGTGATGAGCTGACATTGGATTAGTTTTGATGTTTGAGGGTGTTTCGGGTAAAGTTTATCGCCTTTGAATCGAGGAGATCTTGTACAATGTGCTTCAGAGTCTTGCAATTTTCAATGTCATGACCTGGGGAGCCAGAATGGAATTCACATTTGGCATTGACATCAAATCCAAAAGGAAGAACCTCCGGAGGATCCCTCATTTCCCTAAGCTGAACAAGACCTCCTTTCAATAGGAATGGCAATAACTTGGCGTATGTAGACGGGATTGGATCAAATCTTCTTTCTGGCCTCCTCTGTCTTTGCGGACCTTGGTACTGATTTTGTCTCGGTTGATAGGATTGTTGTTGTCTGTTTTGTTGAACCGCAGGTCGATTTGCTGGAATAGACAGCGGATGTTGCGGAGCAACAGCAGCAACATGGTGATAACCTTGATGAGTTCTCCCTCCATTGGTGAACACTGCACTAGCTTCGCCTTCCCTTTTCTTAACGAAACCCTGATGAGGCTTCTTGACCCCGCTTGCAGATTCGCCTGCATTCTGAATTTTTCCCGCTTTCATGAAACTCTCTAATCTTTCTCCAGCCATGACAAGTTCAGAAAACACTGTGGAGGTTGAGGATGCTAACCGCTCAAAGATCGGTCCTTGTAGCGCGCCCATGAATAGGTCTGTCAGTTCTTTCTCCATTAACGGAGGTTGTACCCTTGCAGCTACCCCCCTCCATCTCTGCGCGAAGTCCTTAAAACACTCATTCGGCTTCTGAGTCAAATTCTGAAGCTGCATACGATTCGGAGCCATGTCAGTATTATACTGATAATGCTTCACGAAAGCGTCTGCTAACTCTTTCCAGCTTCTTACGTTGGATCGTTCAAGGTGCATATACCATTCTAGGGATGCCTCTGTTAGGCTATCTTGAAAGAAATGGATTAATAACTTCTCGTCATCAGAATAGGCGGCCATTTTCCTACAGTAAGACCTTATGTGGGTCTTAGGACAACTGTTACCCTTGTACTTCTCGAAGGTTGGAATTACAAACTTCGGAGGTATCTTAACTCCGGGTACAAGACATATTTCAGCAGCATCCAGTCCCAAAACATCGGGGCCTTGCAATGTCTTCACCATCTCCTGTAAAGCATTAAACTTCTTCTCTAATTCGGCGGTCTGTGGTCCATATGCTTCACCTGAATTCTCATAGAAACCTTCATGATCGTCGTACTGGACTTGTGTTGGGATCGTAGTACCATGAGGATGAGTCGCACCGACTGGTGGATGGACGGTGTTGGCAGGTATGGCACCTGCAGAAGTAGGAATTGCCCCAACAGGGGTCGGGGTGGCCTCAGCGGGAATTGGAATTGCACCACTCGCATTGGGAATTGCACCATCCAAAGTCTGATTAGCGCTCCTCTCTGCTGCTTGCCTCATCTCCTCTTGACTCCTGGCCATGTTTTGAATCACCTCCATGAGTTGGTTCATCTGCGTCTTCATGCCTAGCATCTCGCTCCTCATAGTAGCCTGGTCTTGCTCTATCTGATCCATGACTCTTCTCTGATTATTCCTTGTATTATACCGATGTCGTGAAGTCAGCTTGCTTTAGACCCTCTCTGAAAGGGTAAGCGGCGTGTAAGGTCGGGTTGTAAGGAATGCAAGAAATGATGCAGAGATGCTTATGCAAATGTAATGTAATGAGCACATGATAAAAGAACAATAGCGAGATCAAAGTCATAGGTCCTGCAAAACAACACAAAAAGTATCTCTCCCATCGGGTGTGTTATCTATTGGTTTATAAGAGGGTATCCCAAAGGCCTTTAAACAAAGTCCCATGCACTAACCCTCAAAAGTTTTCCATCAGAACGACTACTCGTAAGACGGTATTCCCTTTAAAGGATGAACACAGAGTTATGTTTTAGGAACCTTCGGAATAAGGTTCTACAAAGGTCCTCAGAATTGCGGACTCCCAAGTTGGAAATAAAAACGCCATTACGACTACACGTAAGACATAATCTTCCCAAAGGGGTCTATCTGAGCGGTGGGATTCGATCCAACTCAACGAGTCCTAAGTCTCGCAAATCAGAAAGAAACCACCTCCTAATCTTAGTGTATACTCGAAAGCTCGGGTAGAAAGCTTTTATCCTCACAAACCAATCCAATAAACCCAACAGGTTAGTGAACACAACATAAAAAAAAACAGATAAAAGCAAACAAAATCACACACGCGACGAACAAATTAGGCTTGGCTCGCTAGGACAGTCCCCAGCAGAGTCGCCAGCTGTCGCTACTCGAAAAATGCGTCGCGCAACGACGGGGAGGCGAAAAAGATAGACAGAAGAGTCGCCACCGAACTTTATTTATCCCGTGAGGGGAAAGGAAAATATCGAGAAAACCTTAAGAAACGAACGGATAAGATGGTCTTGCAACCATGGACGGGTTCGGAAGCCGGTTATGCGAGGGGAAGGTATTAGCACCCCTCGCATCCATCGTACTCGATGGGAACCTTTTGTTTGTCGACGTGTGATTATATTTGCTAAAATATTATGCTATAAGAAGTGTGTTCCAAAGGGAGAGAGATAAAGGGTTAGAAACAGGGAAAGAGAGGTAACGGGGGAGAAGAGAGAAAGAACAGACTCGGTAGGACTTCGCAGTCCTATGCCTACGTATTCTCAATAGATGTGAGAAAGTCAGAGTCGACGTAGTTCGGGGAACTACAGATATGGGGGGAATGTGCTCGGCAAGGATTGTGGCCCTTGTGCCTACGTATCTTTACTCAAAAGAAGTAAAGAATCAGAGCAGCCGTAGTTCGGCCTACGGTTGATGGGTGAGTTTTGGTAGACGCTGCTATCGTGCGCATTCTAGCAGTTAGGTGTTTTGCTGCTCGCTCGTTGGAGACTTAGGCGTTACCTGTTTGCGGTAGAACGGATGTAGCATGCCTTTGGGAGACGATATTAGGTTTTTGCCAGACGAGGCAAGATGTCACATTTGATTGGTGGAATTGTTTTTTAGGGGGGCGAGACAGGTCCTCGGATAGTAACCCCTACGGGTAGTACCCGATTCGTTATCTCAAAGTTTTGGTTATAAAAAGGTGTGGCGAACGAGGCGTCTTCATATTGAAAGACGAGCGTCGAAACCACCCTCACTACAGTGGGCATCCCAACGCTCGGAGAAGAAGAGGTCTACACCCAATCCTCTCTCTTTAATTCAATACAAAGGGAACTTCGTTCTCTTATTAAAGATATTTTTTGGTTTTGAATGGTAAGTGCTTTGCGACAGAGAACCCTACGGTAAACGTCAGCACTCGGGATAGGAGAAGGCCTACGCCTAACCACTCCACGACCATTCAAGTTTTTGTTATGAAAATAATTTGAAAATGCACTCGGTACGAGACCGAGGTTTTAGGTGTGAAAAATGTTACGGAATGAAGTTGTGAAAGCGAGATGGTGGATGAAGTCGCGTCTTTGTATTGAAAGACGAGTGTCGAGACCACCCTCACTACAGTGGGCATCCCAACACTCGAAGAAGAAGAGGTCTACACCTAATCTTCTCTCTTTAATTCGATACAAAGAGAAATCAATTTATTATTGCAAGTGTACTCGGTACAGGACCGAGGTTTTATGAGGAAATGTTGGAAGCGTCTTTGTATTGACAAACGAGCATCGAGACCACCCTCACTATAGTGGGCATCCCTACGCTCGAAGAAGAAGAGGTCTACACCCAATCCTCTCTTTTTTAATTCAATACAAGGAAATATTGATTCTTTATTGAAAGGGATTTTGAAAATGCACTCGGCGCGGAGCCGAGGTTTTAGGAGAAAAATGGTTTGAAAATGGAAAGAAAGACGTCTTTGTATTGAAAGACGAGTGTCTAAACCACCCACACTACAGTGAGCATTTCGACACTCGGAGAGGAAGAAAGTCTACACTTAATCCCCTCTTTTAGTTCAATACAAAGATGATTGATTTTTTAGAAAGGTTTGATGGTGTCGATGAATCGAATCGGGACAAGAGGAGAGAAAGGAGGTGGTCTCAGATCCTTCATTTCTCATCAATAATTTGACAGAGGGTCGGAGGAAATGTCGTCATCGACCTAAAAGGCGAAAATGGAGCAAAATGCCCAATAACCAAAAAGAAGTAAAATCTAACTCTACAAATATGAAATATTCTAAAAGAAATATTAAAAGTTTCTAAAAATAAAATATCATAAAAGCTAAAATAAAATAAGATATATAAAGAAATGTAAGGAAAAAAAATAATATATAATACATAACTATCTATTTAAAACTAACATATAAAATATATAATACATACAAACTGGAAGTTGTTAATAATAATAATGATAATAATAATAATAATAATATAAACTATATATATATATAATAGACAAAATAGTTTATTAAAATAATTTATAAACAAAACAAAAAGAATCTAATTAAAAAAATAAGTAACAGAGTCAGATAGTAACTCATGAAAGTTAAACCCAGAAAACGAACAAAAGCGTGGATTCAAGATTTCTTCGTTCGAAACCTCTGCTGCTACCTCTCGACTTTGCCTTGATCAACTTCTCACGGTGACCATCTCCGTCTCTTTCTTTTGATCGCGCCGACTCCTTTTCACCATGAATAACGCGACTTCAGGTTTGATTTGTTTCGTTCTTGATTGGTTTCTCCGCTTATACTTGCTTCTGATTCGATTGGGTTTGTTGCTCAGCCTTTGGGTGTTACTCGCCGGGATTTTGAATGTTCGAGGAAGAAAAATGGGGATAAGGGTTGTTGTTGTTGTTAAGGAGTAAGATGAATCAAGAGGGAGATGGTGATTTTTGGGTGAGTTGTTTTTTTTAGAGACAAGGTGGTTTCAGTGCAACAGAGCTTGAGGAAGAAGAGTTAAAAAAAAAAAAGAGGGTAGAGATATTTGGTGGTTCAGTTTTTGGAGTGTGATTTGTTGAAGAAGTTCAGATGGAGTTTGAGGTTGTAGGCGAGATGTTGGTGTTGCGGTTTCGTGGAGTTTGGCGGCGAAATTTGTTCGAAGCTAGGTTTTGGGGATTAACGGTGTATGAAAAAGTTCCTCCACAGTTATATTGAGAAGATTTGATGAAGGTAGACGGTATTCGATTGGGTTTGGTGGGGGTAAGGAGATTTGAGTGAGGAATATTGTTTGGTTCGAAAACAGTATGGTTTAAGAAATTGATGTTGTGAGTTTTGAAGTTTGTTCATCAATGTTATTGTTCTGTTTCCATTTGAAGAAGAAATGGCTTGAGGGCTGTTTCTGGTTTATTTTACAGTGTATATGTATTATGGTTTGTTGGAAAATGAAGAAGAGGGATGGAAGTTTGTTATTGAAGGTGTTTAACAGAAGATGATGATAGTTTAGATGAGATTCTGATGGAGAAAGGGAAGTTGAAGTTTGGAATCGGAGAGGGCTTTATGGTGGGTGATTTTGGTTTAGAAAGAATAGGGAGGAAAGTGGTGAGTCCGATGGGGTTTTGAAAGGGAGGTTTGGAAGGTGAGGTTCAGAAAAAAGGAAGATTGATTATGGTTGTTGAGTTGCAGAATCTGTTGTTTTTGAGTGTTGGAAACAGATTGGGTTTGTGTTGAAGTGTTGATGGTTGGAGGAGGATTAGGGTTTCATTTGGAGGCTGCTGGGTTTTGTGACTAGGGTTTGGAGGCTCCTCCCAGATTAGGTTGTGATTTTCGATTTTAAGGAGGTTTTTTTTTTTGAAGTAAGTTCCAAATCCCTTTCTCTTTATCTTTAATTTTCTTGCCTTTTTGATGTATCCTGGCTGTTGTTGTTGGCAGGTTTTGTTTGGTTGTGGCAGGACCTGTCTGGTGTGGATGTGGTTCAGCAGGGTAATTGTTGGTGTGTGTGACTTTGTGCAAGTACAGCAGTATGTCCATCCTATTTTGGTGTAAAGTTGGGGCAAGTTATTTTGTTGATTTTGTGAAATTCTTAAGTTGTTTGTGTGACATTGTGTAGCAGCTGGCTTTGCACGGTTTGTTGTATGTCTTTTTCAACTTATGTCAACAACTCAAATTATGGTTTAATGCATTAACTTGAAACATAAACAACTCAGTGCATTAATCTTTTCTTTCTTTTTGCAGGTTGTGGGCTGTTAGAAACCAGAAGAAAATGGCTGATTGCAGTCGTATGTTTGTAGGTTGCATTGTGTGCTTTGAATCCTACCATTGTTGGCATGGCAGTATGGTTTGACAAGTGAATCATGAGCTGATGCAGAGTGACGTAGAACTTGTGTCGATACCGCGACCACAAAAATTATAATTAGAAGTCAACCTGCCAATGCCATATGCCATGGCTTTATATTACATTCATGATGCGATTACATGATGGCGCAGCGGCTCTTTTCTTCAGTTGGCTGTGAGTTTACTTGCTGGAACCTTTGCGACTCGGATGGGTTGTACGTAAACTCTGAAGTATCAAGCCCATACTTCTCTCTCATGCGTGAACTCCAAGCATCATTTCTGTTAGGGCGCTGGTCAATTGCCCCAGTAACTGGTACCCCTGCTGCTGGACCTGCTTGTCTATTTAGCAATGGCTGTCGGGCTTGCTGCCTTGGATTAATGAGCTCATCATCACTATCATAATCTGCTGGCTTATTTACAACCCTAACAGTAAGGGCTAACAAGAAAAGAAGAGCCTCAAAAATGACAATCCCAAGAGCAACCCATCTCACAATACTCCAATTCTCTCTCAGAAAGCCATATATCATATCAAAATCTCCACTCTTATCTGTTGGGATTACTTCTTTCCAGCTTTTGTCAAAAAATAGAAAGGCTGCACATCCCAGTTCTACCAAGATCAACAGTGCCACTAAAATTGAATAAGAAATCAGGCAGCACCCGTTCCCTGTCATAGCTCCAATACAACCAAAACAAGATACAACAAAGAGAACAACTCCGACACCAATAAATAAGTAAATAAACCAAGCCTTAGGTAACCTGTCAAAAATATTATTGGATAGAGACACAGCCATAAGCATCGGGCGTCCAAGTTGAATCAGAGCACTATCATCACTTACAGGAGAAATCGCAGGCGTATCATCATCAGAAGCTTTACTGAATTGAACCACCAAATAGATCCCATAACCCACCATAGCCAAACCAGTCAGGCTCAGAACGAAGTTGAAAAGTTTCAAAAGACACTCCCAGAATCCCCTACACGCCATCCTCCTTCGCTTGCAGAAGAGAAATCGAATCGATGATTATGGAGTTGGCGAATTGCGAAGCTTCGTTGTTTCGCTGTACAAAATTCAAATAAAAAGTAGAGAAGAAGAAGAAAATGAGAACGAAACAAAAATGGTAAAGTGTGTGGTTTTTGCTTTAGTGCGGATATGTCGGTTTTTGGCATTTGGTAAATCATGGCATTATGTCTGGAGGTGGGGTCTGATACAAGACTATGAGAAGCACGACTTGGCCTCTATTGCTGCCAAATTCTTTTCTTTTGTTTTGTTGCAATTGTAATGTTAATTCTAATGATGCCATACTGTGATGTGGGCCTTCTTTTCTTTTGAGAATTTCGCAGATGGTAGCATGAAGACGGTTGTGAGGTGCCGCAGCATGGATTAGCTGCTGTGAAGACGTGATATTACAGCTTGGACTGGATGCTATCTGGAGAAACCTCAGTTCTCTGTTCTCATGAAATAGAAAGCTAATGGGCTTTGATTAAAAACTTATGACTCATTTTTCTTTATGGAATTTTGCTGTAATACTCTTGCAGGGAAATTATTGATGGAATTTAGCAACTTGTGACCATATATTGAGCCTTCCACATATTGCATGTTTTTTCCTCATATGGTTTTCAATTTTCTAAACTTGACTTGTGATTCTCGGCTAATCTTAAACAAAGGCACATCATCTGGACATCCACAAAAAAAAAACAAGCTCCCATAATGAATCAAACGCCCAGCCATACTATAATGTTTTGTTACATAGATCTCAACTCTCTGCGTCAAACCCTCATATAAATAAATTAATTTTGTATGATCCTATTTCTTGAAGTATCAATGACTCAAAGCAAACATCCGTTAACTTGAATCAACCTCAATCCTAGCTATCAGCTCCAACCGACCATCTGAATTAGTCACACCCCGACTTTGACTTTATCAAAAACTCCCATATGACTAAATTTTGGGTCAAAACCATCAATCCTCAATTAATTATACACCTGAACGGACACCTTCAGACAAAGCACAAATTTAGGCAACATATATTTTTTATATATTTTTTTTGAATACCAATTGGTGGATGGATGTACAAAATGAGAGTTATATACATGGTAGGACAAATTTGGGGTATGACACCCTCAAGTCTATCAACCTTCCCAGCACTCATCACCTCTTCCGCCTTCGGACAAAGGTATGAAAGACCTCAAACTGATGAATTTTTGCAGGTTTGCAGGGCATGAGTCGACCATAGGGTCGGCGCATGCATCAGAACAATTCTGTACTAGTCAGCGCACAAGGAAATGAGTCGACCATAGGGTCGGCGCATGAAGGAATAACTTTCCAACGGGTCAGCCCGTAAAGGCATGAGTCGACCATAGGGTCGGCGCATAATGGAAATAGATTTCAACGGGTCAGCGCACGCTGACTGTATGGTCGACGCACACTGATGAATTTTCCAGATTTCCAAACAACACAGGCCATGCGTCGACGCACAACCTTGCCGCGGTCGACCGTTCGTGCGGAAAATCTGTTTTAAAAATGCTTCCCTCTTATATTTGAAATATTGTTATGTCTAGAATTATGTTGGCACTATATATACTTGTTTAACCACTTGTGTCATTTTAACATTTGATATTCTTTTGATTCATGTGTTCAAAAACAAGAAAGAGTGAAATAGGTGTCCAAGATTCATCATCTTCATCTTCAACATCTCACAACAATTCAATTACACACAATCATTTTTGAAATGCTTTTGTGAGAGATTCAAGGTGATAAGGTTCGAAACTTAGATTGGAGAATCAAGTTCGAGCTGAAGCTTGTGACAGGTTCTTTCTTGAATAAAATCGTTGGGGTTTTGCCCTCCAAGATTGGTTTGAATTTTGGGGGTTTTTGGACGAGATTCTTCATCAAGAGTCAACCGAGCTAAGGTGATTGTGAAGAGGTGTTCTTCACAAGTCTAGTAGCAGATTCGGTGATTTTGAAGGGAAGATCTCGGGGTCGATTTGGTGTTGTTGAGATCAGTCGGAGCCGAAGGTTTGAACAACAAAGTGTTATTCAATAAGGTGGCTAGAATCGGAGGTCCATCAACACAAATCGGAGAACTTGATTCATCTTGAATCAAGGGGCAAGGAGTGAAGGCAACTTTCAACACATTGAGATTTATGTTGTATATTTGCTGCTCAATCATTGTATAAACGGTTACATTCAACAGGTGATATCTATAAAATCTATCTCAATTCTAGTTTTAGAATTGGGGGCAGACGTACCCCGAAGCGAGGACGACGGGGGAACTGCCTCACCAAATACTCGTCTTCTCTATTTTCAGCATTTACGTTATAGCTCAAAATAAGTGATTTTTGTATAAGCTATATTGTCAAAATTGTGATATCAATTTAGTAAGAGGTTAAAACTCTGTTTTTGACTCCAAAGTACAACAAGACATTGTACTAGGCTGGTTGGAATCACTTACTCAACATAAATATCACTTGGAGTGTTTTGCACACCAAGTGTTTGACATATTGCTTGAACCAAAATTATCTTACTTGTGTATCTAGTTTTGGTTTGCTCTTTGAATCATTGGAACTAGGAATTCTTACAACTGAAGTAAATAATTGATAAGTGTAATTAGTGTTGTGATTCTATTTTTCCAAATTGTCATTAATCCAAAGGCTTACGCATATCTGGTTTTCCAATAACCGTTTGTTTTAGACTATATTTTCCTCGGCCGCTTCCGCACTTAAAACATTTTTAAAACCAATTTTAAATTGGTAGCGCCGACTCAAATTTTAATTGGGGATCTATTCAACCCCCCCCCCCCCCTTCTAGATCCGCGCCATAGTCTAACAATAGTTTTTGTTATTCTGTCCAAATTTATCAATCAGTATCGTTGGTTTGATGATTTAATATGATGAGTGGAGATTGTGTGGAAGTTAGGAAAAAGAAAGTTCACGACCGGATTGATAGATGTTTTGTGTGGACAGCATCGAGAGGTAAGGGAATGGGGGATAACGAAGTGTTATCGTCTTTCTTCTTCATAGAGTTCCCGGAGTCTTTCGGAGCAAAGGAGATGATGGAAGTATTCAAAGAGTATGACATAGTATCAGAGGTTTTCATTCCGGAGAGACGTGATAGAAGAGGTAAACGAGGTTTGTGAGATTTAGAAAGGTGCTAAATGACAGATTAATGGCGGTAAAGTTAGACAACATTCAGATTCAAGGCAAGAAGATTTTCGCAAATATTCCAAGATTTTAACTGAGTAACTTGAATGGCAGTGTTGTTAAGGGTGATAATGCAGGATATCAGTCTAAACATACCAATGGTAAGAATGGCAAGGTTAACAACATGTCAAAAACTAAATTTGATGGTAATAAAAATGTGACAAAATATGCTCAAGTGGTAGGGAGGAAACAGTTTAATACCAAAGGTCATGCTAGTGTATGGAATTTGTCTCGTCGAAAACCAAAAACAAATGAAAAACCATTATTTGCTCATTTACAATTCAATATTGACAAGAAAGAGATAAACATATTTGAAAGGGAATTTGTGGGTGTTGTGAGGAAAACTGGGAATACATACAACATAAAGAAGCATTTCATACACAAGGTCATTTTAAGATTAAGGTGACTCCTTTTGGGGCATATCTCTTCCTTTTAAAAGAGAATGATGAAGAAGTAATTTGCATAATCATTGATGAAGAGGAAGATTGTATTGCTATATGGTTTATAGACATTCATCCATGGTCACAGAAAGACATCGACAACAAAAAATTGACGTGGTTAAAATGCTACGGGCTTCCATGTCATGCACGACGTACTGATGTTTTTAAGTTTATCTCTAGAAGGGTTAGACAATTCATCTGTTGTGATGAGGAAACTGAATTACATAAGCATATGGATGTGGCAAGATTTTTAATCAAGACGAAATTTGCATTGAATCTGAATGAAAACTTTAACATTGAGATTAACGAGAAGATTTTCCAGATTAAAATCGTAGAAGATTATCATGGGCCGAAAAGAGTAGTGATCCCAAAAGTTGTGTTGCCAGAAAGTGAGACAGAAGTATCATAAACAGATGAGGAAGATGATAATTTTCAATGTGAGAAGGGTGTGGAGGAAGATGGGTTGAGGGATAGTGATTACCAAGGAGATTAAAATTATAATCATGATAATCCATTCAATAAGAAAGGTGACAATGATAGGACGACAGAAAAGGAAATAAAAGGGAGTTTTAAAGGGGTAGGTGAGATAGGAAGAGGGATTGATATTGCGACAGATGTAATCGTTGGGGAAAAGTGTCTTTTGGAAAAAAGATGGATGATTTTTTCACGGACAATGTGGCAGGGAAAGATGTTTCATTAAATGTTATAGAAAAAAGGAGCTATAGAGAAGGGACATGCGGAAGAGCCTAGGGAACTAACCGTTGTTCCTTTAGAATGTGTAAACAAAAAACCCCAAACACGAATAGTGACTTTTCAGGTCCAATTTTTTAGAGTCCACTGCGGCCCATTCGGCCTGGAAGTCTCATGAGGCCAAAAAAGAAACAAATGCTTAATGAGATTTATGCCGACATTAGGATTCCTTTTTCATCGTCGTATTACTCTACTATGTTACATTCAGATACAGACTACAAATCTTTGTATTTTTAACCGATTATGTCACAAGCTCTTTCTCATAAAGATCCAATTACGAAGGATACCAGCTCTAGACATTCGGAGGGTTCTGTTCTATATTGTGAATCAATTAGTGACACAGATGTCAATCGAGGAAATGTTCAAATTAGAAGGAAAATCGAGGATGTTCTGAATAAGGTGTGGCAAGTTATCAAATAATTGGGCATTGAAGGCGATGAAGATGATGAGTTATTTGAAAGTATCATTAGAGAAATGGAAAACAGAGATAGGAAAGCGTTTAGTGATAAGAGGGCGACTGAATTGAGGATCCCATGAATATAATGACCTTTAATGTGCATGGGTGTGGGTCGTCTATGAAGAGATGACGAATTGGGCGGTTGTCATCCATTAGAAAGGCGTATTTTTGAATTCTGCAGGGAACTAAGGTACAAGTTATGGAGGATGCTATGGTACGTTCTATGTGGGGTAACAAAGACATCGAGTGGTCTGCTTTAGGGGCGGAAGGAAAATCGGGTGGAATTCTTAGTTGCTGGAAGAAAAAAATATTCAATCCCATTCTTAGTTTTAAAGGAAAATGATATCTGGGAATCTATGGCATATGGAAAAACATCAAATGTTACATAGTCAACGTGTATTCGCCATGTAATTTAGTAGAGAAAATGAATCTATGGTCAACCTTAATTGAATTGGAAAAAAAGCATGTGGATAGGGATTGACTGATAGGAGGTGACTTCAACGCGGTCAAAGCAGAGGAAGAAAGAAAAGGGATGAACATATCACCTATCACTGATATGAATTATTTTTCACATTTTATTGAAGCTATGGGACCTTGTTGATGTACCAGCTGTGGGAACAAATACACATGGTTTAATTCGAATGGTAAAAGAAAGAGTAGATTGGATCATTTTCTATTGTCTGAAGAATTGGCTCAGAATTAGGGTGTCACGGCTCAATTTGTGGAGGATATG
Source organism: Lathyrus sativus (assembly GCA_963859935.3). NCBI lineage: Eukaryota > Viridiplantae > Streptophyta > Magnoliopsida > Fabales > Fabaceae > Lathyrus > Lathyrus sativus. The sequence goes on from OZ012737.1 coordinate 428,704,177, forward strand.
GATATATCTGACCATCGACCAGTTTGGATTAGACCTAATAAAGCTGATTGGGGCCCAAAACCATTCAAGATATTTTTATGTTGGTTTGATCATTTTGGCTTCCATCAATTTGTAAAAGAATCGTGAAATATACCTCAGGTTTCGGGCAGTGCGTGTCGTTTCACAATTGTGAAATTAAAGCATTTTGAAAGAGAGACTTCGTTGGTGGAACAAAAATGTGTTTGCTTGGGTTGATTTAAGGATTGAAGAAGAGGTGGATACCATGAACGAAATTGAAATGAAGATTTCTCATTCTGATATGACAGTTTCAGATGAAGAACTTGAAGCGAGGAGTAAACTGCTATTGGAAATATGGAACAAATTACATTCCAAAGAAAGCATACTGAGGCAGAAATCGAGAATCAAATGGATTCAATATGGCGACATGAATTCAAGGTATTATTACTCAATGCTCAAAAACATGTTCAGGTCTAACAATATTACAACAGTGAAAGGAGGATCGAATTGGGTGGATGATGTAGAAGCTGTTAAGAGGAATGTAACAGATTTCTTTACTGAAAGGTTCAGGGCAATGCAACAAAAATACCCTCATTGGATCTGTCTAGATTACCTAAATTTTATAGGCTTGAATCTGAGGGATTGCATGAGCCCATTTCAAGAGAGGAAATTTTATTGGCATTGGATTGCTGCAAAGGTAACAAAAGTGCGGGGCCTAATGGATTTGGATTTGATTTTCTAAAACAATGTTGTGAGGTGGTAGGAGAAGATGTGGTAAGATACATTCAAGAATTTTTTGAGTTTGCGGTGTTGCCTAAAGCCATGACTTCTACATTTTTGGCCTTGATACCAAAACCTGTCAATCCTCAAGGGCTGGAGGGTTTTTGCCCAATTAGTTTTATCGGATGCATCTATAAAATCGTGTCAAAAATTCTGGCAGCAAGGCTACATAAAGTTATTGTAAGTCTTGTGTCTATTGCCCAAATCGCTTTCATTCCCGGAAGGCAAATTTTAGATGGTATTCTTGTCACGAATGAGTTGATTGATTATGCCAAGAAAAGAAAGAGTAAATGCTTATTATTCAAAGTCGATTTTGCAAAAGCGTATGATTGCGTAGAATAGGATTTTCTTGACAAGATTATAGTAGCTATGAACTTTGTTGAGAAGTGGTTATAGTGGATGAAAGGTGGATTTTTTTAACAGTTTTATCTCGGTATTGGTGAATGGTAGCTCGACTCGCGATTTTAAAGTCACAAAAGGCCTTAGACAAGGAGACCGTTATCTCCTTTCCTATTCACTCTTGTGGTTGAAGGATTGACGCATATTATGAGAAAAGCAAATTCATTGGGGATCTTGAAGGGTGTCAACTTATAGTTTGATAAATCCATTAGTCTCCTTCAATTTGCGGATGACACAATTATTACGTGCGAAGGTTTGTAGTCTAACTTGTGGGGAATAAAGGCGATGTTAAGGGGATTTGAAATGATATATGGCCTCAAAGTTAACTTTTGGATGAGCTTCTTATACAGTGTCGGGATTGATGAGTCATTCATTTCGCCTGCAACTCATTTCCTTTCTTGCAATTCTAGTAAGCTGCCCTTTAAATTCTTAGCTATTACCATTGGTGGAAACCATAGGAGAGTTGCATTTGGGAAATCGGTTTTATCTTGTTTTAAATCGCAACTATCCTCTTAGAAAGGGAAAATGTTATCTATTGGTGGGAGGGTCGTTCTATTAAACTCGGTTATCACAAATTTACCGGTTCATCATCTTTCGTTCTTCATAGCTTCGGTTAAGATTGTCAAGGATATTATTAGCATCCAAAGGAAATTTTTGTGGGCGGGATCAATAGACAAGAATAGTATTGCGTGGGTGAGTTGGAGGTCGGTGTACCAATCTAGAAAGTGTGACAGATTGGGAATTAAAGATATCAGAGTGTTTAACAAAGCGTTGATCTCAAAATGGCTATCGAGATTTCTTCATGGACCAACTGCATTATGGAGAGATATATTAGGGCTTAAATATGGCAAGCTGGAAAATCGAATTATCCACAAGTTCATTCAAGGAGGAGCGAATTTTAAATCACTTTGGTGGAAAGATTTAATGTTGCTTAGTGAAGCTAATGAAGATTGTAGCTTTTGTAATTAGTTAACTTGGAGATTAGGTAACGGAAGATCTATTTCATTTTGGAACTCTGTTTGGCTTGGGCCTATGAAAATGAAGGTATTATTTTCATAATTGTATGAGACAGTGGCTCTAAGAGAGGTGGTTGTAAGTGATATGGGAAACTGGTTTGACGGCATCTAGAAATAGGGGATCGACGTGAATTCGTTAGAGCTTTTAGAACTTGCAGATGTATGAACTGTAGTAAAGCGGCAAGAAGCAAAAATTTAGTTTTGGAAGGATTCTCTTCGGAATTTAAATTGTATATAAAGGGATCGATGCGAGGAAAGAATATCATTCAGCAGTCTCTACATTTCTAAGCTTATGGTTAAAAAATGGTTGAAAGATCAAAGATACAATAGATAAAGGTAGAAAATATAAAGACTGAAAATAGAAAGTAAAGACTTAAAACATAAACGGAGCCTTGTTGGGATTAGATCTCATCAATTGATAACACATGCATTCTTCTAACTAGTTAAGCACAAATTAATCATTCGTCTAATACTCTCACGTATCACCCACAACCGAGGTTATGTCTAATGCAAAATCGAGAGAACAATCATATTGTCTCATTGGTGATGTCTCACGCAACTCAACAACACAGAGCATTAAGAACTGATACTCACGCAAATTCTAAGCCTAAATCTATGTCTAGAGTCTAGAACTTAACAGGTATCCAAAGATGACGCCCATATCAAATTCATGGTTGATTCACATATAATGCCATGATTAGAATATGTACATACACTTAACCCTTTTTTAGATGCATTCACCTAATTTGCCAAATGTATGTGAACATAGTTCTTCATCACTATTATCACGCATCCTCACAATACTTTTTGCGTCAAAAACATTATCTTTATCTTTACCGTATTGATCTTACTCATGCTACTAATCAACACAATAAAATAAAAGTGATACTAGTGAGTATCAACTTACAAGACTATGTCAAAAGTTTACTCATTAATAGATGAATATCTAAGATCTAAGATTTGAAAAGGTTTTGTCAAGACCCACAAATAAGAAATTAAAGATAACATCAATATTGAATCAAAACTAGTTCACAATATATATATATATATATATATATATATATATATATATATATATATATATATATATATATATATATATATATATATATATATATATATATATATATATATATATATATATATATATATATATATATATATATATATATATATATATATATATATATATATATATATATATATATATATATAAGGTATTAAAAGATTACATCCAAACCCAACAAGAGATCGAAGATCTTACCTTCTCCCCCTTAGGGTCTATGTTTCTCTCTCTAAAATATGCTTAAATTGAAGAGAGATAAAGTTCTGATATGAAAATATATTATATGTTTCTAAAAATGTGAGAAAAGTACTTATATAGTATTTACAAATTATGTCCAGTTCACCTACCGAACAACCTATTCGCCCAAGAAAGACTACTTTTGGGGACTTCAAGTGCCTCAGGAATAGTTAAACTGCCCTTAAAAAGTATATGAGTTCACCGTGCAAACACTTCTTCGCAAAGCGAACCTCTTTGCTTCAACTTCGCCCAGCGAACATTGGGTCATTTTCCTACTGCCTTTAATATGAGATGGTTCGTTGGGGCTTCCCCAGGACTTCACCCAGCGAATATTGTTGGTTGCTCGTTGTTGTTCGCCCAACGAACATGCTGATTCCTCTTTATTTCTTTGTCTTCCTTTATAACACCCCATTTAAATATGTAGTCATTTTATGATTTTATTCATTTAATTAGTTTGATATTGGCTTAGTTAAGGGTATGTGCGTAAGGGTGAGTGTGAGAACTTAGTGTAATGAATTTAATTAGAATAAGTCTTAGAATAATATTATGATAATAATAATAATAATATTAATGGTGGTGATGGAATATTTCAATATTATTATTATTATTAATATTATTACTAATAATAACATGGAATAATTGTCCCTAATAATAATGGCAAAAATATTATTATTATTAAAAAATGGAAAATATAGATAATTAAGGAGTAGTGGTAAGGAGGTTAGAAAGAAATCAATTACACGTAAAAAGAGAAAAGAGAGAAGAAAGAAGAAGAGGTAGGGCAAGAGGAGATAAAGAGTTCCATCATTGTTAGGAAGAAATCAAGCTTAGAATTAAGGTAAGGGGAGAATGAGTTCATTAATGATGATTAGAACATGAGATGGTAGTGGGGTTTCATTTCCCTCTTAGGATTTTATGCATATTCTTATTCCTTCTTGTTTGAATTCCATATCTGGGTGATTCGTTGCTGAATTCGTGTTTGTGTGTTGATAATGGTATGAAATTCGTCTAAACTGTGTGTTGTTGCTGTGTTTTGCCATGGGAACATATCTGGAAAACTATGGTTTTTAGAAGATGACAAAATCATGATTTAATTTGTGAAAAACCTTAATAGGATGATAGTTTAATGAAGTAGAGTGAAACAATTAAGAATATATTGGGATGGGTACTTTTTTGGGTCAAGAGTGTGAGTTTGGAGGTGCTCTAATGGGTGAAAAATCGCACTGATGTGAAAAACTAGTTTTTGCTATGCAGACTGGCCATACGTGTATGCCAGGAGGCAATACGCGTATGGGGGACGTCCCCAGGGGCGTTACGCGTATGGTACGTGCTCTGTCCTCATGGCCAGCATGACCATTTGCCGTTACGCGTAAAGGGGTGGGAATTATGCATATGGCAAGCCCAATACGCGTATGGGGGTTTTTTTTAAAGGAAAATTCCAGCTGCTCATACGCGTAAGGCCAAGAGCATTACGCGTATGAAGGTCGGGCACCTGAGGCCCTATGCGTATTGTACGCAGGCCTGGGGCGAGGAAACAATGCCATATGCGTATGGGGCAGGGTTGTGTGGTAAATTTTCCGTTTTCCCAATTTTGCATGCGAGGCATTTCCTATTGGTTTGTGAGACTAGTGTGACATAATTAGTCATAAGGAGATCGGTAATGATAGTAAATGTGGTAAAACATGGGATTTCTGTGTGGATTGTTATATGATGTGTGATTAATGCCTGTGTTGATAAAATTATTATTATGTGGATAGTCTTGGGAAGAGATGGTAAGTCCAGAGAGAATTACGGCGAGCATGTGGTTCACGTGTGATCATTGTGGATCGTATGTTATGCATAAATGATATTTATATTATGCATAATTGTATGTTATACATTTCATGTCATGTTATACAGAGATGAGCCTAGGTGGGAATCCATGATGGGTGCCTAGTCACGCCCGGACTCCATGTGGGAGTCGAGTGGATATAAGTTGTAGTTCAGAGGGACGTATACGACTTATCCGGATTCCGATGGGATTCGGCTTCAAAGAGTGAATCGTATGGATTGTGTTAGTACTGCATGCATGGTGTTGTGTCAGTCGAGCCACATTGCGTATATGTATGATTGAATGTAACCTGAATATGCTGAGTGTTGATGTGGCACTTGTATGTGCGTTATGACTGTTTGATTTGTGTGAATCGTGTGAATGCTACTCCTTAGCATGTGGTTTTCAGCGTAAATTTATTGAATGTAATTCTCACCCCTTTTCTGTTGTTGTGTCTGTGCTCCTTGGGAAGTACAGATAATCAGGTACTTGAATAGTTCTTGGAGCATGTGTTGCTATTGATCGAGTCTTAGGAGTCGCTCTGATACATAACACAGGAGGAATTGGGATTTATTTTAATTTTCATTTGTGTTGTTTCCATTTGTTACGTATCTTATTTCTAATTCATGTTGAACACCAAATTTTGTGAATTTTAATGTATTTTGAGCCTTAGTGTTGTTGAAAGGAAATATTTAAATTTTCCGCTGTTTAATTAATTTATTTTTGTGAGGAATAAAGATATGAAGTGACTTGATGCTTCACGAGATTTTACGTGATGTGGCATCCTGCGTTTGTTACTCTGATTTTTCCGTAAACTATTTTCTTATTTTTATTTATTAATTGAATGTGGAGAGTAGGGTGTTACAATTGGTATCAGAGCAGGTCGGTCTGTCTTGCCAGTGTTGTAGTAGAGTCTGACTATAGAGTGAATATAGTCATGTAATTCTTCTAACCGGTATTGTTAGTGTTTGATAATATGGATGGTAGGAATGATGATGCAATTATTGTTGTGTTATAGGATGCTGCGCAGGCGATGCAGAATAACAATCAGAATTCTGGGGATGTCGAGTTCCGAAATTTGGAGAAGTTCCAGAATAACAAGCCGCTTAAGTTCGAGGGTAGGTATGACCCGGATATCATGCGGAAATGGCTGAAGGACATTGAGAAGATCTTCAGAGTCATGGGAAGCACCGAAGCTCAAAAGGTGCAGTTTGGCACTCATATGCTGACCGAGGAAGCTAAAGATTGGTGGGATAACACCTGTCAAAGGTTGGAAACTACTGGTAGTCATATTACTTGGACGGTGTTCAAAGCTGATTTTCTGGAGCGGTATTTTCTGGAAGATGTTTGTGGTAAAAAGGAGATCAAATTCTTGGAATTGAAGCAGGGAAACTCGACAGTTGCAAAATATGCGCCCAAGTTCAAGGAACTTGTGAAGTATTATCCTCATTACAATATCGATGCTGCTTTGAGTTTGAAATGTGTTAAGTTTGAGAACAGGTTGCGTCCCGAGATCAAACAAGGTATCGACTATCAGAAAATCAGATACTTCCCTGAGTTAGTGAATAGGTGCAAGATTTATGATGAAGACAACAAGGCTCGGGTTGCTCACTACAAGACCCTGACTGAGAAAAGAGGTAAGCAAAGGCACGGGAGTACGCCTTACAGTGATCCGACCAATAAAAAGAAGCAGAAAGATGTTGTTGACAAGAAGCCAAGTGAGGGAGGAAATTCTTCCAATCCTATCAAATGTTTCAGATGTGGTGGCATGGGCCACCATGCTAATGAATGTCCGAATGAGGTTAAGAAATGTTTCAAGTGTGGGAAGCCAGGTCATGTTGTGGTAGATTGTAGGACCAACATACCTACCTGTTACAACTGTGGTGAAAAGGGTCATATCAGCACCCACTGTCAGAAATCGAAGAAGTCGCAGACTGGTAGGAAGGTATTTGTATTGGTGGGGGATCAGCCTACCATGAGGATCATTTGATCAGAGTATTTGTTACATCTATAATACTCCTTTGATTGCTATTATTGATATGGGTATGACCCACTCGTTTATTTCTGTTAATTGTGTGAAGAAACTAAGACTTGTGTCGTCTACTTTGAGTAAGAGGATGGTGATTGGCACTGATAGTCTGAGTTTCACCTAAGAGGGGGTGAATTAGGTTCTTTGAAATTTTCTGGTTTTTATCGAATGAGGTTATTACTTTTCTTGAGATATGAAGGGATTATGAAAGCAATAAAGTGCAGAAAGTAAATAACACAGAGAAGTATCATGGTTCCCTCCATACTCCGAAGGTACATCCAGTCCCCTTTCACACCGAAAGAGATTTCACTATAGTTAGAATAAGTGTATAACTTACTATCTAACCTATAGGTAGATTAAAGGCTCTTAACACCTTTAAAATCGGAACACTAAGTGCAAGAAGAACAATCCTCTTCAATGCACACACTTGCTTTCAACAATCCTGAATAGCAATGGGAATAGATACAATCTTTGATTTACAATGAGTTTGAAATCTCTGTATACAAAGTTATCAATCCTATGATTGATCTTCTCTTTTAATGATAATTTCCACAACTATTTAAGACTATGTTGCTCAAGAATTTTCTTTCAAATGATATGAAAATATGCAGAAAATTCTTATGAAAAATGATTTGACTCAAGATGTGGAAAGATGAAAATTTTAGCAAAGATTTTGAAAGAGGTGTTTTTGAAAATATGAAAGTTTAGGTATTTATGTCACAAGCACCCCTTTGAATTAGCATGCAAAACTTCAAAAAATATGATGAACAATTGCCATGATTCAATGGAAATAATTCAGAAGAGAATGGTTGAAGAGGTGCAATTTTTCAAAACAATTTTTCAAAAATGTTCAGTGAGAAACCGATTGCACATACAGGACCAATCGATTGCACACTCAGTAAAAACACTTGAAATTTGAATTTTTGAACCGAGCAATCGATTACATGAAAAGCACCAATCGATTGCACACAAAACAGAAGCAAAAATAAGAAGATTTTTCACGTATGCAATCGATTGCACATTTGTGTCAATCGATTGCACCAAAAAACAGTAGCCAATAAAAGGAAAAAAAATTTAATCATGCAATCGATTGCTCTAAAGAGTGCAATCGATTGCTCTGGAAAAAACTTAGAAAAATCTTGTTACCAGAAACTTGTGAAAGTGTGATCATGTAATGCAATGATTTTGATTATTTGAGCAACTAGGACTTAAATACTTGATGAAGATTTTCATTATACCTTCCAATGAGATTATTCTTCATATCAAGTCTTTGTCCTGATTCTTTGCTTTAACATGATGTCTTGAAAATTGATGAACATTTTTGCCTTCTTGTCAGGTGGTTTGTCTTCATCAAAACATAAGTTGATCTTGAGAAACTTGATTCCACATACACTCCATCTATTGGGTCGATAACTACGTCTTTAGTGTGCTTGAATTTTCCTGTGTCAATCTTTGGTAAAGACTTCAGAGTGAATTTGATTTTATTACCACTCAGGGATCTAGATGTTATTTTAGGAATGAACTGGCTAGATAGCAATTATGTCTATATTGACTGTTATAGGAAGAGGTTGATATTTCTTACCCCAGAGGAAGAAGAGTTGAATAATTTTATATCTACCAAGGAATTGAGAACCTTGTTGGAGGATGAAGCTAAAGTGTTCACGGTGTTTGCCTTATTGTCAGTTGAGGGGAAAATGTCGATTAATGAATTACCTGTAGTGAGAAAGTTTCCTGAAGTATTTCCAGACGATATTTTGGAGTTTCCTCGGAGAGAGAGGTAGAATTTGTAATTCATCTTGTCTATGGTACCAGACCTATATCTATGGCACCATACATGATGTTAGCATCCGAATTGGCAGAGTTGAAATCTCAACTCGGAGAATTGTTTGATAAGAAGTTTATTAGACCTAGTGTGTCACCGTGGGGAGCTCCAGTCTTGTTGGTTAAGAAGAAAGACGGTAGTATCCGATTGTGTATTGATTATCGTCAGCTGAATAAAGTGACCATCAAGAATAAATATCCGCTTTCAAGAATCGATGATCTAATGGATCAACTTGTAGGATCTCGTGTTTTTAGCAAGATTGATTTGAGATCAGGTTATCATAAGATTCGAGGGAAGAAAGATGATATTCAAAAAACGAATTTCAGGACTTGGTATGGATATTACGAATATGCTGCGATGCCGTTCGGAGTGTCCAATGTGTCGGGCGTATTCATGGAGTACATGAATTGTATCTTTCATGCCTACTTAGATTAGTTTGTTGTAGTATTTATTGATGATATTTTGATTTATTCCAAGTCAGAAAGGGGTCATGCAGAACATCTGAGGATTGCATTGTAGGTGTTGAAAAATAACAAGTTGTTTGCGAAGCTTTCCAAATGTGAGTTCTGGTTGCACGAGTTGAGTTTTCTGGAACATGTTATTTCTGGTAATGGCATAGCAGTGGATCCATCAGAAGTGAGTGATGTACTTCAATTGGAACCTCCAAAATCAGTGACGAAGATTAGGAATTTCTTGGGTTTAGCAGGTTATTACCGCAGGTTTATTGAAGGGTTTTCTAATTTGGCCCTTCCTCTGACTTAGTTGACTAGAAAAATTCAGGCCTTTGTATGGGATATCTTGTGTGAAGAGAGTTTCTGAGAATTAAAGAATATTTTGACTACAACGCCAATATTGATTCTACCAAATCCGAATCAACCTTTTATGGTGTACTGTTATGCATCTAAAATGGGATTAGGTGGAGTATTGATGCAGGATGGTAAAGTTGTGGCTTACGCCTCATGACAACTAAAGGTACATGAGAGGAATTATCCTACTCATGATCTTAAGTTAGCTGCAATGGTTTTTATGTTGAAGATTTGGAGACATTACTTGTACGGATCAAGGTTTAAAGTGTTCAGTGATCATAAGAATCTGAAATACTTATTCGACCAGAATGAATTGAATATAAGATAGAGAAGGTGGTTGGAGTTCTTGAAGGACTATGATTTTAGCTTGAGCTACCATCCAGGTAAAGCTAATGTCGTGGCAGATACTTTAAGTCGGAAGACGATTCACATGTCGACATTAATGATTAAGGATTTAGACTTAATTGAACAGTTTAGAGACTTGAGTATGGTTTGTGAACTGACTCCTGAGTGTGATGTTGGGTATGCTAAAAGTTAATAATGACTTCCTTAATGAAGTTAGAGAGAGTCATAAACTTGATTTGAAGCTAGTGGATTTGATGACCGCAGGAGGGTTGGATACATAAGGTGACTTTAAGGTAGATGATTTTGGTGTATTGAGATTTCGAGGCAGAATTTGTATGCTGGATAATCCTGAGCTGAGGAAAATGATCTTAGAGGAGAGCCACAGGAGTAGCTTGAGTATTCATCCAGGATCTACGAAAATGTATCAGGACCTTAAGAAATTGTTTTGGTAGCCAGGTATGAAGAAATATATAGCTCAATTTGTGTATGCTTGTTTTACTTGCCAGAAGTCAAAAGTGGAACATCAGAAACCTTCTAGTTTGATGCAACTAATGGAAATACCGGAGTGGAAATGGGATAGTATTGCGATAGCCTTTGTGACTGGTTTATCGAATACGGTGAGTGGCTTTGATGATATTTTGGTGATTGTGGGTAGATTGACAAAATCGACACATTTTATACTGATTAACATCAATTTTCCCTTATCAAAGTTAGCAGAGATTTATATTAGGATAATAATGAAGTTGCACGGAGTTTCTTTGAGCATAGTTTCCGACAGAGACACGAGGTTTACTTTCGGATTTTGGAAGAGCTCACATGAGGATTTGGGTTTTAGTTTGAAATTGAGTTCTGCTTATCATCCGCAGACAGATGGACAATCTGAGAGGACTATTTAGTCATTGGAAGACTTGTTGAGGGCTTGTATACTCGAGCAGGGAGGTGCTTGGGATACCCATTTACCATTGATTGATTTTACATACAATAACAATTACCATTCTAGTATTGGAATGATGCCTTTTGAAGCGTTGTATGGCAGAAGGTGTAAGACACCTTTATGCTGGTATGATTCGGGTGAGAGCACCGTACTTGGACCTGAAATTATACAGCAAACTACTAAGATAATCTAGATGATTAGAGAAAATATGAAAGCATCCTAGGGTAGACAAAAAAGCTATCATGATAATAGAAGGTGTCACGCCCTCATTTTCACCTTTAGCCTTTTATATCCTACATTCGTCATATCATACATCGTTCTAGTGCATATCGAGCATGCGGGTTCACAAGGTAAGGATTGGGTCGATTCATTGTTTTCCATTCCAAATAAGATAAATTGCCTATCATGGGCTACATGGAAGAAAAGGTTCATCATCTAAGTTTTGGTTCAAGTTGGAAAGTCTACTCATGTAGATTCCTTCAAGGAGAATTTACTTGAAAAATATTAGGATATTCAAGATCAATATTCCTAATGAACTTGAAGTGCAAGGCCTAATTCAAGATTTTTTCATTCATCTTTGTTTCAAATTCTATGTTCAAGTGGAATTTCAAAAGATCACAAGTTCATAATTCAAGACTTCATCCCTTTCAAATTCAATGGCATAAGGGAGATATATCATTCCAAATTCAAGATTCATGAATTTAAGATTAAATTCAAGAATATTACAAAGGGAAATTTCATGAAATTGTAAGAATGCCACATTTGTTACAAAGTTTCTAACTCTAAGTAATACTTAGAAAATTAAGCTATTTCTAATCTTAATTCAAGTTTCTAATCAACTTCATGCTATGGTACCCTTCATGCCCCATCAACTCCACATGTTCCTCATTATGCCTACAAATATCCAAGGAAAATAATCAAGGTCAATTCAACATTGGAACCTTTCAAAAGCAAGACTATGCATGCTTAGTCATGGGCATCTTTAATGTGATCCAAAACAGTCTCATGCAAGAAATGACCAACTAACTCACAACTAAACAAACCATGTCACAAACTTAAGGAACTAGTTCATATTGGTTCACATACATACCAAAATTTATATTTTTAAAAATGCTGTCAAAAGTAGAAGCATGGACCACAAGGACAACCCAAGAACAAGTGAATAAAGGAGAGCAATGCAGAAAAAATAGCACTAGGAAAGTGCAGCAGCAAAAGCAGAAAAAGCAACATGCTAGAAATGGAAAGAAATGGGGTTGCACCAAGAAAGTGGTAATAAGCATTTCCAAGTATAGAAATTCTGAAACTTGAAGCATGTGCAAACTCTAATACTTTGATACAACGGCAAAACTGCAGTAGCAAAAGTAGGATTTCTAGAGGAAAAGAGTGCACCAAGAAAGTGGCATTAGACATTTCTAAGTGTAGAAATTCTGAAGTTTGAAAACATGTGCAAACCCTAATGTTTTGGATATAAAAGAGAAGCAATAGCAGTAGGAAAGGGGGCTCAATTGGCGAGAGAGAGAGATATAGAGCATTGAGAGCAAGAGAGAGGAAAAAACCAGAAAAAATCAAGAGAGTTAGAAAACACACAAGAGAACCATAAAAAAACCCAGAAAAGGGAGGAAACATGGAGAAACATTAAGAAACATTGAGAAACATTGAAAAAAAACATCGAGAGAACAAGAGAGTGATAGAAAACCAGGAAAAAAAAAAGGAAGTGGATCAAGGAGCACATCCAACAAAGTCATTGGTGATTAGAAGGAGAATAGAGCTCTTGGGTATCTTTTCTCTCAAATTTTTCTCTCTTTACATATTTTATATTGTTTTTGTTTGTCTCTTTTGAGTGATATTTTTGTTGAACATACTATGGTAAGGTCCCAAGAGTGACCAAGAACTGTTGTAAAAACGAGGAAAAGAGAAAGAAAAAAAATTCACTCAGCAGGACTGACACGGGCGGCCGTGTCAGCCTGTTGTTTTAACTTCCAAAATCAGTGTTGTGGACACTTCTTGACATGGGTCGTGTCAGCTGACACGGGCGGCCGTGTCAGCCCCCTGTCTTACCTCAAAAATCAGTGTTATGGACACTTCCTGACACGGGTCGTGTCAACCCCCTAGCTTACCTCAAAAATCAATGTTGTGGGCACTTATTGACACGGGCCGTGTCAGACCCCTGTTTTTTTTCACTCTTTTTGCTATTTCACCTTCAACTTTTTTCTTCAAGAAGTTGTTTTTTTTCATGTCTTTGTTTTATTCGTATTTTCAAAACCGATTAATCTGATGTGGTTGTATGGATATTGTATGTGGATATTATTATTGTTCATTCTTGAATTTTGGATCCAAAAAACTATTTTCAAAAATAAACTCTCGATTTTATCGAGCCATTTTCATCCTTGTAAGTCGACCGCCTTGTGCGTCACCATCAACCTTGTTCGCATCACTTCAAATATTTTTACAAGAAATAAAACCCTTGATCCAACACCAAGTGGTATTTTTCTCATAAAAAATCAAAAAAACAATAAATATATGATTGGGGTTATACACCATGAGCTTTAAGGTGGTGGAGAAGGAATGAAAATGGAACCTCTCCTACACACGTTCCAGATGTTTTGAATACAAGGTGCTCGAATTGGTTATTTGAAACATTCATGTCTATCCAAAGTCTTTAGTATGATCCTAATTAAAAATAATTTCTTCTCAAAAAAACCTAAAAATAACATCAACTCATCAAACTTCTTTTCGCCTTAGGGTATTAACCTGAAAACCCTTTTTCAAGGTATAAAATCAACCAACATACAATCATTTCATAAGTCTCCGAACTACAGAGCTCTGATTCTTCGCTTCTTGTAAGTGAGGATATGTAGGCACAAAGGCCACAATCCTTGGCGAGCACTCTAATAAAAACCCAACCCTTTCTTTTCCTTTAATCAAGCAAACTTTTAGATTAAAACACTCATTCAAGCTAAACAACCTAGAAGGTTCTCATCAAATACAATGGATGTGAGGGGTGCTAATACCTTCCCCTCACATAACCGACTCCCGAACCCTAAAACTTGGTTGCGGTGACCATGCTCTTTCCCTAAAGGTTTTATCGTTATTTCCCTTTCTCTCCTTGGGATAAATAAAATCTGGTGGCGACTCTGTGTCACTTTTCGTGTAGCGACAGCTGACGACTTTGCTGGGGAAACCTAAGCGAGTCAAGCCTAATCTAGGTTCTTTCGCATGTTTAAGTGTTTTCTCTTTATTCTTTGCTTGTTTTATCACTTTTCCTTATTCATTTAATTGTATCTCATCATATATGGATCTCGTCGTTGTGGTATGGATTGGATACTATGGTGGCAAACTTGAGAGAAAGACTCTATACCCGAGTCTAGAGTGTTAAAGTTGAGATAGGAGAGGTTGAGTAGTATGGGCTTCTGAGATGCTCATCTCGTGATAGTCGATACGAGAACCTCGCTTAGAGTAGATTCTTTTGAGAATGATGACAACCGTCAAGCTCTTGGTGTGTTTGATAAATGTTTTCTTGGGTATCCATTACTCTAAGGACCTTTTTAGAACCCTAAATCATTGGCCAACAAAGATTGATGGTCACGTGGTATGGGTCCTCGAGAAGCTCTTCTCGTATGGATCGATACGAATACCTAATTCAGAAGAGACTTTCTTGATGGAGTTGTTGCTTGGAAATGACTGACATAAGTAACAAACAGCCAAGGAAGTCCATGACTCTAAAATCCTTGTCTAGAGCCCAGTGTCGACGGTCTCGTAGTATGGGTCCCCGAGAAGTTCTTCTCGCGTGGTTCGATACGAGGACCTCACCCAAAAGAGGTGCATGTGATGGAGTCATCATATGACATATTCGTGTCGTGTATAATGAATAATCATATGAATCCATGACTTTGGGATCCCTATTAAACCATAGATCACGCCTTGTGAGAACCTATTTATAAAGCAGTCAGTATCGGTCATATCCATACCTCAGATTTATGAACCCATGTGTTTGGATTCCATTAATGCATCTGCTCATACATACATACTTCATAAATAAAAAAGCTCATAGTGTCTTGTTCTTGTTGCGAATATAAGCATTTTTCATAAGCAATTATGATGAGTGTGAATCTAGGGACGATGAAACTAAACAAGAAGACCGACAGAAAAAGTACTTTCACTTTCAAATACAAAGATCCTTCAATTGAAAGTCTAAAAGCTCTAAGTGCCAAGATCACCCCCATCAAGCACAACAAATTTCACACTTCTTATGGGAGAATTTTAGATTTGTTGACAGAGAAGGTAGAATATGAAGCCCTCACAGCCTTGGCTCAGTACTATGACACTTCTCTCCGTTGTTTCACCTTTGCTGATTTTCAAATAGCTCTCACTTTGGAAGAATTCGAGAAGATTTTAAACCTCTCCATCAATGATCGCAATCCTTTTCCAAAGCTTGAAGAAGAATTCACTTTGAAGAAAGTGGCTTCTGCCTTAGGGATTCCCACAGGAGACGTGACAGCCAATTGGGCACCCAAAGGAGCTAGGGGATTCTCGAGGAAATTCTTAGAAGAACAAGCATGGAAGTATACCAAAGAAGAGAAATGAGAAATATGTGGTTCAGTTTTGGCACTCTTAGTCTATGGAATTGTGATGTTTCCAAATGGGGAAAATTTTGTGGACCAAGTAGCTGTGGAAATTTTCTTGACCGGGAGCTCTGTACCTTTCCTCCTAGGTGACTTCTACCATAGACTTCATACAAGACATGCAAAAGGAGGTGGAATATTCCTCTGTTGTGCCCCATTCTCGCATAAGTGGCTAAGAACCCAAATGCCTCAAGGAGGTCTTTTCGCTACCGAGAAACTCTCAAGGCCTTAAAGATTCGCTTCACTCACCATTAGTTCCATCACATGTGTTTCATGTGTCGCAACTTCAGAAATACATTCTTGATCCATCTCATGTCATTCAGATGGATGAAGGGCAAATTCGGGATAATCTTACTCTGGACACAATGCCGATAAGGATTAAGGATCGTAAGATGAAACAATTAAGAGGAAAGGACATCCTTTTAGTGAGAGTAGCTTGGGGAGGAGCTGTTGGAGGAAGTGTGATCTAGGAATTGGAGAGCAAGATGCGAGAGTCGTTTCCAGAATTGTTCTCATCAGGTACATTTTCGAGGACGAAAATATTCTAAGTATGGGAGGATTGTAACACCCCATTCAAATATGTAGTCATTTTGTGATTTTATTCGTTTAATTAGTTTGGCATTGGCTTAGTTAAGGGTATGTGTGTAAGGGTGAGTGTGAGAACTTAGTGTAATGAATTTAATTAGAATAAGTCTTAGAATAATATTATGATAATAATAATAATAATATTAATGGTGGTGGTGGAATATTTCAATATTATTATTATTAATAATATTATCATTAATAATGACATGGAATAATTATCCTTAATAGTAATGATAATAATAATAATAATAATAATAATAATAATAATAATAATAATAAAATTATTATTATTATTATTATTATTATTATTATTATTATTATTATTATTATTATTATTATTATTATTATTATTATTATTATTAAAAATCATGGAAAATAGAGATAATTAGGAGTTGTGTTAATAAGGTTATAAAGAAATTAGTTACACGTGAAAAGAGAAAAGAGAGAAGAAAGAAGCAGAGCTAGGGCAAGAGGAGGTCAAGAGTTTCACCATTTTTAGGAAGAAACCAATCTTGGAATTAAGGTAAGGGGGAGAATGGGTTCATTAATGGTGATTAGAACATGAGAGGGTAGTGATGGTTCCTTTTCCTCTTAGGATTTTATGCATATTCTTCTTCCTTTTTGTTTGAATTCCATATTTGTGTGATTCGTTACTGAATTTGTGTTTGTGTGTTGATAATGGTATGAATTTCGTGTAAAATGTGTGTTGCTGCTGTGTTTTGCCATGGGAACATATCTAGAAAAGTGTGCTTTTTAGGAGATGACAAAATCATGATTTAATTTGTGAAAAAAATTAATAGAGTGATAGTTTAATGAAGTAGAGTGAAACCATTAAGAATATATTGGTATGGGTATTGTTTTGGGTTAGAAATGTGAGCTTGAAGGTGCTCCAATGGGTGGAAAGTCGCACTGATGCGAAAAACTGGTTTTTGCTATGCAGACTAGCCATACACGTATGCCAGGGGGGAAATACGCGTATGGCGGACATTCCCAGGGGCGTTACGCGCCCTGTCCCCATGGCCAGCACGACCGTCTATTGTTATACGTAAGGTATGTGTAAGGGGTTGGGTGTTATGCGTATGGCAAGCCCATTACGCGTATGGGGGACTTTTTGGAAGGGTTTTTGGAGGGAAACTCCTCTGGTCATATGCGTAAGGTCTAGGGCATTACATGTATGAAGGACGGGCACCTGAGGCCCTACACATACTGTACACAGGTCTGGGCCGAGGAAACAAGGCCATACACGTATGACAGGGCTGTGTGGTAAATTTTCCATTTTCGCAATTTCATTCTCGATTTCGTGTGCGAGGCATTTCCTCTTGGTTCGTAAGACTAGTGTGACATAATTAGACATAGGGAAACTGGTAATGATAGTAAATATGGTAAAACATGATATTTATGTGTGTATTGTTATGTGATGTGTGATTGATGTCTATGTTGATAAGATTGTTGTTATATGGACAATCTTGCGCATAAATGGTAATTCTAGAGAGAATTACAGTGAGGATGTGGCTCACGTGTGATCATTGTGGATCATTTATTATGCATAGATGATATTTATATGATGCATTGTATGTCATGAATTTCATGTCATGTTATGTAGAGATGAGTCTAGGTGGGAATCTATGATGGGTGCCCAGTCTCGTTCAGACTCCATGTGAGAGTCGAGTGGAGATAAGTTGTAGTTCAAAGAAACGTATACGACTTATCTGAATTTCGTCGTGAATCAGGTTCAAAGAGTGAATCATATGGATTGTGTTGGTACCGCATGCATGGTTTCATGTTAGTCGAGTCATATTGCATATATGTGTGATTGAATGTGGGCTGAATATGCTGAGTGTTGATGTGGCACTTGTATGTGTGTTATGACTGTTTGATTTGTGCGAATCGTGTGAATACTAATCCTTAGCATGTGATTTTCACTGTGAATTTATTGAATGTAATTCTCACCCCTATTCTGTTGTTATGTCTGTGCTCCTTGGGGAGTACAGATAATCAGGTACCTGAGTAGTGCTCGGAGCATGTGTTGCTATTGATCGAGTCTTAGGAGTCGCTCTGATATGTAACACAGGAGGAATTGGGATTTATTTTAATTTTCGTTTGTGTTGTTTCCATTTGTTACATATCTTGTTTCTAATTCATGTTGAACCACGAATTTTGTGCAGTTTAATGTACTTGGAGCCTTAGTGCTGTTGAAGAGAACTATTTGAATTTTCCGCTGTTTAATTAACTTACTTTTGCGAGGAATAAAGATATGAAGTGACTTGATACTTCATGATATTTTACGTGATGTGGCATCCTACGTGTGTAACTCTGATTTTTCCGTACAGTATTTTCTTATTTTCATTTATTAATTGAATGGGGAGAGTAGAGTGTTACATCCTTGTCCACTCTTTTATGTATTAATAATTGATGTTTTATGCCTATATTCTGTATAATAACACACACATCAAAGAATCAAAAGGTATTTGCAATATATTGAAGAATCACACAAGAACAAGATTTAAATCTACTAAAACATAAGAAATGAGTTGAAAAATGCAAAGAAAGATGGTTCAATTTAGATCAAAATTTGCACTTAATAAATTCTCTCCAACTAGATTTTTGCTTGTTCTCAAGCAAAGTATGCCCCTCATGTAAACAAGAAAGATTTGCTCACACAAGAGGATTTGCTCAAGTATAAGATTCAACTAAGAAAGGGGTAATGGTTCAAATTCAAACAAGAGAGATTTGTTCAAATAAGAGGATTTGGTCAAGCAAGAGAATGCGCACAAGCAATGTTCACCACTCAATTGAATCGAACAATGACAAAGAATTTAGTTCTTAAAAAAATATCATACAATGTTTCAAATAACAACTAAGGTCTCATACTTGAATCACTCTAACACTCCTCTTCAAAATAAGAATGAAGAAATTAACGCGTTTGCAACCACGGGGAAATTTCACTCACCTGACAAACAATACAAATACCAATCCAATTCATACAATCATCTAATCAATCAAAAACGAAAACATGGAAGCAAAAGGATCACTAAGGGATTTTAAAGTTGTAGCTTGGTCAGGTTCACAATAAAAAGACATTTCTAAAGGCCATTAAATTATAATTGCGAATGCAAAAGACACATTCACTATACAAGTTATTTACACATCACAACTCCATTCACCACTTTCTTTCCTCTATGGCAAACCTTCTCAAACTTCCTTTTGGACAATTATTTCATTCACTATTTTTATTTTTCAAACAAACATTCTTTTTTCTTTTATTTTTCACATTCATATTCACATTTTTTTCAATGCTTTCTTGAAATTTTTCACAGTAACCTACCATTTTCCTTTTCATTCTCCCCAACTTGAATTCAACCAAATCTCAAGTGGATGCTCCTTATTTTTTATGGCAAAGAAATCAATTTAAAAAATGTTCAAAGGTTCAAGAATTTTTTTAGAATCTTATAAAATTCAATGATGAATTAAACTTTCAAATTATGTACATAAACCAAGTTCATCATTAAAATGAAATC
The DNA here is from genome assembly GCA_963859935.3 of Lathyrus sativus. NCBI lineage: Eukaryota > Viridiplantae > Streptophyta > Magnoliopsida > Fabales > Fabaceae > Lathyrus > Lathyrus sativus. The sequence goes on from OZ012737.1 coordinate 428,724,143, forward strand.
TAAACTGTTTAGGGTCAAAGGGGTTAATAAATTCTCACTACTCACGGGTAAGTTACTTTTGGATACGGTTGTGCTCAACATAAACAAATGCCTTGATCATTTCTAATGCTTCCACAAAATCACAATAATCAAAAGATAAAGCATGAATCAAACGAATTAAACAAAATTTATCAGTCATCCTAGCATATAGTAAACAATGGAGGTTTCTCACATTTTGTGACTTTTGGTCCTAAATGAAACAAGCATTCAAACAAGTTGCAACATGAAACATGAATACACATTTGCACAAAGCACAAAATTCTTAAATCATTCTAACATTCTTTAAAACGATAAAATTTACCTTGTTTGCATTCACATGTTCAACATCCTACCATCACCATCCAGACTTGGGAGAATCTTCATTGAATACTTTTATACAAATAGCAACCAATCTAGAAGAGGTTCTCATCATTCATCCCTTAACAAAACTTAAGAAAAAGTGAAAAGAAACAAGCATATATACAATATAAGCAACTACACAAAGCTTAAAAATGTAGAAACTATTGCAATGTGCTCAATATTTAAACACCAATCCCCGACAACGAAGCCATTTTGTTCGAACTGCAGTAAAGCGGCAAGAAGAAAAAATTTAGTTTTGGAAGGATTGCCTCCGGGATTTATATTGTCTCCACAGGGATCGGTGCAAGGAAAAGAATACCGTTCGATATTCTCTACATTTCTAAGCTTATGGTTACAAAATGGTTGAAAGATCAAAGATACAATAGATAAAGGCAGAAAATATAAAGACTGAAAATATAAAGTAAAGACTTAAAAGATAAACGGAGCCTTATTGGGATTGGATCTCATAAATTGATAACACATATATTCTTCTAACCAAATAAACACAAATCAATAATTTGTCCAATACCCTCATGTATCACCCACAACTGAGATTATGTCTAACACAAAATTGAGAGAACAACCACATTGTCTCATTGGTGATGTCTCACGCAACTCAATAACACAGAGCATTAAGAACTAATACTCACGTAAATGCTAAGCCTAAATCTATGTCTAGATTCTAGAACCTAATAGGTATCAACTTACAAGACTATGTCAAAAGTTTGCTCATTGATAGATGAATATCTAAGATTTAAGATTTGTAAAGGTTTTTTCAAGATCCACAAATAAGTAATCAAATACAACATTAATATTGAATAAAAACTAGTTCAAAATACATATATTAGATGAAATACATAAGATATCAAAAGATTACATCCAAATCCAACAAGAGATCGAAGATCTTACCTTCTCCCCCTTAGGGTTTGTGTTTCTTTCTTTAAAATATGCTTGAAATGAAGAGAGATAAAGTTTTCTGATCTGAAAATATATTATATGTTTCTAAAAAAGTGAGAAAAGTACATATAATATTTACAAATTTTGTCCTGTTCGCCTAGCGAACAACCTATTCGCCCAACGAATACTACTTTTGAGCACTTCATGTGCGTAAGGAAGAGTTAAACCGCTATTGGAAAATACTGAGTTCGTCATGCGAACACTTCTTCGCACAACGAACCTCTTCGCTCCAACTTTACCCAACGAACTTTGGGTCTTTTTCCTACTGTCTCTAATCTGAGATGGTTCACCGAAGCTTCGTTGGCTGCTCGTTGTTGTTCGCCCAGCGAACATGCTGGTTCCTCTTCATTTCTTTGGTTCCTTGTCCAATTCTTTGTGTCTTAATCACTGATGTTTTGTGCCTAAATTTTGCACAATAACACACATATCAAAGAATCCAAAGGTATTGGCAATATATTGAAGAATCAGACAAGAACAATATTTAAATATACTAAAACATGAGAAATGAGTTGAAAAATGCAAAGAAAGATGGTTCAACTTAAGTCAAAATTTGCACTTAATAACAGACAGAGAGTTGGAAGATTTATTACTGCTGGTGGATGAAGTTCAACCATGTTTTCATACGGAGATGCAACTGTTTGGTCGAAAGATGCTTCAAAATCGTTTTCTGTCAAATCCTACTATACCATCTAGATGCAGGATGTTGCTCCACAGATTCTTGAAGCGAATACTTTGTTGGCTTTAGAGATTTTATGGCAATCGAAGGTGCCACCGAAAGCAATTATTTTTGGATGGCGTTTGTTATGTAATAGATTGCCCACACGCATGAATTTTGCGAATAAAGGTATTATCACTAATTTTCACAAGAAGGTTTGTGTTGGGTGTTTCCGTGTTGAAGAACACAATGAGCATGTCTTCTTTTCATGTCCTAGCATCACTTTGGTTTGGAAGGAGGTTGTCAATTGAGTATGATTGTCTTCTATTGAGCATGTTAATGCTAGAGACCACATGTTGGCTTGGTTCTTGGAAGCAAGTTGGAAATGTTCGAAATCGAATGCGTGTATGATTTGGTTAGCTACAACTTGGTGCATTTTGCAGTCAAGAAACCAAATAATTTTCAATGATGGTATAACAAGTCCCTAAAATATTTTCTATAGAATTTAACATGTTTCATAGTGGTGGTTGGCCCTTGGATCACCTCTACCTAATAGATGTAACTATTATCAGTGATACAAATATCTGGCAAATTTTTGAATTAAGATCGAGAATTGTTTAACTCTGATTTCAATGTTGACCTTGTTTATAATTCTTAAACTTGTTGGTGTATATTTGAATTGGGGTACCCTTTTGTACCCCTTGAAATACATATATCTTGATTATCAAAAATAAATAAATTAAATATTAAAATATATAAGTAAAACATTAGGGAATTATTCAATGAAACAATATGTTTCATCATATTAAAAAATATAATTAATATTGTTAATTTTATGTCATACAAAAATTAAGTTTGTAAAAATCTCTTTGTTAACATTTAGTAAATCAACTATGTGCCAATTGTTTAGTTTTTTTTTTTAAATAGTTTTATAGTATAACATAATTTTGTGTAAAAAAATTATAATTTTTTAAAAATAAAAACGGTAAATAAAAATTTAATTTAAATAGTTATTTTTGAAATGCTATTTTAGATATTTCATCATTTTATTAAAAAAAATTGGACATCAAAATTTTTAAACATACTTAATTTTAAATCTATTTTAAATAGATTTTTCATACAAAATCATTTTTAAAATACAAAGTTTTACAAAAATAATGATTTTTACTATTTTTTAATCTTCAATAATATATACTTATGTTATTGGATGTCAAAATTAATCTTTTAATTAAAAAAATGAATATAAAAAATTTGTAATATTTCAAAAAATGGTTATGTAAAATCTAGTTTTAAAAATACAAAGAAAAAAGTACAATTTTTTAAAATTGAAACAAACAGACTCTAAATATATCAAATAATTTTAAATCAAATACATAATATATTAATAGTAAAAAAGTTAAATAATTTAAAAACTATATTTTTTGTTTATAATAGTGATTAGAATTTAAAATATATATTTTATTTATAATAACTATCAGAGAAAGTAGCAATTTAAAAAGTCTCAATCTCATTTAATTTGGACGTAATGTCTAGTTAAAAGAATTTTTCCAGTCACGCAGCCAATTTAAGAACATTTAATTAAACCAAATCATTTAAAATTTAATGTCATAAATTTCAATTAAAAAATATCTTAAAATTTTGAGTTTCTTTATTATGAATTAAAAAAATATTTTAACTAGATTTTCAATAAAAAAATTATTAAAAAGTTGCAGATGTTATTTTGAACTCCTTTATTATTTAAAAAAATAATTTTGACATGTAATAACTTAGGTCTTATTTAATTAAATATTTTAATATAATAAGAATTACATATTTTTTGTACAATATTCTCCCTTTAAACTGATTTTTATTAGAAACTATTTAAAATATATATTTTTTTATAATACAAAGATAAAATATTTAGAATATTTTTATTTAAAAGCTATGAATTATATAATAATCTTTTAATTCTACAAATTATATATTTAAAAAAAGAAAATAACAATATGACTATTAAATCAATCCAATTTTGATTGGAAAATTCCAAAGTATTGACTACACCTAATTCAATTCCCATTTCTTCACTAGGCATGCATTAGGCCATCGGTTGACATTATCTCATATGTCTATAAATGTGTTCACTTGTCACACAACACGTTTCATGTTGTTTCATATAAAAAACATATACAAGTCAACAATATTATAGCTCCTATGTATTCAAAATAAAGAATATAGTAGCTCATTTCTAATTATTTTGTCAATGTACCAAGAACAAGAAAGTTGAATGAGAGAGGTCTCCAACTCCTACTCCTACAATGAAAATAATAATAATAAAGGCAATCATATTGTTACATTATCATAAAATCAACATTGTATTTTAATATGGCATATAAAATGGACAAGAGATTCTTTCCTATAGTACAACATGCATAGCACTCACCTATGGCATGAGTATATAAACAAATACTATCCTAAAAATTTAATTTTCAAGAACAGTGATTTTTCTAAAAATAGTTTAATCTTTGAAATTTTTTGAAAATGAATAATAAAAATATCACAAGTTTGAATTTTCATCTTTATATTAGATATCACTCTGCACAACTATTAATCGAAATAATTTAACCGAAAATGAGATTATATATTTTACTCGATGAAAGTAGAATTCAAAGTTGAGGCAGTGATGCATTTGATCCGAATGGCACAATTCAAAAGTTGTAATGGGTCAATTATATTCAAAAGTACGTATGATCGAACGGTTGAGATTTAAGAAAGATGATGGGCCTCGTGAATCGTGCGGTTCAAATTTTGGATTGGAGGAACACGCTCCTCTCTGAACTTGCGGGTCCCATTTGGTTGTTTCTTATAGTTATATCTAGCGAGCGTTATTATTAACGAATAGTATTTATGATCGGTGCCGAAGCTGAACTGCTTCTGCTCTATTACTACCCCACACACTCCCATGGCTCCACCCATTTAAAATTTGTTTTTTTTAATATATATATATATATATATATATATATATATATATATATATATATATATATATATATATATATATATATATATATATATATATATATATATATATATATATATATATATATATATATATATATATATATATATATATATATATATATATATATATATATATATATATATATATATATATATATATATATATATATATATATATATATATATATATATATATATATATATATATATATATATATATATATATATATATATATATATATATATATATTTATAGGATTAATTTAATCTTTAAATTTTTACTATTTCATCAATTTTAATTTTTAAATCATTATTTTTTTCCTTCTCATTCAACTATTTAGTTCCTTAGAAATAGAGGTGTCATAATAAATCATCTATTTAGTCTACTTTTTTTTTATTTGTCGGAAAAAAACAAAATTTTCTGAAAAATAAATCAATTTTTTATTTTTGAAAAATAAAATCATTTTTTAAATAAAAAAATGTATTTTTTTTCTAAAATAAAAAATTATTTTTATTTGAAAAGAAAAAAGGATATTTTAAAAAAAATTGATTTTTTTTCAAAAGTAAAATTTTTTTTCTAAGATAAAAAATCGATTTTTTTTTCATAAATATAAAAAGGATTTTTTTATCAATAAGAGAATATGATGAAGACGTTTTATCTAGTAGAATATTCGAGAGAAGAAAGGAGAAGGTGGTTTCAATGAGTAATATAATAAAAGATTCAACTTCGAAGAATAAACCTCAGGTAGAAACTTCGAAGAATCCTCTTGAGATTGACAATATACTATTTCTCCTTCTCATCGCTTTCATCATCCCATGGAAGAATCATGTGTTTAAGTCACCTTCTTTAATCCATCTCTATTTAGATTTTTGTCTCAGCAGACTTTCTTTGAGTTATAGATTCCTCTATACCAATTGTTGTGCTTCACTTCTCACTTTCCTAAGTTATTGAATTGTTCATATATTCATATGATTATCTAGGCTATTCATATCAGTTAGTGTTATTCCACCATCTCAACCTCTCTCTCAACAGTTTAAATTTATCCTTTATGACAAAATCTCTTTTCCCTACCACTTGATATGAGTTCCACTATGTTCTGATAAACTCCATAAAACGATCATGTTCAAACCAACACTTTTTAATTCTAAAAGGTTTTGGCCCCGAATTTACCTCACTACCCTTAATCTATATCAGACAGTGATTTGAAATATCCTTGTCCCATATCTTCTAACTTCCATTAGTCTATAACCTCTTAAGAGAACATGATTTTATCCAACCTATTACTAGCCTTCCCATCTGAACTCATCCAAGAATATTTATTTCCTATTTTTTATATATCAACTAATTCCATCAAGTTTATGAACGATTCAAATTCCTTCATCTCTCTAATGTTAGCTATGCAGTTTCTCCTTATCCTTTTTTTTAGTATTTTTGACTGAATTAAATTCCCCTCCTATTATCCATTCTCCGAGAACTAATCTACTTTTCTAGTTCAACAGTGCAACCCACATAATTCTTTTTTGATATATTCTATAAGATGAATACATGTTTATAAAGTAACACGATTTACCTCTAAAAAGCGCATGGATTTCCATGAAGCCATTTCTTCTAAAGTTAAATAGAGTTTCAATGAACCTCAATCTCCACATTGTGATGATGCCCCCGGTTAACCATTTGAATCCATCGTTGACGATTTTGTAAGAACAAGATTTCGTTATGCATCTGGCCTTATGTTTTGATGATAACAATACATTGATTCATAGAGAACAATTTTGTATCCTAATGTTTTTTGTTAAGTGTGCAAACACTAGATATAAGTTCTGACTCTGAAGAAGTGACGTGTGACATCATCAGATTTTGAACCTAGTATACTCTGACTTTGAGAAGTGTGTTTTACAAGATCATCAAGTTTTGGACTACTCTACTCAATGCTTCTGAACATTGGTCATCCAAAGCTGTATGAATCTGACAAGAGAAGCCTCGGACAATGTCAAACTTTGAAGTCTTGCCCTCAACAACTCTGATGAATTGTGTCACCATACTTTGAAGACCAGGTTCTGATTAACTGGATCAAGACTCTGAGGACCTAGTTTCTGAAGACTCTCTCATACATACTATGATTCTTCTTCTATGCCTACTTCACCTACTCTCTATTTGAAGCCCCCTGAATATTTAAAGATAAGATTAAAGAGGTTTTATGTGAGAAAATAGTACACAATACAAGATCAAATATTCTTTCCATTACACTGATTTTGTGGGAAAATGAATGTATTATTGTACCACTGTGTCTCCCATTTTCACAAATCGTTATGTAAGGATATAACTACATTTGTGATTTCCTATTCTACCCTCCAACGGATCTTTTTATTGACTATATAAAGGAGTCTTGGAAGAATGGGACTGAGCTAACATCAAGAAAATACCATATTACGTTAACATTTCATACTGTGAATAAATTTGTTTGAGAGAAAAAGAAACAAAGACACAATGAACTTTTGTCCATTTTCTTCATAGAAAATATTTAGTGTGAAATACGCTGTAATTCATTTGTGCATTCTGATTTCTAAGAAGCATCTTGTAACACACTTTGTATCTCAATATTTGTGATTGTATTTCTTTGAGTGACTAAGGTTTAGTCAGAAGTACTCAAGAAGGCATTGACAATTAGTCTTTATGATTGTAATCAAGTTGGTTATAATGGATTAAGTCTTTGTGATAAGGCAAAATCACCTTGGCAGGTGGACTGCAGGTAGCTTTGTTAACAGTGAATCAGGATAAAAATAATTGTGCTCACTATTTTTGTTCCTAGTTTTCTCCTTGTTGTATTGGGTTACAAAAGTTTTTGTTTTAGAAACCCAATACCCCTCCTTTATTGTATTTCTGTTACCTTCAATTGGAATTAGAGTCCCCGTTCTTGTATTGACTATTTATCAAACACTTCACCATGTCAGATAAAGATCCAATTTGTGAAACACAATAGCAAGAGTCCATCCACCACTTGCATCCGATGATAAAGTTCACTATAGTGTCAAACCTTCAATTTTTTATGGAAAATAATTTGACTATTGGAAATATAGAATTGAAAGTTTCTTTCTTGGCCATGATGTAGATCTATAGGATATGGTAGTTGATGGCTACACTCACCCTGTTGATAAGTGTGGTAACAAGCTAAAGAAGAATGATGATTGAGAAACAAAATAAAGATTAAAAGAATCACCATAAAGCTAGAACCATTCTGTTGAATGCCATATCTTATGCTGAGTATGAGAAGATCACAAATAGAGACACAACTAAGTCTATATTTGACTCATTGAAGATGACTCATGAAGGAAATGCTCAAGTGAAAGAAACCAAGGCGCTTTCCTTGACATAGAAGTATGAAGCCTTCAAAATGGATGATGATGAAACAATTGAAAATATGTTATCAAGGTTTCAAACTCTAGTTACAAGAATGAAGGTTTTGGAGAAAGGTTACTCTACTTTAGATCATGTTAAGAAGATTATCAAAAGCTTGCCCAAGAGATGGAGACCTATGGTAACTGCGTTGAAGCTGTCAAAGATCTGAACAACACTACTCTTTAAGAACTTTGTAAGTTATTTGAGAAGTCACGGGATAGAGCTTGAAAAGGATGAGACTCAAAGAAAAACTAAATTTGTGGCTCTCAAATCCATGGGAAAGTATGAAAAGACTAAAGCCTTTCAAGATGAAGAAATAGAAGAATTCGAAGAGGATTTTGAAGAAGAAGAAGAAGAGATGTCTCTTTTCTCTAGAAGAGTTAATCAACTCTGGAATAAAAGACAAAGCAAGTTCAGAGGATCAAGGAGGATAAGTGGTCCCTTTAAGTCTACATCTGGATGGAAGAAGTCAGGTGTTGGCAAAGACATTACATGCTTTAAGTGCAAGGAGCCAAGTCACTATAAGAATGAGTGCCTCAAGCTGAAGAAAGAAAGATCCAAAAAGGAATACCTTAGAGGAAATAAAAAAGGTCTAATGGCTACATGGGATGACTCTGAATTCTCAGAAGATGACTCTGAGGAAGATCAAACAAACATAGCACTGATGGCATGCACAAAAGCACCTGCAGATAAGACACAGTCATAATCAGAATCAGAATTAGAGTCAGACTCTGAATAAGTATTCCTAACTTATCTCGTTCTGAATTAGAATATTGTCTCTTTGAAATTATGGAAAAATATCAAAAGCTTATGAAAAAATACATGGATTTGAAACAATCCTATCTATCTGAATCTGAAGCACATAGTAAGCTTAATAAATATTTCTCCATTCTGAATGAAGAAAACTTTATTTTGAAAAATGAAAAATCTGTTATTCAAAGCAAGAGTTATAAACTTGAGGAAGAAATTCTTTCAAAAGCTCATATGAATTCTAAAAATGTTATAAAGAAGTATGACAAATCTTTTCAAATATTTTTGGCTAGCAACATAGGTAGAAGCAAAATAGCTTCAATGATCTATGGAGTTTGTAGAAATGGAAGAAGAGGAATTTGTTATATGCCTAAAGAAAAACCTATTTTAAAACAAAAGGCAAAACCAAAATATCTTTATTCTCATTTCTCTTATGTACATACACAAAATGATTATTAAAGTCAAAATCTATTTATTCTCATTTCTCTTATGTACATACACAAAATGATTATTCTGAACAAAGACCCAAATTTATTAAAAACTCTGGGAGAACTAACCAGAAAGGACCCAAAAAGATGTGGGTACCTAAGGACAAGATAATATATGTTGCAAATATCCTTAGTAGCACAGTTAACACACCAACCATGGTACCTGGACTCTGGGTGCTCACGATCCATAACTTGGAAGAAGTCATATGTTCCAAGATCTGAAACTTACACTACTACAAAATACACATCCGGTAAAATAATATTACTATGGTCATGCCTTCCACAGTTGTAATATATGAAACTGGACGCGTCTAATGCTTATTTATTTTTATGAAAGTCATTTTATCATGGTTGATAGACACAACCTTAGTGATAGAGTGAGTGGTACAAGGTTCGAATCCTGACAACTATATTTTTTTTTCATTTTTCCTATTACAAAAAGCGTGTGTCACTTAAGTTCATAAATAAATAAAAAGTTGAAGATTATTTAATCACAGATTTAATATGCAACCATTGTAATATGATCTATACAACATTTTCTCTTCCCTAAAGAGAGAAACACTCTTCCCAACTATAATGATGATTGAAATTTTTCTTCATTTTTAAGACGATCACAATGTCATTCAAGAATATAAACCATTGGAAGTAATCATTGCAAGCATTAAATCATCATATCTTTCATCTTCAACCTATTTGATAAAGGCACAATTTCATATAACGAATTCACATTTCTTTAAAACTATATAGCAACATGAGTTTCTCCATCTAAAAATGCTAACAAAAATATCGCAACTGAAGTCACAACAGTACAACACCATGATCAGCAGTCAACTGAGGAGGTCCAACCATCTGGATTGACTGCTGTCAAGGATACACTTAGGGTTAGAAAGTCCAAGAAGAAGAAGAAAAGAAGAAGATGAAGAAGACGAAGAAAAAGGTGCCCATGAAGATTTGTTACTATGATTTTGACGAGGATAGTGAGGAGATAGTCATATATTATGAAGATTCCTTTACTGGTAGGGGATATTATTTCGACATTGACAAAATTATGTAATGAAATAATTTATGTAATCTACCCTCTTGGCCCTCTTAAAGAAATTACTTATTATTGTTATATATACTCTTTCATTTATACACTATTATTGTTTTACAAAAAAAATAATACAAGCCAACAAAAATAAAAACAACAATCGCAGCAGTAATGAAAAATAACAATAACAATAATTAATAACTCTCTCACAATTGGTTTCATATATAAATAAAAAATTGAAAGTTTTTTAACCATAGTTTTAATAAAGAACTGTTGTAAAAGTTTAAAATTATATCACAATTTTTCTTTCTAACCGTGATGAAAAGTGATATATTATATCACAGTTTTTCTTTCTAACCGTGATGAAATGTGATATTTTTTACTATATAAGCGAAAGTATATATCGTTCAGTACATAACAATCGTTTCTCTCAAATGAAAACTCTAACATATTTCACTCTTCTCTCTAATAACATAACCCTAACATCCATGTTACTCTTTAAACTTTCTTAAACCTTCAGATTCGTCTTCACCAATCACTATGATACTCTTTAATCACATTTTAGGTTCGTTCATTAAACTTATGCTTCGATTTTGTTTACATTTCTTGTTAAAAATAGGTTCTCATTTTTTTATTTGGTGAATGTTCTCATTTTTTCAGATTCTTCTTCACCACCTTAACAAAGCGTATACTTTGACTATGATACATATGGCTTGTGTAGCTATGAATAAAAATACAAGAAGTATGAATCTATTGTGTTAATTTCATTCACCTTGTACTTCTTCTTCATAGCTTCATAAACTAGATGAAAGTCATAATTTGTTCCAGATCCACGATTAGTTTAAAAAAAGATGTGTTCTTTAAACATTACATAATATCTTATGTTGTTGTATGCTGTTGTATGTTGTTATTGTTGTATGTTGCTATTGTTGTTCTTGAACCTTATTTTGTTGTATATTGTTATGTTGTTATAAATATCGTTGTATGTTGTTGTTGTTGATTAATGTTTTAAGAACAAGACCAAAACATTGCTATTGTTCTTTAAATTCTTAAAACATTACATAATATCTTGTGTTGTTGTATGTTGTTGTATGAAGTTGAGTTTATTATATATGCTATGTAGATTGTTTGTCTCACTAACCCTTCACTGAAAATACATTTCATTAAATTGACATAGAAACTGATAACTTGAAAATTAAGTTGTATTTGAAAACCAACTTATATCAATCAATGTTTTCCAAATTGCATTTGTCTCATCATTCATCTCACGTTGTTTAACATATAGAATGTGGGTCAATGTTTTGATTCCTTCAACACATCCATATCTTCTCCTATATTTTAATTTGAATAACAATAATTTATAGATATTATTCAAATTAAACTAGAATAAAAGGAATTGACGTCATGAAGGACTTAGACCATTGAACCATATTTTATATGTTAAACAACGTGAGATGAAAAATGAGAGGGATGTAATTCGAAAAACAGTGGCTTGTTTAAGTTGGCTTTCAAGAATAGTTTAATTTTCAGATTATATATTTTTTCATCAATTTGAATGGTTGTACGTTGTTGTGTGGTTTATTGAAAAATAAACAATCTACATATTATATAATAAATTCTGGGTACTTTCAACAACGCTTATTTATAATAACCGTTATGAGATGTTATTCGCCTAAATGTATATACCACCACAGTTAGTTATAGAAACAGTGATCATATATTGTGTGCTTTCAGGTTTTCTGCAATAATCGTAAGACCGTTATTGTAAGTTTCGCATATACAACCACATCCTACGTAACAACGACATATATATATTAACTTCATTTTGCTGACGTGTTGTCTTTTCAAAACTTTCCATCTTGTATAAATTTAATTTTTTTAAAATATCTTTTAGTTTAAAATATTCTAATGTAATATAAAATTATAATAGTCTTTGACATAATTTTTTTTCTTATTTTCCGTTGCATTTTTGTTAAGATTAAAAAAATTAGAAAAATTATAAAAATAATTTATAAACTTGTTCATAATTAAATTTAAAATATTGGAACAATTACAAAATCTTTTGAACATCGTTTAGTCAAAAATATTCTAATAATATAAAATTATAATGGTCTTTGATATACAAAAGAAAAGATTAAAAAAAATAGATAGTCCTCTATAAAATATAATTTAAGATAAATACATTAAGAGATCTTTATAATAAAGATAATATATTAAAATACAAAATGCATAACTCTAAGAAAAACTAATGTTTTGGACTGGACTTGGGACTGGCCCACAATCAAGCATGGTCCAGTTCAGCTCTTCGTCGAGAAGGGCCCAACACAGGCCCAATCCTCCATAACCGTTGGAGGCCACGATCTCCACTCATTCACCACATGCTCCTCACACGTTCTCTATGTGCTCCTCACGCAGAAACACATTATCAACTAAACCCACTTTCGTGAGAACAGGTGATCCACTCTCTGGGATTTGTGGGGTAGTTGACTCAGGACGAAGACTACCTGCGGGTCTTACCTACTTCCACATAGGATCCTAACAGTCATCTATTGTGGGCTTTGCGATCTAGCCCACAATATATGACCGTTGGCCCATTGTTGGGGGCATATTATAAATACTCTCCTCCGCATGAGGGTCAGGTATTCTAATTCATACTCACTTTCTGTACTCGCTCTCTCTTTCACTCTGAACCTTACTTTGGCATTAGAGTGTCTTGCAGGTACACCCCATTCTCTTCTCCACCACTAGTGAACTTGGAGCTCACGACGTGTTGCTGGCCACTGTATATTCTTCTGAGCCCAATAAGATCAGTGGCGCCAACTGTGGGAACTTCGCTCCCCCGTGTTTCCTTTCCTTGAATCTTAAAGACCAAAGCAACTTTTCAAATACCTACCAATTATCATGACCAATCACACGCCAACGATCACGTACACGAAACCGCTTTCACTACCGGCGGTGACTATGTAACACCCCGATTCTGAATTTCCCATTTTGTTGAGTCTTTTGAATTATTTGGTTGATTATTCTTTTATTTGTGGAATTTGAATATTAATATGATATGTGTACATATTATGTTATTTTATTATTCGGAGAGTTTTGGGAATTAATTAGAGGGTGTTTTAGATAATCCTTAATTAGTAGATGTTTTGAGAGAATAGAATAGAAAGTGTTATAAGTGGAAATAGAGAGAAAAGAAAAAGAGATAGAAAGAAAAAGAAAGGAAAGAAGAAGAAGAGACGAGAAAAGAGGATGAAGAGGAGAAAAACTTAGAACCATCAAGAATCAACTTCTAAGCTTCAATTTAATCGGGTAAGGGTGTGAAACTTTATTATTTTTTCGATGTGTATGATTATGTATGTTTCTATTGGTTTGATTCTGGATTGGGGAGAGTTTTGCTCATTTTCCATTTCTAGGTCGAATTTGATTTAATCGGTAGAAACCGAGTTTTAACGGTTAAAAATGAGAATAAGTGGTAAAGTTTAGTCGAGGAATGTTGGGCTAAGGCTACTGGAACAAGTTGGAATTGAATCGGGTGGATTTTAAGGAGTTTTGGAGTTTTTGACAGTGGGAAATTCTGAGTTCGCAGACCCTCGATAGCAAGTTCGCTAGGCGAGCAGGTCGCGAGCATTCGCTGGGCATTCGCTGTAGCGAGTCAGTAGTGAACGGTCCCAGACTTGGACAAAATGGTTTTGGTGTTCTTCGCTGGTAGCGAAGGGGGTGGAGAGCATTCGCTAGGCCTTCGCTGAGCGAGTGAGGTAGCGAATCAAGTCAGTGGCTTCTGTTTGCCTTCGCGAGCTTGTTCGCTAGGCGAACAAGTAGCGAGCACTCGCTAGGCGAGCAAGGTAGCGAGCGTGTCAGCATGTTGTTTTCTTGTGTTTTTACTCCAATGTTGATTCTTCGATGCAAGTATGATTAATCCTTTCTTATTATGCATAGTTGTATGTTGTGATATGAAATATTGTGGGTAGCCGTATGGCGTGAATCCTAGATTGTGAATCGTGGAGTGTGAAATGTGGCCGTTTGGCAATTTTGTGCATTTTTTTGAATTGAATGAAAATGCATGATGAGATCGATGTGAATGTGCATAATTGTATGTACTTGTATGATGTAAAGAATGCATGATTATATATTTGTGAATATGTATGCATTTCAAGAGTGTGTGGAGTCGTTTTGCATGTGAAGCATCATGATTGCATTCTTGTGTCTTGATCCCGCGTAGGATCTGCAGAAACCTCGTGTGCCCTTGTGGGGTGTGAGCGATGGTTTATATTTGATTCCCGCGTAGGATTTGCAGAAACCTCGTGTGCCCTTGTGGGGTGTGAGCGATGGTTTATATTTGATTCCGTGGAGAATCTGCAGAACGATTGTATGCCCTTGTGGGGTGTGAGCAATCAGATTGTGTACCCGTGTGAGGTGTGAGTAATCCTGAAACATCGTGTGCCCATGTGGGGTGTAAGCGATGGGTGAACATCGTAGGCCCGACGGGGAGTTACTTCGGTAACGAGCGATGGTTCCATTTGGTTCTTCAATTAAACCTGCTGAATGAGTCGGTACCACATTTGCATCTACATAGAGTCGTGAGTCGGTCTCTATGAGTTACATTTATCATCTTTATATGATGCATTGGTGAAATAAACATGAATGTAGATGTTTATGTGAATTGGTGATGAAATAAACATGTTGTGTATGTTTATATGAATGGACTGGAATTATGGATGTGTGCATGATAAATATGCATTGTGATGTATATGATGAAATGTGATGAGTTGTGGTGAGAAATATGTTATTCGTGTGCTCGATATTTGTATATAGATATATAATTATATGCATTGTTTGTTATGATAATATTTCTCACCCTTCTGTTGTTTTATGATACTCTATGAGGCATTGCAGAGTAGGTTGCTGGAGGTCTTTTGTGAAGCGTGGCTTCATTCTTTTTGGTCGGTCGGCTCTGATATGTAGCACCGGGTAGCTAGAATTTGTTTTGATTCTTTTGTGATACATCTGTGTATGTATCTGTTGATGAATGTTATATAAACATGACTGATGAATTGAATTAATCTGAGTGATGTATATAAGTTTATATGATTGAAGTGATTCAATATTTAGATGTTTCCACTTTTATTCTAAATATTGATATGTGGGTTTTAAGGACTAAGTTCCTTTGTGGTGATTTACCCTTTGTTGCATATCTTTATGAGCAGGTGTTGTATGTTTTTTCAATTTCATGGATAATGTGACGTGCCTCTTTTATACCATGTGTTAAATTATACTCTGATGAAATTTTTATTAAGTGCCTAAATGATTTAATTGTTATTTGGGGGTATAAAAATGGGGTGTTACAGACTACAACGACAATAGAACTACCGTTGTTGAAGAGGGTGACCCCATAGACGGTCTCACTGCCTCTCCCTCCTTTGACAATGTGGTCTACAACACCGTCCACCATCAACATTTTGAGAATTCGGGAGTCTTTTAACCAATTCTCGTACCACCTGGCGCTAGGCATGGCAACAGGGCGAGGCAGAGGCGGGTTTAGCTAGCCTCGCACCCACACCCACCTTTCTGTTACAGACCCTCCCCCGCCCCCAAACCTAGTCAGGGGTGAAAATTTACCATCCAGATGCCCCCCGATAGAAATGGGTTTGCCCATTGATAGAGAGAAGTACCTATCTCTAAAGGCGTAGACGGAGTCCAGGTACGTTCTAAACAACTTCTTCGGCTGTTACAAGGACATCCAACTGTATCGCCCGTGTGAAGACTGCCGCTGAAGATGGAAGAGACAGAAGAACATTGGGAGTGTGGCGCCGATGCAAAAGTGTTGGCACACAAGCTCGAATGACCATGTTTGAATTGCAGTAAAGCGGCTAGAAACAAAAATTTAGATTTGGAAGGATTCCCTATGGAATTTGTATCATCTCCACAGGGATCGGTGCGAGGGAAAGAACATCGTTCAACATCTCTATAATTCTAAGGTTATGGTGCAAAAGTTTGGTTAAAAGGTTCAAGGAACCATAAATAAAGGAAAAAAATATAAAGGCAGAAAATATAAAGTAAAGACTGAAATATAAACAAATCCTTGTTGGGGTTGAATCTCATCAATTGATAACACATGCATTCTTCTAATCATGTTATACATAACTCAAAATTTGATCTAATATCATCACGTATCACACACAACAAAGGTTATGTCTAACGCAAAATCGAGAGGCCAACCATAATGTCTCATCGGTGATATCTCATGCAACAAAACCAACACAGAGCATTAAGAACTAATACTCACGTGAATGTTAAACCTAAATCTATGTCTAGAGTTTAGACCTAACAAATATTCCAATAATATCCATATCAAATTAATGATTTGATTCATATATAACGCCATGATCAGAATAAGTACACATGATTAACTCTTTTTACATGTATTAAACTAATTTGCCAAATATTCCAATAAAATAAAAGTGATGCAAATGAATATCAACTTACAAAACCATGTCAAAAGTTTGCTCATTAATAGATGAAAATATTAGATCAAAGATTTGAAAAAGGTTTTGTCAAGACCCATAAATAAGAAATCAAAGACAATCAACAATATTGAATCAAAATTAGTTCAAAAACATATATTAGATGAAACACATAAGGTATCAAAAGATTACATCCAAACTCTAACAAGAAATCAAAGATCTTACCTTCTCCCCCTTAGGGTCTGTATTTCTCTCTCTAAAATACGCTTGAAATGAAGAGAGATAAAGTTCTGATCCCCAAAATATATTTTATTAAAAATTTGTTTCTAAAAAAGTAAGAAAAATACATATATAATATTTACAAAGTTTGTCATGTTCGCATTGCGAACCATTTCTTTGGCCAGCGAGCACACTTTTAGGCACCTGAAGTGCCTCTGAACAGTTAAACCGCCCTTGAGAAATATCTGAAGTTCGTTGTGCGAGAAATTCTTCACACTGCGAACTACCTTGCTACAAGTTCCCACAGTGAACTTAGGGTCCTTTAGCTACTGACTTTAGTATGGGATGGTTTGCTGGTCCTTTGCTACAACTTCACACAACAAACGTTCACTGGCTGCTCGCTACTGTTCGCCCAGCGAACATTGTAGAATCTTTACATTTTCTTTGACTTCCTTGTCTAATATTTTGTGTCATACTCATTGATGTTTTGTGCCTAATTTCTGCATAATAAGACACACATCAAAGAGTCCAAAGGTATTTGCAATATAAATGAAGAATCACACAAGAACAAGAATTAAATCTATAAAAACATGAGAAATGAGTTGAAAAGTGTCAAGAAAGATTGTTCATTTATGTCAAAATTTACACTTAACAAACTCTCCCCAACTAGATTTTTGCTTGTCCTAAAGCAAAGTATGCCCATCATGAAAATAAGAGAAATTTTCTCAAACAAGAAAATTTGCTCAAGCATAAGATTCAACCAAGAAAGGGATAACAGTTCAAATTCAAACAAGAGAAATTTTCTAAAATAAGAGGATTTGGTCAAGCATGCAAATACGCACAAGCAATGTTCACCGTTCAATAGAATTGAACAATGACAAAGAATTTAGTTCTTAAACAAATATCATGCAATGTTTCAAATAACAACTAAATTCTCATACTTGAATCACTATAACACTCCTCTTCAAAATAAGAATGAAGAAATTAACGTGTTTGCAACCGCAGAGAAATTTCACTCACCTGACAAACAATGCTAATAACAATCTAATTCACACATTCATCTAAAAATCAAAAAGGAAAACATGGAAGTAAAAAGATTACTAAGGGATTTTAAGGTTGTAGCTTGATCAAATTCACAATAAAGGGACATTTCTAAAGGCCATTGAATCGAAATTTCTGATGCAAAAGAAACATTCACTATACATGGTATTTACACATCCCAACTTCATTCACCACTACCTTTCCTCTATTGAAACCCTTCCAAACTTCCTTATGCACAATTGTTTCATTCTCTATTTTTCTTTCTTAAACAAGCATTCTTTTTATTTTGTTTTTCATATTAATATTCACACATTTTCTTTTCAATGCTTGCTTGAAATTTTTCAAATTTTTTAGCAACCTACCATTTTTCTTTTCATTCTCCCCAACTTGGTTTCAACCAAACCTTAAGTAAATGTTTCTTACTTTTTATGGCCAGGAAATCAGTTTAAACAATGTTCAAAGGTTCAAGAATTTTTTTTAAAATCTCACAAAATTCAATGATGAACTAAACTTCAAATTATGTACATAAACTAAATTCATCACTAAAATGAGATCTAAACTGTTTAGGCTCAAAGAGGTTAACGAATTCTCTCTACTCACAGGTAAGTTACTTTTGGATACGGTTGTGCTCAATATAAAAAAATTCCTTGATCATTTCTAGTGCTACCACAAAATCATAATAATCAAAAGATAAAGCATGAACCAAACGAATTAGACAAAGTTATCAGTCATCCTAACATATAGTAAACAATGTAGATTTCTCACAATTTGTGAGTTTTGGTCCTAAGTGAAACAAGCATTCAAAAATGTTGCAACAAGAAACAAGAATACACATTTACACAAAGCAATAAATTCTCAAATTATTCTAATATTCTATAAAGCGGTGCAATTTACCTTGTTTGCATTCACACACTTAACGTCCTATCATCACCATCCAGACTTGGGAGAATCTTCATTGGATACTTTTATACAAATAAAAACCAATCTAGAAGAAGTTCTAATAATTTATTCCTACCAACACTAGATAAAACATGAAAAAGAACAAGTATATATACAATATAAACAACTGCACAAAGCTCAAAAATATAGAAACTATTGCAATGCACTTCAATATCTAAACAACAATCCCTGACAACGATGTCATTTTGTTTGAACTGTACTAAAGAGGAAAGAAACAAAAATTTAGATTTGGAAGGATTCCCTCCAGGATTTATATCGTCTCCACAGAGATCGGTGCAAGGGAAAGAAGACCGCTCAATAATCTCTACATTTCTAAGCTTATGATGCATAAGTTTAGTTAAAAGGTTCAAGAAACAATAAATAAAGGCAGAAAATATAAAGGCGAAAAATATAAAGTAAATACTGATATATAAACTGAGCCTTGTTGGAATTGGATCTCATTAATTGATAACAAATAAGTTCTTCTAATCATGTAATGCACAACTCAAACTTTCGTCTAATATCGTCGTATATCACAAACAATAGAGGTTATGTCTAACGCAAAGTCGAGAGGCCAACTGTATTGTCTCAGCGGTGATATCTCACGCAACAAAACCAACACAGATCATTAAGAATTGATAATCACGTGAATGTTAAACCTAAATCTATGTCTAGAGTTTAGACCTAACATATATTCAAATAACATCCATATTAGATTAATGATTTGATTCATATATAACGCCATGACCAGAATACACACACATGATTAAACCTTTTTAGAAGACAGATCCTTTTTCAAAATCTTTGCTTTTTCTACATGTATTTTTCTCTTTTTTTTTTCTTCTTTTTTACATGTATTCAACTATTTTGCCAAATGTATGTAAACATAGTTCTTCATCTCTATTATCACACATCCTCGCAATACCGTTTGTCAAGTGTTATTTTGGTCTTTACCATATTGATCCTACTCATGCTACTCTAGATACTTAATCAACACAATGAAATAAAAGTGATGCAAATGAATATCAACTCACTGTCGCAACTGCGAAAAACACCTGGCAAAAACAGAAGAGTCGCCACCTTTCGTTATTTATCCCAAAGAGAGGAAAAGGAAACGATCGGAAAAAACCTGACGAAAAGGGAAAAGACAAGGTCATCGCAACCAAGTCCTGGGTTCGGGAGTCGGTTACGCAAGGAGAAGATATTAGCACCCCTCACGTCCGTCGTACTCGATGAGATCCACGCTTGTTGTCTATCTAAGGGTGTGTTTAAACTATCTACGCTACATGATTGCGTGACAAAAAGAAAAGAAAGAGACTCGGCAGAGCATCACGTCTCTGTGCCTACGTACTTTCATCTGGTATGAAAGATCATAGTCAACGTAGTTCGGCTAACTACGGAAGAGGAAGGGGGAAGGTTGCTCGCCAAGACGTCGCGTCTTGTGCCTACGTACTTTCATCTGGTATGAAAGATCAGAGCAAACGTAGTTCGGGCGTACACGAAACCACCGATTGATTAAGTGTTTTTAATCAAGTAGGGTTAAACAATGATTCCAGCAGTTAGGGACGAAACCTGTTTGCGGTAGAATCAAAGCTTGACAAAACTCTTTCTCTGAAAAAAAGTTCCGATTAATTCTGAAGGAAAAAGGTTTGAATTTGTTTTGTATTTTTTAGTGAAGTGAGTTAATTCAGTTTGTGATTCACGTTGCACTAAAGACTATGACATGGAGGCGAATGTGTCGTATATCACACCCAAACGGGACGAATACTAAACATTCTAGACAAGCGAGAGGAGACCCCTCACTCATCATTCCCCATGTAGCTTAAGGCTCGTAGCGCGCAACGTTTATCGCCTTTATTAAATGAGTTATTATGATTTGGAGATGAGAAGAGAGACGCACGGAAGGTCTAAGGGAAACTCGGCCCTAACATTGTCATGCAAAGTGATCTTAAAGTTTGGATGAAAAGGGGAAACATCTACCCTAATGTTAGCATACTTGGATTGAACACCTAATGTCTGTCCTACTCCCATCCTAAACGGAGGGACTAGGAATCCTATGGGGATCATGGGAAGAAAGCACAAGAAGAACAAAGGAAATAATCAATCACAAGTAGATAAATGCAAACATGAAAAATGCACAATTAGAATGGTGGGAGGGAGGAAAAGTGTGTGGGGCAGTAGCCGCCACAAGTGCGTCTCGACCTCAACAGCGATGCAAGAATGATGCAAACATGTGGAGAAAACAAGAGATGAAAGTATACAAACATACGAATGAAAACTCGAATCGAACCACATACAAACATGCAAATAATTGAAAGAATGATCATACATGGCAGCAACATCATGATTAAACAAACACAAACAGCAACAAATATCCAAAACAATTCAATCCTAATACATCACATTGATCTATGATGATTCAAATCGAACCGGTACGCGAACATGCAAGAAAACAACAAAATGTGGCATTCTGGCACAGTGTTAATCGGTTAACATATACTGTTAATCGGTTAACCTGTGTGAAACAACTGAAAATCTGTAAATTCGTAGGTGTTAATCAGTTAACACCAGGCGTTAACCGATTAACACCCTGAAAACTTTGAATATTTGAGTTGGTTAACCGGTTAACCATATACGTTAACCGGTTAACACTGTACCAGAAGCAGAAAAACAACAAACAAAACCACTTTCCAGCAAATAAGCACTTATCCGATCAATCGGATGATCGCATAATCACTTATTCACGAACTTAAACCAGGAAATCATGATTCAAACATCATTTAAACAAATCAACACAACCAGATCATGGATCAAGCAACTCAAATCAATCACAATTCAATCGAATATGAAGATTAACATGGTAAACATGCAAATAAGCTTGAAAATTAAATCGTATAAGAAATCCAACCTACGAATCGGAGAATTGATTCAGTAATTGTTGACTCAACTGTAATTGTGTAGATCTAAGCAAAGAAGTCCGGAATACTTCAAGATCCAAGCTAATTGATGATGTATGAATGAAGATCCTTCACAATTAAGCCAAATTACTCCAAATAAGCACTTCTACAATCACCTCAAAATCCAGATCTGAACTTGCACAAAAATTGAAGATGAGAATTGATCAAATGATGATGGTAGATGGAGGATTATGCTCAAGAATCTATTGATTTCAATGAAGAATCAATAGTTCCAAGGAAAATGAGCTTTGAGTGAAGGTTTTGGCTATGGAGGAAATTGAGAGAATTGAGAGAGAATTGATCAACTCTGAACTTGAAAAATGGAAATTATGAAGGTTAGAATGGTTTGCTCTGGAGTAAAATCATTTAAGTACTCTCTTGGTATGGGATCCAAAGCAAGGGTTGGAAATTGGTTTGGAAATTATGGTATGGAATGAGGTTTGGGATTTTGGAGGGAAATGAAATTTAACCAAATTTCAAATAGGTTCTAGATCCTTCCCAAAGTGAAAATCAAGCTTGCACATGACAAAAATTGGACCCCAAAGTGGGTTGGCTTGAAAATTCACGTGCAGAGGCAAAATCTGCATTGGTTAATCGATTAACCATATAGGTTAATTGATTAACACCTTCAAAAATACCAATTTGCCCTAATTTTGCCTTGGTTAATCAATTAACCATATAGGTTAACCGATTAACACCTCCAAAATTTGAATTTTGGCGCCTTTTGGAGGGGAATCTGCCCGTTTGTCCGTTTCCTGCTGTTTGGAGCTCTATTTAGCTGCTGAACCTCATTTTTGACTGTTGTCACTGTGAAAATACTTGTCATGAGCCTGAATGCTGATTTCTGATATGGAATTAACCTGCAAAACAAAATAAAATCGACCGCTCGATTGCTGGGCAAAATAAATGTCGAAGCTCTGATGCTCTCTGTTCGCTGTTCAATCTCTTGTTCTGAAATGCACCTGAGCCACAGGAACGCCTTGATCCTATGCCTCGAGACCGAATGCTATGCAATGCAAAATGCTAATTGCGAAAATGAAACATAAGCCAAGTATAAAACGAGAAGACAAATTTTGGGGTGCTACACTCACAAAACCATGTCAAAAGTTTGCTCATTGATAGATGAAAATCTTAGATTAAAGATTTGAAAAAGATTTTGTCAAGACCCACAAATAAGAAATCAAAGACAACCAACAATATTAAATTAAAATTAGTTCACAAACATATATTAGATGAAATATATAAGGTATTAAAAGATTAGAGATCAAAGATCTTACCTTCTCCGCCTTAGAGTTTGTATTTCTCTCTCTAAAATATGCTTGAAATGAAGAGAGGTAAAATTATGATCCCCAAACTATATTCTATTAAAAAGTTGTTTCTAAAAAAGCAAGAATATATATATATATATATATATATATATATATATATATATATATATATATATATATATATATATATATATATATATATATATATATATATATATATATATATATATATATATATATATATATATATATATATATATTATTTACAAAATCTGTAATGTTCACATTGCAAATAATTATATATATATATATATATATATATATATATATATATATATATATATATATATATATATATATATATATATAGTATTTATAAAATCTGTAATGTTCACATTGCAAATAATTTCTTCGCCCAGCGAACACACTTTTAGGCACCTGAAGTGCCTATGAATAGTTAAACCCCACTTGAAAAATATGTGATGTTCGCTGTGCAAGCAATTCTCCGCACTGTGAACTACCTCGCTACAAGTTCGCACAACAAACTTTGAGTGTTTTAGCTACTGGCTTCAGTTTGAGATGGTTTGTTAGTCCTTCGCTGCAACTTCTTACATCAAACGTTTGCTGGCTGCTCGCTACTGTTCGCCCAACGAACATTGCAGAATCTTCACATTTTCTTTGGCTTCCTTGTCCAATCTTTTGTGTCTTACTCTTTGATGTTTTATGCCTAATTTCTAAACAATAACACACACATCAAAGAATCCAAAGATATTTGTAATATAATTGAAGAATCACACAAGAACAAGAATTAAATCTATAAAAACACGAGAAATGAGTTGAAAAGTGCTAAGAAAGATAGTTCATTTTAAGTCAAAATTTGCACTTAACAACCTGCGCGAACACGATTGTGTTCAGATGAAGCCACGAGGGTGCTAACTCCAGCCATTAGGAAACCCCCGTCTGAAAGTCGCTGAAGGGAATACGAAGCTCTGCCTCCCGGAAGGAAAACTCGTACATAGAGAAGTGCATCCCCTCGAATGTCGAGCAGTTCCGATCCATTTCCTTGGGTTTATAGACCTCCTAGTTCACAGGCCCCCTTCCTCTAGGTCCTTGACGGTCGTGAAGGCATCTGAGTCATCAAAAATAAAACGTGAAGCAATGACTCGAGGTTCCTACCCGACCCAATCCGACTGGGGTTTAGTATATATGTTAGCCAAATTGACCTCAACATCTACGTTGACCACAACGGTGCCCTCGGGCTTTTGAGCCATTTAACCTGAAAAGCAGAGGAAAACAGTGAATTCGATGTTAAGATCAAATCCACCATTCCACTGCAAATCAAGTGAAAGGGTAAGGAGAAGCTTGAGGACACGTCCTCGACCAAAACCCTTGTTGAGAAGCGATTAATCTTGAGGAACTTCTCTTTGACACAAGACATGAAGCCTACTTCGCAGGGAAGGAACTCCTCGACACGAAAACTCCTTATCAGAACCTTCAAAGGGAAGAAGCCTCCTCGACGCAAGACTTTTTCGGAGTTTCTACACCCCCGCGGGGAGGAAGTCTCCCCGACGTTAAACCTAGCGAAGACGCGAAATCCTCATGAGTTCCTCTGGGGTCTTAATAGAAAACTTCATGAGTTCCTCGAAATCTTCATGAGCTCCCCGAAATCTTCATCAGAAACTTCATGAGTTCCCGAAATCTTCATGAGTTCCCTGAAAACTTCATCAGAAACTTCATGAGTTCCCCAAACACTTCATCGGAGCGTCATGAAGTTCGTCGGAAATTCAAGAACACGCCGGAAAATTCATAGAAATAGTCAAAAGACGCATAACTTCATCGCGAAGTTTATGAGCGTTCCGGAACACGCATTCCTAAAGCTACGTTCTACAACTAACCACTACCACACTAGCTGGAAAAGACAAATGAAACTTACGTGTATGAAGGAGATTCTGGAAATCTACGGTGGCGGGAGAAGAACTGAGGTGGCGACGACAACTACGTGCGATGGAGAGAGCAGAAGAAATTGAGGAATTCTTGAAGAGCTTGATACTGTGAGCGTAACGAATGAATCCCCTCTCCTCATATTTATATCTGGTGGCACGCAAAATGAATCGTCGCCTAGGCCCTCGAGTATCCATACTCGTAAGCCATCAGACACATTTATTATTTCTGACACATGGCTGAAAAGATGTCACACTTGTCTTTTCAATTCCTCCACACGGCTCGAGGGAATGACGTATCCGCTCCTCCCACTCCCACAGTATGCCGCAAGCACGTCCCTAGAGAAAAGTTTAAAACAAGTTACATTGTCGAGCACAAATAACAACCTTGGGCCCCTTGCGAGCACATGACCTCGACATAATCGCGAAGCTGAATCCCGTCGTCGAGCACACGTAGACCTCACGGGCAGCGGCTCCGTAAAATCTTGCACATGATCGCTTCGTCGGGCACATTATAAATACCCTCCTCCACAGGAGATTCAGGTATTCTAATTCATCCTCACTTTCTGTACTCACTCTTTCTTTCACTCTGAACCCCACTTTACCATTGGAGTGTCTTGTAGGTACACCCACTCCTCTTTTCCACCATCGGTGAACTTGGAGCTCACGACGTGTTGCTTGCCACTGGATATTCTTCTGATTCCGATAAGATCAACTAATATTCTTATATTTTAATTTTATTTGTAATTTTAATCTTACTCTAATTCTAATAGTATTATTATATTTTGGTTTAAATTTTAATAAATGTATAATAGTTTCGTTTCTTTTCCACCTATCATTCATTAGTTTTTAGTTTTTTTTTTAATTTTTAATTCTTTATTAAAGGTACCATAAAAATACTATTTTAATAGGCTCTTTTTGCAATACTTTATTGTCATTTTTCGGTTACCATTTTTAAATAATTGATACAGTAATCAAATTATATATATATATATATATATATATATATATATATATATATATATATATATATATATATATATATATATATATATATATATATATATATATATATATATATATATATATATATATATATATATATATATATATATATATATATATATATATATATATATATATATATATATATATATATATATATATATATATATATATATATATATATTAGAATTTGTGTTCTGTCATTTGTTTTACATAAACAACTATTAACTTTTTCGGTTGAATACAAGATGATATACGTTAATGTGCGTTTTTTTTTTTTACTTTCCAATCACTCTTTAAATAAATTCTATGTATTTATATTGGAATGTAAGAATAGTAAACAAGTGAAAACAAGTGAAGGTGTATGGTAGGTTAGTTAGGGTGCATGTTAAGGTAGTTAGAGTGTGTATGCACAAATTATTACCAATTCAATAATGAGAATTATCACATTATTTTCTCAATCCATGTTCATCATCTCTTCCATGCATAATGATGCTCATTAATGGTGATGCAATTCCCTCATCTAACATGGTATCAATTGCCTAAGAGACCAATATTTCCGCAACACACATAACACACCTCTGCTTCGTGCAACAACAAGCTCTGCACTGTGGTCAACGTATTCAGTTTTAGAGAAACTGCACTGCATCTTGGCAAAGGCGTGTTGGTGTTTTTCGCATTGAATTTGGCTTCAATGAAGCGATTTTTCCTTCATGATTCAATGCTAGTTATCAATAGTTTCATAGAAACTATTGCTAATATTGAACATCTCTCACAAAATTTTCCAACAGAAAATCAAGAATCGCAAGTTACCATGAAAATCACGGGGTTTTCGAGCTTCTCAAACTCTTTTACTCCCAAGCTTTCTATCGAACTTTAAGAGAAGAATTTCTTATTGTGGAATCAACAAGTTGAAGGAATGATTCTTTCACATAAGCTGCACAAACTGATGGTTAATCCTCGCATTCTACCAATGTTTAAGTCTGAAAGTGATCGTCTTGAAAACCATGTTTTTGAAGCATATGAGGAATTGATGGTGCAGGATACATATCTGTTCACGTGGTTGCTGTCTACAATCTCTGAATCCGTTCTACCTCGATTGCTTTCATGCAAACATGCATATGATGCATGAGATAAGGTGCACAAGCACTACAATGCACAAAAGAGTGCACCAACTGTGTGCTGAAATGAAAATGATCAAGAAAGACATTTAATCCATTTCTGAGTTTGTGTTTCGCATTAGATCTATTGTTGACTCACTCTTGTCCATAGGTGATCCAATATCTGAACGAAATCAAATAAATGCGATTCTTCAAGGGCTTCTTAAGGAAAACTGAGCCAATGGACATCTATGAGGTGGAGGGCTTGCTTTACATTCAAGAAGCTCAACTTGACATGTATCGTCAAGAACTTTCAGCCCATAGTGCTACAACTAATGTCGTGCAAGGAGCAGGTCATCATCATCATGAAACCACACACTCAGGTGGCTCAGGATACCATTCTAGAGGAAGAACTAAGCAAGGTCGAGAAAGAGGCAGAAGTAGGTCAAACAGTTCAACTGGGAATCGACCAACTTGTCAACTATGCAACAAGTATGGCCATTCAGTGATGGAATGCGGGCATATATTTGATGAGAATTTTCAACCCTTAACACCGAAGACTCAAACTCAAGCAGCTCCCTCTCATAGTGTAGACAATGCTCAAGTTGACAACAAGACTTCAACAACTATTCCAACTCAAGCAATGCCTATTTAGCTCATTAGGATCAGCTGCATATTCCTCAAGAGTTGGAATCTATGGCATGGTTTGTTGATTCAGGTGCTTCCCATCATATTACCTCTGATTTATAAAACTTGCAATTTATCAAATCATGTGTTGGACCAAACAAAGTAGTAATTGGCAATGGTAATAGTCTAGAAGTTAAAACAGTAGGAGATTCCAAGTTTCAATCTTCCTATAAGTCTAATTCACATTTACATCTAATTGATTTACTTCATGTACCACATATCACTAGGAATCTTATATCTGTTTCAAAGTTTGCCAAAGATAATAAGGTTTACTTTGAATTCCATCCTAAAACATGCTTTTTAAAATCTCAAGAATCTAATCATGTTCTTCTAAAGGGATTCTTAGATGAAAGTAGTTTATATTATTTCAATAAGATCAATGTGGCAAAGGCCAGCTTGAAGCTCAAGTCATCAAAATTAGATTCAGTTGTCAATAATGTTGTATCTATAGATGAACTAGATAATGGTTCTATAGTAGTAAATCCTTTCATCAATAAAGCTGATTTGTGGCATGCTAGGTTAGGACATGCCCACCCTAAAGCTATACAAAAAATGTTACAAATGTGTAATATTTCTAGTAGTAATAAATAACCCTTTTCCTTTTGTCATTCATGGTGCCTTGGCAAGTCTCACAAACAATATGATCCATTGTCAAATACTAGATACACTACTATGTTTGATTTGATTCACACTAATTTACGGGGTTCCTCTTATGCTCTCTCAAGAAGTGGATACTCCTATTATATTGCATTTGTTGATGCCTTTTCTAGGTACACTTGGATCTATCTTCTAAAGCACAAAAGTGATGCCTTGACTGCATTCAAAATCTTTCAAAGCTACGTGTCTACAAAATTCAATGCCAAGATTAAAGCCGCCCAATCAAATTTTGTAGGAGGATTTCGACCCTTTACTCAACTACTCAATGATCAAGGCATCCTGGATAGACTCGCATGTCCACATACTTATCATCAGAATGGGATAGTGGAGAGAAAACATAATAAAATTGTTGAAATGGAGCTAACCCTTCTTGCATATGCTTCTATGCCAATGAAATTCTGGGATCATAACTTCACTACTACTGTATACTTGATCAACAGAATTTCATCAAGTGCCTTACCTGAATTTACAACACCCTTTCAGGTTTTGTTCAACAAGCAACCAGATTATAGAGCAATTAAAGTCTTTGAATGTGCCTGCTACATGCACCTGAGACCGTACAACAAACACACATTTGAGCTCAGAAGTTCTAAATGCCTTTATATTTATGTATCCCTCACTCACAAAGGCCACAAGTGTTTAAATATGGATGGCCAAATATTCATCTCCAAATATCAGGTGTTTAATGAAACAGAGTTTCCTTACACATCAAGCATCTCACAATCTTCTGGTAGTCATAAGTCATCTAATAGCTCATCACTTAGGATACCTCCTGCCTATGGCAATCCTACCAGCATTGCGCAATATCCTACTTTTCCACCTACCACATATAATTCCTCTCATTCTCCTCTCTAAGAACAACATATAAACATTTCTCATGTGTCTGACGCGGCTTGTTCTATGTCTCGTGACTCATCCTCATCTGACATACCTCAGATATCTGATCATTCCTCCATAATTATTATCCCACAACCATATGATGTGACTGCCATACCTGTACTTGAACCATTACAAGCTAGGCAGTCCAACTGGAATGTCTTTAGCTCAGACACAAGATTGCCCTCCATCCACACACACATACGCACACACGCGCCCGCGCGTGCACGCACGTATATCTTTACCTCAAGCCATCCCACTATAAATAACTATGCCATGCTCACTCGTTCTAAAACCGGCAGGTCAAAACCCAAAATGTTTGTGGTGCACTCTGAACCATCCTCAACTAACTAAAGCCCTAGCTGATCCTCAATGGTTTCTAGCCATGAAATATGAGTATGCTTCACTCATTCAGAATAACACATGGGAACTTACATCATTACCGTCAGATAGGAAACCAATTGGGTGTAAGTGGGCATTTAAAGTAAAGGAGAATGAAGATGGAAGCATTAACAAGCTCAAAAAAAACTGGTGGCCAAGGGATTTCATCAACAACATGGATTTCATTTCCATGAGACTTTCTCCCCTGTGGTGAAATACATCACAATTAGAATCAACCTTACATTGACTATCTCATGCAAGTGGGAAATACAATAGGTGGATGTTAATAATGCTTTTTTGAATGGTGACTTGAAAGAGGAGGTGTACATGCAGCATCCACCAGGGTTTCTTGATACAGACGACACCTTAGTATACAAGATCAAGAAAACAATTTATGGACTAAAGCAGGCTCCACGTGCCTGGTATGAAAAACTCCATCAATCTTTGATTCAGTTTGGCTTTGTTTCGAGCCAATATGATCACTCACTCTTCATCTATCACCATCATAATGTCACATTGTACTCTTTGGTCTATGTGGATGATATTATAATCACAGGATCCTCATCTCTACTGCTACATAAGCTTACTAACAAACTGCATACTACCTTTGCTCTCAATAAGCTTGGCACACCAAAGTATTTTCTAGGCATTGAGGTCCATTATCAATCAACTGGAGCCATTGTCCTCACTCAAACCAAGTACATTAAAGATCTGTTGTGCAAGGTGAACATGCCAGAGGAAAAAAGAGTTAACACACCATTGTTCAGTACGTGAAAATTGAGTAAACACGGGGCTGGTAAAATGTCAGATCCATTCTTATACAAATCCACACTTGGTGCACTCCAATATATCGCCTTAACAAGACCAGACATCACTTTCTCAGTGAACAAAGCTTTCCAATACAGGTCTGGACCACTTGACTCACAATGGAGTGTAGTCAAATGGATTCTACGTTATTCGAGTGGCACACGACATCATGGTCTCATTCTGAATCCAGCAGCCAATCCCTAAACATTCTCACTTCGAGCATACATTGATTCCAATTGGGCTAGTGATCCTGATGATAGTAGGTCCACCTCAGAGTCATGTGTTTTCCTTGGCCCCAATCTGATATCATGGAGCTCCAAGAAGAAGTCACTCGTTGCAAGGTCTAGTGCAGAAGCGAAATATCGTGAGCTAACAATTCCTCATCTATCTCCAACCTCTTATTTAACAATATGAATGTTATAATGCTGTCCCATAATCCTATCCTACATACGTGTACAAAATATATTGAGCTTGATATTCATATTTTTCGTGAGCGTGTTATGGCAAGAAAGCTATAAATACAACATGTGCCAGCTCCGGTCCATCTTGCAGCCATCTTCGCTAAGCCACTTTCTACCACTTTGTTTGACAACCTTCATGACAAACTCAAGGTTGTTTGTGTCAAACCATCACCAGTTTAAGGGGGAGTATTGGAATGTAAGGGTAGTAAACAAGTGAAGGTGTATGATAGGTTAGTTAGGGTGCATGTCAAGGTATATAGAGCGTGCATGAAGTTAGTTAGAGTGTACCTAACTTCACCATATATATATATATATATATATATATATATATATATATATATATATATATATATATATATATATATATATATATATATATATATATATATATATATATATATATATATATATATATATATATATATATATATATATATATATATATATATATATATATATATATATATATATATATATATATATATATATATATATATATATATATATATATATATATATATATATATATATATATATATATATATATATATATATATATATATATATATATATATATATATATATATATATATATATATATATATATATATATATATATATATATATATATATATATATATATATATATATATATATATATATATATATATATATATATATATTATGCATAATCATATTCATCACCATAAATACTTAAAGAAATCATATTCAATCTTTATTTATTTATTAATTTTATTTCTCTTTTAAAAAATTTCTCATTCATATTTCTGAATTGACAATACTAACTTTGAAGAATTTCCTTTTCCATTTTACTTTCTATTCTTCTATTTTATCATCTCATAGATGTGATTTAAATAGTTACAATTTCATTATTATTATTATTATTTTGAATTTTCAGGCCACATATTTTGTCAAGAAAAAAGTTGAGTTGTTAAATCACGTAAGATTGAACTTTGGATTGACAAAGTCTAAGGGAGAAATTGGCGAATATATTATTTAAGTTCACTTTTCTTTGCTATAATTAATTGGAAGTATAAAAAAGGTATGAAATTTTAAATATATTTCTTTTTTGTGTTTCTTTTTCATTTATCATTTTAATCTCATCGTATAGGAGATTTGATCGATTAGAATTTCATTTTTTTTAGAGTCACATACTTTGTCAAACGAAAAAGAGAGGTTGAGCTATCATTTATTATAAGATAGAATTTTAAATTGGCAAAGACTAATTTTTTATTGGATGTGTGAGAAATATTATTCGATAGATTATTAATTATCCAAAAACACATTTATAACTTTTGTCGTTTTTGTTTTGTAGAGTTATTTTTGCAATATTAATATTATCGTTATACATGTATATGAATATTGTGAAACTTATGATTACTTATGTTGTGAATAAGGATGTCTTAGAATAAAATATATTCGGTTTTTTCATAGACAAAAAATAAATAACGGTTAGGGTTAATAAGGAAAAACAACAAGGATTAGTTATAACTGTTATTCTTTACTTTTTCTATAAAACAGATTACGAGTATTCAAGAATAACAAATAACCCTCTCATCCTAATTAGGTTTTGTCACACCACATTTAAGATGAGAAACTAATATGCTATTTATAATAAAACCTAACTGTTGGACGACGACACAGATCTAGAAGGGAGATTGAATAGATCCCTTATTTAAAAAATGAGTCGGCGCTACCAATAAAATTGGTTTTTAAAAATTGTTTAATTTGCGAAAGCGGCCTTGGAAAAATACCGTCTATAACGAACGGTTACTAGAAAATCGAATATGCGTTTTAGCCGATGGAATTCGGATAACGAGTAATGAGAATCACTACGCTAGTCACACTATCAACTTGATTTAGATCACTACTTGGTTGACTAGTTCCAATGTCTTAAAATGCCAACAAAATAAATGGACATCACACAAGGATTTTGGTTCAGACAATTTATCAAACACTTGGCGTGCGGAGCACTTCAAGTGAGTTCCGCTTTGAGTGAGTTGCTCTAGTTTCCTTGTACAATCAACGATTATACTAGAGTCAAAATCAGTTCAGCACTTACTCAAAACAGTCTTAAATTTGATATAATTGTTTGTACAAAAATCACACAAATATTAAGCAAATGTAAAAGCGTAAGGTAAAAGGCACAGGGATTTATTGAGGCAGTTCCCCCGCCGTCCTCGCTTCGGGGTACGTCTGCCCTCAATTCTAACAATAGAATTGAGCTCTTATAATATAAATTTAACCTGTTGTAGAATCGTATACAAGAATGAAATAGCAATCAAACAAACAAACTCTTTTGTTGTTTTAGAAGCTATCTCCTCTTGTCCCTTGATTCGATTCGAATCAAGTTCTTCGACAGCTTGTGTATGAACCTCCGATTACAGCTCTATGTTTGAACAATCTTCTGTCTTCAAACCCCAGCTCGACTGATCTCAAACACTTGCATGTTGAACCCAAACTTCTCCTTCACAATTCGCCGATTACCGCTACTAGACCGATGGAACTCACGGCATCTCGATCACCTTCACTCGGCCGAATATATGGTGAGAAGACTCGTCCAAAAACCCCCAAATTTAGAGAATCTTGGAGGACAAAACCCTAAAGGTTTTATTCAAGAAAAACATGTCAATTCCTCAACCCGAACCGGATTACCCAATCATGGCTTCGAACGTTATCACCTTAGACAATCCATAATGCACAACAAAGATTATTGTGTGTGATTGTTGTGGTATAAAATGTAGAAGATGAAGATGATGAGAACTTGAATTGACACCTCTTTCACTTTTCTTGTTTTTGTAATTTGTAACACCCCATTTAAATTATTCAGTCGCTTTGGTATTTTCTGTGAGGTGTAGTTGTGTGGTGTCCTTAATTAAGGGTATGAGGTTAGGAGTAAGGGAGAGAGGTGACCTTAGTTGGGGTGCTGGGGACCAAGATAAAGGAGTAAGTTAATTATG
This sequence comes from Lathyrus sativus, assembly GCA_963859935.3. Taxonomy (NCBI): domain Eukaryota; kingdom Viridiplantae; phylum Streptophyta; class Magnoliopsida; order Fabales; family Fabaceae; genus Lathyrus; species Lathyrus sativus. Next base: position 428,758,575 of record OZ012737.1, read on the forward strand.
ATATCGAGAGTATTATAGTGATTAATATTATTCCAATTATTATTAATAATAATGTTAATGAGATTATCATTATTATTATTATTATTATTATTATTATTATTATTATTATTAATATTATTTGGTGGAATATTATTATTATTCATATTATTACTATTAGTATGAATATTATTATTAGTGGGAGAATATTATTATTATTATTATTATTATTATTATTATTATTATTATTATTATTATTATTATTATTATTATTATTATAGGATTTAAATAATAAAAAAAGAAATAAGGGATTAAAGGAAATAGAGAAGTTTTTTTTGGGAAAGAGAATTAGAACACGATAAACCGTCGGAGAAAGGTTTTGGGAGAAAAAGTGAGAAGAAGAACAAGGAGGAAGAGAAGGAGGCTAGGGCTGTCAATCCTTAAAGATTTTTCAATGATAGAGCAATTAATCGAGGTAAGGGGGATAATGGATTTCAATATGGGTGAATTAACATGAGAGGGTAGTGAGAGGTCCTTTCTCTCATAGGAATTATGTGTTCTTGAGGATATTTGATCTAATTTTCGTAGCATGATAAATTCCATAAAATTGTTGCTGTTCTTGAATGATTATTGTATGGGGAGTATTGCTTTTCATAGTTTTCTATGTATACCTTTCGGTATGTTATGGTGATGTAAGGTTTAGAGATTTGGGTTAATTGTGGGAAATAGGGAGGTAACCGTAAGAATCTGAGGTTATGACCAAATGGCCAAATGATATTTATCGTTGAATATTAATATAGAAAAAACTTATGGAAAATTGAACCTTTGTGGCCAAAACCTTAGATCGTTATATGTCTACCCATATTATTTGATATTTGAAATTACGATGCCTTTGGAGCAATTTTGAGGAAATTGACGGTAGACCCTAGAGGTTAGTGGTTAGTATTCTTGACGCTTTGAGTGTAGAGATGAGAAATAATGATCTTTGCCTTCGTGGCCGAAACCTTGGATTGTTATATGTCTGACCCTGAAGGGTTAAATTATAGATAGTAAGTAACTTAAATTCCGCAGGGTGTAATTGAAGGAAAAATTGTGATATGTTGTCCTTATAGGAATAAGAATATTCAAATGTGAGTAACTCTGAAGTACTCAGAGTAATTGCAGAAAATAGTGTTTTATGTGTTGCAAATGTTGCCAGATGAGCATAATAAACCATAGAAGTTGTGTCGTTATTGCCGTATAACCTTAGAAATGTTTTAGTGATGTTTTGGGTGCTTTGAGTAAGTGATTCACAAGAATAGTTGAGTGAAAACCAGTTTCGGAGCGTAACAGCGTCTTTCTGTCCGTCACGACTGTTCATGTTTTCGGTCGAAATTGTTTTGGACGTAATTTTGGATCCATAAGTCAGTTTTGATTGGAAAGCTAATGAACAGAGCTATAACATAGGATAGATAATGGATTTATTTTCCCAATATTTTTATATCTAATTATGGTAATTCCCGAGAGGATTACGGTGAGAGGATGGCTCACGTGGATCAAGATTGATCGTGAATTATGTATGATGTATTATATTGCATAGTCGTATTGACATGCATTTCATATCATGTGTCTTGTGAAGATGGCTAGGTGGGAATCCATGATGGGTGCCTAGTTTCATCCGGACTTCATTGTGGAAGTCGTTGTGGAGATAAGTTGTAGTTCAGAGGAACGTATATACGACTTATCTGGATTCCGACGAGAATCGGGTTCTAGTGTGAACCGTATGAGATTGTGTTGGTACCACATGCATTGTGTTGAGTCAGTGAGTCACATTGCATTATTGTTATTGAGTGTGGGCTATGAATGCCAAGTGATTGAGGTGACACATGTATGTGCGTTATTTGTGCTTATTTTATGTGTGGTGTGTAACTACTCCTTAGCATGTGTATTTCACCGTTTATTTATTGAATGTAGTTCTCACCCCCTTTTTGTTGTTGTGTCTATGCTCTCTTGGGAGTACAGGTGACCAGGTACATGAGTAGTGCTTGGAGTGTGTTGCTATTTGATCGAGTCTTAGGAGTCGCTCTGATACGTAAATGGGATGACGGGATTACGTTGTTATTTGACTACTTTATTTGTTTATTGTTACGTATTTTCTTTTGTTGGACTTATGTTGTATGACCTCGTGTCGAGGAGAATTATATTGGAGAATTGATTTGTATTTCGCTGCTTACTTGAAAACTAAATAATATTGATTATTTTAATGAAATGAAGTGACTTAGTGTGATATCCCACTGTGTTGGAGAACTCTGATGAATTTCATGAATTGTTTCTATATATTTATTATATTACGCATACGGGGTAAAATGGGGTGTTACAATTGGTATCAGAGCAGGTCGGTCCGTCCGGGCAGTGTTGTAGTAGAGTCTTATTACATAATGTTTATAGTCATGTGTGTGTTTGAATTGTCTAGTGTCGATCTTTGGTAAGAATTTTGGAGTGAACTTGATTTGTTTACCACTCAGCGAGTTGAATGTTATTTTAGGGATGAATTGGCTTGAGAGTAAGATGCGAGAGTCGTATCCGGAACCGTTCTCGTCAGGTACATTTTCGAGGACGAAAATATTTTAAGTGGGGGAGAGTTGTAACACCCCATTTAAATTATTCAGTCGCTTTGTTATTTTCTGTAAGGTGTAGTTGTGTGGTGTCCTTAATTAAGGGTATGAGGTTAGGAGTAAGGGAGAGAGGTGACCTTAGTTGGGGTACTGTGGACCTAGATAAAGGAGTAAGTTAATTATGATATCGAGAGTATTATAGTGATTAATATTATTCCAATTATTAATAATAATAATGTTAATGATATTATTATTATTATTATTATTATTATTATTATTATTATTATTCATATTAATAATATTATTTGGTGGAATATTATTATTATTATTCATATTATTACTATTAGTATGAATATTATTATTAGTGAGAGAATAATATTATTATTATTATTATTATTATTATTATTATTATTATTATTATTATTATTATTATTATTATTATTATTATTATTATTATTATTATAGGATTTAAATAATAAAATAAGAAATAAGGGATTAAAGGAAATAGAGAAGTTTTTTTGGGGAAAGAGAATTAGAACACGATAAACTGTCAGAGAAAGGTTTTGGGAGAAAAAGTGAGAAGAAGAACAAGGAGGAAGAGAAGGAGGCTAAGGCTGTCAATCATTCAAGATTCTTCAACGATTGAGCAATTAATCGAGGTAAGGGGGAGAATGGATTTCAATATGGATGAATTAACATGAGAGGTCCTTTCTCTCATAGGAATTATGTGTTCTTAAGGATATTTGATCTAATTTTCGTAGCATGATAAATTTCATAAAATTGTTGCTGTTCTTGAATGATTATAGTATGGGGAGTATTGTTTTTCATAGTTTTCTATGTATACCTTTCGGTATATTGTGGTGATGTAAGGTTTAGAGATTTGGGTTAATTGTGGGAAATAGGGAGGTAACCGTAAGAATCTGAGGTTATGACCAAATGGCCAAATGATATGTATCGTTGAATATTAATATAGGATAAACTTATGGAAAATTGAACCTTTGTGGCCAAAACCTTAGATCGTTATATGTCTACCCATATTATTTGATATTTGAAATTACGATGCCTTCGGAGCAATTGTAAGGAAATTGACGGTAGACCCTAGAGGTTAGTGGTTAGTATTCTTGACCCTTTGAGTGTAGAGATGAGAAATAATGATCTTTTCCTTCGTGGCCGAAATCTTGGATTGTTATATGTCTGAACCTGAAGGGTTAAATATTAGATAGTAAGTAATTTAAATGCCGTAGGGTGTAATTGAAGGAAAAATTATGATATGTTGTCCTTATAGGAATAAGAATATTCAAATGTGAGTAACTCTGAAGTACTCAGAGTAATTGCAGGAAATAGTGTTTTATGTGTTGCAAATGTTGCTAGATGAGCATAATAAACCACAGAAGTTGTGTCGTTATTGCCGTATAATCTTAGGAATGTTTTAGTGACGTTTTGGGTGCTTTGAGTAAGTGATTCGCAAGAATAATTGAGTGAAAACCAGTTCCGGAGCGTAACAACGTCTTTCTGTCCGTCACGACTGTTCATGTTTTCGGTCGAAATTGTTTTGGACGTAACTTTGGATCCGTAATTCCGTTTTGATCCCCGTTCGAAGCATTGGAAAGCTAATGAACAGAGCTATAACATAGGATAGATAATGGATTTATTTTCCCAATATTTTTATATCTAATTATGGTAATTCCCGAGAGGATTACGGTGAGACGATGGCTCACGTGGATCAAGATTGATCGTGAATTATGTATGATGTATTATATTGCATAGTCGTGTTGACATGCATTTAATATCATGTGTCTTGTGGAGATGGCTAGGTGGGAATCCATGATGGGTGCCTAGTTTCATCCGGACTTCATTGTGGAAGTCGTTGTGGAGATAAGTTGTAGTTCAGAGGAACGTATATACGACTTATCCAGATTCCGACGGGAATCAGGTTCTAGTTTGTACCGCATGAGATTGTGTTGGTACCACATGCATTGTGTCGAGTCAGTGAGTCACATTGCATTATTGTAATTGAGTGTGGGCTATGAATGCCAAGTGATTGAGGTGGCACGTGTATGTGCGTTATTTGTGCTTATTTTATGTGTGGTGTGTAACTACTCCTTAGCATGTGTATTTCACCGTTTATTTATTGAATGTAGTTCTCACCCCCTTTTTGTTGTTGTGTCTATGCTCTCTTGGAAGTACAGGTGACCAGGTACCTGAGTAGTGCTTGGAGCGTGTTGCTATTTGATCGAGTCTTAGGAGTCGCTCTGATACGTAACATGGGATGACGGGATTACGTTGTTATTTGACTACTTTATTTGTTTATTGTTACGTATCTTCATTTGTTGGACTTATGTTGTATGACCTCGTGTCGAGGAGAATTATATTGGAGAATTGATTTGTATTCCGCTGCTTACTTGAAAACTAAATAATATTGATTATTTTAATGAAATGTAGTGACTTAGTGTGATATCCCACTGTGTTGGAGAACTCTGATGAATTTCATGAATTGTTTCTATATATTTATTATATTACGCATACGGGGTAAAATGGGGTGTTACAATTGGTATCAGAGCAGGTCGGTCCGTCCGGGCAGTGTTGTAGTAGAGTCTGACTATAGAATGTTTATAGTCATGTGTGTGTTTGAATTGTCCAGTGTCGATCTTTGGTAAGGATTTTGGAGTGAACTTGATTTGTTTACCACTCAGCGAGTTGGATGTTATTTTAGGAATGAATTGGCTTGAGAGTAAGATGCGAGAGTCGTATCCGGAACCGTTCTCGTCAGGTACATTTTCGAGGACGAAAATATTTTAAGTGGGGGAGAGTTGTAACACCCCATTTAAATTATTCAGTCGCTTTGGTATTTTCTGTAAGGTGTAGTTGTGTGATGTCCTTAATTAAGGGTATGAGGTTAGGAGTAAGGGAGAGAGGTGACCTTAGTTGGGGTACTGTGGACCTAGATAGAGGAGTAAGTTAATTATGATATCGAGAGTATTATAGTGATTAATATTATTCCAATTATTATGAATAATAATGTTAATGAGATTATTATTATTATTATTATTATTATTATTATTATTATTATTATTATTATTATTATTATTATTATTATTATTATTATTCGTATTAATAATATTATTTGGTGGAATATTATTATTATTATTCATATTATTACTATTAGAAAGAATATTATTATTAGTGAGAGAATATTATTATTATTATTATTATTATTATTATTATTATTATTATTATTATAGGATTTAAATAATAAAATAAGAAATAAGGGATTAAAGGAAATAGAGAAGTTTTTTTGGGCAAAGAGAATTAGAACACGATAAACTGTCAGAGAAAGGTTTTGGGAGAAAAAGTGAGAAGAAGAACAAGGAGGAAGAGAAGGAGGCTAGGGCTGTCAATCATTCAAGATTCTTCAACGATTGAGCAATTAATCGAGGTAAGGGGGAGAATAGATTTCAATATGGGTGAATTAACATGATAGGTCCTTTCTCTCATAGGAATTATGTGTTCTTGAGGATATTTGATCTAATTTTTGTAGCATGATAAATTTCATAAAATTGTTGCTGTTCTTGAATGATTATAGTATGAGGAGTATTGTTTTTCATAGTTTTCTATGTATACCTTTCGGTATTTGTGGTGATGTAAGGTTTAGAGATTTGGGTTAATTGTGGGAAATAGGGAGGTAACCGTAAGAATCTGAGGTTATGACCAAATGGCCAAATGATATGTATCGTTGAATATTAATATAGGATAAACTTATGGAAAATTGAACCTTTGTGGCCAAAACCTTAGATCGTTATATGTCTACCCATATTATTTGATATTTGAAATTACGATGCCTTCAGAGCAATCGTAAGGAAATTGACGGTAGACCCTAGAGGTTAGTGGTTAGTATTCTTGACCCTTTGAGTGTAGAGATGAGAAATAATGATCTTTTCCTTCGTGGCCGAAATCTTGGATTGTTATATGTCTGACCCTGAAGGGTTAAATATTAGATAGTAAGTAATTTAAATGCCGTAGGGTGTAATTGAAGGAAAAATTATGATATGTTGTCCTTATAGGAATAAGAATATTCAAATGTGAGTAACTCTGAAGTACTCAGAGTAATTGCAGGAAATAGTGTTTTATGTGTTGCAAATGTTGCTAGATGAGCATAATAAACCACAGAAGTTGTGTCGTTATTGCCGTATAATCTTAGGAATGTTTTAGTGACGTTTTGGGTGCTTTGAGTAAGTGATTCGCAAGAATAATTGAGTGAAAACCAGTTCCGGAGCGTAACAACGTCTTTCTGTCCGTCACGACTGTTCATGTTTTCGGTCGAAATTGTTTTGGACGTAACTTTGGATCCGTAATTCCGTTTTGATCCCCGTTCGAAGCATTGGAAAGCTAATGAACAGAGCTATAACATAGGATAGATAATGGATTTATTTTCCCAATATTTTTATATCTAATTATGGTAATTCCCGAGAGGATTACGGTGAGACGATGGCTCACGTGGATCAAGATTGATCGTGAATTATGTATGATGTATTATATTGCATAGTCGTGTTGACATGCATTTAATATCATGTGTCTTGTGGAGATGGCTAGGTGGGAATCCATGATGGGTGCCTAGTTTCATCCGGACTTCATTGTGGAAGTCGTTGTGGAGATAAGTTGTAGTTCAGAGGAACGTATATACGACTTATCCAGATTCCGACGGGAATCAGGTTCTAGTTTGTACCGCATGAGATTGTGTTGGTACCACATGCATTGTGTCGAGTCAGTGAGTCACATTGCATTATTGTAATTGAGTGTGGGCTATGAATGCCAAGTGATTGAGGTGGCACGTGTATGTGCGTTATTTGTGCTTATTTTATGTGTGGTGTGTAACTACTCCTTAGCATGTGTATTTCACCGTTTATTTATTGAATGTAGTTCTCACCCCCTTTTTGTTGTTGTGTCTATGCTCTCTTGGAAGTACAGGTGACCAGGTACCTGAGTAGTGCTTGGAGCGTGTTGCTATTTGATCGAGTCTTAGGAGTCGCTCTGATACGTAACATGGGATGACGGGATTACGTTGTTATTTGACTACTTTATTTGTTTATTGTTACGTATCTTCATTTGTTGGACTTATGTTGTATGACCTCGTGTCGAGGAGAATTATATTGGAGAATTGATTTGTATTCCGCTGCTTACTTGAAAACTAAATAATATTGATTATTTTAATGAAATGTAGTGACTTAGTGTGATATCCCACTGTGTTGGAGAACTCTGATGAATTTCATGAATTGTTTCTATATATTTATTATATTACGCATACGGGGTAAAATGGGGTGTTACAATTGGTATCAGAGCAGGTCGGTCCGTCCGGGCAGTGTTGTAGTAGAGTCTGACTATAGAATGTTTATAGTCATGTGTGTGTTTGAATTGTCCAGTGTCGATCTTTGGTAAGGATTTTGGAGTGAACTTGATTTGTTTACCACTCAGCGAGTTGGATGTTATTTTAGGAATGAATTGGCTTGAGAGTAAGATGCGAGAGTCGTATCCGGAACCGTTCTCGTCAGGTACATTTTCGAGGACGAAAATATTTTAAGTGGGGGAGAGTTGTAACACCCCATTTAAATTATTCAGTCGCTTTGGTATTTTCTGTAAGGTGTAGTTGTGTGATGTCCTTAATTAAGGGTATGAGGTTAGGAGTAAGGGAGAGAGGTGACCTTAGACCAACTCCAATGGGAGTTCTTAAGGTGGGTTTGCCAACATGGCACCCATATTTGTTGTTTTCAAGATTGCCATGTTGTTGAACGGTTCTTAATTAAGCAACGGTTCTTCAACGGTTCTTATATTAAAATATTAATTTTATAATCTAAAAGCTATAATTTAATATAAAATTTTATTTATTATTTTAATTATCATATGAAAATTATAATTACAATATTAAAATATTAATTTTATAATATAAAAACTATATTTTAATTATAAGTTGTGGGACCCAACATGAGTTCTTCATAGTTGCACCATTGAAGTGAAAATTTAGTTAAGTTGCTTTAAACTGACGTGGCTTAATTGGTCCCACAAAGAACCCAAAAATGAGTTCATGGTTGGAGATGCTCTTAGTTGGGGTACTGTGGACCTAGATAGAGGAGTAAGTTAATTATGATATCGAGAGTATTATAGTGATTAATATTATTCCAATTATTATGAATAATAATGTTAATGAGATTATTATTATTATTATTATTATTATTATTATTATTATTATTATTATTATTATTATTATTATTATTATTATTATTATTCGTATTAATAATATTATTTGGTAGAATATTATTATTATTATTCATATTATTACTATTAGAAAGAATATTATTATTAGTGAGAGAATATTATTATTATTATTATTATTATTATTATTATTATTATTATTATTATTATTATTATTATTATTATTATAGGATTTAAATAATAAAATAAGAAATAAGGGATTAAAGGAAACAGAGAAGTTTTTTTGGGCAAAGAGAATTAGAACACGATAAACTGTCAGAGAAAGGTTTTGGGAGAAAAAGTGAGAAGAAGAACAAGGAGGAAGAGAAGGAGGCTAGGGCTGTCAATCATTCAAGATTCTTCAACGATTGAGCAATTAATCGAGGTAAGGGGGAGAATAGATTTCAATATGGGTGAATTAACATGATAGGTCCTTTCTCTCATAGGAATTATGTGTTCTTGAGGATATTTGATCTAATTTTTGTAGCATGATAAATTTCATAAAATTGTTGCTGTTCTTGAATGATTATAGTATGAGGAGTATTGTTTTTCATAGTTTTCTATGTATACCTTTCGGTATTTGTGGTGATGTAAGGTTTAGAGATTTGGGTTAATTGTGGGAAATAGGGAGGTAACCGTAAGAATCTGAGGTTATGACCAAATGGCCAAATGATATGTATCGTTGAATATTAATATAGGATAAACTTATGGAAAATTGAACCTTTGTGGCCAAAACCTTAGATCGTTATATGTCTACCCATATTATTTGATATTTGAAATTACGATGCCTTCAGAGCAATCGTAAGGAAATTGACGGTAGACCCTAGAGGTTAGTGGTTAGTATTCTTGACCCTTTGAGTGTAGAGATGAGAAATAATGATCTTTTCCTTCGTGGCCGAAATCTTGGATTGTTATATGTCTGACCCTGAAGGGTTAAATATTAGATAGTAAGTAATTTAAATGCCGTAGGGTGTAATTGAAGGAAAAATTGTGATATGTTGTCCTTATAGGAATAAGAATATTCAAATGTGAGTAACTCTGAAGTACTCAGAGTAATTGCAGGAAATAGTGTTTTATGTGTTGCGAATGTTGCCAGATGAGGATAATAAACCATAGAAGTTGTGTCGTTATTGCCGTATAATCTTAGGAATATTTTAGTGACGTTTTGGGTGCTTTGAGTAAGTGATTCGCAAGAATAATTGAGTGAAAACCAGTTCCGGAGCGTAACAACGTCTTTCTGTCCGTCACGACTGTTCATGTTTTCGGTCGAAATTGTTTTGGACGTAACTTTGGATCCGTAATTCCGTTTTGATCCCCGTTCGAAGCATTGGAAAGCTAATGAACAGAGCTATAACATAGGATAGATAATGGATTTATTTTCCGAATATTTTTATATCTAATTATGGTAATTCCCGAGAGGATTACGGTGAGACGATGGCTCACGTGGATCAAGATTGATCGTGAATTATGTATGATGTATTATATTGCATAGTCGTGTTGACATGCATTTAATATCATGTGTCTTGTGGAGATGGCTAGGTGGGAATCCATGATGGGTGCCTAGTTTCATCCGGACTTCATTGTGGAAGTCGTTGTGGAGATAAGTTGTAGTTCAGAGGAACGTATATACGACTTATCCAGATTCCGACGGGAATCAGGTTCTAGTTTGTACCGTATGAGATTGTGTTGGTACCACATGCATTGTGTCGAGTCAGTGAGTCACATTGCATTATTGTAATTGAGTGTGGGCTATGAATGCCAAGTGATTGAGGTGGCACGTGTATGTGCGTTATTTGTGCTTATTTTATGTGTGGTGTGTAACTACTCCTTAGCATGTGTATTTCACCGTTTATTTATTGAATGTAGTTCTCACCCCCTTTTTGTTGTTGTGTCTATGCTCTCTTGGAAGTACAGGTGACCAGGTACCTGAGTAGTGCTTGGAGCGTGTTGCTATTTGATCGAGTCTTAGGAGTCGCTCTGATACGTAACATGGGATGACGGGATTACGTTGTTATTTGACTACTTTATTTGTTTATTGTTACGTATCTTCATTTGTTGGACTTATGTTGTATGACCTCGTGTCGAGGAGAATTATATTGGAGAATTGATTTGTATTCCGCTGCTTACTTGAAAACTAAATAATATTGATTATTTTAATGAAATGTAGTGACTTAGTGTGATATCCCACTGTGTTGGAGAACTCTGATGAATTTCATGAATTGTTTCTATATATTTATTATATTACGCATACGGGGTAAAATGGGTTGTTACAATTGGTATCAGAGCAGGTCGGTCCGTCCGGGCAGTGTTGTAGTAGAGTCTGACTATAGAATGTTTATAGTCATGTGTGTGTTTGAATTGTCCAGTGTCGATCTTTGGTAAGGATTTTGGAGTGAACTTGATTTGTTTACCACTCAGCGAGTTGGATGTTATTTTAGGAATGAATTGACTTGAGAGTAAGATGCGAGAGTCGTATCCGGAACCGTTCTCGTCAGGTACATTTTCGAGGACGAAAATATTTTAAGTGGGGGAGAGTTGTAACACCCCATTTAAATTATTCAGTCGCTTTGGTATTTTCTGTAAGGTGTAGTTGTGTGGTGTCCTTAATTAAGGGTATGAGGTTAGGAGTAAGGGAGAGAGGTGACCTTAGTTGGGGTACTGTGGACCTAGATAGAGGAGTAAGTTAATTATGATATCGAGAGTATTATAGTGATTAATATTATTCCAATTATTATTAATAATAATGTTAATGAGATTATTATTATTATTATTATTATTATTATTATTATTATTATTATTATTATTATTATTATTATTATTATTATTATTATTATTATTATTATTATTCGTATTAATAATATTATTTGGTGGAATATTATTATTATTATTCATATTATTACTATTAGAAAGAATATTATTATTAGTGAGAGAATAATAATATTATTATTATTATTATTATTTTTATTATTATTATTATAGGATTTAAATAATAAAATAAGAAATAAGGGATTAAAGGAAATAGAGAAGTTTTTTTGGGCAAAGAGAATTAGAACACGATAAACTGTCAGAGAAAGGTTTTGGGAGAAAAAGTGAGAAGAAGAACAAGGAGGAAGAGAAGGAGGCTAGGGCTGTCAATCATTCAAGATTCTTCAACGATTGAGCAATTAATCGAGGTAAGGGGGAGAATAGATTTCAATATGGGTGAATTAACATGATAGGTCCTGTCTCTCATAGGAATTATGTGTTCTTGAGGATATTTGATCTAATTTTCGTAGCATGATAAATTTCATAAAATTGTTGCTGTTCTTGAATGATTATAGTATGGGGAGTATTGTTTTTCATAGTTTTCTATGTATACCTTTCGGTATTTGTGGTGATGTAAGGTTTAGAGATTTGGGTTAATTGTGGGAAATAGGGAGGTAACCGTAAGAATCTGAGGTTATGACCAAATGGCCAAATGATATGTATCGTTGAATATTAATATAGGATAAACTTATGGAAAATTGAACCTTTGTGGCCAAAACCTTAGATCGTTATATGTCTACCCATATTATTTGATATTTGAAATTATGATGCCTTCGGAGCAATTGTAAGGAAATTGACGGTAGACCCTAGAGGTTAGTGGTTAGTATTCTTGACCCTTTGAGTGTAGAGATGAGAAATAATGATCTTTTCCTTCGTGGCCGAAATCTTGGATTGTTATATGTCTGACCCAGAAGGGTTAAATATTAGATAGTAAGTAATTTAAATGCCGTAGGGTGTAATTGAAGGAAAAATTGTGATAAGTTGTCCTTATAGGAATAAGAATATTCAAATGTGAGTAACTCTGAAGTACTCAGAGTAATTGCAGGAAATAGTGTTTTATGTGTTGCAAATGTTGCCAGATGAGCATAATAAACCATAGAAGTTGTGTCGTTATTGCCGTATAATCTTAGGAATATTTTAGTGACGTTTTGGGTGCTTTGAGTAAGTGATTCGCAAGAATAATTGAGTGAAAACCAGTTCCGGAGCGTAACAACGTCTTTCTGTCCGTCACGACTATTCATGTTTTCGGTCGAAATTGTTTTGGACGTAACTTTGGATCCGTAATTCCGTTTTGATCCCCGCTCGAAGCATTGGAAAGCTAATGAACAGAGCTATAACATAGGATAGATAATGGATTTATTTTCCCAATATTTTTATATCTAATTATGGTGATTCCCGAGAGGATTACGGTGAGACGATGGCTAACGTGGATCAAGATTGATCGTGAATTATGTATGATGTATTATATTGCATTGTCGTGTTGACATGCATTTAATATCTCGTGTCTTGTGGAGATGGCTAGGTGGGAATCCATGATGGGTGCCTAGTTTCATCCGGACTTCATTGTGGAAGTCGTTGTGGAGATAAGTTGTAGTTCAGAGGAACGTATATACGACTTATCCAGATTCCGACGGGAATCAGGTTCTAGTTTGTACCGTATGAGATTGTGTTGGTACCACATGCATTGTGTCGAGTCAGTGAGTCACATTGCATTATTGTAATTGAGTGTGGGCTATGAATGCCAAGTGATTGAGGTGGCACGTGTATGTGCGTTATTTGTGCTTATTTTATGTGTGGTGTGTAACTACTCCTTAGCATGTGTATTTCACCGTTTATTTATTGAATGTAGTTCTCACCCCCTTTTTGTTGTTGTGTCTATGCTCTCTTGGAAGTACAGGTGACCAGGTACCTGAGTAGTGCTTGGAGCGTGTTGCTATTTGATCGAGTCTTAGGAGTCGCTCTGATACGTAACATGGGATGACGGGATTACGTTGTTATTTGACTACTTTATTTGTTTATTGTTACGTATCTTCATTTGTTGGACTTATGTTGTATGACCTCGTGTCGAGGAGAATTATATTGGAGAATTGATTTGTATTCCGCTGCTTACTTGAAAACTAAATAATATTGATTATTTTAATGAAATATAGTGACTTAGTGTGATATCCCACTGTGTTGGAGAACTCTGATGAATTTCATGAATTGTTTCTATATATTTATTATATTACGCATACCGGGTAAAATGGGGTGTTACAATTGGTATCAGAGCAGGTCGGTCCGTCCGGGCAGTGTTGTAGTAGAGTCTGACTATAGAATGTTTATAGTCATGTGTGTGTTTGAATTGTCCAGTGTCGATCTTTGGTAAGGATTTTGGAGTGAACTTGATTTGTTTACCACTCAGCGAGTTGGATGTTATTTTAGGAATGAATTGGCTTGAGGGTAAGATGCGAGAGTCGTATCCGGAACCGTTCTCGTCAGGTACATTTTCGAGGACGAAAATATTTTAAGTGGGGGAGAGTTGTAACACCCCATTTAAATTATTCAGTCGCTTTGGTATTTTCTGTAAGGTGTAGTTATGTGGTGTCCTTAATTAAGTTTATGAGTAGGAGTAAGGGAGAGAGGTGACCTTAGTTGGGGTACTGTGGACCTAGATAGAGGAGTAAGTTAATTATGATATCGAGAGTATTATAGTGATTAATATTATTCCAATTATTATTAATAATAATGTTAATGAGATTATTATTATTATTATTATTATTATTATTATTATTATTATTATTCGTATTAATAATATTATTCGGTGGAATATTATTATTATTATTCATATTATTACTATTAGTATGAATATTATTATTAGTGAGAGAATAATATTATTATTATTATTATTATTATTATTATTATTATTATTATTATTATTATTATTATTATTATTATTATTATTATAGGATTTAAATAATAAAATAAGAAATAAGGGATTAAAGGAAATAGAGAAGTTTTTTTGGGGAAAGAGAATTAGAACACGATAAACTTTCAGAGAAAGGTTTTGGGAGAAAAAGTGAGAAGAAGAACAAGGAGGAAGAGAAGGAGGCTAGGGCTGTCAATCATTCAAGATTCTTCAACGATTGAGCAATTAATCGAGGTAAGGGGGAGAATAAATTTCAATATGGGTGAATTAACATGAGAGGTCCTTTCTCTCATAGGAATTATGTGTTCTTGAGGATATTTGATCTAATTTTCGTAGCATGATAAATTTCATAAAATTGTTGCTGTTCTTGAATGATTATAGTATGAGGAGTATTGTTTTTCATAGTTTTCTATGTATACCTTTCAGTATATTGTGGTGATGTAAGGTTTAGAGATTTGGGTTAATTGTGGGAAATAGGGAGCTAACCGTAAGAATCTGAGGTTATGACCAAATGGCCAAATGAATTGTATCGTTGAATATTAATATAGGATAAACTTATGGAAAATTGAACCTTTGTGGCCAAAACCTTAGATCGTTATATGTCTACCCATATTATTTGATATTTGAAATTACGATGCCTTCGGAGCAATTGTAAGGAAATTCACGGTAGACCCTAGAGGTTAGTGGTTAGTATTCTTGATCCTTTGAGTGTAGAGATGAGAAATAATGATCTTTTCCTTCGTGACCGAAATCTTGGATTGTTATATGTCTGACCCTGAAGGGTTAAATATTAGATAGTAAGTAACTTAAATGCCGTAGGGTGTAATTGAAGCAAAAATTGTGATATGTTGTCCTTATAGGAATAAGAATATTCAAATGTGAGTAACTCTGAAGTACTCAGAGTAATTGCAGAAAATAGTGTTTTATGTGTTGCAAATGTTGCCAGATGAGCATAATAAACCATAGAAGTTGTGTCGTTATTGCCGTATAATCTTAGGAATGTTTTAGTGACGTTTTGGGTGCTTTGAGTAAGTGATTCGCAAGAATAATTGAGTGAAAACCAGTTCCGGAGCGTAACAGCGTCTTTCTGTCCGTCACGACTGTTCATGTTTTCGGTCGAAATTGTTTTGGACGTAACTTTGGATCCGTAATTCCGTTTTGATCCCCGTTCAAAGCATTGGAAAGCTAATGAACAGAGCTATAACATAGGATAGATAATGGATTTATTTTCCCAATATTTTTATATCTAATTATGGTAATTCCCGAGAGGATTACGGTGAGACGATGGCTCACGTGGATCAAGATTGATCGTGAATTATGTATGATGTATTATATTGCATACTCGTGTTGACATGCATTTCATATCATGTGTCTTGTGGAGATGGCTAGGTGAGAATCCATGATGGGTGCCTAGTTTCATCGGGACTTCATTGTGGAAGTCGTTGTGGAGATAAGTTGTAGTTCAGAGGAACGTATATACGACTTATCCAGATTCCGACGGGAATCAGGTTCTAGTGTGTACCGTATGAGATTGTGTTGGTACCACATGCATTGTGTCGAGTCAGTGAGTCACATTGCATTATTGTAATTGAGTGTGGGCTATGAATGCAAAGTGATTGAGGTGGCACGTGTATGTGCGTTATTTGTGCTTATTTTATGTGTGGTGTGTAACTACTCCTTAGCATGTGTATTTCACCGTTTATTTATTGAATGTAGTTCTCACCCCCTTTTTGTTGTTGTGTCTGTGCTCTCTTGGAAGTACAGGTGACCAGGTACCTGAGTAGTGCTTGGAGCGTGTTGCTATTTGATCGAGTCTTAGGAGTCGCTCTGATACGTAACATGGGATGACAGGATTACGTTGTTATTTGACTACTTTATTTGTTTATTGTTACGTATCTTCATTTGTTGGACTTATGTTGTATGACCTCGTGTCGAGGAGAATTATATTGGAGAATTGATTTGTATTCCGCTGCTTACTTGAAAACTAAATAATATTGATTATTTTAATGAAATGAAGTGACTTAGTGTGATATCCCACTGTGTTGGAGAACTCTGATGAATTTCATGAATTGTTTCTATATATTTATTATATTACGCATACAGGGTAAAATGGGGTGTTACAATTGGTATCAGAGCAGGTCGGTCCGTCCGGGCAGTGTTGTAGTAGAGTCTGACTATAGAATGTTTATAGTCATGTGTGTGTTTGAATTGTCCAGTGTCGATCTTTGGTAAAGATTTTGGAGTGAACCTGATTTGTTTACCACTCAGCGAGTTGGATGTTATTTTAGGAATGAATTGGCTTGAGAGTAAGATGCGAGAGTCGTATCCGAAACCGTTCTCATCAGGTTCATTTTCGAGGACGAAAATATTTTAAGTGGGGAGAGTTGTAACACCCCATTTAAATTATTCAGTCGCTTTGGTATTTTCTGTAAGGTGTAGTTGTGTGGTGTCCTTAATTAAGGGTATGAGGTTAGGAGTAAGGGAGAGAGGTGACCTTAGTTGGGGTACTGTGGACCTAGATAAAGGAGTAAGTTAATTATGATATCGAGAGTATTATAGTGATTAATATTATTCCAATTATTATTAATAATAATGTTAGTGAGATTATTATTATTATTATTATTCGTATTAATAATATTATTTGGTGGAATATTATTATTGTTCATATTATTACTATTAGTATGAATATTATTATTAGTGGGAGAATAATATTAGTATTATTATTATTATTATAGGATTTAAATAATAAAATAAGAAGTAAGAGATTAAAGGAAATAGAGGAGTTTTTTTGGGGAAAGAGAATTAGAACACGATAAACTGTCAGAGAAAGGTTTTGGGAGAAAAAGTGAGAAGAAGAACAAGGAGGAAGAGAAGGAGGCTAGGGCTGTCAATCATTCAAGATTCTTCAATGATTGAGCAATTAATCGAGGTTAGGGGGAGAATGAATTTCAATATGGGTGAATTAACATGAGAGGGTAGTGAGAGGTCCTTTCTCTCATAGGAATTATGTGTTCTTGAGGATATTTGATCTAATTTTCGTAGCATAATAAATTTCATAAAATTGTTGCTGTTCTTGAATGATTATTGTATGGGGAGTATTGCTTTTCATAGTTTTCTATGTATACCTTTCGGTATGTTATGGTGATGTAAGGTTTAGAGATTTAGGTTAATTGTGGGAAATAGGGAAGTAACCGTAAGAATCTGAGGTTATGACCAAATGGCCAAATGATATTTATCGTTGAATATTAATATAGAAAAAACTTATGGAAAATTGAACCTTTGTGGCCAAAACCTTAGATCGTTATATGTCTACCCAGATTATTTGATATTTGATATTATGATGCCTTCGGAGCAATTGAAAGGAAATTGACGGTAGACCCTAGAGGTTAGTGGTTAGTATTCTTGACCCTTTGAGTGTAGAGATGAGAAATAATGATCTTTTCCTTCGTGGCCGAAACCTTGGATTGTTATATGTCTGACCCTGAAGGGTTAAATATTAGATAGTAAGTAACTTAAATGCCGTAGGGTGTAATTGAAGGAAAAATTGTGATATGTTGTTCTTATAGGAATTAGAATATTCAAATGTGAGTAACTCTGAAGTACTCAGAGTAATTGCAGAAAATAGTGTTTTATGTGTTGCAAATGTTGCCAGATGAGCATAATAAACCATAGAAGTTGTGCCGTTATTGCCGTATAACCTTAGGAATGTTTTAGTGATGTTTTGGGTGTTTTAAGCAAGTGATTCGCAAGAATAATTGAGTGAAAACCAGTTCCGGAGCGTAACAGCGTCTTTCTGTCCGTCACGACTGTTCATGTTTTCGGTCGAAATTGTTTTGGACGTAACTTTGGATCCGTAAGTCCGTTTTGATCCCCGTTCGAAGCATTGGAAAGCTAATGAACAGAGCTATAACATAGGATAGGTAATGGATTTATTTTCCCAATATTTTTATATCTAATTATGGTAATTCCCGAGAGGATTAAGGTGAGACGATGGCTCACGTGGATCAAGATTGATCGTGAATTATGTATGATGTATTATATTGCATAGTCGTGTTGACAGGCATTTCATATCATGTGTCTTGTGGAGATGGCTAGGTGGGAATCCATGATGGGTGCCTAGTTTCATCCGGACTTCATTGTGGAAGTCGTTGTGGAGATAAGTTGTAGTTCAGAGGAACGTATATACGACTTATCCAGATTCCGACGGGAATCGGGTTCTAGTGTGAACCGTATGATATTGTGTTGGTACCACATGCATTGTGTCGAGTCAGTGAGTCACATTGCATTATTTTAATTGAGTGTGGGCTATGAATGCCAAGTGATTGAGGTGGCACGTGTATGTTCGTTATTTGTGCTTATTTTATGTGTGGTGTGTAACTACTCCTTAGCATGTGTATTTCACCGTATATTTATTGAATGTAGTTCTCACCCCCTTTTTGTTGTTGTGTCTGTGCTCTCTTGGAAGTACAGGTGACCAGGTACCTGAGTAGTGCTTGGAGTGTGTTGCTATTTGATCGAGTCTTAGGAGTCGCTCTGATACGTAACATGGGATGACGGGATTACGTTGTTATTTGACTACTTTATTTGTTTATTATTACGTATTTTCTTTTGTTGGACTTATGTTGTATGACCTAGTGTCGAGGAGAATTATATTGGAGAATTGATTTGTATTCCGCTGCTTACTTGAAAACTAAATAATATTGATTATTTTAATGAAATGAAGTGACTTAGTGTGATATCCCACTGTGTTGGAGAACTCTGATGAATTTCATGAATTGTTTCTATATATTTATTATATTACGCATACGGGGTAAAATGGGGTGTTACAATTGGTATCAGAGCAGGTCGGTCCGTACGGGCAGTGTTGTAGTAGAGTCTGACTATAGAATGTTTATAGTCATGTGTGTGTTTGAATTGTCCAGTGTCGATCTTTGGTAAGGATTTTCGAGTGAACTTGATTTGTTTACCACTCAACAAGTTGGATGTTATTTTAGGAATAAATTGGCTTGATAGTAAGATGCGAGAGTCGTATCCGGAACCGTTCTCATCAGGTACATTTTCGTGGACGAAAAAATTTAAGTGGGGGAGAGTTGTAACACCCCATTTAAATTATTCAGTCGCTTTGGTATTTTCTGTAAGGTGTAGTTGTGTGGTGTCCTTAATTAAGGGTATGAGGTTAGGAGTAAGGGAGAGAGGTGACCTTAGTTGGGGTACTGTGGACCTAGATAAAGAAGTAAGTTAATTATGATATCGAGAGTATTATAGTGATTAATATTATTCCAATTATTATTAATAATAATGTTAATGAGATTATTATTATTATTATTATTATTATTATTATTATTATTATTATTATTATTATTATTCGTATTAATAATATTATTTGGTGGAATATTATTATTATTATTCATATTATTACTATTAGTATGAATATTATTATTAGTGAGAGAATAATATTATTATTATTATTATTATTATTATTATTATTATTATTATTATTATTATTATTATTATTATTATAGGATTTAAATAATAAAATAAGAAATAAGGGATTAAAGGAAATAGAGAAGTTTTTTTGGGGAAAGAGAATTAGAACACGATAAATTGTCAGAGAAAGGTTTTGGGAGAAAAAGTGAGAAGAAGAACAAGGAGGAAGAGAAGGAGGCTAGGGCTGTCAATCATTCAAGATTCTTCAACGATTGAGCAATTAATCGAGGTAAGGGGGAGAATGGATTTCAATATGGGTGAATTAACATGAGAGGTCCTTTCTCTCATAGGAATTATGTGTTCTTGAGGATATTTGATCTAATTTTCGTAGCATGATAAATTCCATAAAATTGTTGCTGTTCTTGAATGATTATAGTATGGGGAGTATTGTTTTTCATAGTTTTCTATGTATACCTTTCGGTATGTTGTGGTGATGTAAGGTATAGAGATTTGGGTTAATTGTGGGAAATAGGGAGGTAACCGTAAGAATCTGAGGTTATGACCAAATGGCCAAATGATATGTATCGTTGAATATTAATATAGGATAAACTTATGGAAAATTGAACCTTTGCGGTCAAAACCTTAGATCGTTATATGTCTACCCATATTATTTGATATTTGAAATTACGATGCCTTCGGAGCAATTGTAAGGAAATTGACGGTAGACCCTAGAGGTTAGTGGTTAGTATTCTTGACCCTTTGAGTGTAGAGATGAGAAATAATGATCTTTTCCTTCGTGGCCGAAATCTTGGATTGTTATATGTCTGACCCTGAAGGGTTAAATATTAGATAGTAAGTAACTTAAATGCCGTAGGGTGTAATTGAAGGAAAAATTGTGATATGTTGTCCTTATAGGAATAAGAATATTCAAATGTGAGTAACTCTGAAGTACTCAGAGTAATTGCAGGAAATAGTGTTTTATGTGTTGCAAATGTTGCCAGATGAGCATAATAAACCATAGAAGTTGTGTCGTTATTGCCGTATAATCTTAGGAATGTTTTAGTGACGTTTTGGGTGCTTTGAGTAAGTGATTCGCAAGAATAATTGAGTGAAAACCAGTTCCGGAGCGTAACAGCGTCTTTCTGTCCGTCACGACTGTTCATGTTTTCGGTCGAAATTGTTTTGGACGTAACTTTGGATCCGTAATTCCGTTTTGATCCCCGTTCGAAGCATTGGAAAGCTAATGAACAGAGCTATAACATAGGATAGATAATGGATTTATTTTCCCAATATTTTAATATCTAATTATGGTAATTCCCGAGAGGATTACGGTGAGACGATGGCTCACGTGGATCAAGATTGATCGTGAATTATGTATCATGTATTATATTGCATAGTCGTGTTGACATGCATTTAATATCTCGTGTCTTGTGGAGATGGCTAGGTGGGAATCCATGATGGGTGCCTAGTTCCATCCGGACTTCATTGTGGAAGTCGTTGTGGAGATAAGTTGTAGTTCAGAGGAACGTATATACGACTTATCCAGATTCTGACGGGAATCAGGTTCTAGTGTGTACCGTATGAGATTGTGTTGGTACCACATGCATTGTGTCGAGTCAGTGAGTCACATTGCATTATTGTAATTGAGTGTGGGCTATGAATGCCAAGTGATTGAGGTGGCACGTGTATGTGCGTTATTTGTGCTTATTTTATGTGTGGTGTGTAACTACTCCTTAGCATGTGTATTTCATCGTTTATTTATTGAATGTAGTTCTCACCCCCTTTTTGTTGTTGTGTCTGTTCTCTCTTAGAAGTACAGGTGACCAGGTACCTGAGTAGTGCTTGGAGCATGTTGCTATTTGATCGAGTCTTAGGAGTCGCTCTAATACATAACATGGGATGACGAGATTACGTTGTTATTTGACTACTTTATTTGTTTATTGTTACGTATCTTCATTTGTTGGACTTATGTTGTATGACCTCGTGTCGAGGAGAATTATATTGGAGAATTGATTTGTATTCCGCTGCTTACTTGAAAACTAAATAATATTGATTATTTTAATGAAATGAAGTGACATAGTGTGATATCCCATTGTGTTGGAGAACTCTGATGAATTTCATGAATTGTTTCTATATATTTATTATATTACGCATACGGGGTAAAATGGGGTGTTACAATTGGTATCAGAGCAGGTCGGTCCGTCCGGGCAGTGTTGTAGTAGAGTCTGACTATAGAATGTTTATAGTCATGTGTGTGTTTGAATTGTCCAGTGTCGATCTTTGGTAAGGATTTTGGAGTGAACTTGATTTGTTTACCACTGAGCGAGTTGGATGTTATTTTAAGAATGAATTGGCTTGAGAGTAAGATGCGAGAGTCGTATCCGGAACCGTTCTCATCAGGTACATTTTCGAGGACGAAAATATTTTAAGTGGGGAGAGTTGTAACACCCCATTTAAATTATTCAGTCGCTTTGGTATTTTCTATAAGGTGTAGTTGTGTGGTGTCCTTAATTAAGGGTATGAGGTTAGGAGTAAGGGAGAGAGGTGACCTTAGTTGGGGTACTGTGGACCTAGATAAAGGAGTAAGTTAATTATGATATCGAGAGTATTATAGTGATTAATATTATTCCAATTATTATTAATAATAATGTTAATGAGATTATTATTATTATTATTATTATTATTATTATTATTATTATTATTATTATTATTATTATTATTATTATTATTATTATTCGTATTAATAATATTATTTGGTGGAATATTATTATTATTCATATTATTACTATTAGTATGAATATTATTATTAGTGGGAGAATAATATTAGTATTATTATTATTATTATTATTATTATAGGATTTAAATAATAAAATAAGAAATAAGAGATTAAAGGAAATATAGGAGTTTTTTTGGGGAAAGAGAATTAGAACACGATAAACTGTCAGAGAAAGGTTTTGGGAGAAAAAGTGAGAAGAAGAACAAGGAGGAAGAGAAGGAGGCTAGGGCTGTCAATCATTCAAGATTCTTCAACGATTGAGCAATTAATCGAGGTTAGGGGGAGAATGAATTTCAATATGGGTGAATTAACATGAGAGGGTAGTGAGAGGTCCTTTCTCTCATAGGAATTATGTGTTCTTGAGGATATTTGATCTAATTTTCGTAGCATGATAAATTCCATAAACTTGTTGCTGTTCTTGAATGATTATAGTATGGGGAGTATTGTTTTTCATAGTTTTCTATGTATACCTTTCGGTATGTTGTGGTGATGTAAGGTTTAGAGATTTGGGTTAATTGTGGGAAATAGGGAGGTAACCGTAAGAATCTGAGGTTATGACCAAATGGCCAAATGATATGTATCGTTGAATATTAATATAGGATAAACTTATGGAAAATTGAACCTTTGCGGCCAAAACCTTAGATCGTTATATGTCTACCCATATTATTTGATATTTGAAATTACGATGCCTTCGGAGCAATTGTAAGGAAATTGACGGTAGACCCTAGAGGTTAGTGGTTAGTATTCTCTACCCTTTGAGTGTAGAGATGAGAAATAATGATCTTTTCCTTCGTGGCCGAAATCTTGGATTGTTATATGTCTGACCCTGAAGGGTTAAATATTAGATAGTAAGTAACTTAAATGCCGTAGGGTGTAATTGAAGGAAAAATTGTGATATGTTGTCCTTATAGGAATAAGAATATTCAAATGTGAGTAACTCTGAAGTACTCAGAGTAATTGCAGGAAATAGTGTTTTATGTGTTGCAAATGTTGCCAGATGAGCATAATAAACCATAGAAGTTGTGTTGTTATTGCCGTATAATCTTAGGAATGTTTTAGTGACGTTTTGGGTGCTTTGAGTAAGTGATTCGCAAGAATAATTGAGTGAAAACCAGTTCCGGAGCGTAACAGTGTCTTTCTGTCCGTCACGACTGTTCATGTTTTCGGTCGAAATTGTTTTGGACGTAACTTTGGATCCGTAATTCCGTTTTGATCCCCGTTCGAAGCATTGGAAAGCTAATGAACAGAGCTATAACATAGGATAGATAATGGATTTATTTTCCCAATATTTTTATATCTAATTATGGTAATTCCCGAGAGGATTCCGGTGAGACGATGGCTCACGTGGATCAAGATTGATCGTGAATTATGTATCATGTATTATATTGCATAGTCGTGTTGACATGCATTTCATATCATGTGTCTTGTGGAGATGGCTAGGTGGGAATCCATGATGGGTGCCTAGTTTCATCCGGACTTCATTGTGGAAGTCGTTGTGGAGATAAGTTGTAGTTCAGAGGAACGTATATACGACTTATCCAGATTCCGACGGGAATCAGGTTCTAGTGTGTACCGTATGAGATTGTGTTGGTACCACATGCATTGTGTCGAGTCAGTGAGTCACATTGCATTATTGTAATTGAGTGTGGGCTATGAATGCCAAGTGATTGAGGTGGCACGTGTATGTGTGTTATTTGTGCTTATTTTATGTGTGGTGTGTAACTACTCCTTAGCATGTGTATTTCACCGTTTATTTATTGAATGTAGTTCTCACCCCCTTTTTGTTGTTGTGTCTGTGCTCTCTTAGAAGTACAGGTGACCAGGTACCTGAGTAGTGCTTGGAGCGTGTTGCTATTTGATCGAGTCTTAGGAGTCGCTCTGATACATAATATCGGATGTCGGGATTACGTTGTTATTTGACTACTTTATTTGTTTATTGTTACGTATCTTCATTTGTTGGACTTATGTTGTATGAACTCGTGTCGAGGAGAATTATATTGGAGAATTGATTTGTATTCCGCTGCTTACTTGTAAACTAAATAATATTGATTATTTTAATGAAATGAAGTGACTTAGTGTGATATCCCATTGTGTTGGAGAACTCTGATGAATTTCATGAATTGTTTCTATATATTTATTATATTACGCATACGGGGTAAAATGGGGTGTTACAATTGGTATCAGAGCAGGTCGGTCCGTCCGGGCAGTGTTGTAGTAGAGTCTGACTATAGAATGTTTATAGTCATGTGTGTGTTTGAATTGTCCAGTGTCGATCTTTGGTAAGGATTTTGGAGTGAACTTGATTTGTTTACCACTGAGCGAGTTGGATGTTATTTTAAGAATGAATTGGCTTGAGAGTAAGATGCGAGAGTCGTATCCGGAACCGTTCTCATCAGGTACATTTTCGAGGACGAAAATATTTTAAGTGGGGAGAGTTGTAACACCCCATTTAAATTATTCAGTCGCTTTGGTATTTTCTATAAGGTGTAGTTGTGTGGTGTCCTTAATTAAGGGTATGAGGTTAGGAGTAAGGGAGAGAGGTGACCTTAGTTGGGGTACTGTGGACCTAGATAAATGAGTAAGTTAATTATGATATCGAGAGTATTATAGTGATTAATATTATTCCAATTATTATTAATAATAATGTTAATGAGATTATTATTATTATTATTATTATTATTATTATTATTATTATTATTATTATTATTATTATTATTATTAATAATATTATTTGGTGGAATATTATTATTATTCATATTATTACTATTAGTATGAATATTATTATTAGTGGGAGAATAATATTAGTATTATTATTATTATTATTATTATTATAGGATTTAAATAATAAAATAAGAAATAAGAGATTAAAGGAAATATAGGAGTTTTTTTGGGGAAAGAGAATTAGAACACGATAAACTGTCAGAGAAAGGTTTTGGGAGAAAAAGTGAGAAGAAGAACAAGGAGGAAGAGAAGGAGGCTAGGGCTGTCAATCATTCAAGATTCTTCAACGATTGAGCAATTAATCGAGGTTAGGGGGAGAATGAATTTCAATATGGGTGAATTAACATGAGAGGGTAGTGAGAGGTCCTTTCTCTCATAGGAATTATGTGTTCTTGAGGATATTTGATCTAATTTTCGTAGCATGATAAATTCCATAAACTTGTTGCTGTTCTTGAATGATTATAGTATGGGGAGTATTGTTTTTCATAGTTTTCTATGTATACCTTTCGGTATGTTGTGGTGATGTAAGGTTTAGAGATTTGGGTTAATTGTGGGAAATAGGGAGGTAACCGTAAGAATCTGAGGTTATGACCAAATGGCCAAATGATATGTATCGTTGAATATTAATATAGGATAAACTTATGGAAAATTGAACCTTTGCGGCCAAAACCTTAGATCGTTATATGTCTACCCATATTATTTGATATTTGAAATTACGATGCCTTCGGAGCAATTGTAAGGAAATTGACGGTAGACCCTAGAGGTTAGTGGTTAGTATTCTCTACCCTTTGAGTGTAGAGATGAGAAATAATGATCTTTTCCTTCGTGGCCGAAATCTTGGATTGTTATATGTCTGACCCTGAAGGGTTAAATATTAGATAGTAAGTAACTTAAATGCCGTAGGGTGTAATTGAAGGAAAAATTGTGATATGTTGTCCTTATAGGAATAAGAATATTCAAATGTGAGTAACTCTGAAGTACTCAGAGTAATTGCAGGAAATAGTGTTTTATGTGTTGCAAATGTTGCCAGATGAGCATAATAAACCATAGAAGTTGTGTTGTTATTGCCGTATAATCTTAGGAATGTTTTAGTGACGTTTTGGGTGCTTTGAGTAAGTGATTCGCAAGAATAATTGAGTGAAAACCAGTTCCGGAGCGTAACAGTGTCTTTCTGTCCGTCACGACTGTTCATGTTTTCGGTCGAAATTGTTTTGGACGTAACTTTGGATCCGTAATTCCGTTTTGATCCCCGTTCGAAGCATTGGAAAGCTAATGAACAGAGCTATAACATAGGATAGATAATGGATTTATTTTCCCAATATTTTTATATCTAATTATGGTAATTCCCGAGAGGATTCCGGTGAGACGATGGCTCACGTGGATCAAGATTGATCGTGAATTATGTATCATGTATTATATTGCATAGTCGTGTTGACATGCATTTCATATCATGTGTCTTGTGGAGATGGCTAGGTGGGAATCCATGATGGGTGCCTAGTTTCATCCGGACTTCATTGTGGAAGTCGTTGTGGAGATAAGTTGTAGTTCAGAGGAACGTATATACGACTTATCCAGATTCCGACGGGAATCAGGTTCTAGTGTGTACCGTATGAGATTGTGTTGGTACCACATGCATTGTGTCGAGTCAGTGAGTCACATTGCATTATTGTAATTGAGTGTGGGCTATGAATGCCAAGTGATTGAGGTGGCACGTGTATGTGTGTTATTTGTGCTTATTTTATGTGTGGTGTGTAACTACTCCTTAGCATGTGTATTTCACCGTTTATTTATTGAATGTAGTTCTCACCCCCTTTTTGTTGTTGTGTCTGTGCTCTCTTAGAAGTACAGGTGACCAGGTACCTGAGTAGTGCTTGGAGCGTGTTGCTATTTGATCGAGTCTTAGGAGTCGCTCTGATACATAATATCGGATGTCGGGATTACGTTGTTATTTGACTACTTTATTTGTTTATTGTTACGTATCTTCATTTGTTGGACTTATGTTGTATGAACTCGTGTCGAGGAGAATTATATTGGAGAATTGATTTGTATTCCGCTGCTTACTTGTAAACTAAATAATATTGATTATTTTAATGAAATGAAGTGACTTAGTGTGATATCCCATTGTGTTGGAGAACTCTGATGAATTTCATGAATTGTTTCTATATATTTATTATATTACGCATACGGGGTAAAATGGGGTGTTACAATTGGTATCAGAGCAGGTCGGTCCGTCCGGGCAGTGTTGTAGTAGAGTCTGACTATATAATGTTTATAGTCATGTGTGTGTTTGAATTGTCCAGTGTCGATCTTTGGTAAGGATTTTGGAGTGAACTTGATTTGTTTACCACTCAGCGAGTTGGATGTTATTTTAAGAATGAATTGGCTTGAGAGTAAGATGCGAGAGTCGTATCCGGAACCGTTCTCATCAGGTACATTTTCGAGGACGAAAATATTTTAAGTGGGGAGAGTTGTAACACCCCATTTAAATTATTCAGTCGCTTTGGTATTTTCTGTAAGGTGTAGTTGTGTGGTGTCCTTAATTAAGGATATGAGGTTAGGAGTAAGGGAGAGATGTGACCTTAGTTGGGGTACTGTGGACCTAGATAAAGGAGTAAGTTAATTATGATATCGAGAGTATTATAGTGATTAATATTATTCCAATTATTATTAATAATAATGTTAATGAGATTATTATTATTATTATTATCATTATTCGTATTAATAATATTATTTGGTGGAATATTATTATTATTCATATTATTACTATTAGTATGAATATTATTATTAGTGGGAGAATAATATTAGTATTATTATTATTATTATTATTATTATTATAGGATTTAAATAATAAAATAAGAAATAAGAGATTAAAGGAAATATAGGAGTTTTTTTGGGGAAAGAGAATTAGAACACGATAAACTGTTAGAGAAAGGTTTTGGGAGAAAAAGTGAGAAGAAGAACAAGGAGGAAGAGAAGGAGGCTAGGGCT
Organism: Lathyrus sativus; assembly: GCA_963859935.3. NCBI lineage: Eukaryota > Viridiplantae > Streptophyta > Magnoliopsida > Fabales > Fabaceae > Lathyrus > Lathyrus sativus. The sequence goes on from OZ012737.1 coordinate 428,787,010, forward strand.
GTCAATCATTCAAGATTCTTCAACGATTGAGCAATTAATCGAGGTTAGGGGGAGAATGAATTTCAATATGGGTGAATTAACATGAGAGGGTAGTGAGAGGTCCTTTCTCTCATAGGAATTATGTGTTCTTGAGGATATTTGATCTAATTTTCGTAGCATGATAAATTTCATAAAATTGTTGCTGTTCTTGAATGATTATTGTATGGGGAGTATTGCTTTTCATAGTTTTCTATGTATACCTTTCGGTATGTTATGGTGATGTAAGGTTTAGAGATTTAGGTTAATTGTGGGAAATAGGAAGGTAACCGTAAGAATCTGAGGTTATGACCAAATGGCCAAATGATATTTATCGTTGAATATTAATATAGAAAAAACTTATGGAAAATTGAACCTTTGTGGCCAAAACCTTAGATCGTTATATGTCTACCCATATTATTTGATATTTGAAATTACGATGCCTTCGAAGCAATTGAAAGGAAATTGACGGTAGACCTTAGAGGTTAGTGGTTAGTATTCTTGACCCTTTGAGTGTAGAGATGAGAAATAATGATCTTTTCCTTCGTGGCCGAAACCTTGGATTGTTATATGTCTGACCCTGAAGGGTTAAATATTAGATAGTAAGTAACTTAAATGCCGTAGGGTGTAATTGAAGGAAAAATTGTGATATGTTGTCCTTATAGGAATAAGAATATTCAAATGTGAGTAACTCTGAAGTACTCAGAGTAATTGCAGAAAATAGTGTTTTATGTGTTGCAAATGTTGTCAGATGAGCATAATAAACCATAGAAGTTGTGCCGTTATTGCCGTATAACCTTAGGAATGTTTTACTGATGTTTTGGGTGTTTTGAGTAAGTGATTCGCAAGAATAATTGAGTGAAAACCAGTTCCGGAGCGTAACAGCGTCTTTCTGTCCGTCACGACTGTTCATGTTTTCGGTCGAAATTGTTTTGAACGTAACTTTGGATCCGTAAGTCCATTTTGATCCCCGTTCGAAGCATTGGAAAGCTAATGAATAGAGCTATAACATAGGATAGATAATGGATTTATTTTCCCAATATTTTTATATCTAATTATGGTAATTCCCGAGAGGATTAAGGTTAGACGATGGCTCACGTGGATCAAGATTGATCGTGAATTATGTATGATGTATTATATTGCATAGTCGTGTTGACAGGCATTTCATATCATGTGTCTTGTGGAGATGGCTAGGTGGGAATCCATGATGGGTGCCTAGTTTCATCCGGACTTCATTGTGGAAGTCGTTGTGGAGATAAGTTGTAGTTCAGAGGAACGTATATACGACTTATCCAGATTCCGACGGGAATCGGGTTCTAGTGTGAACCGTATGAGATTGTGTTGGTACCACATCCATTGTGTCGAGTCAGTGAGTCACATTGCATTATTGTAATTGAGTGTGGGCTATGAATGCCAAGTGATTGAGGTGGCACGTGTATGTTCGTTATTTGTGCTTATTTTATGTGTGGTGTGTAACTACTCCTTAGCATGTGTATTTCACTGTTTATTTATTGAATGTATTTCTCACCCCCTTTTTGTTGCTGTGTTTGTGCTCTCTTGGAAGTACAGGTGACCAGGAACCTGAGTAGTGCTTGGAGTGTGTTGCTATTTGATCGAGTCTTAGGAGTCGCTCTGATACGTAACATGGGATGACGGAATTACGTTGTTATTTGACTACTTTATTTGTTTATTGTTACGTATTTTCTTTTGTTGGACTTATGTTGTATGACCTCGTGTCGAGGAGAATTATATTGGAGAATTAATTTGTATTCCGCTGCTTACTTGAAAACTAAATAATATTGATTATTTTAATGAAATGAAGTGACTCAGTGTGATATCCCACTGTGTTGGAGAACTCTGATGAATTTCATGAATTGTTTCTATATATTTATTATATTACGCATACCGGGTAAAATGGGGTGTTACAATTGGTATCAGAGCAGGTCGGTCCGTCCGGGCAGTGTTGTAGTAGAGTCTAACTATAGAATGTTTATAGTCATGTGTGTGTTTGAATTGTCTAGTGTCGATCTTTGGTAAAGATTTTGGAGTGAACTTGATTTGTTTACCACTCAGCGAGTTGGATGTTATTTTAGGAATGAATTGGCTTGAGAGTAAGATGCGAGAGTCGTATCCGAAACCGTTCTCGTCAGGTACATTTTCGAGGACGAAAATATTTTAAGTGGGGGAGAGTTGTAACACCCCATTTAAATTATTCAGTCGCTTTGGTATTTTCTGTAAGGTGTAGTTGTGTGGTGTCCTTAATTAAGGGTATGAGGTTAGGAGTAAGGGAGAGAGGTGACCTTAGTTGGGGTACTGTGGATCTAGATAAAGGAGTAAGTTAATTATGATATCGAGAGTATTATAGTGATTAATATTATTCCAATTATTATTAATAATAATGTTAATGAGATTATTATTATTATTATTATTATTATTATTATTATTATTATTATTATTATTATTATTCGTATTAATAATATTATTTGGTGGAATATTATTATTATTATTATTCATATTATTACTATTAGTATGAATATTATTATTAGTGGGAGAATAATAATATTATTATTATTATTATTATTATTATTATTATTATTATTATTATTATTATTATTATTATAGGATTTAAATAATAAAATAAGAAATAAGGGATTAAAGGAAATAGAGAAGTTTTTTGGGGGAAAGAGAATTAGAACACGATAAACTGTCAGAGAAAGGTTTTGGGAGAAAAAGTGAGAAAAAGAACAAGGAGGAAGAGAAGGAGGCTAGGGCTGTCAATCATTCAAGATTCTTCAACGATTGAGCAATTAATCGAGGTAAGGGGGAGAATGGATTTCAATATGGGTGAATTAACATGAGAGGTCCTTTCTCTCATAGGAATTATGTGTTCTTGAGGATATTTGATCTAATTTTCGTAGCATGATAAATTCCATAAAATTGTTGCTGTTCTTGAATGATTATTGTATGAGGAGTATTATTTTTCATAGTTTTCAATGTATACCTTTCGGTATGTTGTGGTGATGTAAGTTTTAGAGATTTGGGTTAATTGTGGGAAATAGGGAGGTAACCGTAAGAATCTGAGGTTATGACCAAATGGCCAAATGATATGTATCGTTGAATATTAATATAGGAAAAACTTATGGAAAATTGAACCTTTGTGGCCAAAACCTTAGATCGTTATATGTCTACCCATATTATTTGATATTTGAAATTACGATGCCTTCAGAGCAATTGTAAGGAAATTGACGGTAGACCCTAGAGGTTAGTGGTTAGTATTCTTGACCCTTTGAGTGTAGAGATGAGAAATAATGATCTTTTCTTTCGTGGCCGAAACCTTGGATTGTTATATGTCTGACCCTGAAGGGTTAAATATTAGATAGTAAGTAACTTAAATGCCGTAGGGTGTAATTGAAGGAAAAATTGTGATATGTTGTCCTTATAGGAATAAGAATATTCAAATGTGAGTAACTCTGAAGTACTCAGAGTAATTGCAGGAAATAGTGTTTTATGTGTTGCAAATGTTGTCAGATGAGCATAATAAACCATAGAAGTTGTGCCGTTATTGCCGTATAACCTTAGGAATGTTTTACTGATGTTTTGGGTGTTTTGAGTAAGTGATTCGCAAGAATAATTGAGTGAAAACCAGTTCCGGAGCGTAACAACGTCTTTCTGTCCGTCACGACTGTTCATGTTTTCGGTCGAAATTGTTTTGGACGTAACTTTGGATCCGTAAATCCGTTTTGATCCTTGTTCGAAGCATTGGAAAGCTAATGAATAGAGCTATAACATAGGATAGATAATGGATTTATTTTACCAATATTTTTATATCTAATTATGGTAATTCCCGAGAGGATTACGGTGAGACGATGACTCACGTGGATCAAGATTGATCGTGAATTATGTATGATGTATTATATTGCATAGTCGTGTTGACATGCATTTCATATCATGTGTCTTGTGGAGATGGCTAGATGGGAATCCATGATGGGTGCCTAGTTTCATCCGGACTTCATTGTGGAAGTCGTTGTGGAGATAAGTGTTAGAACACAGATTGGTTCTTAATAATAACTCTTTGTTTTGATGATAACTGTTAGGAAATTTTATATCTAAGAATTATACACTCTAAAATTTGTTTGAGAGTTTTACTGCAGATTGAAATGAAATTAACTCTCTAGAAGCAAATCTGAATTGTATACAAGAAGTTATCCTGACTCTGAAGCGCCAGATGCACTTATCAGAAGCATCTGAAGTAGAAGCATCTGAAGCAGAAGCATCTAAAGCCAGTCAGAAGCATCTGGAGCTGAAGCATCTGAAGCAAAGAAGAATATTGTTTGAAGAGTTTCTCAAAGCATAATTCTACAGAAGTTTCTGAAAGTACTAACGCTGCCAAGTACTGAAGTTCTGTGTCAAACATGCTCTGATGATCAACACGCTGAAAGCACACATGCTGCAGAAGACTCTGATACAACAAAGTTCTGAACATCATTAGAAGACTCTGACTCATTCAGATTCTGAAGAACTTGTTGAAAACTGAAGAAGAGATATTCAAGATTATATCCGTTGGAGTAAATCAACGTCTCTTTCCTCATTTGTGCTAGACACAATTACACAGACAAAAAGGATTTTTCTGTGTTATCCACTTCTAGGAAAGGTCACTTGATGTGAAGACAAAAAGGCTCAGACCTTTTTGGGACTCTCTTTTCAATGCTCAGCTTACTTGGATCAGCTGCCTATAAAAGGAGGACTCCACCACATTCTTCAGTTACACAATTTGCTGAAAAGAAATCATATTATTCTAAGCTCTCATTCTTTCATATTATTCTTAGAATTTCTTGTACTTAAACTTAAGAGAAAAATCACTGCTGTGATAATAGCTTTATAGAAGCATTAATACTCTTGTATTTGATTTACATTGATTGTAAAGGTTTTTCCTTAAGAGGATTCAGTTGGAATCAGTAGCTCTTGAGAAGACTAAGAACAGTTGTTCTTAGGTGTTACTATTGTAATCTGTTTGATTGAATAGTGGATTAAGTCCTTCTTGAGAAAGGAAAATCACTCTAGGAAGGGTGGACTGGAGTAGTTGTTTAAACGAACCAGGATAAAAATAATTGTGTGATTATTTTTTAAGTCTTAATCTTTCATACTTATTCAACCCCCCCTTCTAAGTATTATCTCACCTTCAGTTGGCATCAGAGCTCCGGTTCTGTGTGTGCTACCACTTAACAGTGTCAGTAAAGATCCAGAGAGAAATACTTTGATATATATATATATATTTATTTGTTACAATGGCTGATAATTCAATGTTCAATATTAACAATAAATATGAATAAAGGGATAGGATCAGCACCAAACCCCCAATGTTTGATGGGGAGAAATTTAACTACTGGAAAGACAAAATTGAGAGTTTTTTCCTAGGATATGATGCTGATCTATGGGATCTAGTTATAGATGGATATGTCCATCCCACAGATGGGAATGGCAAGAAGATTGACATAAAATCTATGACAGATGCTCAGAAGAAAGATTTCAGAAATCACCACAAAGCCAGGACTATATTATTGAATGCAATTTCACATACTGAGTATGAGAAAATTACAAACAGGGAAACTGCTTTTGATATGTTTGAATCCCTAAAAATGACTCATGAGGGAAATTCTCAAGTTAAGGAGACAAAAGCTCTGGCTCTGATCCAGAAGTATGAGGCCTTCAAAATGGAAGACTCTGAATCTGTTGAAGCCATGTTCTCCAGATTTCAGATACTCACTGCTGGGCTGAAAGTTCTGGACAAGGGATACTCTACATCAGATCACGTAAAGAAAATCATCAGAAGTCTGCCTACCAGATGGAGACCAATGGTGACTGCCTTGAAGATGGCTAAAGATCTGAACAAGATATCTCTAGAAGAACTCATCAGCTCACTGAGGAGCCATGAGATTAAGCTTGAGGAAGATGAACCTCAGAAGAAAGAAAAAGGTAAATCTATTGCATTAAAATCTAACAAAACTGCTAAAGCTTTGCAGGTCATTCAAGAAAGCTCTGAAGAATCTTCTTCTGAAGAAGAAGATGAGTTATCCATGCTGTCCAGAAGGATTAACAGACTCTGGAAGCACAAGGGAAAGAAGTTTAACAACTTCAGAAGATCTGAAAATAGAAAGGAATCTTCTGGACACAGAAGATCTGGGAAGAAAGAAGTTGTGTGCTATGAGTGCAAAGAACCTGGGCACTACAAGAATGATTGCCCCAAACTTCAGAAAGAAAAACCCAAGAAGAAGTTTAACAAAAAGAAGAAGGTTCTGATGGCAGAATGGGATGACTCAGATGAATCTGAATCATCTTCTGAATCAGAAGAAGAATGTGCCAATGTTGCACTGATGGCCAGCACAGAGGATCAAGAGGAAGGTACCTCAGGATATGAATCAGATTCTGAATCTAATGATGATGCAGAAGAGGTAATGGCTAAACTTACCAAAGAAGAACTTACAAAAGTTTTAACATAAGTTCTTAAAAGTTATAACAATATCAAACTCAAATACAAGAAGCTGAAAAGCAATCTTGAATCTGAGATTGATCTTCTGAAAACAGAACTTGTTGAGCAAAAAGAAATAAATCTGAAAATCAAAAATGACTTTGAAATAACTCAACAAGAATCTGAATCTGAGACTAAGTCATGTGAAAACATTTTAGAAAAATATGACTCTAGCTTTCAGAGATTTCTTACTAAGAGCATAGACAGAAGCAAGATGGCTTCCATGATCTATGGTGTTAGTGGAAACAACAGAAGAGGTATTGGATATGAATCTTCATCTGGAAGCAATCCAAAACCTGTTGACAAACTTTTCATCAAGAAGACACCTCTGTATTCTCAATTTAAATTTGGTCACTTAAATGACATTAAACACACAAGCTCTGAGAAGAATACTTATGTGTTTAAACCCAAGGCAAGTCAGAATAAACATTATGTTGAAAAACAGAAGTTTAGACAAACCTACAAACCAACTAACCCCAAAGGACCCAAGAAGATCTGGGTACCTAAAAACAAAATAATTTCTGTTGCAGATGTTCTTAGCGACAAGGTCAGGACACCAATCATGGTACCTGGACTCTGGATGCTCACGACACATGACAGGAGAAAAGTCTATGTTCCAAATCCTGGAACTTAGATCTGGAGGTGATGTGAAGTTTGGAGGGAACCAGAAGGGCAAGATCATTGGATCTGGCACTATTGGAAATGGTAAACTTCCCTCTATTACTAATGTTTTGCTTGTTGAAGGGTTAAAGCATAACTTATTGTCCATAAGTCAATTAAGTGACAATGGTTATGATATTACCTTTAATCAAAAATGTTGTAAAGCTATTAGTCAAAAGGATGGCTCTATCCTATTTAGTGGTAAGAGGAAAAACAACATTTATAAACTAAATCTTTCTGAACTTAAAGTTCAAAATGTTAAATGCCTCTTGTCTGTAAATGAAGAGCAATGGGTCTGGCACAGAAGATTGGACCATATTAATATGAGACGTATATCTCAGATTAATAAACTTAATCTTGTCAGAGGACTCCCTAATCTGAAGTTCACTTCAGATTCTCTTTGTGAAGCATGCCAGAAAGGGAAGTTTTCAAAAACATCTTTCAAATCAAAAAATGTTGTTTCTACTTCTAAACCACTAGAATTACTTCACATTGATCTGTTTGGACCAGTGAAAACTGCATCCATCAGAGGCAAGAAGTATGGATTAGTCATTGTTGATGACTTTAGTAGATGGACATGGGTAAAGTTCTTAAAACACAAGGATGAGTCACATTCTATGTTCTTTGACTTCTGCAAGCAAGTCCAGAATGAAAAGAATTTCAAAATTATAAAAGTCAGAAGTGATCATGGTGGTGAATTTGAAAATAAATACTTTGAAAAATATTTTTCTGAAAATGGCATTGCTCATGATTTTTCTTGTCCTAGAACTCCACAACAGAATGGGGTTGTAGAGAGGAAAAACAGAACTTTGCAAGAAATGGCCAGAACCATGATCAATGAGACAAATCTGGCAAAACATTTTTGGGCAGAAGCAATCAATACAGCATGTTACATTCAGAACAGAGTGTCTGTTAGACCTCTTCTGAAGAAGACTCCTTATGAACTGTGGAAGAACAAAAAGCCCAACATTTCATATTTTCATCCTTTTGGATGTATTTGCTATATGTTAAACACTAAGGAAAATACGAGCAAGTTTGATTCCAAAGCATAGAAGTGTTTCATGCTTGGATATTCTGAACGCTCTAAAGGCTACAGAGTATACAACACTGAGACACAGATTGTGGAGGAATCCATTCATGTCAGATTTGATGATAAGCTTGGCTCTGAAAAGCCAAAGCAGGTTGATAACTCTGCAGATAGGGAAGTAGTCTTTATTGACTCTGAAGTTCCAAAAGCAGACAAAATTCAAGTGAAGGAACCAGAAGCAACTCCAGATGCTACTCCTTTAACTTCTCAGATGAATAATCTAAACATTTCTAAAGAGCCAAATATTAGAGGATCATCATCCAGAATTAAAGCTTCTCATCCAGAGGATGTCATTATTGGAAAGAAGGATGATCCCATCAGAACAAGATCCTTTCTAAGATCATCTGAAGCATCACTATTTGGACTAGTGTCAGAAATTGAACCATCTTCTGTAGAAGAAGCTCTGCAAGACAATGATTGGATTATTTCCATGCAAGAAGAGCTAAATCAATTCAGCAGAAATGATGTATGGGATCTAGTTCGAAGACCTCAAGGATTCAATATTATTGGTACAAAATGGGTCTTCAGAAATAAGCTAAATGAGAAAGGAGAAGTTGAGAGGAATAAGGCAAGGCTGGTTGCTCAAGGGTACAGTCAGCAAGAAGGTATTGATTACACTGAGACATATGCTCCAGTGGCAAGGTTAGAATCTATACGCCTTCTTATTTCATTTTCTGCACAAAATAACATCACTCTGTATCAGATGGATGTTAAAAGTGCCTTTCTTAATGGTATTATAGAAGAAGAAGTTTATGTCCACCAACCTCCTGGTTTTGAAAATGAAAAATTTCCAGATCATGTTTTCAAATTAAAGAAATCTCTATATGGATTAAAACAAGCTCCCAGAGCTTGGTATGAGAGATTGAGCAATTTTCTTCTGGAGAAGAATTTCATCAGAGACAAAGTGGATACAACACTATTCTGTAAAACAATTAAGAAAGATCTTCTAATTTGCCAAATTTATGTAGATGATATTATTTTTGGATCAACAAATATTATGCTTGGAAAGGAGTTTGCTACATGTATGCAGGCAGAATTTGAAATGAGCATGATGGGAGAACTCATATTCTTTCTAGGAATCCAAGTTAATCAAACTCCAGAATGCACCTACATACATCAGACAAAGTATGTTAAAGAACTTCTGAAGAAATTCAACATGTCTGATAGTAAGCTGGCAAAGACTCCAATGCATCCTACTAGCTCACATGGCAAAGAAGAGGTAAGTAAGAAAGTAGACCAGAAGCTCTACAGAGGTATGATTGGCTCTCTTCTTTATCTTACTGCTTCTAGACCTGACATATTGTTCAGTGTTTGCCTGTGTGCTAGATTCCAATCAGATCCTAGAGAATCACACTTGACAGCTGTCAAGAGGATTCTAAGGTATCTGAAAGGTACTTCTAATGTGGGTTTGTGTTACAGAAAATCTGATGATTTCAAATTAGTTGGATTCTGTGATGCTGACTACGCTGGAGACAGAGTGGAAAGAAAAAGTACTTCTGGAAGTTGTCAATTTCTAGGAAGAAATCTAATCTCCTGGTACAGAAAGAAGCAACCCACAATTGCACTTTCAACCACAGAGGCTGAATACATTGCTGCTACTGGATGTAGCACGCAGATGCTCTGGATGAAGAGTTAACTAGAAGATTATCAAATTTTTGAAAGTAACATTTCTATCTTTTGTGATAATACTTCTGCTATATGTTTGTCCAAGAATCCCATTTTACATTCTAAGGCAAAACATATAGAAATTAAGCATCATTTCATCAGAGACTATGTTGAGAAGGGAATCATAAATTTAGCCTTTGTTGATACAGATCATCAATGGGCAGATATTTTTACAAAACCCCTTGTTGAAGATAGATTCAATTTTATTCTGAAAAATATTGGTATGGATTTTTGTCCAGAATAATATTTATCAGAAGCAAATTGTTTCAGATGCAAAAATGCTTAACGCTCTGAAGTATTTCTTCTGATTACTTATTTTATTCTGATCAATATTTCTTTTGGGAAACTCTGAACTAACAATCTTTAGAAGATCTGAACGTTGGTTGACGTTTCATTTCTTAAGAGAATTCAGAACAACATGCAAGTAAACACGTGTCACACAAAATCTGAAGAGGTGGCGTGTACATAACTGAAGAGACGTTTGAGGTGAAGTTTGAATAGTAAGAATCTTGGTTTTCCCCCCAAACTGTCAGAAGTATTTAATGTTTTGAAATGATTTTTATTCTCTTCATTTAATGCTTGTTCAAACGTGCATTTTTCTGACTGTTGATTTGCCTAAGTGTTAGTATAAATACTTGTCTTGTATTCACTTTCACACTTTTCACTCTCTCAGAATTTACATGCGTTTTCATCTCCTATTTTCTCTGCATAAAAACCCAAAACCTAAGTGTTTGACAAAACATTCTTCAATGGCAACTTCATCATCAACAACTGCTCAATTCCAATCTACTATGGCTGCTGTAACTTCAGAAAACTTGGGTGTTGCTCCATACTCTCCTCCCAAAAGAACACTTCTAACGCCAGTTGATAAGTTGGAAGTTCTATGTGAATCTATGGTTGAGTTTGATTCTCTGACAGAAAATGGGTTTGAGTTTCGTTCCATCATTGGAGCTCAAGGATGGGTTAAGTACTTTGATAGGCTCTTTGGACCAGTTTACCCTCTCCTTGTGAAAGAATTATGGATTCATGCATCCGTTTATCCCAAGTTCATCTTATCTTCTGTGCTGGGAAAAGAGATTATTATCACAGAATATCTGATAAGAAAGTTGATAGGATATGAAGAAACAGATGGTGTTTCCCACTTGCCAGCTGGGCGTGTGGACATGGATGAGGTTTATGAAGAAGTAATGACTGCTGGTCAAACTTCTAACAAATTCAAAGATCTGAAGCCTGATTACAAGATCTGGGCCAAGATCTTCATGGGATGCATCCACCACAGGAAGTCAACAAATTCTCCAGACTATGTCAATAATGAACAGCTCTATTTCATGTATTGCCTTAGTCAGAGCACCAAGGTAGATCTTCCATATATTCTGTTTATGCATCTGTGGAACCATATCAATGCATCTAGAGAATATGTGAAAGAGAAAGGACAGAAGATCAGACCTTGGATCCCCTTTGGAAGATTGATCTCAGATCTTCTTACTGAGAATGGCTTGGTAACTGCTCTGTACGCTGCTGGAGTCACAGAGGAATTAGAATTTATAATGGGAAAGCCTCTGAATGCTAAAAGTCTTCTGAGACTCAAATATGTTGATGAACTTACAATAGCTCCTAAGAAGCTAAATATGTCAGAATTGAATAAGAGGGTTCCTGTAGATGACTTTCCTCTATTCTTTGCTGAAGAGCCCAGACATATAGTGGTTATGTATATTGATGAATGCAAGAAGGAAGGAAAACCTGTTCCTGCTAATGTGATTCAGCTAGCAAGACAACCACTACCAGATGCAGGAGAAGAAGAAGCACAACTCCAGAGGAAAAGGACTCAGCCTGTAGAAGAATCTGAACCTGTTCAGAAGAAGGTCAAGATTACTGAGAAGCCCAAGAAGCTCTTGAAGAGAAAAGATTCTGAAGAAGCTGCTTCTGTACCTGCCAAGAGGATCAAAGTAAAAGGTACTAAATCTTCTGTATCTTCTGCAAATCTTGTTATTAATGATTCAAATGTTAAGTCTGTTCCAAAACCACCTGCTACACAAACCACTTCTGTTACAGCTCCCAGTTCTGTTTCACCACAAAAATAAACACCTGTTCCAACTCAAACAACAACAACAACAACAACACCAACAGTTTCTGTACCAAAACCATCTCAACCCAAAATTCTTATCAAACACTTTGTTCCACGTCCTCAACCATCAGATCAACAACCATCAGATCCACAACCATCAGAATAACAAACATTTGTTCAACAACAAACCTCTGAACATCCAGAGAACCCACCAAAAGACTCTCAACCAGAAAAAGCCTCTGACAATCCACCATCAGTTAATCCACCTTCTGAACCCATTGCACCTGTTACTTCTGAACCTACAAAAGTAACTTCTGATCCTGTTTCATCAGAACCACCATCCACACAATCTGACATTCCTTCAGAACCTACCAATACTTCTGAACCTCACATCCCTGAGACAGAAGTTCTTGATATCACACCTTTAAAAACAGTGTTTCAAGTATCTTCTACCTCTTGTACACCAACAACATCCTCTAACTCCTCAGAATCAGAAATCCACCCAGATTTTCTTATCTCTCCATCTGACAAATACTCTGAGATAAACTAACCTGAACCTGAACCTGAACCTGAACCTACCATACCTTCTAAAACTCCCATTCCAAATCCTATACCTCCACCTGCACCATCATCTGAGATATTAATCCCAAATTCCAATCCAACATCTTCTATATCTTGTGCCCAAGTTTCTTCTCTTTTTCATAATCTGTCTTATGGTTTCAAACTGAAAGATTTTTATAACAGAGTTGAACCTTTTGAACCCCTCAACCCTCTGAAACCAAAACTCACACAGGCTCTTCCATCTGTGATTGTTTCATATATTCAATCAATGACCAATGTAGGATCTTTAGCAACAATATCTGCAACATCTGGTAAAGCTGTTGTTCCAGCTCTACAAATTGCATCTGATAACACTGTTGCATCTGTTGCACCCCCAAAATCTGCTTTCAAACCCTACTCAAATGCATCTTTTGATGTTGTTACCCCTAACAGAAGACCAAAACCTCATTTGCTTAATGCTTTAGTCAGATCTAAAGAAAAAGCTCCTGAGATACCCTTCATTCCATATTATCCTCCTCCTCTGATTTCCATCCAAAAATCACTTTTTCCACCAACTCCCCAACCCAAACCTATCACTCTGGAAACCTTGCTAAAACCTCTGCCCAGACTTAATATTGATCATTTATTTCAAACATTTTTGCAAGAAATACAGATGTATTTAGGTACTGTTCAGAAGAAATGCTCTGAAACAATGGATGCCAAAGAATCTGACATCATCTGGAATAGATTCATCAATAGATTCAACATTGTAGCTTCAAATCTGAAGAACGTCTGTTCTGATGATGCAAAGCTCAGAGCTGAAAGGACTCTATTCTGGACTGTCAACAAAACTAAACCTCTGCTTCGTTTAGATGCTCCTCCACCATCAACAGAATCTACTGATAATGCATTGACTATGACTCTGGTAGAACCCTTTTCAGGATCTACAGAACTAATGGCAATTGACTCTGTTCAGGCTACAGAACCTCCTAATTCTTCATCTGAGATAAAGACAGAACATCCAGACATTGAAGATAAGATTGCTGCTCTGGAAGCTGGACAGTCAGAGATCAAAACCTGGATGGCTAAGCAGGATAAGAAGTCTGAGGATATGACAGAATGGATGTCAAAGCAAGATGAGAAGAATGAAACTATGACTAAGTGGATGTCCAAGCAAGAGCAATCATCCTCTGAGATTACAGATCTATTGAAGATGCTTTTGTCCAAACACTCTTAGATTTTTTTATTCTAATGTTTTTGCATCTGTTGTTTGCATCTGTACTTTTTGCCATGTCTTCTGATGATTAACTATGTACTCTTGCTCTGATATTTTGAATGAATCAAGTTTTCTCCATTGAATTATCTTATTTACTGTTTCCTTTTATTTGTCTTTTTAAAAGTTTTTACTTTTTGCTTATGACAAAAAAGGGGGAGAAAATATAGATCTGAACTGTTTAATATAACTTCACCAGAATGAATCTTCAGACATATCTATTCTATCTAACATTTAATTTGACTATTTCAGAACATTTGATAAGTACATTCTATAAAAGTAACTCTGAGTCTCTCAGATCATTTGTCTATTATCAAACTCTGAATCTTATATCTGCAAGATATTCTGACCTTCAAAATGTTATAAGAACAAATAAGATCTAACTCTGAAGATTACTCAAGACAAAAGGGAAGTTTCTATTCCTTTTTCATATTTAACTCAGGGGGAGATTCATCATCTCAGGGGGAGTTATAATTCTTTATGTTCAGTTAAACAAAATTTCTGATACTTTTTGTCATCATCAAAAAGGGGGAGATTGTTAGAACACAGATTGGTTCTTAATAATAACTTTTTGTTTTGATGATAACTGTTAGGAAATTTTATATCTAAGAATTATACACTCTAAAATTTGTTTGAGAGTTTTACTGCAGATTGAAATGAAATTAACTCTCTAGAAGCAAATCTGAATTGTATACAAGAAGTTATCCTGACTCTGAAGCGCCAGATGCACTTATCAGAAGCATCTGAAGCAGAAGCATCTGAAGCAAAGAAGAATATTGTTTGAAGAGTTTCTCAAAGCATAATTCTACAGAAGTTTCTGAAAGTACTAACGCTGCCAAGTACTGAAGTTCTGTGTCAAACATGCTCTGATGATCAACACGCTGAAAGCACACATGCTGCAGAAGACTCTGATACAGCAAAGTTCTGAACATCATTAGAAGACTTTGACTCATTCAGATTCTGAAGAACATGCTGAAAAATGAAGAAGAGATATTCAAGATTATATCCGTTGGAGTAAATCAACGTCTCTTTCCTCATTTGTGCTAGACACAATTACACAGACAAAAAGGATTTTTCTGTGTTATCCACTTCTAGGAAAGGTCACTTGATGTGAAGACAAAAAGGCTCAGACCTTTTTGGGACTCTCTTTTCAACACTCAGCTTACTTGGATCAGCTGCCTATAAAAGGAGGACTCCACCACATTCTTCAGTTACACAATTTGCTGAAAAGAAATCATATTATTCTAAGCTCTCATTCTTTCATATTCTTCTTAGAATTTCTTGTACTTAAACTTAAGAGAAAAATCACTGCTGTGATAATAGCTTTATAGAAGCATTAATACTCTTGTATTTGATTTACATTGATTGTAAAGGTTTTTCCTTAAGAGGATTCAGTTCGAATCAGTAGCTCTTGAGAAGACTAAGAACAGTTGTTCATAGGTGTTACTATTGTAATCTGTTTGATTGAATAGTGGATTAAGTCCTTGTTGAGAAAGGCAAATCACTCTAGGAAGGGTGGACTGGAGTAGTTGTTTAAACGAACCAGGATAAAAATAATTGTGTGATTATTTTTTAAGTCTTAATCTTTCATACTTATTCAACCCCCCTTCTAAGTATTATCTCACCTTCAATAAGTTGTAGTTCAGAGGAACGTATATACGACTTATCTGGATTCCGACGGGAATCGGGTTCTAGTGTGAACCGTATGAGATTGTGTTGGTACCACATGCATTGTGTCGAGTCAGTGAGTCACATTGCATTATTGTAATTGAGTGTGGGCTATGAATGCCAAGTGATTGAGGTGGCACGTGTATGTTCGTTATTTGTGCTTATTTTATGTGTGGTGTGTAACTACTCCTTAGCATGTGTATTTCACCGTTTATTTATTGAATGTAGTTTTCACCCCCTTTTTGTTGTTGTGTCTGTGCTCTCTTGGAAGTACAGGTGACCAGGTACCTGAGTAGTGCTTGGAGTGTGTTGCTATTTGATCGAGTCTTAGGAGTCGCTCTGATACGTAACATGGGATGACGCGATTACGTTGTTATTTGACTACTTTATTTGTTTATTGTTACGTATTTTCTTTTGTTGGACTTATGTTGTATGACCTCGTGTCGAGGAGAATTATATTGGAGAATTGATTTGTATTCCGCTGCTTACTTGAAAACTAAATAATATTGATTATTTTAATGAAATGAAGTGACTTACTGTGATATCCCACTGTGTTGGAGAACTCTGATGAATTTCATGAATTGTTTCTATATATTTATTATATTACGCATACGGGGTAAAATGGGGTGTTACAATTGGTATCAGAGCAGGTCGGTCCGTCCGGGAAGTGTTGTAGTAGAGTCTGACTATAGAATGTTTATAGTCATGTGTGTGTTTGAATTGTCCAGTGTCGATCTTTGGTAAGGATTTTGGAGTGAACTTGATTTGTTTAGCACTCAGCGAGTTGGATGTTATTTTAGGAATGAATTGGCTTGAGAGTAAGATGCGAGAGTCGTATCCGGAACCGTTCTCATCTGGTACATTTTCAAGGACGAAAATATTTTAAGTGGGGGAGAGTTGTAACACCCCATTTAAATTATTCAGTCGCTTTGGTATTTTCTGTAAGGTGTAGTTGTGTGGTGTCCTTAATTAAGGGTATGATGTTAGGAGTAAGGGAGAGAGGTGACCTTAGTTGGGGTACTGTGGACCTAGATAAAGGAGTAAGTTAATTATGATATCGAGAGTATTATAGTGATTAATATTATTCTAATTATTATTAATAATAATGTTAATGAGATTATTATTATTATTATTATTATTATTATTATTCGTATTAATAATATTATTTGGTGGAATATTATTATTATTCATATTATTACTATTAGTATGAATATTATTATTAGTGGGAGAATATTATTATTATTATTATTATTATTATTATTATTATTATTATTATAGGATTTAAATAATAAAATAAGAAATAAGAGATTAAAGGAAATAGAGAAGTTTTTTTGGGAAAAGAGAATTAGAACACGATAAACTGCTAGAGAAAGATTTTGGGAGAAAAAGTGAGAAGAAGAACAAGGAGGAAGAGAAGGAGGCTAGGGCTGTCAATCATTCAAGATTCTTCAACGATTGAGCAATTAATCGAGGTAAGGGGGAGAATGAATTTCAATATGGGTGAATTAACATGAGAGGGTAGTGAGAGGTCCTTTCTCTCATAGGAATTATGTGTTCTTGAGGATATTTGATCTAATTTTTGTAGCATGATAAATTCCATAAAATTGTTGCTGTTCTTGAATGATTATTGTATGAGGAGTATTGCTTTTGATAGTTTTCTATGTATACCTTTCGGTATGTTGTGGTGATGTAAGGTTTAGAGATTTGGGTTAATTATGGAAAATAGTGAGGTAACCGTAAGAATCTGAGGTTATGACCAAATGGCCAAATGATATGTATCGTTGAATATTAATATAGGAAAAACTTATGGAAAATTGAACCTTTGTGGCCAAAACCTTAGATCGTTATATGTCTACCCATATTATTTGATATTTGAAATTACGATGCCTTTGGAACAATTGTAAGGAAATTGACGGTAGACCCTAGAGGTTAGTGGTTAGTATTCTTGACCCTTTGAGTGTAGATATGAGAAATAATGATCTTTGCCTTCGTGGCCGAAACATTGGATTGTTATATGTCTGACCCTGAAGGGTTAAATATTAGATAGTAAGTAACTTAAATGCCGTAGGGTGTAATTGAAGGAAAAATTGTGATATGTTGTCCTTATAGGAATAAGAATATTCAAATGTGAGTAACTCTGAAGTAATCAGAGTAATTGCAGGAAATAGTGTTTTATGTGTTGCAAATGTTGCCAGATGAGCATAATAAACCATAGAAGTTGTATCGTTATTGCTGTATAACATTAGGAATGTTTTAGTGATGCTTTGGGTGCTTTGAGTAAGTGATTCGCAAGAATAATTGAGTGAAAACCAGTTCCGGAGCGTAACAGCATCTTTCTGTCCGTCACGACTGTTCATGTTTTCGGTCGAAATTGTTTTGGACGTAACTTTGGATCCGTAAGTCTATTTTGATCCCCGTTCGAAGCGTTGGAAAGCTAATGAACAGAGCTATAACATAGGATAGATAATGTATTTATTTTCCCAATATTTTATATCTAATTATGGTAATTCCCGAGAGGATTACGGTGAGAGGATGACTCACGTGGATCAAGATTGATCGTGAATTATGTATGATGTATTATATTGCATAGTCGTGTTGACATGCATTTCATATCATGTGTCTTGTGGAGATGGATAGGTGGGAATCCATGATGGGTGCCTAGTTTCATTCGGACTTCATTGTGGAAGTGTCGCACCTCGAAAAATCACGGAGATATTTTGGAGAAACGACCCTCGCGCGAAAGGCGCGGAAATGCGGTTCGACAGAGTCGCCACCGAAATTTATTTTTCCCAAATAAACGGGAGAGGAAAATATCGAGAAAACCTCTTAAAGCAAAAAGGATAGGAACAGGGCTGTCACAACCATGTTCCGGGTTCGGGAGTCGGTTACGCGAGGGGAAGGTATTAGCACCCCTCACGTCCGTTGTACTCAACGGGAACCTCTTAAGGTATTTTGTGGAGAGTGTTGTCTAAGTTTACTTGTTTTTTTTTCCGATTATAAAGGTAGAATTGGTAGGTTAAAAGGTTAAAGACACTAAGGAGAGATGGGTGGTTATAAGATAGGGTGCTCGCCAAGGATCGGGGCCCTTGTGCCTACGTATGCTCATTCGGACGAGAATGAGAAATCAGAGCGTCGTAGTTCGACTACGGGAAAGGGTGGGAGAATGGTGGACAAAATAATGGAGGAAGATAGAAGTGTGCTCGCCAAGATCATCGCAATCTTGTGCCTACGTATCTTATATCCAAGAATGAATAAAGAATCAGAGCGTCCGTAGTTCGTGGTAACAACCACGAAAAGATGAGGTTTGAATTGGTTTGAAGTTGTGTTTGGAGACAAAAGAGTGACTGACAAGCAACCCAAGAGCGTGTCTCGAGAGCTTGTCACTCAAGAATTCAAAGAATGCAAGATCCCAAGAACTCAATTCTTTCGGGAATTGGGTTGAATAGATTGAAGATAAGAGTTGGCTGTTTTGAAGTCGAAAGAATGAACTAATAACAACTCAAGGGCGCGCCTCGAGAGTTACTCCTTCAAATATTCAAAGAATGCTAGATTCTAAGAATATCCCTCTTTCGTAAAAAAACGTTTGTGAAAAGATTGAATTGAAAAAAAAAATGGCATGCGAGGCCAAAGGAAGTTGGTTTGAAAATGGATCGACGACGTGTCGAGGATTTGATTGAAAATGAAACCGACTTGACGACGTGTCAAGGGTTAAGATTGTGAGAAACGATATTAGTCCCTAAGGGTGTCCCTAGTATCGAAACCACGAGGAATTGTGAAGTGTGTGCGAAATGTCGATGGTTGCGAATGCGTATGAACACTCGACTTAAGATACGTTCGAAAATGTTTGAGTTTGAAAAAGTCGAAAGGTTGAGTGAATAACAACTCAAGAGCGTGCCTCGAGAATTATCTACTCGGAAATTCAAGGAATGCTAGATTCCAAGAATTTCTTTCTTTCGAAGTTTTAATTGAAAAAGGTGTTTTGAAAATGCTTTGAAGCGAAATGGGATATGAAAAGAGTTTGTGGTATGAGAGGCGAGAAAACGAGATTGGATTTGAAAATAAGAGAAATGACAATTATTTGATAAATGAGGCGTAGGCCTCACAACCAATTAATCGGGGTATCATTCGGATCTTAGATCCTAACAACACCTTTTTGTTGCACCCCATTTTTTGAGTAGCGACACTTTTCCATTCGGAAAATGTTTGGATGAACAACGAAACATCACACAGAATGCTAGATTCCTATGATATTTCTTTGTCCAAAATAGCGTACTAAACGAAAAGTAGAACGACATATTATTTAAGGTGTACACCTCAATAATGTTCGTCCAAAAATCCAAGAAGTGCTAGACTTCAAAGATTTAATTTGCTTTGAAAAAGTACTCAAGGTGAGTCGAGGTTTGAATTTGAATTTTAAGCGTGTACACTAGCAAAGTGGGCTAGTCTTCTAAGTGACCAACTAGAAGTAGTTGACCAAATAGGTGTCACTGTAAGAAAGCCCAGGATTAAGCTTTAAAATATTGTGTATGGTGATCAAAGGTCGATGACGAGGCCTTGAAAGCACTCGACTTACATGGGTGAAAAATGACTCGATGAATCGAGAGTTTATTATTTAAAAATGATTTTGAAGCATAAGTGAGAAAATAATTATTACATTTGAGGGAGTTGGGGTACATTGTCATCGAATGGGAAAGAAATTAATAAATTAAATAAGTTGAACCCACAAGATATCAAGTACTTTTTGTATCAGAATCTAATAAAGAAAATCAATAAGGTATTTCAAATCTTAATAAAAAGAAATTGGTTAGAAATTTATTTTAAATAATCTTAATCAACTAAAAGATTTTAATTTAGTTAACCAAATTAATTAAGATTAACAAAGCTAAACATATAGAAATATTTACAATATGCAGAGGAAATGCCTTGTTCATATATATGAGATAAAAACCAATGAAATGCAGCATAATCCAATCCATAACTTAGTTTTATTAACATCTATTCTATCAACAGATGAAAACACCCATAAATTTGAAAGGCCGCCGCCGGCATCAGTGTGTAAACGCAAGCGGGTGCTCAAACATTAAAAACCAAACAATCATTATTACACTTCAAAACTGCCAAACTAAAATTAAATTATAAAGTAGTAAAAGCAAACAAGAACTAAAGCTATGATTGGAACGACAGGTCAAAATGTTTATGAAACGACAGCTACACTTAATAGCAGTAAATATCCCGAGACCTTATTTGAAATGATAACCAATAAACACGAAATTGATTTAGCAAACCACCAACTGATATTAAATACCTCATCAGAATTAAAACCATCCTCCAGAGTATCTCATCCTCCAGAATTAAAATCATCAAAAATTGTACTAACTTATCAACACATATAATGCTAAACATTTTCATCGGCACTATAGACCGATCCCGATCGTAACAGCAACAACTTTACAAAAAAAACAACATAAGATCTTAAACCAAGAATGATGAAAAGGTTAGAGATGATAACCAACCGAGAATATAAGTTGTCAATAATCTGAAATCTGAAAATTCGTTGATGATGCGTTGTTGTTAAAACCAAACGCCATTTGCAATATTGCTGCTGAAACTGTGTTGGAAACTGAAGGTAGAAAGCACAACTGCTCTCGGTGGCGGAGAAATCTCATCGTGATTCGAGAACCTTCAATCTGCTGTGGCTAATGTTTCACTGCAACTCAACAAGTCCTATACATTCCTTGCACACATTTCTGTCCCCAACAAGCTTGTCACCGTCTTGTCTCAAAACGTGACTATAACGCGACGAGGATGGTCGAAGATTGAGTTAAGGTCATGCTGCGTTACGCTCATCGAAACTTCGTGCTGGAGTTGTTGTGATATGACTTCTTTGCTTCTATCTTGATGGACCTGCTGTTGTGTGCCATTCGACTTCATATTGTTATTGCGCAATCTGAATCTGGCAACGCCATAACCTACACAAAAATCACCATCCAAATAGAAACAGAAAACAAAATTAGTAAAAACTGACGACTCAAAACCAATCGCTCTGTATATGATAGAATCCAACGACATCACGGCCAACACGCAATCAATTCCAACCAAATCTTGAGTTTAGACCTTAAAATTTGCACATAATAGACAATCATCCAAGCAAACACAGAATACGAGTTTCACAAATATAAATCGTCGATCCAATACTGAAGTATTTACAATACAACCAGGATATCTTTGTGCAGCGAAGAATGATATAAACATCTATTAAACAACAACCATATTCTCTACAGGTCTTAACAGAATAAACAAAAAAAAACAATGTGAACCCAGGTCCCTCTCGTTCATGATTTTATTTCGACGGTACTGCAACCTGCACAGAAATTATTCACAACCCAAACAGAATAACAAACTCTTAAAGAATCGCTGAAAATAGAGTTGAATCGAAGACACGAACGATATCACTATCTTGCTACTGATACTCGTCTTTCCGTTGCAGAACTCAAACGATGTCAGCTCCAACTGCTGCAATACACACGTTTGCTTTATGCTGTGGTTGAACCGTGTAGGTGTGAGCTGATACGCATCGATACTGTGAAACACCAAACGAAGGTAGCCATAAATTTCTCGGAGGGAAAGCCTTTATCAGCAGCTTCTTCATCTCCTAAGACTAAAAAACTCCTATTGACCTGTGCATCCATCATCCGGCATAGGCGTTGTGTTGTAGTCAAACCGGGTAGAGTTTTGAAGTCGCAGTTGCTGCACTTGCGACAACCATCTCTTATCTATAATCCGCCAACAGCAAC
Organism: Lathyrus sativus; assembly: GCA_963859935.3. NCBI lineage: Eukaryota > Viridiplantae > Streptophyta > Magnoliopsida > Fabales > Fabaceae > Lathyrus > Lathyrus sativus. The sequence continues at coordinate 428,809,303 of OZ012737.1, forward strand.
CGAAGCCTGCATAATATGTACACTACAGCACAACACCAACCAAACGTCTTTCGCGAGTGTGACAACAGTTAGGAATAACACAGATAAGATAACATGATAACATAAACTCCTAACAATCGATATTCACAATCAATCGGCAGAAAAACAGAACAAACCTAATCAAGGTGTACACACTCAAGCCATAACAAATGGGATATGAGATGCAAACAAGAAAATGATAAATATGATTTCAACAGCCCAAACAGAGGTAAAAACAAACAGCATCTACACAAATCATAAACCTATTTACAATAACTCAATTAACAGTGAGAATGCAGTAAAAATGGACATAAAAACGAAAATAGCATAACATTATATCTTGGACCTGTTACCTAAACCACTGTTGAAATGGCTTCTTCCTCAGCTACAAACAACAGTTGTGAAATCGCACAACCACACCGCGTACGGTGATGACTTATTGTCGGGATTATGTCACTGTTGTTGAACCGTGCTGCTCAAAACGTGTCTCTCGGAACTGTTGAATCGCCAGAGAGTTGGAAGTGAGGAGAGCTGAAAACGTAATTGATCTTAAACGGAGAGAGTTTCCGTTTGGCTTTGTTGATGCGTAGAAGAGTCCACAATGAAACACCTTCAGTATTGAGATCGAATGAACCAGAATGTTCGCTGGTGTTGTTGTTTAAGCGAAGGAAATCAGAGACAGATGGGGGTAGAAACAAGTGTGAGGGTTACAAATTGATGATGATGATTTCCTTGAGGTGAAGGTTGGATTGAGGTTGATGGCGAAGAAACGAGAGGGAAGGGCTGGGGTTTGTGAGCTGAGTGGCGGCGGATTTGTGAGACGAAGAAGATTTTTAGGGTTTGGGTTGAATTGGGGCGGCGTCCGTTTTCAGAGAGGAATTGAATTTAGGGTTTGAATCCGCGTGATGAAAAATAGCTTCGGTCCCTTTTCTGAATCAACCTTCCTCTTCCCTTATAGTGTCCGATCGTGGGTATCCAAATATTGGGCCCAAGTCTGACCCTTCTCTTTTGTTAATCTTCATCAATCTTACAAATAATTAATAAATTATTAACAAGCTAATAACTATAATACTAATTAACTTAACCATAATAATCTAAAATTAACAATATATAAAAATAAATTAAAATCTACAAAATACAAAAGTATTTAATAAAAGACAATATTAATTGCTATTTAATATTATTATCAAACAAGACAAAAATATATACAAAATATTTATTATTATTAGGAATATTTAAAAAAGAAAAAGGTTAGGAAATTGGAATGAAAATAATATTCACAAAAACCTTTAGGACACGTGTCACGCTTTAATTGGTAAAAAAGAATAAAATTAAAAAAACGCCCAATTTCAGGTGGACACGTGTCTAAACGGCATACGAAAATATTACTTAAAGGGGTAGGACAAATTTTGGGTATGACAGGAAGTCGTTGTGGAGATAAGTTGTAGTTCAGAGGAACGTATATACGACTTATCCGGATTCCGACGGGAATCGGGTTCTAGTGTGAACCGTATGAGATAGTGTTGGTACCACATGCATTGTGTCGAGTCAGTGAGTCACATTGCATTATTGTAATTGAGTGTGGGCTATGAATGCCAAGTGATTGAGGTGGCACGTGTATGTGCGTTATTTTTGCTTATTTTATGTGTGGTGTGTAACTACTCCTTAGCATGTGTATTTCACTGTTTATTTATTGATTGTAGTTCTCACCCCCTTTTTGTTCTTGTGTCTGTGCTCTCTTGGGAGTACAGGTGACCAGGTACCTGAGTAGTGCTTGGAGTGTGTTGCTATTTGATCGAGTCTTAGGAGTCGCTCTGATACGTAACATGGGATAACGGAATTACGTTGTTATTTGACTACTTTATTTGTTTATTGTTACGTATCTTCATTTGTTGGACTTATGTTGTATGACCTCGTGTCGAGGAGAATTATATTGGAGAATTGATTTGTATTCCGCTGCTTACTTGAAAACTAAATAATAATGATTATTTTAATGAAATGAAGTGACTTAGTGTGATATCCCACTGTGTTGGAGAACTCTGATGAATTTCATGAATTGTTTCTATACATTTATTATATTACGCGTATGGGGTAAAGTGGGGTGTTACAATTGGTATCAGAGCAGGTCGGTCCGTCCGGCCAGTGTTGTAGTAGAGTCTGACTATAGAATGTTTATAGTCATGTGTGTGTTTGAATTGTCCAGTATCGATCTTTGGTAAGGATTTTGGAGTGAACTTGATTTGTTTACCACTCAGCGAGTTGGATGTTATTTTAGGAATGAATTGGCTTGAGAGTAAGATGCGAGAGTCGTATCCGGAACCGTTCTCATCAGGTACATTTTCGAGGACGAAAATATTTCAAGTGGGGAAGAGTTGTAACACCCCATTTAAATTATTCAGTCGCTTTGGTATTTACTGTAAGGTGTAGTTGTGTGGTGTCCTTAATTAAGGGTATGAGGTTAGGAGTAAGGGAGAGATGTGACCTTAGTTGGGGTACTGTGGACCTAGATAAAGGAGTAAGTTAATTATGATATCGAGAGTATTATAGTGATTAATATTATTCCAATTATTATTAATAATAATGTTAATGAGATTATTATTATTATTATGATTATGATTATTATTATTATTCATATTAATAATATTATTTGGTGGAATATTATTATTATTCATATTATTACTATTAGTATGAATATTATTATTAGTGGGAGAATATTATTATTATTATTATTATTATTATTATTATTATTATTATTATTATTATAGGATTTAAATAATAAAATAAGAAATAAGGGATTAAAGGAAATAGAGAAGTTTTTTTGGGGAAAGAGAATTAGAACACGATAAACTGCCAGAGAAGGGTTTTGGGAGAAAAAGTGAGAAGAAGAACAAGGAGGAAGAGAAGGAGGCTAGGGCTGTCAATCATTCAAGATTCTTCAACGATTGAGCAATTAATCGAGGTAAGGGGGAGAATGAATTTCAATATGGGTGAATTAACATGAGAGGGTAGTGAGAGGTCCTTTCTCTCATAGGAATGATGTGTTCTTGAGGATATTTGATCTAATTTTCGTAGCATGATAAATTCCATAAAATTGTTGCTGTTCTTGAATGATTATTGTATGAGGAGTATTGCTTTTCATAGTTTTCTATGTATACCTTTCGGTATGTTGTGGTGATGTAAGGTTTAGAGATTTGGGTTAATTGTGGGAAATAGGGAGGTAACCGTAAGAATCTGAGGTTATGACCAAATGACCAAATGATATGTATCGTTGAATATTAATATAGGAAAAACTTATGGAAAATTCAACCTTTCTGGCCAAAACCTTAGATCGTTATATGTCTACCCATATTATTTGATATTTGAAATTACGATGCCTTCTGAGCAATTGTAAGAAAATTGACGGTAGACCCTAGAGGTTAGTGGTTAGTATTCTTGACCCTTTGAGTGTAGAGATGAGAAATAATAATCTTTGCCTTCGTGGCCGAAACCTTGGATTGTTATATGTCTGACCCTGAAGGGTTAAATATTAGATAGTAAGTAACTTAAATGCAGTAGGGTGTAATTGAAGGAAAAATTGTGATATGTTGTCCTTATAGGAATAAGAATATTCAAATGTGAGTAACTCTGAAGTACTTAGAGTAATTGCAGGAAATAGTGTTTTATGTGTTGCAAATGTTGCCAGAATAGCATAATAAACCATAGAAGTTGTGTCGTTATTGCCGTATAACCTTAGGAATATTTTAGTGATGTTTTGGGTGCTTTGAGTAAGTGATTCGCAAGAATAATTGAGTGAAAACCAGTTCCGGAGCGTAACAGCGTCTTTCTGTCCGTCACGACTGTTCATGTTTTCGGTCGAAATTGTTTTGGACGTAACTTTGGATCCGTAAGTCCGTTTTGATCCCCGTTCGAAGAGTTGGAAAGCTAATGAACAGAGCTATAACATAGGATAGATAATGGATTTATTTTCCCAATATTTTTATATCTAATTATGGTAATTCCCGAGAGGATTACGGTGAGAGGATGGCTCACGTGGATCAAGATTGATCGTGAATTATGTATGATGTATTATATTGCATAGTCGTGTTGACATGCATTTCATATCATGTGTTTTATGGAGATGGCTAGGTGGGAATCCATGATGGGTGCCTAGTTTTATCCGGACTTCATTGTGGAAGTCGTTGTGGAGATAAGTTGTAGTTCAGAGGAACGTATATACGACTTATCCGGATTCCGACGGGAATCGGGTTCTAGTGTGAACCGTATGAGATTGTGTTGGTGCCACATGCATTGTGTCGAGTCAGTGAGTCACATTGCATTATTGTAATTGAGTGTGGGCTATGAATGCCAAGTGATTGAGGTGGCACGTGTATGTGCGTTATTTGTGCTTATTTTATGTGTGGTGTGTAACTACTCCTTAGCATGTGTATTTCACCGTTTATTTATTGAATGTAGTTCTCACCCCCTTTTTGTTGTTGTGTATGTGCTCTCTTGGGAGTACAGGTGAACAGGTACCTGAGTAGTGCTTGGAGTGTGTTGCTATTTGGTCGAGTCTTAGGAGTCGCTCTGATACGTAACATGGGATGACGGGATTACGTTGTTATTTGACTACTTTATTTGTTTATTGTTACGTATCTTCATTTGTTGGACTTATGTTGTATGACCTCGTGTTGAGGAGAATTATATTGGAGAATTGATTTGTATTCCGCTGCTTACTTGAAAACTAAATAATATTGATTATTTTAATGAAATGAAGTGACTTAGTGTGATATCCCACTGTGTTGGAGAACTCTGATGAATTTCATGAATTGTTTCTATACATTTCTTATATTACGCGTACGAGGTAAAGTGGGGTGTTACAATTGGTATCAGTGCAGGTCGATCCGTCTGGCCAGTGTTGTAGTAGAGTCTGACTATAGAATGTTTATAGTCATGTGTGTGTTTGAATTGTCCAGTGTCGATCTTTGGTAAGGATTTTGGAGTGAACTTGATTTGTTTAACACTCAACGAGTTGGATGTTATTTTAGGAATGAATTGGCTTGAGAGTACGATGCGAGAGTCGTATCCGGAACCGTTCTCATCTGGTACATTTTCGAGGACGAAAATATTTTAAGTGGGAAGAGTTGTAACACCCCATTTAAATTATTCAGTCGCTTTGGTATTTTCTGTAAGGTGTAGTTGTGTGGTGTCTTTAATTAAGGGTATGAGGTTAGGAGTAAGGGAGAGAGGCGACCTTAGTTGGGGTACTGTGGGCCTAGATAAAGGAGTAAGTTAATTATGATATCGAGAGTATTATAGTTATTAATATTATTCCAATTATTATTAATAATAATGTTAATGAGATTATTATTATTATTATTATTATTATTATTATTATTATTATTATTCGTATTAATAATATTATTTTGTGGAATATTATTATTATTCATATTATTACTATTAGTATGAATATTATTATTAGTGGGAGAATAATATTACTATTATTATTATTATTATTATTATTATAGGATTTAAATAATAAAATAAGAAATAAGGGATTAAAGGAAATAGAGAAGTTTTTTTGGGGAAAGAGAATTAGAACACGATAAACTGCCAGAGAAGGGTTTTGGGAGAAAAAGTGAGAAGAAGAACAAGGAGGAAGAGAAGGAGGCTAGGGCTGTCAATCATTCAAGATTCTTCAACGATTGAGCAATTAATCGAGGTAAGGAGGAGAATGAATTTCAATATGGGTGAATTAACATGAGAGGGTAGTGAGAGGTCCTTTCTCTCATAGGAATGATGTGTTCTTGAGGATATTTGATCTAATTTTCGTAGCATGATAAATTCCATAAAATTGTTGCTGTTCTTGAATGATTATTGTATGAGGAGTATTGCTTTTCATAGTTTTCTATGTATACCTTTCGGTATGTTGTGGTGATGTAAGGTTTAGAGATTTGGGTTAATTGTGGGAAATAGGGAGGTAACCGTAAGAATTTGAGGTTATGACCAAATGGCCAAATGATATGTATCGTTGAATATTAATATAGGAAAAACTTCTGGAAAATTGAACCTTTCTGGCCAAAACCTTAGATCGTTATATGTCTACCTATATTATTTGATATTTGAAATTACGATGCCTTCGGAGCAATTGTAAGAAAATTGACGGTAGACCCTAGAGGTTAGTGGTTAGTATTCTTGACCCTTTCAGTGTAGAGATGAGAAATAATGATCTTTGCCTTCGTGGCCGAAACCTTGGATTGTTATATGTCTGACCCTGAAGGGTTAAATATTAGATAGTAAGTAACTTAAATGCCGTAGGGTGTAATTGAAGGAAAAATTGTGATATGTTGTCCTTATAGGAATAAGAATATTCAAATGTGAGTAACTCTGAAGTACTCAGAGTAATTGCAGGAAAAAGTGTTTTATGTGTTGCAAATGTTGCCAGAATAGTATAATAAACCATAGAAGTTGTGTCGTTATTTCCGTATAACCTTAGGAATATTTTAGTGATGTTTTGGGTGCTTTGAGTAAGTGATTCGCAAGAATAATTGAGTGAAAACCAGTTCCGGAGCGTAACAGCGTCTTTCTGTCCGTCACGACTGTTCATGTTTTCGGTCGAAATTGTTTTGGACGTAACTTTGGATCCGTAAGTCCGTTTTGATCCCTGTTCGAAGCGTTGGAAAGCTAATGAACAGAGCTATAACATAGGATAGATAATGAATTTATTTTCCCAATATTTTAATATCTAATTATGGTAATTCCCGAGAGGATGGCTCACGTGGATCAAGATTGATCGTGAATTATGTATGATGTATTATATTGCATAGTCGTGTTGACATGCATTTCATATCATGTGTTTTATGGAGATGGCTAGGTGGGAATCCATGATGGGTGCCTAGTTTTATCCGGACTTCATTGTGGAAGTTGTTTTGGAGATAAGTTGTAGTTCAAAGGAACGTATATACGACTTATCCGGATTTCGACGGGAATCGGGTTCTAGTGTGAACCGTATGAGATTGTGTTGGTACCACATGCATTGTGTCGAGTCAGTGAGTCACATTGCATTATTGTAATTGAGTGTGGGCTATGAATGCCAAGTGATTGAGGTGGCACGTGTATGTGCGTTATTTGTGCTTATTTTATGTGTGGTGTGTAACTACTCCTTAGCATGTGTATTTCACCGTTTATTTATTGAATGTAGTTCTCACCCCCTTTTTGCTGTTGTGTATGTGCTCTCTTGGGAGTACAGGTGAACAGGTACCTGAGTAGTGCTTGGAGTGTGTTGCTATTTGATCGAGTCTTAGGAGTCGCTCTGATACGTAACATGTGATGACGGGATTACGTTGTTATTTGACTACTTTATTTTTTTATTGTTACGTATCTTCCTTTGTTGGACTTATGTTGTATGACCTCGTGTTGAGGAGAATTATATTGGAGAATTGATTTGTATTCCGCTGCTTACTTGAAAACTAAATAATATTGATTATTTTAATGAAATGAAGTGACTTACTGTGATATCCCACTGTGTTGGAGAACTCTGATGAATTTCATGAATTGTTTCTATACATTTCTTATATTACGCATACGGGGTAAAGTGGGGTGTTACAATTGGTATCAGTGCAGGTTGATCCGTCCGGCCAGTGTTGTAGTAGAGTCTGACTATAGAATGTTTATAGTCATGTGTGTGTTTGAATTGTCCAGTGTCGATCTTTGGTAAGGATTTTGGAGTGAACTTGATTTGTTTAACACTCAGCGAGTTGAATGTTATTTTAGGAATGAATTGGCTTGAGAGTACGATGCGAGAGTCGTATCCGGAACCGTTCTCATCTGGTACGTTTTCGAGGACGAAAATATTTTAAGTGGGAGAGAGTTGTAACACCCCATTTAAATTATTTAGTCGCTTTGGTATTTTCTGTATGGTGTAGTTGTGTGGTGTCTTTAATTAAGGGTATGAGGTTAGGAGTAAGGGAGAGAGGCGACCTTAGTTGGGGTACTGTGGGCCTAGATAAAGGAGTAAGTTAATTATGATATCGAGAGTATTATAGTGATTAATATTATTCCAATTATTATTAATAATAATCTTAATGAGATTATTATTATTATTATTATTATTATTATTATTATTCGTATTAATAATATTATTTTGTGGAATATTATTATTATTCATATTATTACTGTTAGTATGAATATTATTATTAGTGGGAGAATAATATTACTATTATTATTATTATTATTATAGGATTTAAATAATAAAATAAGAAATAAGGGATTAAAGGAAATAGAGAAGTTTTTTTGGGGAAAGAGAATTAGAACACGATAAACTGCCAGAGAAGGGTTTTGGGAGAAAAATTGAGAAGAAGAACAAGGAGGAAGAGAAGGAGGCTAGGGTTGTCAATCATTCAAGATTCTTCAACGATTGAGCAATTAATCGAGGTAAGGGGGAGAATGAATTTCAATATGGGTGAATTAACATGAGAGGGTAGTGAGATGTCCTTTCTCTCATAGGAATGATGTGTTCTTGAGGATATTTGATCTAATTTTCGTAGCATGATAAATTCCATAAAATTGTTGCTGTTCTTGAATGATTATTGTATGAGGAGTATTGCTTTTCATAGTTTTCTATGTATACCTTTCGGTATGTTGTGGTGATGTAAGGTTTAGAGATTTGGGTTAATTGTGGGAAATAGGGAGATAACCGTAAGAATCTGAGGTTATGACCAAATGGCCAAATGATATGTATCGTTGAATATTAATATAGGAAAAACTTATGGAAAATTGAACCTTTGTGGCCAAAACCATAGATCGTTATATGTCTACCCATATTATTTGAAATTTTTAAATTACGATGCCTTCGGAGAAATTGTAAGAAAATTGACGGTAGACCCTAGAGGTTAGTGGTTAGTATTCTTGACCCTTTGAGTGTAGAGATGAGAAATAATGATCTTTGCCTTCGTGGCCGAAACCTTGGATTGTTATATGTCTGACCCTGAAGGGTTAAATATTAGAGATAGTAAGTAACTTAAATGCCGTAGGGTGTAATTGAAGGAAAAATTGTGATATGTTGTCCTTATAGGAATAAGAATATTCAAATGTGAGTAACTCTGAAGTACTCAGAGTAATTGCAGGAAATAGTGTTTTATGTGTTGCAAATGTTGCCAGAATAGCATAATAAACCATAGAAGTTGTGTCGTTATTGCCGTATAACCTTAGGAATATTTTAGTGATGTTTTGGGTGCTTTGAGTAAGTGATTCGCAAGAATAATTGAGTGAAAACCAGTTCTGGAGCGTAACAGCGTCTTTCTGTCCGTCACGACTGTTCATGTTTTCGGTCGAAATTGTTTTGGACGTAACTTTGGATCCGTAAGTCCGTTTTGATCCCCTTTCGAAGCGTTGGAAAACTAATGAACAGAGCTATAACATAGGATAGATAATGGATTTATTTTCCCAATATTTTTATATCTAATTATGGTAATTCCCGAGAGGATTACGGTGAGAGGGTGGCTCATGTGGATCAAGATTGATCGTGAATTATGTATGATGTATTATATTGCATAGTCGTGTTGACATGCATTTCATATCATGTGTTTTATGGAGATGGCTAGGTGGGAATCCATGAGGGGTGCCTAGTTTTATCCGGACTTCATTGTGGAAGTCGTTGTGGAGATAAGTTGTAGTTCAGAGGAACGTATATACGACTTATCCGGATTCCGACGGGAATCGGGTTCTAGTGTGAACCGTATGAGATTGTGTTGGTACCACATGCATTGTGTCGAGTCAGTGAGTCACATTGCATTATTGTAATTGAGTGTGGGCTATGAATGCCAAGTGATTGAGGTGGCACGTGTATGTGCGTTATTTGTGCTTATTTTATGTATGGTATGTAACTACTCCTTAGCATGTGTATTTCACCGTTTATTTATTGAATGTAGTTCTCACCCCCTTTTTGTTGTTGTGTATGTGCTCTCTTGGGAGTACAGGTGACCAGGTACCTGAGTAGTGCTTGGAGTGTGTTACTATTTGATCGAGTCTTAGGAGTCGCTCTGATACGTAACATGGGATGACGGGATTACGTTGTTATTTTACTACTTTATTTGTTTATTGTTACGTATCTTCATTTGTTGGACTTATGTTGTATGACCTCGTGTCGAGGAGAATTATATTGGAGAATTGATTTGTATTCTGCTGCTTACTTGAAAACTAAATAATATTGATTATTTTAATGAAATGAAGTGACTTAGTGTCATTAGGGATGGCAAACAAACCCGGGCCCGCCCACACCCGCCCGGGCCCGCCCCGAAATTAACGGGGGAAATCCAATTTAATTGGGTGCGGGTGCGGGTGCGGGTGCGGGTGCGGGTGAAACCCGGTTCTTAACTACGGGTGCGGGTGCGGGTGCGGGTAGACACTAAGACCCGCCCGCACCCGCCCCCGCCCCGCTCCAAATAATATATTTTATTTTGATTTCCTTATTTTATTTATTTTAATATTTATTTATTAATTATACTTTTAATTAAGTTATTAATATTCTTATTGCAATTAAAATAATAAAATTAATCAAGTTAATATTCATTTATTAATTAAAATTTTAATTAAACAATTAATTAATTTATTAAAATAATCAATTTTTAATTAAATTACTAATTTTTATTATAATTAAAATAATAATAATTTTTTGCGGGTGGGGGTGGGGCGGGTGCGGGTGCACCCGTTTTCTACTGGGGGCGGGTCTGGGTGGTAAATCTTCACCCCCGATTGGATTTGGGGGCGGGGGCGGGTCTGTTACATGGAGGCGGGTGCGGGTGTGGGTATAGTTAAACCCGCCCCCGACCCGCCCCGTTGCCATCCCTAAGTGTGATATCCCACTGTGTTGGAGAACTCTGATGAATTTCATGAATTGTTTCTATATATTTATTATATTACGTGTACGGGGTAAAGTGGGGTGTTACAATTCGTATCAGAGCAGGTCGGTCCGTCCGGCCAGTGTTGTAGTAGAGTCTGACTATAGAATCTTTATACTCATATGTGTGTTTGAATTGTCCAGTGTCGATCTTTGGTAAGGATTTTGGAGTGAACTTGATTTGTTTACCACTCAGCAAGTTGGATGTTATTTTAAGAATGAATTGGCTTGAGAGTAAGATGCGAGAGTCGTATCCGGAACCGCTCTCATCAGGTACATTTTCGAGGACGAAATATTTTAAGTGAGGGAGAGTTGTAACACCCCATTTAAATTATTCAGTCACTTTGGTATTTTCTGTAAGGTGTAGTTGTGTGGTGTCTTTAATTAAGAGTATGAGGTTAGGAGTAAGGGAGAGAGGTGACCTTAGTTGGGGTACTGTGGACCAAGATAAAGGAGTAAGTTAATTATGATATCGAGAGTATTATAGTGATTAATATTATTCCAATTATTATTAATAATAATGTTAATGAATTATTATTATTATTATTATTATTATTATTATTATTATTATTATTATTCGTATTAATAATATTATTTGGTGGAATATTATTATTATTCATATTATTACTATTAGTATGAATATTATTATTAGTGGGAGAATAATATTAGTATTATTATTAATATTATAGGATTTAAATTATAAAATAAGAAATAAGGGATTAAAGGAAATAGAGAAGTTTTTTTGGGGAAAGAGAATTAGAACACGATAAACTGCCATAGAAAGGTTTTGGGAGAAAAAGTGAGAAGAAGAACAAGGAGGAAGAGAAGGAGGCTAGGGCTGTCAATCATTCAAGATTCTTCAACGATTGAGCAATTAATCGAGGTAAGGGGGAGAATGAATTTCAATATGGGTGAATTAATATGAGAGGGTAGTGAGAGGTCCTTTCTCTCATAGGAATTATGTGTTCTTAAGGATATTTGATCTAACTTTCGTAGCATGATAAATTCCATAAAATTGTTGCTGTTCTTGAATGATTATTGTATGGGGAGTATTGCTTTTCATAGTTTTCTATGTATACCTTTCGGTATGTTGTGGTGATGTAAGGTTTAGAGATTTGGGTTAATTGTGGGAAATAGGGAGGTAACCGTAATAATCTGAGGTTATGACCAAATGGCCAAATGATATGTATCGTTGAATATTAATATAGGAAAAACTTATGGAAATTGAACCTTTGTGGCCAAAACCTTATATCGTGATATGTCTACCCAATTTATTTGATATTTGAAATTACGATGCCTTCGGATCAATTGGAAGGAAATTGACGGTAGACCCTAGAGGTTAGTAGTATTCTTGACCCTTTTGTCGCTACTGCGAAAATCGGCACCTGCTATGACAGAAGAGTCGCCACCGTGCGTTATTTATCCCACAAGAGGGAAAGGAAACGCTCGAAGTAAACTTAACGCAAAACAGGAAAGGAATGACCATCGCAACCAAATCCTGGATTCGGGAGTCGATTACGCAAGGGGAAAGTATTAGCACCCCTCACGTCCGCCGTACTCGACGGGATCCACGCTTGTTTTCTGGTACGGATTGTATTCTATCTACTCTAAAGGCCTTGGTTAAAAAGAAAAGAAAATGACTCGGCAAAGTATCGCACTTTATGCCTACGTATTCCCGTCTGGAACGAGAAATCAGAGTCAACGTAGTTCGCCTACCAACGGGAAAGGAGGGGAAGGTTGCTCGCTAGGATACGACATCGATTAACCTTATTACTGTATTTTTGAGTTGTTTTGAGATAAGAAGAGAAAGAAACTCTAAAAAGCCTAGGGTTGAAATGGGAATAAAAACTAACCTAATATTGTCATGCATGGATAAGAATCCTAATGTCTGTCATAATTCCCTCCTGCACAGAGGAAATCAGAGATCCTATGGGATAAACAGAAAAGAAAGCAAGCAAATACAGTAAAATGCATGCAATGCAGCAATACAAGCGAGGCAAGGGAGTCCCACTCAACCTCGAACCTGGGAAAACAACAGGCAAAGTGAATCAACATTCACTTCAAACCTTAGGGGCAAGCTACACAAGCCAACAAACAATACAGAAAACAAAAACCAAAGCAGAGGAGGCAGCCCAAGCAGCAGCACCAAACTCTTACAGTTGACAGCACAAGCAGCAACTCTGACAGCAACAACAAAAAGTTGACAGCAACAACCTTCATCTTCAAGCTTCTATCTTCAAGATTCAATAAACTTTCAATCTTCAAAAAGCACCAAGCTTCAACAAGCTTCAAACTTCAACCAGTAAACAGCTTCAACAAGCTCCTAACTTCATCTTCAACAAGCAGCAAAACCCTAACTTCAACAAGCAACCAGCTTCAACAAGCACAAACTTCAACCTCAACAAGCTTCAACAAGCACTAAACTTTCTCTTTACCAAGCTTCAACAAGCACCTCCAAGGGAGAATCAATAAACAAGATCAAGTTGAAGTGTTAAGAAACTCAATGACATCCAAGGGAAGCCACTAAGAACCTAACATTGTAAAGGAACTGTATCCTCAAAGTTCTACTCTTACAGCATGCCACTCATCCCTCCAAAGGAGATATGTGACTTATTTAAGAGGACTTTATGTCATGGGATTGAATGGAGATGAACAATATACTCCATGTTTGAAGAAAGAAGAAAAACTAATCTAATGCTCTCCCTAAAACCCTAGTTTCCCTAACCTCCTGACAAGCATCCACAAGCTGAGAAAATTTTCACATTCAAGCTCCTCCAAGCTCTACAAAGCATATTCAATTGGTCTTCATCTTCACCCAATCACAAGGGCACCACCACCCTAATCTAAGGGGAACTATTGAATTAAACTAGTCAAGTTAGTGTGTTAGAAACTCCTAAAAGTTAGTCTTAAAACTAATTCTACTTAAAATACCAAAAGTGATTGTAAAATCCTATAAAAATTACTAAGGGTTCCTAAAACTGTTAAGAATATCTCCATATACAAACCAGGGGGTTAACCATTTATTAAGACCTAAAACTATGCCCTAAACCTAAGGGTACTATCCTAAAACCCTAATTCTACACCACTTAATGCTCAATGTTCAAAACAACCTAAAATTATCTCACAAAATTATGAGAAAATTACTAAGGGTACATGCAAATCTAAGATAAATAACCCAAAAAGAATCAACTTAAAATCACACACCAAACACCCATACTAAAATCAGAAAAATCACATATCAACCATATTGAAAATAAAAGCAATTAAACTTCAAAAAATGCAATTAAATTCTAAAATGCATGAATTAATAATTTCTCAATCCTATTAAATTCTAAACTCTTTAAGGAGTCAGGGAAAAAAATCTAGCCTAAAAAGATTAATTTTCCTATTTTTTATGAATTATTTTCTAACTATATGAAAATGATAAAATAAAAGAAAAACAATCAAAAAATGATAAAACCTGCGTGTTGTTTAGCAATTAAATCCAGTTATTCTTCAGACTGGGCCCCAAAAGGGGGTGCGCGTATCAAATTTCATTAAGCCCAAAACGAAATTAAAACACAATCAGAAAATAAAATGGAAATTAGAAAATGTTTGTGCTGAATAGCAATTGTTTTCAGTTCAAAACAGACCATGGGCCTAACCTGGGGTTGTGAAGAGCAAAAGCTTCATTAAGCCCACCCAATCCCAATTAATGAAACGGTGAGTTTTGACAAACTCAAACTCTCTTCAGATTGTGAAATGAGATCGTGGCCCTTGATTCCTAGCTTCAGTCAATGGTCAAACATGATCTAACGGGTATTGTATCGTCTTCTCCAAATGTTTTGAATATGGGAGGGAAACTCAGACGGTGGCCTGAGCTTTGCGCCACCGTCGTCTACGGCGAGGAGGTTACCAAATCTCACCAAACACAACATCTTAATACCCTATCCCACTCAAAATCATCCCCGGAGTTCAAATATACACTCCAATTTCATTGATTCTAGCCCTAACTCCAAAACCGATCCAAAGTTCAGACATGGCTCCATTCTTGAATCACTCCAAAACTTGCAATTAATGATCCTAAACTCATTTACACGCATCAAGCAAGAATTCTAACTATCTAACGATGCTTAAATCCTCAAGAATCGTGAGTTATTCTTCTCAACAGAAAATGGCATCTCACTTAAAGTGTCTCTAACTGTTCAATTCTTGTGCCTAAATCCATCTAAGCATCATCAATAACCTATTCTCATGTCAAATTCTACTCAATTACCTATAATTTAGAGCAAAAGATGAAAGTTGCAAACCTGGTTTTGAGGGATGAACAGATGAGGTTATGGCTCGAATCAACCTCCAATTTCTTCCAGAATCACTCAAGAACCACTTCCCAAGCTATTACAATGATCAATTTGCACTGAATTCTCCTTAATCTCCAATCACGATTTCTGATGCAGATGAAGAAATTTCAATGGCTTCCTCTGATTCCTTGCCCAATCCTTGCCAAAAAACTATCTGAACCCATTGCAAATGTTATATAGAAGCTGTTGGAAACCTCTAGAACCTTCTGTAACTAACTGAATGAGAAATTCAATTTCTCATATTCCTTGAAAATCTCATATGTGGAAATCGTGCTTTGCTTTGTTCTAGCTCTCAAATTCACTTGAATTTCTCATCTCATGCCATTTAGAAATGAATGGGATGTGTAATTGCCTTGCTCTTGATCTTATGGTGTGTGATTGTTATGTTACTTCAACCTTAAGGTACAAAAGAGAACCATGTGTTATTGGCCTCAAATCCAAAAAGTGGTAATGTCATCATTATTGGAATGGTTTTTCTGATCAATTTGGTATATAAGATTGCTTGGTTTGGCCATAAATCAAGAAATCACATTTTTGGCCTTTTAAATGACTTTAATTTCTTCCTTTTCAAAATTTCTCAAACCAACTTCTCCTATGAGCCATTTCAATGCCTCCATGATGCATGGTCAAGGTTAAAACCCTATTTTGAGCAACGTTCTAGTTGAACAAAATTTCATTTGAGGCCTCTAAGTTGGTGAAAATGGCCTATGATCACAAATGACCTATAATCACCAATACCCAAAATACCCCTGGCTTGCAAAGATCATATCTTGAGTTCTACAAATCTTATCAAGGACTTCTAGTACTCTATGGAAAGCTAAGATCAAGATATACAACTCTCATATTGGCCAAAAGTCCATTTGAACACTCCTTAAAGGGAAAAAGTTGCTTGGAAGTCAAGTGACTTTCACAGATAAATTTCATAGTCATCTGATGACCTATAATTTGCAAGGACTATAACTTGAGTTATACAAATTCCCTTGGGTACTTCTAGTACTCAAATTAAATGTATTGAGATGCTCTACAAGTTTCATGTTGGCCAAAGATCCATTTGAGACTTGTATTTTGATTTATGTTGCTTTGAAGTTGGGCACTAAACAGGAGATTTTACACTGAAACCCTAATTTAGCAACTTCCCACATTCTTAATCCTTCTTTGCTTAACCTTGGCACAACACCACACATGTATCAACATACCAATCCAGGAATCCCATGACCTCAAAGTAGGCTTTGATGCTCTCCCATTTGCACAATTGAACTAGAGTTGACCCAGATGAAACCCTAGTTGACTGCACCTCAACTGTGGCTCTTATACTTGAATCAATGACTTGTCTCAGCTTCAATAGGGCCTTCTAGGCATCCCATGAGATCCATACACCTCAAATTCACACTCCATGCTTCACATCCCACTGATGATTCTCAATATTCCTCAAGATAGGAGCAAAACCCACATGTAGGCACTCAAACTTCTCAAGACTTCAAATAACTTCTTGATGGCTTGGATGATCTCAAACTTGGATAAGACCTCTTGCTAGGCTCTTCTCTTGATAGACACCCTTGATCCCTTGTTGGAGGCATGTTATCCTATGATATACATATGATTAGAACTATGTGAATGATGTAACTATGCAAATGAAATGCAATGAAACATAAATCAGGCAAGAAAAGGTTGAGCAAATTTTGGGGTACAACAGCTGCCCCTATTCAAACGGCTTGGACCCGACTGGGTGAAGAGCGAACGACCTTCAAACAATCGAGGTACGAGACGGTTGAATACCAAGGAACCCGGAAATTTGCCAACCGCAGAAATAAATTGCCCAACTGCTTGGGGAACAACATCCACCAACTGAATCCGGTTGTTACGGCAACAACTGATCCAACGTCTGATAATAATTCTGATCTCACCTTCAACCACCTATGTAACGCAACATGTACTAAACAATTTTTGCAAAAACACCTCCGTCCACAACTGGACTAACCTTGTCAACACAAGAAGAGAAACAAATTCGTCAACACGAATAGAGATTCTGTCGTCACAGGAGTAACCTTGTCCAAATATGGACCCAAATTTCGTCAAATCACGAATAAATACAAATCTGTCCACGCCAGGACTTACATTTCGTCAACCCGAAGACATCTCTATAACACAGGAAATAGAACTTTGTCCACGTCAGGACGCTTGTTTCGTCAACACGAAGAAATCCCCTCAACAAGAGCACAACTTTGTCCATGTTAGGACGCACACTTCGTCAACACGACGAAATCCCATCATAAACTTGTCCACGTTAGGACTCCACATTCCATCAACACGGAGAAATCATGTCATCATAGGAATAAAACTTTGTCCACGTCAGGACGCTTGTTCCGTCACCACGGAGAAATTCCGGCGACTTCGCTGGGGATGAGTTGTCCGCATCTCGTCAACCCAAGAAGATCCTATCAACATAGGAGTCAATTATCCACGTCAGGACTCACATCTCGTCAGCACGACGAAATAAACCCGTCACCATGAAGAGAAATAAATTTGTCCACGTCAGGACTCCATCTCGTCAACACGAAGAACGGTAAACTTGCCCACGTCAGGACTCGCATTTCGTCAACACGAGGGAAGGTAACTTGATTTGTCCACGTCAGGACTCCCATCTCATCAACAAGAGGAAATCCTATCAACATAGGAGTAGATTGTCCACGTCAGGACACCGTTTCGCCAACACGAAGAAAGATAAGTTTGTCCACGTCAGGACTCGTGCATCTTGTCAACACGAGGAACTATAAACTTGTCCACGTCAGGACACACATTTCGCCAATACGAACAAAGATATCTACTGGGATAAATGGTCCACGTGAGGACACCATTTCGTCAACATGAAGAGTAATCAATTTTTCCACGTCAGGACTTCACATTCCGTCAACACGGAGAAATCAAATCTGCCCACGTTAGGACTAGCACATCTCGTCAACACGAGGAAATAAATCTGTCCACGTCAGGAGTCATATCTTCGCCAACACGAAGAAATCCCGTCAATTCAGGAATAAGTTGTCCACGTCAGGACTTCACATTCCGTCAACACGGAGAAATCAAATCTGCCCACGTTAGGACTAGCACATCTCGTCAACACGAGGAAATAAATTTGTCCACGTCAGGAGTCATATCTTCGCCAACACGAAGAAATCCCGTCAATTCAGGAATAAGTTGTCCACGTCAGGACTCATATCTCGTCAACACGAGAAACTCCTATCAACATAGGCAATAAAATTTGGCGACTTCCGGTGAACTACTTCTGCCAACCAGTAGGAAGATACATCCGTTTATCCATGCGGGAGGATACTCTGAATATAGTCCCTCTGCTCATCTCTGCAGTAGCTAACTCCATTGGTCCCAACCCACAAACTTTTCAGCATTGACGTGACAGCGACTTTGAGGCGGACTCTACTGGGGATATTTGAAAACCAAATTGTCGGACGCCTGTTTCGATAACCGGCGGAAGCTTCTGAAATTTTGATTCATGAAACCCTTTGACGCTGACATAACAGGAAATTTGAAGAAAATAATCCGCTGGCCGGATAAGAGAAACTTCAACAAGCAACTCTGTGGGGAAAATAGTAAGATGAACCGTATCATCACACATCTCACGACGAGACCTCGAATACCTGGTAATAGATCTGAGCTAGAACTCCATACTCCTGCTGAGAAAACACCTGAAAGCAAAAGGTTAACCAACCTGATTTATGTTTCAAAATGCGTATGTTTGAAAATGGCGTAATGCTCCGTACGACACGGAAATGCTACGCGTTTGAGTGGATGCAAATATGACGATATATGCAAATGCAAATGCAGGCTCAAGCTGCCGGGGCCACTCTGATAATGATGTCCCAACAACATGAATGCTAAGGATAAAACCAACTCCGCTGGGGAGAACAAGTATCACAAAATATTCTGGAGAAATAAACGCCAGAAATATAACCAACTCTGCCGGGGAGAGATTAAACATCAATTTCCACTGGGAGGAAAGAACAAACACCCTGCTGGTGAACAAACTTAGCTGGGAAAGAAGCGACACTTTTGGGCAACGCACACTGTCTGGGCACAGTTTACACATTCAGAGTTACCACTCCGCTGGGGACAAACATCCCGACGGAGGCAAGACGACTGGTGGGGAGCAAGAAACCCATCCTTCGCGGATATAAACCTTTCGAACCAACAACTTGGTTAACCATTGCAGGAATCTCCCATGCTGGAGATTGAACGTGCACATCTTCGATTCGCTGAGGAGTGCAACCTCTGCAGGGGACATTGATTTTGGCTTGCTGGGGTTAATCCTATGGACGGCTTTCCATGAGGACGCTCTCCTAGGGAAAATAATTCCCTCCTTCGGGAAGGGATAAATGCCATTTCAACTCTCTAGGGATAAGCTACGACTAGCTGAGGAATGACATCGACTGGAGTCAGGTCTTACGTCAAGCGACCTTGGCTGGGGAATACAATTCCTGACCGTTTGCTCCAAAGGTAAGAACCCTGCAAAACACAAACGAGACAAAACAGGCCTATACAACAGAATCTATCCGGGTTAGCATTTGTGACATTACTTCAGTCAATTCGAAGTTTTAGCAATTATTGGCAAGGGCCAACAAGATTATGTAAGTGCAAGTTTATCAAAAAAATCGGCGTCTTTCACAAACAAAACAGTAAAGAACAAGCATCAAGTACTGAATAACATGTTTTATTGATAACGAGCCTCTGAATATGCAGAGTTTTGTACACTGGATGCAACTCCTGAAAAGAGGAAGTTACGCACCAACACACATAAATATATGCACAAGAAGCATAAAGAAAATACAAAATAATATTTGTATACATGTCGGCAACGTGGTACAGACAAACACCATGAGCTGATCCTCCTATGACTCGCCTGACTTTGCGCTTTCCCGGTACTCGATCTTCGGAAGAGATTGTTTTTGGATAGACGGTCCCCAGGTACTCCCAAACCACTAAGCAATGCCGTATCAAATCCGGCCCGCAGTCATTTGCTTTTTCAATCCCTAACTTTTGCGTGAACCGCCCTTTGCGGGTTTTCAATTCACCGGGATACCCTTTTTTTTGCCGAAGTCGCCCTTTTCAGGTTTTCGACTTCGCGGGTGTACATCTTTTCAATTTTATCCCTAACTTTTTCCCGAACCTTTTATTCATTTTTTATGGTTCGCTGGGATGCCCCATTTTTGTCTGGACTCTCTTTTTACTGTCCAGCGGGTCACTTTCAAGCAAATTATTTTTTAACTGCGTCCGAATTCACAGGAGACGTAAAGTCCTCGCCATCCAGGTGGATAGTAATAAGGCTCCTCCAGAGAAGACTTTTCTGACAACGTAGGGACCTTCGTAATTGGGAGTCCACTTGCCCCTGTGATCTGATTGTGGTGGGAGAATCTTTTTCAAAACAAGATCGCCCGTCTGAAAGCTTCAAGGGCACACCTTCTTGTCGTAAGCTTTCTTCATCCGGCTCTGATACAGCCGACCGTATGCTAGAGAAGCTAGTCTCTTCTCATCCATTAAGCTGAGCTGATTCAGTCTATCTTTAATCCATTCTGCCTCGTCGAGTTGGACATCATGTAAAACCCTCAGGGAAGGAATATCCTGTATACCAATGAGAAAGGGGTTGCCCCGGTTGATGTGCGTACCGTCGTACGATAACCGTGCAAAGCGAAAGGTAACATCTCGTGCCAGTCCTTATACGCCACAACCATCTTCTGAAAAATCTTCTTTATGTTCTTATTGGCCGCTTCGACAGCGCCATTCATCTTGGGTCGGTAAGGAGAAGAATTGTGATGCTCAATCTTAAAATTCTGACACAGCTCTTTCATCATTTTATTATTCAAATTTGAACCGTTGTCGGTGATAATCCGCTCAGGGATTCCGTATCTGCAGATAATATCCCGTTTGATAAATCTGGCTACCACTTGTTTGGTCACATTGGCATATGATGCTGCTTCCACCCATTTAGTGAAGTAATCAATTGCTACCAAAATGAACTGGTGTCCGTTTGATGCCGTAGGCTCGATCTTGCCAATCATATCAATTCCCCACATCGAGAAAGGCCACGGTGATGACATCACATTCAGAGGACTTGGAGGCACATGGATTTTGTCTGCATAAATCTGGCATCACGCTGGTATGTTGCCCCAGCGTTCTTCAGTCCGAAGGGCATCACTTTGTAAAAAAATGTTCCCCAGGGAGTAATGAAGGTAGTCTTCTCCATGTCTTCTGACGCCATTTTGATCTGATTATAGCCTGAAAAGCCGTCCATGAAGGAGAATACGGAGAACTGAGCAGTGTTATCAACCAGCACATCAATGTGAGGAAGTGGAAATTCGTCTTTCGGGCTCGCCCTATTCAAATCACGGTAGTCTACACACATTCGCACTTTACCGTCTTTCTTCGGCACTGGTACTATATTCGCGACCCATGACGGATAAGTTGTAACGGCTAGGAAACCAGCATCCCACTGTTTTTGGACTTCCTCCTTGATTTTCACAGCCATGTCTGGTCTGGTTCTTCTGAGTTTCTGCTTGACAGGCGGACATCCCTCTCGCAACGGGAGCCGGTGCACAACCATGTCTGTATCTAACCCAGGCATATCCTCGTACGACCAAGCAAATATATCACCATACTCTCGCAATATCTCAATCAGCCTTTGCTTGACGTCGCTCTGCAGCGCAACCCCTATGCGGATATTTCTCACAACTTCGTCCGACCCCAAGTTGATAATCTCAATTTCCTCCTGATGAGGCAGAATGATTCTCTCTTCATGTTTCAACAAACGAGTCAGCTCTTCTGGCAAGTCGCTATCCTCAACAATCTCTTCCTCTACTTGGAATACCGGGTGCTCGAAGTCGAAACGAGTCATAGGCGGTTCGCAGAAGGTGTCATCTGAAATATTAGTCCTGCAAAGGAAATGGTTAACCGCTTCAACACACAAACAAAGCAAATAACCGCGTTGCCATTTATTGTTAAAGAAAAAACAAGAAAAACAGGGATCGCAATATTTGTATATGAAAAACGCCTTTATTTCATGATTAAAACAGTGCAATACACATAATCAAGTAGCCCTAAGGTAAAATCACTATGCCCCGGGTAGGACATAGGATTATTCAACAATTGACAAAACAAATCATTACTGTTTAAGAGTCACTGGGACAGTTTCCCGGATGGACCAGTTGCAGAGACTTTGTCCTGGTACGCTTGGCTTGATCCACGCGTCCATATCGCAGTCACTATCTCCGTCTTCAGCATCAGAAATAGCGTTGATTGTCTCAAAGCACATCCCGCTTGGCGTAATCGTGATCGATCCCTTGAACCTGGGCGCTCCTGAAGATGACGCTGACGACGTCGGTCGATACCCTAGCCCAAACTTGTCATTCTTCACGGGAATCTCCAAAACCTGCCCCCAGCCTTTAGTCTCACCAGTCTGCACTAAAGCCTGAGCTTCTTTGTAGGATGACACTGCCACCTCTGGCATTTTGCTGGGACTCTGAGCTTTGTCTTTAATCTGCAAACCTTCGAAGGCTTGACAAGGTGTCTTTTCTCCGTCGACCTCAACATATCTGAACGATGACAGGTGACTGACCAAAATTTCCTCCTCCCCGCAGACGGTAACAACACTATCACCCACCATGTACTTCAACTTCTGATGCAATATGGATGTTACGGCCCCTACGGTGTGGATCCATGGGCGCCCAAGAAGGCAGCTATAAGCTGGATGGATATCCATGATGTAGAATTCGGTATCAAAAATTTCTGGCCCCACCTGAAGCGGTAATGTTATTGACCCAAACACTGATCTTTTCCTCCCATCAAATGCCCTCACAGCCAAATCGCTGGGCGTGCAAATAATTCCCCGTACGTCCAACTTCATCATGGCTTTCTTTGGCAATACGTTCAACGACGATCCAGTATCCACCAATACACGCGACATTACGGTGCCACAGCATTCCACCGACATATGCAAAGCCATGTTGTGCTCTCGACCCCTGGGTGTTAGATCAAAATCTGTGAAACCCAGACTATGTCCAGCATTGACATGTGCCATTACCCCCTCTAACTGATTCACCGAAACTTCTTGAGGCACAATGACGTATCCAGAATCTTTAGCAGGGCGTTCCGGTGGGCCTCGGAACATAACAACAACGACAAGATAGAAATCTTCGACGGCGTCTGCTGTAGGTGTTCAACAATTTTGTAGTCGCTCTTGCGAATCAGTCTCATGAACTCCTCTACGTCCTTGAGTGACGTATCCTTTTCTTTAGACTGAGTAGGCCCGCTTTCATTTACTTTGGCTTTGCCTTTGGCCAATCTCTCTGCTTCTATTTCAGGTGAGGTAAAGGTCCTTCCGCTACGAGTCATGCCCCCCGTTCCAACGACATTATCAACAGCCCTAGCTGGCTGGTTATTCACCACAATCTTTTCATCGTTGCAATATGCTTCTAATCCGTACGTCCACGGGACAGCTTTCGTACTCTCAAAGGGAACATGCCCTGCTTTGGTAATCGTAATAGTTGGCCGCTGGGCGGGCGCTGTTATCGTTATAGTCTTCCTCGGGATCGTCACTGTTGCAATATCATTCTGCTTATCACATAATGCCTCCACAGGCTTCTCAACCGCAGTTCGGTCAAATTGCAAGGTCCCTTCGTCGATCATGGCCTGAATGCCCTGCTTCAAATCAGTACAACCCTCAGGCTGGGTCCAACACTCTAAATAGTACTCATCACAACCAGGGAATACTCCCCCTCTGAGCAACCTACTCTTCACCTCACTCAATGGTGTCTTCAGTTCGTTGACATCCATCACCAAGTTCAAATTTTCTTCTGTCAAGATAGCATTTGCCCCATGATTAGGCATAGGCTGTTGTACAATATTGGGCCCCACCTGGCCAAAGTTGATGGCTTTACTGTCCAACAAGTCTTGAACTTTATGCTTGAAAGCATGACAAGATTTTACATCATGTTCGGGCGCCCCGGAATAGAATTCGCAATGCTTATTGGCATCATACCCATAGGGAAGTATCGGTCCTGTAGGCGGTTCCAACGTTCTTTTCTTGACCAAATTCAACCCCAGCAGTGTCTGAAGAAGATCTGCATATGTCGACGGAGGCTTATCAAATACCCTCTTCGGCTTTGCATTCTGAAACCTTCTCTGACCCTGATTCTGCCTTTGCTGCTGCTGTGGTTATTGTTGCGGTTGTTGTTGTTGCTGCGGTTGGATTGGAATAGTAACACTGGCTATTTGTTGAGGTTGACTGTACTGATTTCTACCTCTGCCCCAACCTCTACCACCAAACACAGCGCTGGTATCACCCGGTCGTCTTCCGCCGAACGCTTTTCTCGCACCCCCAGCTGAAGTAGATTCGCCTGCCTGAATCTTTCCAATTTTAATTCCATTTTTGATCCTTTCTCCCATAAGGATCATATTGGAAAAGCTACCCATCGAAACATTGAGTAACTTGTCATAGTACATTCCCGTAAATGTCCCCACAAACATGTCATTCATCTCCCTTTCAACCAAAGGAGGATGCACCCGAGCTGCCATATCGCGCCACCGCTGCGCATATTCTTTGAAACTTTCACCACTTTTCTGCGACAGACTCTGCAGCTGAACTCTGTTTGGCGCCAAATCGCTGTTATATTTGTAATGCATAACGAAAACATCAGCCAACTGCTTCCAGCTTCTAATCTGAGTAGGCTCCAGCCCCATGTACCATTCCAATGATGGTCCAGATAAGCTATCCTGAAAGAAATGCATGAGCATCCTTTCATCATTGGAATATGCCGACATCCTTCTATAATAAGAACGTACATGGACCTTTGGGAAGATATCCCCTTTGTATTTGTCGAATGTTGGAGCCTTGAATTTTAATGGCACCCTCAGCCCTGGTACCAACCCCATAGTAGTCATATCTAACCCAGCGGAGTTCTAATTAACCACACCTTTCATCTGCTCTTCTAGCATTCTGATCCTCTGAACAGGGTCAATGGGGCCCTCAGGTCCCATACCTCTTCCCAAAAAAGCGCCGTCCTGGTGATCCACATTCCAGTCATTGCCATACCCGTCGTAACCCATGTTACGGCCAAATCCTTGCTGATTGAACATAGGACCCTGTCCCCGGTTGCCGAACCCTAGATTGACCCCAGCAGATCCAAAACCATTGTTGAAAGGAAATGCTCCAACGCCGTTGTTATTCACATTACCGAATCCACCATTATCGTAGCCATACCCCTGATTGTTGCCGTAACCGTCATTACCAAATCCTTGATTGTTGAACCCGAAATTCCTGTCCTGATTGACGTTGCCATACCCATTATTTCCAAAGTCAGCATTGTCACTGAATCCTTGATCGGCATCCCCAGTGTTTCCTTTGTTGTTAACAACATGCCCATCACCACCATTTCCAGTATTGCCATTACCAGCGCCAGCACCTGCACCAGTACCAGTGTTTTCGTTGACAGTCACAACAGGTGGATTAACTACCGGTATCTCTTCCTCCCGGTGAGGAGTTCCAACAGAATTATAGTCAGTATTGCCATTTTCATTTGCCCGCGTCAACAGAATTATGGTCAGTATTGCCTTTGGCCATGTTCTCCATAGCTTGCATGAACAGAGTCAGCTTCTCACGGATTTCCTGCATCTCGACTTGAACTTGATCCATTGCTTTCTTACAGTTGTTTCTGGTTGAGTAGCGGTGGATTCTTTGGTCGTCAATCCTGAAAAACCTGTGAGATGCAGGAAATAAGATACAGATTCAACAAGTAACTGGCAATGTAAAATGAATATGCAGATGCAATATGTGTCTGTGCGTTAGGGAGATCAACCCCTGATTCTAGTGCCAAAGTGCCAGTGCAGTGACAGTGAAGTGATGTGAAGCTAGAATCCACCCATGGAAGAAACATCTCATATATTGCTGCAAAGAGCCCAACAAGGCAGAAATACAATATCACTGAGTGTACAATAACAAGAAGGCATGACCTCAACCAACAATCCTGGTGATGGCCAGCACAATGCAAATAAAGTGTGTACAACAGTGCATAAGGTAATCAAGTGCGACCATATGCCCGATACTCCTCTAACAATTTCTTAGTCTTGGGATGATCCGGCTGGGAAAGCAACCCTTCGACGAGCGAGTCTCTTTGCCTGATAACACGCTGGAGATCCCCAATGGATTCCTCCCAAGCACCCTCTCCAAAGCACTCCTCTAGCTTCCGCTTCTGGGATGCAGACTCTTTCTTGCGCTTGATAACTTTGTTCAACGAATTCTGAACGTCGTATCTCCGAATAACCTCTTCTTCAAACTTTTTCTGGCTAGCTTTCAACTGATCTTCCAGTTCAGAGATCTGCTGCTTCAATTTGTCTTCTCTTCCTTTATTACTGGTCAGTGTAGCATTCCAGGTTTTGTTGAATGTGGAGATCTCCCGGTAGGCTATATCAAGTGCTTTCTTCTTAGACTCCAGCATATCATGAGAGCTCTTGAAATCTATCCCCAAACGTTCACGCTTCTTTCGTTGCTCAGTCAATTCTGCACCTAACTGATTCACCAGCTTTGTTTGCTGCTCGAAGGAATATACGGCTTCATTCCTTTCGCTCATGAGTTGCACTAGCTCTTCTTCCAACTTCTCATTGGCTTTCATCAGCTCTTCTTTCTCCTTCACAGCCTGCTCATATCTCTCAATAGACACAGTAGTTGGCTCCTCAATCATGAGGGGAGCAGGAGGTAATACTGCAGGAAACAGCATCAGCGTCTGCTTTGCCCTATCTTGGATCCAGACTTGGTACGGAGCATAGGCTTGACAATCATTCTTACCCAACAATGGCTTACCCTTCTTGCAGATGTTATTCCAAGCATGTTGAAGCTTGGATAACAATTCTCCCTTCAAATCACCTGTGAAGTACAGATATTCCTGTACTTCCTTTTCCTTTGGCGGGCTTCTCAAAGCATAACCGAATTGCCTGATCAACAATGACGGATTGTAGTTAATGCACCCTTTCCTTCCAATCAGAGGAACGTTAGGGTATCTTGTGCAGCTGTAGATAATCTCAGATCCTAGTAAATCCCTATCAAACCAGATAACATCTTCTGAAGAAAGCCCCATCAAACGCTCAGACCATTCCACCGTAGCCGCAGACTCAGCAAAGATACCCTTCTTGGGCAGGTGACTATCAAACCACATATACAACAAAGGCACACAACAAGAGACGTTCTTGCCCCTCCTGTTGTCATTCTTGTAATGCAGAGAGTGATAGAAATCTCCAATCAGTATAGGCACAGGATTGCTTGAAGCAAATATATGGAATGCATCCAAATTAACAAAGTCAGGCATATTGGGGAACAGTACAATGCCATAGATACACAAAGCAAGGATAGCATTAAACACAATCCAACAGCCACTCTTGGCATACTCTTGTGCTTTCCCCACTAGGAACTTGAGAGAAAAACCAGAAACTCCATTCCACGAGGTTAACAGCAATTCTGAGGAGTCTAAATGCAAAGCAACAGCCAAGTCTTCCAGTTTGGGCTCAGCACCCATATGAATGAAGGGTACCCTGTTCTGAATGGTTAACTCCAAGATCTCGGCATATTCCTCCATGGTCGGAGCCAGAATGACGTCAGGGAGAGTAAAACACCTCAGCAGGGGATCATAAAACTGCATCAGCGCGTACAATCCGTTCAGCTCGTACGTGGATGGTTTGCAAACCAACCTAAGCAGTTTCCCATAACTCTTCCTAAAGCTTCTCTTCACATCATCATCAGCTAAAGATATCAACCCAAGCAAAGAAGAAACATCTGGAGTAGGCAACTTGTAAGCCACAGTCTTCTTCAACGTATCCATAATAGCAGCAGACAGAAATTCGGGCAACTAGAACCAGAGGGTATGAAATGCACCTGCAGCACAGACACATGTTAATGATATGCAAAGTGAGTATGCAACAATACAATATGCAAACATGCAACAGGGATCAAGTGATATATTGTTGAAGAGATCCATCCATAATATCTGTCTCAACAGACCCACAATACTGCTTAAACCTGGTCTCAACAGACCCAATACAAAGCTCCAACCTGGTCTCAACAGACCTATAACACTGCTCCAACCTAGTCTCAACAGACCTATAACACTGTCCTGATGAAGAACCCCAAGTAACCACACATACTGATCCAATATTGAAAAAACCGGGTAGTCTGGAGGTCAAGTTTCCTGCATGCCCCAATCCCTCTCATAGGTAGGTGTCCTATCAACTGACACAAGGCACGGCATCCTATGCGGTCGTCGGCGTCACAGACTTTCAAGACTGATGATACGATACCCAGTAGGTGTGACATCATCATGTCCTGAAGAGGCCTCACTTAGCCAACTTCCAAATGATCGGTCCCCGGAGTCGACAATCCAACTAACCAACAACCCCCTCAACCCAAAGGGTTAAAAAAGAAGTCAACCAGAAGAACCTCGTCCGAGCGTGGATTTTGCGGGACACTAGTACATGCAAAGCATGCACGCGCCCACTACTTTCCACAACTAATTCTAGGTGCACTCAAGCCCAGGTCTGACTTATCTCTCAGCAGATCACCCCCTCCCACAACAGCAATAACAATATAAAGCTGAATAAAAATGCGGAAAGTAAAGACAGAAAGGTAAATCCATACAAAACCCACGACGGGAAAACAAGCACTAGGATTGACTCGCGTAGGGAACCGTTGGAGTCCCCAGCAGAGTCGCCAGCTGTCGCTACTGCGAAAATCGGCGCCGGCTATGACAGAAGAGTCGCCACCGTGCGTTATTTATCCCACAAGAGGGAAAGGAAACGCTCGAAGTAAACCTAACGCAAAACGGGAAAGGAATGGTTATCGCAACCAAATCCTGGATTCAGGAGTCGATTACACAAGGGGAAGGTATTAGCACCCCTCACGTCCGCCGTACTCGATGGGATCCACGCTTGTTTTCTGGTACAGATCGTATTCTATCTACTCTAAAGGCCTGGGTTAAAAAGAAAAGAAAATGACTCGGCAAAGTATCGCACTTTATGCCTACGTATTCCCGTCTGGAACGAGAAATCAGAGTCAACGTAGTTCGCCTACCTACGGGAAAGGAGGGGAAGGTTGCTCGCTAGGATACAACATCCTATGCCTACGTACTTTCATACGGCATGAAAGATCAGAGCAAACGTAGTTCAGGCTACGGAAGACACAAGCTTGTCTGACTGTTTTTGATTACCTTATGAAAGGGTTCTTCTGGATTAAGAGTCCAAGCGGACAAAAAATGACACTTTGATGTTTGTTTTGAATCTTTTACAAAAGAAGTGTTTTTTGTTTATTTGCAATCTCTGACGCACTAGAGACTATGATTTGAGAGTGACTACGTCGCGTGTCACCCAAAGGGTGCCACACTAAGCAGCCAGACTACTGGAAAGAAGCTCTCCAGCAACCCTTTCTCAAATAGCTTAAGGCTCGTAACGCACGACATCGATTAACCTTATTACTGTATTTTTGAGTTGTTTTGAGATAAGAAGAGAAAGAAACTCTAAAAAGCCTAGGGTTGAAATGGGAATAAAAACTAACCTAATGTTGTCATGCATGGATAAGAATCCTAATGTCTTTCATAATTCCCTCCTGCACAGAGGAAATCAAAGATCCTATGGTATAAACAGAAAAGAAAGCAAGCAAATACAGTAAAATGCATGCAATGCAGCAATACAAGCGAGGCAAGGGAGTCCCACTCAACCTCGAACCTGGGAAAAAAACAAGCAAAGTGTATCAAAATTCACTTCAAACCTTAGGGGCAAGCTACACAAGCCAACAAACAATACAGAAAACAAAAACCAAAGTAGAGG
Source organism: Lathyrus sativus (assembly GCA_963859935.3). Taxonomy (NCBI): domain Eukaryota; kingdom Viridiplantae; phylum Streptophyta; class Magnoliopsida; order Fabales; family Fabaceae; genus Lathyrus; species Lathyrus sativus. Next base: position 428,839,399 of record OZ012737.1, read on the forward strand.
AGGCAGCCCAAGCAGCAGCACCAAACTCCTACAGTTGACAGCACAAGCAGCAGCTCTGACAACAACAGCAAAAAGTTGACAGCAACAACCTTCATCTTCAAGCTTCAATAAACTTTCAATCTTCAACAAGCACCAAGCTTCAACAAGCTTCAAACTTCAACCAGTAAACAGCTTCAACAAGCTCCTAACTTCATCTTCAACAAGCAGCAAAACCCTAGCTTCAACAAGCAACCAGCTTCAACAAGCACAAACTTCAACCTCAACAAGCTTCAACAAGCACTAAACTTTCTCTTTACCAAGCTTCAACAAGCACCTCCAATGGAGAATCAATCAACAAGATCAATTTGAAGTGTTAAGAAACTCAATGACATCCAAGGGAAGCCACTAAGAACCTAACATTGTAAAGGAACTGTATCCTCAAATTTCTACTCTTACAGCATGCCACTCATCCCTCCAAAGGAGAGATGTGACTTCTTTAAGAGGACTTTATGTCATGGGATTGAATGGAGATGAACAATATACTCCATGTTTGAAGAAAGAAGCAAAACTAATCTAATGCTCTCCCTAAAACCCTAGATCCCCTAAGCTCCTGACAAGCATCCACAAGCTGAGAAAATTTTCACATTCAAGCTCCTCCAAGCTCTCCAAAGCATCTTCAATTGGTCTTCATCTTCACCCAAGCACAAGGGCACCACCACCCTAATCTAAGGGGAACTATTGAATTAAACTAGTCAAGTTAGTGTGTTAGAAACTCCTAAAAGTTAGTCTTAAAACTAATTCTACTTAAAATACCAAAAGTGATTGTAAAATCCTATAAAAATTACTAAGGGTTCCTAAACCTCTTAAGAATATCTCCATAAAAAAACCAGGGGGTTAACCATTCATTAAGACCTAAAACTATACCCTAAACCTAAGGGTACTATCCTAAAACCCTAATTCTACACCACTTAATGCTCAATGTTTAAAACAACCTAAAATTCTCTCACAAAATTATGAGAAAATTACTAAGGGTACATGAATATCTAATATAAATAACCCAAAAAGAATCAACTCAAAATCACACACCAAACACCCATACTAAAATCAGAAAAATCACATATCAACCATATTGAAAATAAAAGCAATTAAACTTCAAAAAATGCAATTAAATTCTAAAATGCATGAATTAATAATTTCTCAATCCTATTAAATTCTACACTCTTTAAGGAGTCAGGGGAAAAAAATCTAGCTTAAAAAGATTAATTTTCCTATTTGTTATGAATTATTTTCTAACTATATGAAAATGATAAAATAAAAGAAAAACAATCAAAAAATGATAAAACCTGCGTGTTGTTTAGCAATTAAATCCAGTTATTCTTCAGACTGGGCCCTAAAAGGGGGTGCGCGTATCAAATGTCATTAAGCCCAAAATGAAATTAAAACACAACCAGAAAATAAAATGGAAATTAGAAAATGTTTGTGCTGAATAGCAATTGTTTTCAGTTCAAAACAGACCATGGGCCTAACCTGGGGTGTGAAGAGCAAAAGCTTCATTAAGCCCACCCAATGCCAACTAATGAAACGGTGAGTTTTGACAAACTCAAACTCTCTTCAGATTGTGAAATGAGATCGTGGCCCTTGATTCCTAGCTTCAGTCAATGGTCAAACATGATCTAACGGGTATTGTATCGTCTTCTCCAAATGTTTTGAATATGGGAGGGAAACTCAGACGGTGGCCTGAGCTTTGCGCCACCGTCGTCTCCGGCGAGGAGGTTACCAAATCTCACCAAACACAACATCTTAATACCCTATCCCACTCAAAATCATCCCCTGAGTTCAAATATACACTCCAATTTCATTGATTCTAGCCCTAACTCCAAAACCGATCCAAAGTTCAGACATGGCTCCATTCTTGAATCACTCCAAAACATGCAATTAATGATCCTAAACTCATTTACACGCATCAGGCAAGAATTCTAACTATCTAACCATGCTTAAATCCTCAAGAATCCTGAGTTATTCTTCTCAACAGAAAATGACATCTCACTTAAAGTGTCTCTAACTGTTCAATTCTTGTGCCTAACTCCATCTAAGCATCATCAATAACCTATTCTCATGTCAAATTCTACTCAATTACCTATAATTTAGAGCAAAAAATGAAAGTTGCAAACCTGGTTTTGAGGGATGAACAGATGAGGTTATGGCTCGAATCAACCTCCAATTTCTTCCAGAACCACTCAAGAACCACTTCCTAAGCTATTCCAATGATCAATTTGCACTGAATTCTCCTTAATCTCCAATCACGATTTCTGATGCAGATGAAGAAATTTCAATGGCTTCCTTTGATTCCTTGCTCAATGCTTGCCTAAAAATTATCTGAACCCATTGCAAATGTTAAATAGAAGCTGTTGGAAACCTCTAGAACCTTCTGTAACTAATTGAATGAGAAATTCAATTTCTCATATTCCTTGAAAATATCATATGTGGAAATCGTGCTTTGCTCTGTTCTAGCTCTCAAATTCACTTGAATTTCTCATCTCATGCCATTTAGAAATGAATGGGATGTGTAATTGCCTTGCTCTTGATCTTATGGTGTGTGATTGTTATATTACTTCAACCTTAAGGTACAAAAGAAAACCATGTGTTATTGGCCTCAAATCCAAAAAGTGGTAATGTCATCATTCTTGGAATGGTTTTTCTGATCAATTTGGTATATAACATCGCTTGGTTTGTGTTGCACCCCAAAATTTGACCAACAATTGTTTATTCATTGAGTGTTTGAAAGTGGATACCTTCATCAGAAAGTTCAAGAGATCCTCAGAGGAATGGGTTGAAACCAGGGTTGTGTGCTTCATAGCTTGAAAGTTGGGGGTGCTCCTCAGATAATTCTGAGACTTTGAGACTGAACTTGATGTTTTGAGAAAGCCTATGAGATGTCTTGATAGCCTTCATGAATCCTAGAGAAGTCATTATGCAAGAATTCAGAAGATTCAACCATGAATGATAGAATTAGGGTTTTGACTGGGTCAACCCTAGGATAACTGAAGATTTGGGAAAGGTTGAGACCCAATCCAAGGGCCATGAGATCACGGAATGATGCATAGAGATGATATAAATATGATTCCTAGGCCAACTCATCATGAGTGAGGAGTTTGAGAAGTTTCAAGTCAGGGTCTCCAAGGATTGTCAGTGAAAAACCCTAATTTGATCCCTATCTTCCAGGCAGTTTTAGCTCAAGATGTGATTGATATCTCACCTTCCCCATAGCATGAATGTTGTAGAGCTTGTTCTAAGCTTTAATTTGAGTGGTGGAAGTCCTTGATAGGAGTTACAGAGCTCAAGTTATGGTTTTGACAAATTACAGGTCAGCAGAGGTGTGTGAATCTGGGTCCTTGAAAGTCACCCAACTTGCAGACAACTTTGGCCCTAGTAGGGTGATTTCTATGACTTCTTGGTCAACATGAATGTTGAAGAGCATCTTCTTAGCTTTAAATTGAGTGGTAGAAGTCCTTGATAGGATTCATGGAACTCAACTTATGGTTTGAACAAGACAGGGGTATTTTGGTCATTTGTCAGTTATAGGTCATTTTAGCCAATGCCTAAAACTCCTATTTCCAAGCCTCAAATGGAAAAACTCAAAACATGAAAGTTGTTCAAAATGAGATTTTAAGTCTAAAAAGAAGGTCACAAATTGTTGGAAAAGCTCATAGCATGAAGTTACATGATTGGTCAAAAATGAACTAAAAATGGCATATAAGTTTGAAAAGTTGAATTTGAAAATTGGTTTGGAGGATCCACAAATCCAAAATAGGTCATCCAATATATCATTTTGATTGGAAACATCATTTTGAGAACATTGGTTTAGATAGAATTTTGATTTGAAGCTTTAAAATGGGTGATGCTTTGAAAACTTGTTACTTGAAAAAGAAGGCAATGTTGAAAAACCTTACACAAGCCAAAGATGAGCTTGTTTTTCACTCATCCACACTCAATATCTCTCATAAGGAGAATTTGGCACAAAATGGTAAGGCATAAGGCATGGGATGTGAGATTTCCAACTTATCCCCACATGAGATTTTCAAGAACTTTCCACCATATTCTAGATGAATCTAGAAGTGTCTAATGATCATTATAAAAAGAGGGCCAGGAAGAGAGTTCAGGGTTGGTGATAGAGAGAGATTTCAGGAGAGAGAGAGAGAGAGAGAAACAGCCATTGAAGTTCTTCCTTCAAGTTCAAGCAATCCAAGAAACCTTTCACTACAAGGCTTCTTCTCCAAAACCAGTGCAAACAGAATCATTTCCACCATTGGAGGATCATCCTGAAGCAATTACAAGGCTTGCAACCTTCTCCACGAGCACCTACCATCATCTCTTGACAGGTTGGTTTCTCTCCCTAATCCTCTTAATTTATTTAGTTTCAGTTCATTCTTTAGGTGTAGAATTAATATGCTAGGATAGAAGATCAAATTCTGAGAGTTTGAGAGCTCTGTAGGTAGATCCATGGCAGGTGAGTGATTCTTTAATCTCCAAGAACTAGCTGTTTATGGAGTTTTAATTAGCATGGATTAGGTTAGATTAGCTAGGGTAGCATGTAGAGCAAGTTTAGATCCTTAGGTTGAAGCTTCACCATGGTTGATCTCAGGTGAACATGGTGGAACCATGATCTTAAGGTCTTCTGTTAGGATTATCTAGGGGGAATTAGGGGAAACTACGCGTATGGTTGTGTTCCTCTTGATTAGTAGAAGACTTTTCGTTTTGGAATCGTGGCATTTCATGGCCTGAGCAGAGAGAACGAGTGAGGAGAAGATTAGTGCATGGAGGAGAGGGTTTCTGAAAACCCTAGAATCGTTTGGGACGATGAAGGTGGTCCGTTGGATTAGGCCCCAAGTTTGACAATTTAATCTCATCGCACGGCCGTGATTGAATATGAGAAGCGGAGGGAAAATTTGAAGGACTCAAAGCGCTACGTTTCACTTAAGCCACTCTGGGCTTAATTCGCTATCCCCACCCCCCTTTTATCTGGCCCAACTGATTCCAACTGGCGCGTGTTACTTGTCACACCCCCCTCCCTTTAATTGTTTTAATTTCTTTTATTTTCTTTTAATATTTTTCTTGTCTCTGAAAATTCATTAATAAATGAAAAATAATTGTTTTTTAATTCTTCTTTTTTCACCAAGTAGATAATTTTGTGTAGAAAAATATAAAAATAAAAATGGAATTTTATTTTTAATGTAGAATTTTTAGTGGTATTTTCTTTAATATAGTATATTTTCTTTCTTTTAGTTGATGCATGATTTTGCAAGAATTGTTTTAGGACCTTCCTTTAGTCTTTTTAATCCATTCTTTTTTGTGCAATTAGATGATGAATCATAGTTCCCCATAGGATTTATTCTAGAATTTTAGAATTAGATTTTGATTAGTTTAATTAGGGTAGATGTAGGGTATCCTAATTAGGGTTTAGGTTGTGCTTAGGTGAAGAATTCACTTTCTTTGATTGAGTTTTGTCTTGATTTTTAGGTAGAGGCCTATGTGGATGTTAGGGGTAGATGTTGAGGACCCTTGTGAATAATTGTTAGATTTTTTCCCCTTGGTTTAGTATTTTTAGGTATTTTCTGAAGTTGCCTATTGATTTTGTCTGTGTTGTGGTTATCTGTTCATTGTGGGGAATTTGTTGTGGGGCTTGTGTTGTCTTGAAGACCTTGTTGGAGAGCATCATGAAGAGAAGATTGTAGATCAAGACTCAGAGACCCAGAGCTTGGCTTGTCCCCTGCCTGTGAGGTTTGAGATCCTGAAGTTTGAAGGAAGTTCATGGTACTTTCCTGAGGAAGGCACTATGAATGACTTTCATTCTTTCTTCTCACCTCTTTCTTAAGTATCCAATGATGTTGGAGCCAACTTGTGAGTTTAATTTCTCCTGAGGAGGAATGTAAACTGATCACATGTTGTTGAGCCACATGGGATACAACTCCTAAGTGGAAGCCTCCTAGTACTTTCCTGAGGAAGGTCCTATGGGTCTATTCACTTAGTTCCCTTAGTTTATCTAGGATTTCTCAAGTATCCAATGATGTTGGAGCCAACTTGTGAGTTTAATTCCTCCTGAGGAGGAATGTAAACTGATCACATGTTGTTGAGCCACATGGGATACAACTCCTAAGTGGAAGCCTCCTAGTACTTTCCTGAGGAAGGTCCTATGGGTCTATTCACTTAGTTCCACTAGTTCAGATAGGATTTCCTAAATATCCAGTGATGTTGGAGCCTGCTTGTGAGTTTAATTTCTCCTGAGGAGGAACGTAAACTGATCACAGTGGTTGAGCCACATAGGGTATGACTCCTGAGTATACACCTCCTAGTGCTTTCCTGAGGAAGACACTATGAGTCTGCTTGCTTAGCTCCCTTTCTTTGGTAAGCTTGTTCTGAAGCTTGAAGACTGGGATTGAATTCTCCTGTTTAGGGTCTTGCTTTAGTGCTTAGATTTGGTCGGATTTAGGGTCAGGATTAGAGGGTAGATGATTCTTTCTCAAGCATGTGTGTTTGTTTGCCTGATAGCATTTCATTTCTTTTGTCTGTATGATTACAGTTTACTGTTTTCGCTTGATAGCACGTTGTTTATTTTCAGTATGATTACTGTTATTTCATGACTGGCTTGAGGTCGAGACGAGCTTGTGGAGGCTGAATCCCCACACACATTTCCTCCCTCACTTGCATTGCATGCATTTTACTGTTAAAGTTGATGCTTTTGGCTGTTTTGGTGTATCATTGACATGATCCCTTAGGACTCTCATTTCCTTTGATAAGGATTTGATGATAGACTTTTAGGTTGAAACCTATGCATGACTACATCTAGGAGTTCCCTGTTCAAACCTCAACCATAGGATGAATCCATGGCATGATAACAGTAGGACTTGATAGTCTCCCTCCTAGTTGGGCCTGTTCTCTTCTCATCTTGAAGCAGTTTAAAACACAGTAATCATGAATGATTTCTTTCGTACGCTACGAGCCTTAAGCCATCTGAGGATGGATGTTTAGTATGGTACCCTTTGGGTGACATGCGACGCATTCACTCTCAGGTCATAGTCTCTAGTGCGGTTGAAATCGCGAACACAATAAAAAACACTTCTTTTAGGAGATAACCCGTAGTTTCCCGAACTACGTTTGCTCTGATCTTTCATACCAGATGAAAGTACGTAGGCATAGGGCGCGATATCCTAGCGAGCAACCTTCCCCAACCATAACCCGTAGTTAGCCGAACTACGTTGACTCTGATTTCTCATTCTCTGATGAGAATACGTAGGCATAAAGTGCGACGCTTTGCCGAGTCATTTTTCTTTTCTTTTTCAGCCAGCCTTGATAGGTAGATAGATTATAACCAACCCGTCCAAGTAAACAAACAAGCGAGGATCCCGTCGAGTACGACGGACGTGAGGGGTGCTAATACCTTCCCCTTGCGTAACCGACTCCCGAACCCAGACAATGGTTGCGATGACCTTGTCTTACCCTTATTCGTCAGGTTTTTCCGATCGTTTCCTTTCCCGCTCTGAGGGATAAATAACGAAAGGTGGCGACTCTTCTGTCATGCCGGCACCTTATTTTCGCGCAAGCGACAGCTGGCGACTCTGCTGGGGACTTCTGGTGTTTCCCTATGCGAGTCTCGCCTTGGATTTCCTTCCTAGCTGTCTGGGACCGTCCCCAGCAGCTGGCGACTCTGCTGGGGATTTATAGCATCTAGGGACTTTTCCCATCCCTTATGCTGGGACCGTTTCCCATCCCCTACGCGAGTCAATCCTATCGTTTGTGTGTTTGCTTGTTGGGTTGCGTTTATTTATCGCATCTTTACTTCCCGCATTTTATTTCCCGCATTTTATTTCCAGTTCGATATGATTATCTGTGCTGCTGTGGGAGAGGGATGTTACTGTGAGTGAGAAGCCGGACCTGGGCTTGAGTACACACCTAGATATAGTTGCGGAGAAGTAGTAGACGAACCTGTCTGCTGAGCAGGCACAGTTCCCTACGAAAATCTGCGCTCAGACGAGATTCTTGCAGAGGTGCTCCTTTCCGGTCCTGAGGATCTGAGGGGAGTCTAGACGTGAGGATTGTCGACTCTGGGGACCGATCATTTGGAAGTCAGCTAAGAGAGGCCTCTTCATGACTTGATGATACCACTCCTTCTGGGAATCGTATTGTCACTCATGAAAGTCTGTGACGCTGATGACCGCATAGGATGCCGTACCTTTGTCCGTGGATTAGGTCCATACCTGTGAGTGGGGTTGGGATATTGCAGGAAACTTTGACCTCCAGACTACCTGGTTTTCTTGACAGTGAATCAGTTACGTTGGTATCAGGGTTCTCAGTATCAGATGTGACTGTTCTTGATAGAGCAAGGGTTTGATCAGAGGATTTTATCATCGGGTGTTTGTCTGTTCCTGATAGAGCAGGTTCCGATCAGAGTATTGTCATCAGAGGTTTGTTCTGGATGGAGCAGATTTTTGAGTGGGGTCTGAGGATCTCGTCAGCGGTTGTTATTTGTTCTTGATAGGGCAGATTTTGAGTGGGGTTTGAAGATCTCATCAGCAGCTGTGTGTTTGTTCTTGAGAGGGCAGATTTGTGATTTGGGGTCCGAAGACTTCATCAACAGATATTCCTTGATCTTGCATCCGGGGTCTTTATTATCAGGCCTTTATTCTTGTCAGGGCAGAAGTTTGATCTCGATCCTATCAGATGGTTATTCACAGCAGATCAGATCAGTGGTTTTACACCGGGGTTTCCTTCTCATCAGTGACTGTTGACATCGAATCTCCACAGCAGCCACCGGGATATATTGTTGCATACCTGCATTTTGCATTAGCTTGCATAATCATTCCATTAGCGTGTGTCTGTGACAGGTACCGTTTCCCCGATCCAGGATCTTTCGCCTCTTATCGTGTTACTGCAGCCTCTCTTAGAAAGACTGTTGCGTACGAGTTCTCGGTCCTTGAAGTGTCGAATATGACTATTGCTATGTGAGGTTACTATTTCCATGATTGGGCCTGGATTCCTCTCCTTATTATTGTCAACAGGTGCCAGGATCGGGGGATAATCTCTCAAGCACACAGACACACGCATGCATCTGCATAAAGCATTTTTGCATGACATACATTCTGTTACCTTTTCCTAACCCTTGATGTTGACAGGTTTTTCAGGTACTCAGGTTCCGAGCTGCTTTCGATCTCCAGGATTGATCAAAGACTCATCCACCGCTACTCAACTCGCGCTAATCAGACGAGAATCATGGACCAGGTACAGTCAGATGTTCAAGAGCTTCGTGAACGGATGGATCGTTTTATGGAGCTGATGCAAGTAGTTGCGAATGGGCAAGACCAGCTTCGTACTTTGGTTCAACCTCTCATCTCCAGGGTTGACAGCAATGGAATACTTCACGGAGGGGCCGTGCCTACTCCTCCTAAAGGGGATACTCCACAGAACGTTGTTCCCGCTGCTGGAGGCAACGGCAGTGCTAACGGCAATCTGATGACTAATCTCGGACTCAACGCGGCTGGCGCCGTCAATGGTAGTTTGGGAGCCAATGTTAACATAGGGCCGGTCAACGGCAATGTTGGTGCAGGAAATATGGTGGTTCCTCAACCGTGGCTGGAGGACCATCAGGATGACATTTTCTCTCAGAGAGGTGTAGAGGCTGAGTTGACTGCTGAGGCTCGACTCAGGTTCAAGGTGCTGGAAGACAAGATGAGAGATATAGAAAATCAGAACACATTGGGCGTTGACATGGCCAAACTCGGGTTGATTGCTGACTTTAAAGTGCCTCATAAGTTCAAGGTGCCTATCTTTGAGAAGTATAGGGGCACTACTTGTCCCCGCGTTCACCTCCGATCTTATTATAGAAAGATGTCCGCTTATTCTGACGATGAGAAGCTGCTGATGCACTTTTTTCAGGATAGTCTTTCTGGTCCATCACTTGAATGGTATATGGGCCTGGAGCCCGCTACTGTGCGCACCTGGAAAGATCTTGCAGAAGCGTTTGTTCTCCACTATCAATATAATAGCGACTTGGCTCCCAACCGAGTTCAGCTTCAGAACCTCTCACAGCGGAACAATGAAAGCTTCAAAGAGTACGCCCAGCGGTGGCGTGAATTGGCTGCTCGGGTTCAACCACCGATGGTTGAGCGTGAGTTGGTACAAATGTTCGTGGCCACCCTTCCTGGAGTCTATTATGAAAAGCTGGTTAGTGGCATGTCGGGAACATTCTCGGCCCTCATCACTTTGGGCGAGCATGTTGAGAACGGTATAAAGATCGGAAAAATTCAGGGCGAATCATCCTCAGCTGGAGGAGCTAGCAAGAAACCCTATACTGGCAAGCGTCGAGAGGGAGATGCCAGTGCTGTCACTAATGCTAGGAGGAAGGGCAAGGGCCCTCAGCCTCAGATTGCTAGCATAAACATCCCAGCTGCTCCACCGCAGCCGCAGCCGCAGCAGCAGCCCCAGCAACAGAATAATCAGGGATATAAGAGATATCAGAATCGGGGTCCCCTGGCAAACCGTCATCTTGAAACTCCACCTATGTCATATGCACAGCTTCTGCAAACGTTGCTTCAGCTCCAATTGGTTCACAAGAGGACAATGGCTCCCTTAACAGGGGCACCCCCACCAGAGTATGATGCTAATGCTACTTGTGAATTTCACTCTGGGGCACCTGGCCATACGGTTGAGAATTGTAAAGCTTTTAAGCACAAAGTCCAGGACTTGGTGGACGCCAAGGTTATCAACTTTTCTGACAACGTGCCCAACGTCACCAAAAATCCAATGCCTCATCATAAGGGGGGCGGAGTGAATGCTGTTATCACTGAGGAGAATTCAGACTTGCTGACTGATGTCAAAGATTTGAAGACGCCGTTGAGTTTTGTTAAGGCTAAGTTGCTGAAGAAGGGCTTCTTTCCCGGATGTGGAGAGTTATGTATGGCTTGTGCTACACTTCCTGATGGGTGTGAGCAGTTGATCGAAGGTATCCAGAGTCTGATGTCCGAGGGTATTTTGCAATTCAGTCAGGGCATTGAGAATGCGTCAGGGGAAGTCGTGCTGAAGCAGGCAGACGAAGTTGCTACCATTACTATTCCTCGTCACCCTATTACTATTTCCGCGCCCCGTCCGCCTTCTATCACCATCACCAGGGCCGGACCAATCCCATTCGAGAGTACCAATGCCGTTCCATGGCATTATGGCGCCGAAGTTTATTGTAATGGTCAGAAGATAGAGCTTGAGCCATCCGGATCGACTGCGCAGAATCTTACCGAAGTCAGTGGTATCACTAGAAGCGGAAGAGTATTCGCACCAGCAGAGGTTGCAGCAGAGAAAGTGGTCCGGGCTGACGCTGTGGATAAGGGCAAAGGTAAAGCTGTTGAGGAGGTCCCTGCAGGGGCAGAGAAGGACTTGCTGGTTAAAGATGATGAAGAGTTCATGCGACTGATCAAGAAAAGTGACTACAAAATTGTAGATCATCTTCATCAGACTCCGTCGAAGATCTCTATTCTTAACCTGTTGCTGTGTTCTGAAGCGCACCGCAACGCGTTACTGAAAGTATTGAATGCTGCATACGTGCCACAGGAGATATCAGTAAATCAACTCGAGGAGGTGGTGGCCCATGTCAATGCTGGTAATGGGCTGGGATTTACAGATCTGGAGCTGACTCCTAAGGGAAGAGATCACAATAGCGCCTTGCACGTCTCAATAGAGTGCAGAGGCACGATTATGTCACATGTCCTGGTGGATACGGGTTCCTCGCTTAACGTGCTTCCGAAGAAGGCACTGATGAAGTTGGATACCCGTGGACTGCTTTGCACGCCCAGTGATCTGGTCGTGAAGGCCTTTGACGGAACCAAGCGCCACGTCTTCGGAGAATTGACCCTGCCAATTCAAGTTGGACCAGAGACGTTTAATGCGGTTTTCTATATCATGGATATCATGCCCGCCTATAGTTGCCTCTTAGGTCGGCCGTGGATCCATTCTGCTGGTGCCGTGACGTCCACGCTGCATCAGAAGCTTAAATATGCTGTTGGGGGCAGCATAGTCACAGTCTGTGGAGAAGAGGACATCATGGTAAGCCACCTATCGTCCTTTAAATACGTTGAAATGGATGGTGAGATCCATGAGACTCTGTGCCAAGCATTTGAAACCGTCAGGGCGAAGGAGGTAGCTCCCGTTGTTGCAGAGAAGCAAGAGTTGAACCTCTCCTCGTTTAAGGAAGCCCGGGCTGTTGTCGAAGCTGGTTCCACCCCAGGCTGGGGGCATGTCTTGGATATACCAATCAAACAGGATAAGTTTGGATTAGGGTATTCTCCTGGAGCTGAAGCTTCATCTTCTTCTGGCAGTTCGTCTCATGGGAAAGGGCCGATCTTATTCACCAAGGGGGGAGTAATTTTTGAGAGTATCAACGCTGCGTCAGAGGACAGTGGAGACAGTGATTGCGATCTTGATGCCTGGATTCAACCGAGTAAACCAGGCGAGCGCCTCCACAACTGGACCATCAAGGAGATTATCAAGCTGACAAGTGAAGAGTAATGATTTGCTTTTTACAATCTTTGTACAACCCTACGTCCTGCCCGGGGCATAGTGGTTTTACTGTCAGGGCCTTGTTGGATTATGTGTATGCATTTTGTTAATAAATAAAAGGCGTTTTCTTCGTAATCAAATGTTGTGTTCTCTGTTATTCATGCTTTATGTTTGTTTCGAAAAACAGCAAAATGGCAACGAGGTTCGTGCTAACCTGCATATTCTTGCTTTAAACTTAACCCTTGTTATTGCAGGATCCACGTAACAGATGACATCGACTCTGGACCCTCTACGGCTCACTACGACTTTGATTGCCCGATCTATCAAGCCGAGGATGAGATTGATGAAGACGAAGACCTTCCGGAAGAGTTGGCCCGCTTGTTGAGACAAGAGGAGAAGGTTATTCTGCCTCACGAGGAGGACATTGAGATCATAAATCTGGGTTCTGAGGAGCTCGTCAGAAGTGTCAGAGTTGGGGTTGCGCTGCAGAATGATGTCAAGCATAGACTGGTCGAGATGCTTCGAGAGTATAGTGACGTCTTTGCTTGGTCATATGAGGATATGCCCGGACTTGACACTGATATCGTGGTTCATCGCTTGCCGTTGCGAGAAGATTGCCCTCCAGTCAAGCAGAAGCTCAGGAGGACGAGACCAGACATGGCTGTAAAAATCAAAGAAGAAGTCCAGAAGCAGTTGGACGCAGGATTTCTAGCCGTTACCACTTACCCTCCGTGGGTCGCCAACATAGTGCCTGTACCGAAGAAGGACGGTAAGGTACGTATGTGCGTCGATTATCGGGATTTGAATAGGGCAAGCCCTAAGGATGATTTTCCGTTGCCTCATATCGATGTGTTGGTCGACAATACAGCCCAGTTTTCCGTGTTTTCGTTCATGGATGGCTTCTCCGGTTACAATCAGATTAGGATGGCGCCGGAGGACATGGAGAAAACAACGTTTATCACCCCCTGGGGCACGTTTTGCTACAAGGTAATGCCCTTCGGTCTGAAGAACGCAGGGGCCACTTACCAGCGGGCAATGGTAACTTTGTTTCATGATATGATTCATCATGAGATCGAGGTCTATGTTGATGACATGATTGCAAAGTCCCAAACGGAGGAGGAGCATCTGGTCAATTTGTTGAAGCTGTTTGAAAGGCTTAGGAAGTTCAGGCTGAGGCTGAATCCTAGCAAGTGCACTTTCGGAGTGCGGTCCGGAAAGTTATTGGGGTTTATTGTTAGTGAACGAGGTATTGAAGTTGATCCTGCAAAGATAAAAGCTATCCAAGAAATGCCAGCGCCGAAAACAGAAAAAGAAGTTCGTGGTTTCTTGGGCCGAATAAACTACATTGCAAGGTTTATCTCTCAGCTCACGGCCACTTGTGAACCGATGTTCAAGTTGTTAAAGAAAGATCAGGCGATTACTTGGAATGAGGATTGCCAGAAGGCATTCGATAAGATAAAGCAGTATCTTCAAGAACCTCCAATCTTGATACCCCCAGTGGCTGGACGGCCATTAATCATGTACTTGACAGTTCTGGAGAATAGTATGGGGTGTGTTCTCGGTCAGCACGACAAGACGGGCAGAAAAGAGCATGCCATTTATTATTTGAGTAAAAAGTTCACTGAGTGTGAATCTCGATACTCAATGCTGGAGAAGACGTGTTGTGCATTAGCTTGGGCTGCCAAACGTCTACGACAGTATATGCTCAACCACACTACTATGCTAATTTCGAAGATGGATCCGATCAAGTACGTCTTCGAAAAGCAGGCTCTTTCGGGCAGGATTGCCAGATGGCAGATGGTGTTAACAGAATATGATATTCAGTACGTCTCTCAGAAAGCCATCAAGGGAAGCGTATTGTCTGATTACCTTGCCGAACAGCCGATCGAAGACTATCAGCCGATGAAGTTCGAATTCCCTGACGAGGACATTATGTTTCTCAAGGCGAAGGATTGCGATGAGCCATTACCCGATGAGGGGCCAGATAGGAAGTCTCAGTGGAAGTTGATATTCGACGGAGCGGTTAATTCCTATGGGAGTGGTATCGGGGCTATCATCACGACTCCTCACGGATCTCATATCCCGTTTACTGCAAGACTGACGTTTCCAGTTACCAACAACGAAGCCGAGTATGAAGCATGTATTATGGGTCTAGAAGAGGCAATTGATTTGAGAATCAAGAATCTAGACATATATGGTGACTCAGCGCTTGTAATCAATCAGATTAAAGGGGAGTGGGAAACTCGTCAAGCGAATTTAGTGCCGTACATGAATTATGCCAGGAGGCTGCTTCCATTCTTTGACCGAGTAGAACTTCATCATGTACCCCGGGCTGAAAATCAAATGGCTGATGCTTTGGCCACGCTGGCTTCAATGTATAAAGTCAATTATTGGAATGAGGCTCCAAGAATTGTGCTTTCGCGGCTTGATAGACCAGCGTTTGTGTTCGCAATCGAAGATGCCACTGACGGCAAGCCATGGTTCCACGATATCCAGACCTTCCTTATGACCAAGGAGTATCCTGCGGGTGCGTCAACCCAGGATAAGAAGACTCTGAGGAGGCTATCTGGAAACTTTTACCTCAACCCTGATGGAGTGCTGTATAAGAGAAACCACGATCTCGTGCTGCTCAGATGTGTGGATGAGAAAGAAGCAAGTATGCTCATGGAAGAAGTCCATGAGGGCACATTTGGTACGCACGCCGGCGGGCATGCCATGACAAGAAAGATCCTGAGAGCAGGATATTACTGGTTGACTATGGAGTCGGATTGCTTCAGATTCGCGAAGAAATGTCACAAATGCCAGATTTATGCTGATAAAGTTCATGTGCCGCCGTGCCCATTGAATGTCATGTCTTCCCCTTGGCCGTTCTCCATGTGGGGCATCGACATGATAGGCAAGATCGAGCCCACTGCATCCAATGGTCATCGTTTTATCCTGGTAGCTATCGACTACTTCACCAAATGGGTGGAGGCAGCCTCGTACGCTAATGTGACCAAGCAGGTGGTAGCTAAATTCATAAAGAGGGACATCATCTGTCGCTATGGAATTCCCGAGCGGATCATTACTGATAATGGTTCGAATTTGAATAATAAGATGATGAAGGAACTGTGCCAGAGCTTCAAGATCGAACACCACAACTCATCCCCTTACCGGCCGAAGATGAATGGCGCTGTTGAAGCGGCCAACAAGAACATCAAGAAGATTGTTCAGAAGATGGTTGTGACGTACAAAGATTGGCACGAGATGCTGCCGTTTGCCTTGCACGGTTATCGTACGACGGTGCGTACGTCGACCGGGGCAACTCCTTTCTCCTTGGTGTATGGTATGGAAGCTGTCCTGCCGTTAGAAGTGGAGATTCCCTCTTTACGAGTTTTGGTTGATGTGAAACTTGATGAGGCAGAATGGGTTACGAATCGCTTGAACCAACTCAGCCTGATGGACGAGAAGAGGTTAGCATCGATTGCATTTGGTCGCCTATACCAAAGCCGAATGAAGAAAGCTTATGATAAGAAGGTGCGTCCTCGAAGCTTTCAGACGGGTGATCTCGTCCTGAAGAAGATTCTTCCGCCACACTCCGATCACCGGGGCAAGTGGACTCCGAATTACGAAGGGCCGTATGTCGTCAGCAAGGTCTTCTCGGGAGGAGCTTTGTTGTTATCCACGATGGATGGCGAAGATTTTGCATCCCCGGTGAACGCGGACGCAGTTAAAAAATACTTTGCTTGAAAGAGACCCGCTGGACAAAAAAAGAAAGAGTCCAGGCAAAAAAGGGGCATCCCGGCGAACCAAAAACAGAATAAAAGGTTCGGGCAAAAATTAGGGATATATTGAAAAAATGTACACCCGCGGAGTCGAAAACCTACACTGGGCGGCTTCGGCAAAAAAGGGTATCCCGGTGAACTGAAAACCCGTGAAGGGCGGTTCACGCAAAAGTTAGGGATTTAAATAAGCAAATGACTGCGTTCCGCGTATGGACTTTCATTGTTTAGTGGTTCGGAAGACCTGAGGGCCGTTTATCTGAATCAATCTCTTCCAAAGCTGAAGCATCGGAGAAGTATCGAAGTCGAGTGGGTCTTAGAGGGATCAACTCATGGTGTTCGTCTACGCCTCGATTGCCAACATTTGTATATACTGATGTATATTTATGTTTTCTTTTTGCGCGGCTTCCTCATTCCAGGAGCTTGCCTCTGTTGTAAAGCGTTTTTTGCCCGTTCAGGGGTTCATCATCAATAAAATGCACATTATTCAGCAATTCTACTTGTCTGTTTAGCATTTATCCGTTTTGTTTGCGAATGAGAACGCCGATGTTTTTTTGATAAAATGTGCATACATAAACCTGCGGGCCTAGGCCCATTGATTGTTGAAACCACTAATTAACTGAATATTGTCACGAGATAATAACCCTGATAGGCCCCTTTGAGGAGGGTATCTTGTCTGTTTGTTTGTGTTGTTGCAGGTGTAGCACTTGCCAGAAGATGTGTCGTGCGTATCCCCGAAGCAGGATGAACCCTCCTTCCCCAGCAGAGTTCAGTAGTCTCTCCTCCGTAGAATCAGAATAGTGAGCATTGACATGTCTTCCCCAGGCAGAAAGGATTCTCTTCCCCAAAGCAGACGCATCCTGAAGGAAGGTCACCTCATCGGCTGAGCCAAGCACCGAAGAATGACGTCGTCTCTCCCCAGCACCGGGTCACAAGTGCAGATTCCAGAGAAGTGTTCGGGTGCCAAAGCTCGTGTTTTCCCCAGTAAAGTCACCGAAGCAGGTGTCCTCCCCCGCACCGGGTCACAAGTGCAGGTTTCGCAGGAGGCTGTTCGTATACCGAAGGATGCGGTAACTGATGGTGCCAGACTGAAGTCTCCAGTGGAATTGAGATTCCTCACCAGAGTCAGGCTCTCTCCTGAAGTTCGATGATTCCCTCTTCCCCAGTAGAGTGTTGGAACAGCTGATGTTGTGTTCCCCTGCAGAGTTGTACTCTTCCCCCGAAGTCAGATGATTCCTTCTTCCCCGGCGAAATTGAGTTTCCTCATCGGAGTCGCACTCTCCAGTGAAGTAGAATGATTTCCCTCCCTGGCTGAGTCCGCAGAAAAGCAGAATCCTTGGAAGTTGATCAGATCATGGTCGATTTTCCCCAGCAGAGCGTGGGGCAGCTAATGCTGTGTTTCCCCAGAATCGTACTCTCTCCATCGAAGCAGAATGATTTCTCCTTCCTCAGCCGAGTTTGCAGATGTCCAAGAGATCCGAATCCTTGGAAGTTGACCAGATCATGATTGATTTTCCCCAGTGGAGTGTTGAGCAGCTGAAGTTGGTTCCCCTCAGAGTGGTCATCCCCAGAAGAGTAGCCAAGACGGCAGCGCAGTTCATTCTCGCGATTGATATCAGCAGATCCAAGTTCTCGTAGAGCTTCGTCCCCTGCAGCAGGCAGCTGAAGTTGTTCCCCTGCAGCAGTTTGCGGAAGATCAATTCCCCAGACAGAGCCTGATTGATATTGGCGTGTTCACGTTCTCCTCAGCAGGATGATTCCTCTACCTGAGTGGTTCTTTCTCCTTGACAGGAGGATTTCCCCCTGCGGCATTTATTTTGCTGACGGGATCGCATCGTTGTGCATGACCACATAGCATTTAACGCTGCATAGCATTGTGCATGATTGCATAGCATTGTGCATGATTGCATAGCATTTAGCATAAACGCATATCATTCCCACTGTGTGGGGCATGGCGCAGAAGCATATGCATCATAAGCACGATCTAGGTCATCATCATCCTTGTTGTACATGTATACCACCAAAAGACCGGTTGCTCAGGACGATTCTTGATATTCTCCCCGGCAAGGTCGCTCTTGAGATGATTCTTAAAGACCCCGGTGTGATCCCTACAGCTGGCTTGCTCAAGATGATTTTTGAGATCCCCAGCGAAGTCTTCAGTTCGAGATGATTCTCAAATCCCTCAGCAGGGCCATTTGCTTAAGACGATTCTTAAGACCCCAGTACAGCTTCCCGAGTTGTTCGCCTAGTATGATACTTGAGCTCCCCAATAGCGTCCTCAGCAAGAATTGCCCAGGAAGAGTCCTGGAATACCCAACAAGAATGTTTGCTCCAGAAAGGTTATCAGTCCAGGACGATTCTTGAAGATGCCCGACTGATCTGTTTGTTCAAAATGATTCTTGAAGTCCTGAGCAGCATGATATGTCTGCTCCAACAATGATGTCTAATTTGAAGATGGATTTCATAAGCGCCTGAAAGCGATATCATAGGGTTCCTGTGAGTCCAAATTTCCGGGTTGATGAATCAACGGGTGACTGAAGACAAGGTTCCAGAGGTTGTAGATACAACAGAGTGATCCGTGTGGGTCTGAAGACCAAGTCAGTTATCCTGAGGTGATGATTGGTTGCGATCAAGTGAATGATATGTCTTCTGATTGAAGTCGAAGATGTTTCTCCAGCGGTGACGCAGGGTATTTCGATCGTCCGACGATGATGTCAGGTTTAGTTCTCCAGCAGTGACGCAGGGTGCTTCGATCGTCCGACAGTGATGTCAGGTTTAACTCTCCAGCGGTAATGTTAGGTATTTTGATTGTCTGACGGTGATGCCAGGTCGACATTTCTCCAGCTAGTTGTTGAGCCGCTAGTGTCGTAGTATTCGAAGATTTGTTCCCCGCAGAGTACCGGGTGCTCGTGCAGTTGGCAAATTTTCGGGTTTACCGGTATTCAATCGTCTCGCACCTTGATTGGGTGAGAGCCGTTCGCTTCTCACCCAGTCAGGTTCAAGCCGTCTGAATAGGGGCAGCTGTTGCACCCCAAAATTTGACCAACAATTGTTTATTCATTGAGTGTTTGAAAGTGGATACCTTCATCAGAAAGTTCAAGAGATCCTCAGAGGAATGGGTTGAAACCAGGGTTGTGTGCTTCATAGCTTGAAAGTTGGGGGTGCTCCTCAGATAATTCTGAGACTTTGAGACTGAACTTGATGTTTTGAGAAAGCCTATGAGATGTCTTGATAGCCTTCATGAAGCCTAGAGAAGTCATTATGCAAGAATTCAGAAGATTCAACCATGAATGATAGAATTAGGGTTTTGACTGGGTCAACCCTAGGATAACTGAAGATTTGGGAAAGGTTGAGACCCAATCCAAGGGCCATGAGATCATGGAATGATGCATAGAGATGATATAAATATGATTCCTAGGCCAACTCATCATGAGTGAGGAGTTTGAGAAGTTTCAAGTCAGGGTCTCCAAGGATTGTCAGTGAAAAACCCTAATTTGATCCCTATCTTCCAGGCAGTTTTAGCTCAAGATGTGATTGATATCTCACCTTCCCCATAGCATGAATGTTGTAGAGCTTGTTCTAAGCTTTAATTTGAGTGGTGGAAGTCCTTGATAGGAGTTACAGAGCTCAAGTTATGGTTTTGACAAATTACAGGTCAGCAGAGGTGTGTGAATCTGGGTCCTTGAAAGTCACCCAACTTGCAGACAACTTTGGCCCTAGTAGGGTGATTTCTATGACTTCTTGGTCAACATGAATGTTGAAGAGCATCTTCTTAGATTTAAATTGAGTGGTATAAGTCCTTGATAGGATTCATGGAACTCAACTTATGGTTTGAACAAGACAGGGGTATTTTGGTCATTTGTCAGTTATAGGTCATTTTAGCCAATGCCTAAAACTCCTATTTCCAAGCCTCAAATGGAAAAACTCAAAACATGAAAGTTGTTCAAAATGAGATTTTAAGTCTAGAAAGAAGGTCACAAATTGTTGGAAAAGCTCATAGCATGAAGTTACATGATTGGTCAAAAATGAACTAAAAATGGCATATAAGTTTGAAAAGTTGAATTTGAAAATTGGTTTGGAGGATCCACAAATCCAAAATAGGTCATCCAATATATCATTTTGATTGGAAACATCATTTTGAGAACATTGGTTTAGATAGAATTTTGATTTGAAGCTTTAAAATGGGTGATGCTTTGAAAACTTGTTACTTGAAAAAGAAGGCAATGTTGAAAAACCTTACACAAGCCAAAGATGAGCTTGTTTTTCACTCATCCACACTCAATATCTCTCATAAGGAGAATTTGGCACAAAATGGTAAGGCATAAGGCATGGGATGTGAGATTTCCAACTTATCCCCACATGAGATTTTCAAGAACTTTCCACCATATTCTAGATGAATCTAGAAGTGTCTAATGATCATTATAAAAAGAGGGCCAGGAAGAGAGTTCAGGGTTGGTGATAGAGAGAGATTTCAGGAGAGAGAGAGAGAGAGAGAAACAGCCATTGAAGTTCTTCCTTCAAGTTCAAGCAATCCAAGAAACCTTTCACTACAAGGCTTCTTCTCCAAAACCAGTGCAAACAGAATCATTTCCACCATTGGAGGATCATCCTGAAGCAATTACAAGGCTTGCAACCTTCTCCACGAGCACCTACCATCATCTCTTGACAGGTTGGTTTCTCTCCCTAATCCTCTTAATTTATTTAGTTTCAGTTCATTCTTTAGGTGTAGAATTAATATGCTAGGATAGAAGATCAAATTCTGAGAGTTTGAGAGCTCTGTAGGTAGATCCATGGCAGGTGAGTGATTCTTTAATCTCCAAGAACTAGCTGTTTATGGAGTTTTAATTAGCATGGATTAGGTTAGATTAGCTAGGGTAGCATGTAGAGCAAGTTTAGATCCTTAGGTTGAAGCTTCACCATGGTTGATCTCAGGTGAACATGGTGGAACCATGATCTTAAGGTCTTCTGTTAGGATTATCTAGGGGGAATTGGGGGAAACTACGCGTATGGCTGTGTTCCTCTTGATTAGTAGAAGACTTTTCGTTTTGGAATCGTGGCATTTCATGGCCTGAGCAGAGAGAACGAGTGAGGAGAAGATTAGTGCATGGAGGAGAGGGTTTCTGAAAACCCTAGAATCGTTTGGGACGATGAAGGTGGTCCGTTGGATTAGGCCCCAAGTTTGACAATTTAATCTCATCGCACGGCCGTGATTGAATATGAGAAGCGGAGGGAAAATTTGAAGGACTCAAAGCGCTGCGTTTCACTTAAGCCACTCTGGGCTTAATTCGCTATCCCCACCCCCCTTTTATCTGGCCCAACTGATTCCAACTGGCGCGTGTTACTTGTCACACCCCCTCCCTTTAATTGTTTTAATTTCTTTTATTTTCTTTTAATATTTTTCTTGTCTCTGAAAATTCATTAATAAATGAAAAATAATTGTTTTTTAATTCTTCTTTTTTCACCAAGTAGATAATTTTGTGTAGAAAAATATAAAAATAAAAATGGAATTTTATTTTTAATGTAGAATTTTTAGTGGTATTTTCTTTAATATAGTATATTTTCTTTCTTTTAGTTGATGCATGATTTTGCAAGAATTGTTTTAGGACCTTCCTTTAGTCTTTTTAATCCATTCTTTTTTGTGCAATTAGATGATGAATCATAGTTCCCCATAGGATTTATTCTAGAATTTTAGAATTAGATTTTGATTAGTTTAATTAGGGTAGATGTAGGGTATCCTAATTAGGGTTTAGGTTGTGCTTAGGTGAAGAATTCACTTTCTTTGATTGAGTTTTGTCTTGATTTTTAGGTAGAGGCCTATGTGGATGTTAGGGGTAGATGTTGAGGACCCTTGTGAATAATTGTTAGATTTTTTCCCCTTGGTTTAGTATTTTTAGGTATTTTCTGAAGTTGCCTATTGATTTTGTCTGTGTTGTGGTTATCTGTTCATTGTGGGGAATTTGTTGTGGGGCTTGTGTTGTCTTGAAGACCTTGTTGGAGAGCATCATGAAGAGAAGATTGTAGATCAAGACTCAGAGACCCAGAGCTTGGCTTGTCCCCTGCCTGTGAGGTTTGAGATCCTGAAGTTTGAAGGAAGTTCATGGTACTTTCCTGAGGAAGGCACTATGAATGACTTTCATTCTTTCTTCTCACCTCTTTCTTAAGTATCCAATGATGTTGGAGCCAACTTGTGAGTTTAATTTCTCCTGAGGAGGAATGTAAACTGATCACATGTTGTTGAGCCACATGGGATACAACTCCTAAGTGGAAGCCTCCTAGTACTTTCCTGAGGAAGGTCCTATGGGTCTATTCACTTAGTTCCCTTAGTTTATCTAGGATTTCTCAAGTATCCAATGATGTTGGAGCCAACTTGTGAGTTTAATTCCTCCTGAGGAGGAATGTAAACTGATCACATGTTGTTGAGCCACATGGGATACAACTCCTAAGTGGAAGCCTCCTAGTACTTTCCTGAGGAAGGTCCTATGGGTCTATTCACTTAGTTCCACTAGTTCAGATAGAATTTCCTAAATATCCAGTGATGTTGGAGCCTGCTTGTGAGTTTAATTTCTCCTGAGGAGGAACGTAAACTGATCACAGTGGTTGAGCCACATAGGGTATGACTCCTGAGTATACACCTCCTAGTGCTTTCCTGAGGAAGACACTATGAGTCTGCTTGCTTAGCTCCCTTTCTTTGGTAAGCTTGTTCTGAAGCTTGAAGACTGGGATTGAATTCTCCTGTTTAGGGTCTTGCTTTAGTGCTTAGATTTGGTCGGATTTAGGGTCAGGATTAGAGGGTAGATGATTCTTTCTCAAGCATGTGTGTTTGTTTGCCTGATAGCATTTCATTTCTTTTGTCTGTATGATTACAGTTTACTGTTTTTGCTTGATAGCACGTTGTTTATTTTCAGTATGATTACTGTTATTTCATGACTGGCTTGAGGTCGAGACGAGCTTGTGGAGGCTGAAGCCCCACACACATTTCCTCCCTCACTTGCATTGCATGCATTTTACTGTTAAAGTTGATGCTTTTGGCTGTTTTGGTGTATCATTGACATGATCCCTTAGGACTCTCATTTCCTTTGATAAGGATTTGATGATAGACTTTTAGGTTGAAACCTATGCATGACTACATCTAGGAGTTCCCTGTTCAAACCTCAACCATAGGATGAATCCATGGCATGATAACAGTAGGACTTGATAGTCTCCCTCCTAGTTGGGCCTGTTCTCTTCTCATCTTGAAGCAGTTTAAAACACAGTAATCATGAATGATTTCTTTCGTACGCTACGAGCCTTAAGCCATCTGAGGATGGATGTTTAGTATGGTACCCTTTGGGTGACATGCGACGCATTCACTCTCAGGTCATAGTCTCTAGTGCGGTTGAAATCGCGAACACAATAAAAAACACTTCTTTTAGGAGATAACCCGTAGTTTCCCGAACTACGTTTGCTCTGATCTTTCATACCAGATGAAAGTACGTAGGCATAGGGCGCGATATCCTAGCGAGCAACCTTCCCCAACCATAACCCGTAGTTAGCCGAACTACGTTGACTCTGATTTCTCATTCTCTGATGAGAATACGTAGGCATAAAGTGCGACGCTTTGCCGAGTCATTTTTCTTTTCTTTTTCAGCCAGCCTTGATAGGTAGATAGATTATAACCAACCCGTCCAAGTAAACAAACAAGCGAGGATCCCGTCGAGTACGACGGACGTGAGGGGTGCTAATACCTTCCCCTTGCGTAACCGACTCCCGAACCCAGACAATGGTTGCGATGACCTTGTCTTACCCTTATTCGTCAGGTTTTTCCGATCGTTTCCTTTCCCGCTCTGAGGGATAAATAACGAAAGGTGGCGACTCTTCTGTCATGCCGGCACCTTATTTTCGCGCAAGCGACAGTTTGGCCATAAATCAAGAAATCACATTTTTGGCCTTTTAAATGACTTTAATTTCTTCCTTTTCAAAATTTCTCAAACCAACTTCTCCTATGAGCCATTTCAATGCCTCCTTGATGCATGACCAAGGTTAAAACCCTATTTTGAGCGACTTTCTAGTTGAACAAAATTTCATTTGAGGCCTCTAAGTTGGTGAAAATGGCCTATGATCACAAATGACCTATAATCACCAATACCCAAAATACCCCTGGCTTGCAAAGATCATATTTTGAGTTCTACAAATCTTATCAAGGACTTCTAGTACTCTATGGAAAGCTACGATCAAGATCTACAACTCTCATGTTGGCCAAAAGTCCATTTGAACACTCCTTGAAGGGAAAAAGTTGCTTGGAAGTCAAGTGATTTTCACAGATAAATTTCATAGTCATCTAATGACCTATAATTTGCAAGGACTATAACTTGAGTTATACAAATCTCCTTGGGTACTTCTAGTACTCAAATTAAAGGTATTGGGATGCTCTACAAGTTTCATGTTGGCCAAAGATCCATTTGAGACTTGTATTTTAATTTATGTGGCTTTGAAGTTGGGCACTAAATAGGGGATTTTACACTAAAACCCTAATTTAGTAACTTCCCACATTCTTGATCCTTCTTTGCTTAACCTTGGCACAACACCACACATGTATCAACATACCAATCCATGAATCCCATGACCTCAAAGTTGGCTTTGATGCTCTCCCATTTGCACAATTGAACTAGGGTTGACCCAGATGAAACCCTAGTTGACTGCACCTCAACTGTGGCTCTTATACTTGAATCAATAACTTGTCTCAGCTTCAATAGGGCCCTCTAGGCATCCCATGAGATCCATACACCTCAAATTCACACTCCATGCTTCACATCCCACTGATGATTCTCAATATTCCTCAAGATAGGAGCAAAACCCACATGTAGGCACTCAAACTTCTCAAGAATTCAAATCACTTCTTGATGGCTTGGATGATCTCAAACTTGGATAAGACCTCTTGCTAGGCTCTTCTCTTGATAGACACCCTTGATCCCTTGTTGGAGGCATGCTATGCTATGATATGCAAATGATTAGAACTATGTGAATGATGTAACTATGCAAATGAAATGCAATGAAACATAAATCAGGCAAGAAAAGGTTGAGCAAATTTTGGGGTACAACACTTTTGAGTGTAGAGATGAGAAATAATGATCTTTGCCTTCGTGGCCGAAACCTTGGATTGTTATATGTCTGACCCTGAAGGGTTAAATATTAGATAGTAAGTAACTTAAATGCCGTATGGTGTAATTAAAGGAAAAATTGTGATATGTTGTCCTTATAGGAATAAGAATATTCAAATGTGAGTAACTCTGAAGTACTCAAAGGAATTGCAGGAAATAGTGTTTTATGTGTTGCAAATGTTGCCAGATGAGCATAATAAACCATAGAAGTTGTGTTGTTATTGTTGTATAACCTTAGGAATGTTTTAATGATATTTTGGGTGCTTTGAGTAAGTGATTCGCAAGAATAATTAAGTGAAAACCAGTTCCGGAGCGTAACAGCGTCTTTCTGTCCGTCACGACTGTTCATGTTTTCGGTCGAAATTGTTTTGGACGTAACTTTGGATCCGTAAGTCTGTTTTGATCCCCGTTCGAAGCGTTGGAAAGCTAATGAACAGAGCTATAACATAGGATAGATAATGGATTTATTTTCCCAATATTTTTATATCTAATTATGGTAATTCCAGAGAGGATTACGGTGAGCGGATGGCTCACGTGGATCAAGATTGATCGTGAATTATGTATGATGTATTATATTGCATAGTCGTGTTGACATGCATTTCATATCATGTGTATTGTGGAGATGGCTAGGTGGGAATCCATGATGGGTGCCTAGTTTCATCCGGACTTCATTGTGGAAGTCATTGTGGAGATAAGTTGTAATTCAGAGGAACGTATATACGACTTATCCGGATTCCGACGGGAATCGGGTTCTAGTGTGAACCGTATGAGATTGTGTTGGTACCTCATGCATTGTTTCGAGTCAGTGAGTCACATTGCATTATTGTAATTGAGTGTGGGCTATGAATGCCAAGTGATTGAGGTGGCACGTGTATGTGCGTTATTTGTGCTTATTTTATGTGTGGTGTGTAACTACTCCTTAGCATGTGTATTTCACCGTTTATTTATTGAATGTAGTTCTCACCCCCTTTTTGTTGTTGTGTCTGTGCTCTCTTGGGAGTACAGGTGACCAGGTACCTGAGTAATGCTTGGAGTGTGTTGCTATTTGATCGAGTCTTAGGAGTCGCTCTGATACGTAACATGGGATGACGGGATTACGTTGTTATTTGACTACTTTATTTGTTTA
The DNA here is from genome assembly GCA_963859935.3 of Lathyrus sativus. Lineage (NCBI taxonomy): Eukaryota > Viridiplantae > Streptophyta > Magnoliopsida > Fabales > Fabaceae > Lathyrus > Lathyrus sativus. The sequence goes on from OZ012737.1 coordinate 428,865,939, forward strand.
TTGTTACGTATCTTCATTTGTTGGACTTATGTTGTATGACCTCGTGTCAAGGAGAATTATATTGGAGAGTTGATTTGTATTCCGCTGCTTACTTGAAAACTAAATAATATTGATTATTTTATTGAAATGAAGTGACTTAGTGTGATATCCCACTGTGTTGGAAAACTCTGATGAATTTCATGAATTGTTTCTATATATTTATTATATTACGCGTACGGAGTAAAGTGGGGTGTTACAATTGGTATCAGAGAAGGTCGGTCCGTCCGGCCAGTGTTGTAGTAGAGTCTGACTATAGAATGTTTATAGTCATGTGTGTGTTTGAATTGTCCAATGTCGATCTTTGGTAAGGATTTTGGAGTGAACTTGATTTGTTTACCACTCAGTGAGTTGGATGTTATTTTAGGAATGAATTGGCTTGAGAGTAAGATGCGAGAGTCGTATCCGGAAACGTTCTCATCAGGTACATTTTCGAGGACGAAAATATTTTAAGTGGGGGAGAGTTGTAACACCCCATTTAAATTTTACAGTCGCTTTGGTATTTTCTGTAAGGTGTAGTTGTGTGGTGTCCTTAATTAAGGGTATGGGGTTAGGAGTAAGGGAGAGAGGTGACCTTAGTTGGGGTACTGTTGACCTAGATAAAGGAGTAAGTTAATTATGATATCGAGAGTATTATAGTGATTAATATTATTCCAATTATTATTAATAATAATGTTAATGAGATTATTATTATTATTATTATTATTATTATTATTATTCGTATTAATAATATTATTTGGTGGAATATTATTATTATTCATATTATTACTATTAGTATGAATATTATTATTAGTGGGAGAATATTATTATTATTATTATTATTATTATTATTATTATTATTATTATTATTATTATAGGATTTAAATAATGAAATAAGAAATAAGGGATTAAAGGAAATAGAGAATTTTTTTGGGGAAAGAGAATTAGAACACGATAAACTATCAGAGAAAGGTTTTGGGAGAAAAAGTGAGAAGAAGAACAAGGAGGAAGAGAAGGAGGCTAGGGCTGTCAATCATTCAAGATTTTTCAACGATTGAGCAATTAATCGAGGTAAGGGGGGAGAATGAATTTCAATATGGGTGAATTAACATGAGAGGGTAGTGAGAGGTCCTTTCTCTCATAGGAATTATGTGTTCTTGAGGATATTTGATCTAATTTTCGTAGCATGATAAATTCCATAAAATTGTTGCTGTTCTTGAATGATTATTGTATGGGGAGTATTGCTTTTCATAGTTTTCTATGTATACCTTTCGGTATGTTGTGGTGATGTAAGGTTTAGAGATTTGGGTTAATTGTGGGAAATAGGGAGGTAATCGTAAGAATCTGAGGTTATGACCAAATGGTCAAATGATATGTATCGTTGAATATTAATATAGGAAAAACTTATGGAAAATTAAACCTTTGTGGCCAAAACCTTAGATCGTTATATGTCTACCCATATTATTTGATATTTGAAATTACGATGCCTTCGGAGCAATTGTAAGGAAATTGACGGTAGACCCTAGAGGTTAGTGGTTAATATTCTTGACCCTTTGAGTGTAGAGATGAAAAATAATGATCTTTGTCTTCGTGGCCGAAACCTTGGATTGTTATATGTCTGACCCTGAAGGGTTAAATATTATATAGTAAGTAACTTAAATGCCGTAGGCTGTAATTGATGGAAAAATAGTGATATGTTGTCTTTACAGGAATAAGAATATTCAAATGTGAGTAACTCTGAAGTACTCAGAGTAATTGTAGGAAATAGTGTTTTATGTGTTGCAAATGTTGCCAGATGAGCATAATAAACCATAGAAGTTGTGTCGTTATTGCCGTATAACCTTAGAAATGTTTTAGTGATGTTTTGGGTGCTTTGAGTAAGTGATTCGCAAGAATAATTGAGTGAAAACCAGTTCCAGAGCGTAATAGCGTCTTTCTGTCCGTCACGACTGTTCATGTTTTCGGTCGAAATTGTTTTGGACGTAACTTTGGATCCGTAAGTCCGTTTTGATCCCCGTTCGAAGCATTGGAAAGATAATGAACAGAACTATAACATAGGATAGATAATGGATTTATTTTCCCAATATTTTTATATCTAATTATGGTAATTCCCGAGAGGATTACGGTGAGCGGATGGCTCACGTGGATCAAGATTGATCGTGAATTATGTATGATGTATTATATTGCATAGTCGTGTTGACATGCATTTCATATCATGTGTCTTGTGGAGATGGCTAGGTGAGAATCCATGATGGGTGCCTAGTTTCATCCGGACTTCATTGTGGAAGTCGTTGTGGAGATAAGTTGTAGTTCAGAGGAACGTATATACGACTTATCTGGATTCCGACGGGAATCGGGTTCTAGTGTGGACCGTATGAGATTGTATTGGTACCACATGCATTGTGTCGAGTCAGTGAGTCGCATTGCATTATTGTAATTGAGTGTGGGCTATGAATGCCAAGTGATTGAGGTGGCACGTGTGTGTGCGTTATTTGTGCTTATTTTATGTGTGGTGTGTAACTACTCCTTAGCATGTGTATTTCACCGTTTATTTATTGAATGTAGTTCTCACCCCCTTTTTGTTGTTGTGTCTATGCTCTCTTGGTAGTACAGGTGACCAGGTACCTGAGTAGTGCTTGGAGTGTGTTGCTATTTGATCGAGTCTTAGGAGTCGCTCTGCTACGTAACATGGGATGACAGGATTACGTTGTTATTTGACTACTTTATTTGTTTATTGTTACGTATCTTCATTTGTTGGACTTATGTTGTATGACCTCGTGTCGAGGAGAATTATATTGGAGAATTGATTTGTATTCCGCTGCTTACTTGAAAACTAAATAATATTGATTATTTTAATGAAATGAAGTGACTTAGTGTGATATCCCACTGTGTTGGAGAACTCTGATGAATTTCATGAATTGTTTCTATATATTTATTATATTACGCGTACGGGGTAAAGTGGGGTGTTACATAATTGATTCAATTAATTATGAAATGAAAAGAGTAACTGAATATTTATACTAGACAAAACTGTTATAACTGATAAAACCACCTTTCAAATTTAATAGACAAATCAGGAATTATGCAGCAAACAACAAGCGGTTGACCCATGCAGAGTGCAAGGTCGACCTGAGCTAACCCGAGGCAAACAGATTGTGTAAAACAAGCAGCTATGCATGGACCGGAACAAGGCTATGCGTCGATGCAAAGCCTGAATTTTTAGTTAGATACAAATGCTAATAGTATGCGTCGATCGGTGGGTCGACCATACCTAACCCGAGGAAAATGCAAGTTTGAGACACTTACCATGAGTCGACCGGAGCATAGGTATGGTCGACTCAAAGACCTGTAATTTCAAAAAATGACTAATTTTGATGTTTTTGACACTCTTAGATGATACCTATGACGACCAATGAGTTTTAACTCGTATGACGCATATTTTAACACCACTCAGTGCAGTACTAGAGATATTTTGTGCAAGCAAATGAAACATGACAAATATGATATGCTTGTGTATTATGGTGATAACGTCAAACATCTCTTATTCCATGCGACTAAGTTTTGACATCACCGAAACCCGTATATCTAGTATATGAGGATTTGCCCTCATACTGACATACTAAACTAATGAGCTTTTTAACAATTATCCATTACAAGCTAACTTAGGGTACAAGCTAACTTAAACAATTGGATCCTTAGCAGAAGGCCCAATTCGACAACTACAGACTAGAACACAATTCGACTACAACATGTAGGTCTTCGACAACAACATGTGAGTGGCAGCATGCTAACTAGAGTTTGATCTAATATCTCACAAATCTCCACCTTAGATCTAACTCTACCATCAAGAAACAAACTAGCTTTCTTCATACAGCTTTATCAACTGCATACAGTGGAAAAACTTGCAACCGGGCAACATTTTGGTGATCATATCAGCAACATTATGATCTGTCCAAACCTTCAGCACTTGGACTTCTCCACGCTCGATTACCCCTTTGACGAAATTCAGTCTCACATCAATATGCTTGGTTCACTCATGATAGGTTGAATTCTTCGACAGGTGTATTGCACTTTGACTATCACATTTAACAGTGACAACTCGACCTTGAAGTTTCAGCTCCTTTGCAAAACCTTCAAGCCACAATGCTTCCTTAACAACTTCATTTAGGGCGATATATTCCGCTTTAGTGGTTGATAAGGCAACAACCTTCTGAAGTGTTGCTTTCCAATTAATTGTTGTGTCAAACATAGTGAACACATATCCATAAATAAATTCTTTGGAATCCATACAACCTGCATAATCTGAGTCGACATATCCTTCGATTTCTGCTTTACTATATTCACCCAAGGCTCTACCAAACATTAGGACTCTATTTAGAGACTCATTTATGTACCTTAGAATCCACTTCAATTTTTTCCAGTGAGCCTTTTCAGGATTCGTCATGTACCTGCTTACAAGACTTACTACATATGTTATGTCGGGTCTAGTACATATCATATCATACATCAAAGAACCCACTATATTAGCATATGGAATGATATTCATATATTCTCTTTCGACATCAGTACTAGGACACTGATCTATACTCAACTTGAATTGAGGGTTTATTGGAGTCACAACAAGATTTGAATTCGACATACCAAACTTTTCGAGAATCTTTCGTAGGTATGCCTCTTGAGATAAGCATAATTTTGACTGTTTTCTATCTCTTCGGATGTCAATCCCAAGAATCCTGGACGCAGCTCCCAGATCCTTCATGTCGAATTCCTTATTGAGTTCAGCCTCCACTCTTATTACATCATCGACATTGTTGCTTGCTATTAGAATATCATCAACATAAAGCAACAAAATAACAAATGAATTACCATGTCGAAATCTGAAGTAAACACAGTGGTCGAACTGACTTCTAATGAAACTTATGCGTGCCATGAACTTGTCAAATCTCTTATTCCACTATCGAGGAGATTGTTTCGGTCCATATAAGGATCTCTTTAGCTTGCACACATAATCTTCCTTCCCCTTTTCGACATACCATTCAGGTTGCCTCATCAGGATTATTTCATCTATATCACCATACGAAAATGCAATATTCACATCCATCTGTTCCAGTTCAAGGGCGAACTGTGCCAGCGTGGCAAGCAACATTTGAATGGATCTGTGGTTCACAACAGGAGAGAACATATCATTGAAGTCGACACCTTCTTTTTGAGTGAAACCCCTAGCGATTAATCTTGCCTTGTATCTTTTCGATGCCACTCCTTCGATTCCTTCCTTAACTTTGAAAATCCATTTACAACTGACTAACCAGGCTCCAACAAGTTTCTTGATTAGTTCCCAGATGTTGCTATCATGAAGAGATTTCATCTCATCATCCATGACCTTCAACTATTCAATCTTCTTTTGACTCCTTATAACTTCCTCATAGTCTCTAGGTTCTTCGTCGAGAACCTCATTTGCAAAGATTAAGGCATAAGTTATAAGATCTGCATACTTAAGTCTCTGAGGTGCCTTGATGACTCTCCTTGACCTGTCTCTTGCTAGAAGGTAGTCATTATTAGTATCCTCATCTTCGACAACATCTTATGCTTCTTCTTCGACTTCATATAGAGTATGCAATTCAGCATTAACATACTCCATCTCAACATGAATCTCTCCTTGTTCCAGCTCTTCATCAACATCATCAGTTTTCTTGAAAGTCATCTCTGCTTCATTGAAAACTACATCTCGACTGCTAATACACCTCCTGTGACCTGGCTCTAGGCACCATAGCTATAAGATTTGACTCCTTTAGGGTATCCCTTGGACATGCATTTCAGAGATCTAGGTTTGAACTTGTCTTGCCTAATGTGAGCATAGGCCATGCAGCCAAATACTCCCAGTTTGTCGAGACTAGGTGGATGTCCTGACCAAACTTCTTCAGGTGTCTTCATATCTAACACAGTCGAAGGACATCTGTTTATCAGATATGTTACTGTCGAAACAACCTTAACCTAAAACCCCTTTTTTAACCCAACACTAGTCAACATGCATCTAACTCTTTCCAAAATAGTCCGATTATACCTTTCTGCCAAACCATTTTATTGTAGAGTTCCTGCAGTAGTTTTGTGCCTTGCAATACTTGAGGCAACACAAAAACTGTCGAACACCTCATTGCAAAATTCAAGGCCATTGTCGGTTCTCAACCTCTTGACCTTTCTGCCAATCTGATTTTCGACCAGAGTCTTCTAACCTTTGAAATTTATAAAAGTTTTATCCTTAGTCTTCTGGATGAATACCCATAACTTCCTGGAATAATCATCAACTATGGATAGAAAATACCTTGCTACTGAATGTGATGGACAACTTGCAGACCCCCAAAGATCAGCATAGATGTAATCATAGGATCCATGAGATCTTTGTTTGCCTTTGTTGAACTTCACTCTGCAAGATTTTCCAAGTATATAAGGTTCACAAAATTTTAGCTTTTCGACTTTGTCTCCTCCAAGCAGATTTTATTTCCCTAATTCGACCAGACCCCTTTCACTGACATTACCCAATCTCATGTGCCACATTTCTGTTTTCGACAATGGTTTTATGGATGCAACATTTTTCAAACCACTTACAATTTCAGTCTCAAGGGTATACAAGCCTTATTTCTTCACGCCTCTCAAGACTTCCTTCGACCCCTTCATGACTCTTAGGATACTTTTCCCTCCTTGAAAGACATATCCCTTTCTGTCGAATTCACCAAGAGAAATCAAATTCATCTTTAAATCAGGTACATACCTGACTTCAGTCAATAACCTTATTGACTCATCATGGAGCTTGAATCTCATAGATCCAATACTTGCAATTTTGAAAGCTTTGTTGTTTCCCAGCAGCACTGATCCACCATCTTGATCATATAACTCCTCGAAAAATTCTCTGTTTGAGTCATATGCCAAGTGAAACTTGAGTCCATAATCCACTCTTTTCTTGAGTCTCCGCTTGAAACCACTAGAACATCAGATGATTCGAAGTTGTCACGGTGAGAATCGGATATCAAGCTATTGAATTAACTTGAATCATAAATCATGAAGTTCACCACCGAGCTTTGATTTATCCAAAGGAAAGGGTAAAGATTAAAGAAAACTCTAAGTACGCTATGTAACAACACAACTAAGAGATCTAAGGTTCGGGGGTTGGTTATAATTAGGAAAGATGTTAGCATCCTAAGCATCTGTAGTACTCTACAGAAACCTCTTGTTAGTATTTGTGTTATGCTAAAGTTTGCTTGCTAAAGGAAAGTGCTAAGATAATGCCTAGGGTATATACAAAGTATGTACAAAGTATGCTCACCAAGACATCGTATCTCGTGCCTACGTATTCTGACGGGAATGGAATTAGAGCAACCGTTGTTCCCCTCAAAAGGGGTGAGAAAGTCTTGACTGTGGTCAAGGTTCCAATGGGAAAAGTAACTGTCTGCGGTGAGACATCTACATAGAGTGCGTCGACTATAAACTAAAGTTAAGTTAGCAAGGAAGGGAATGTCCACGGCGGACGACTAAATAGAGCATGTCGAATCCAAGTCCTATGAAAAAAGTAAACAAGGGGAATGTCCACGGCGGGACGACTACTTGGAGCACGACGACTCTAATCCTAAGTTGCAAATGTTAGCAAAAAAGTTAGTTGTTAGTGAGCCCGCCAAGGATCAGGGCCTTGCGCCTACGTATTCTCATCGATAAATGAGAAATCAAAGCGTTCGTAGTTCAGAAACTACGTATAAAAGGAAAAGTGTGAAAAAAGAAAAGGTTGCTCGCCAAGGATCGGAGCCTTGTGCCTACGTATTCTCAAAAGGAGCTTTTGAGAAATCATAACGTCCGTAGTTCGTGAAACTACAAATTGTTAAGGTTCTAAGAAGCAAAACAACAACAAAGACAAACAAACAAGGGACATGCACAAGTCATGACATAAAATCGAGTAACAAAGAATTATTAACTAATTTAAATATAAATATTTAATAAAATTAATTAATAATTTAATTAACCAATATTAAATAAAATATTTAAACCAATTAATAACCAAACAAAATTATTTACACTTTTAATATCATAAAATCTAATAAAAAAAAGTTAAAAACAAAAGATTAAAATATTTTTGACACTTTTTCTAATATTTAAATAAAAATTACTTAAAACCAAATTTTTACATTTTTAATATAATTGACAATTTGATAAAAGAAAATGAAAATTAATAATAAAAGTAAAAAAAAAATAATCAAAAGATATTTTTGGCTTTAAATATATTCTAAAAATATAAAATAAAACATATTGAAATAGAAAAATAAAAATAAAATAAAATAAAGAAATAATAATAACTTACTAACATATATAACTCATAAAAAAAATTGAAAACAATATAACTAAAGAAAACGTACAGATAATCTTAAAAATACATATAGGACACCAAACCTCTCTCTAAGAAAAAAAACCTTCCTCTTCCTCCCTAGGTGTGCGAACCGGCAACATCCTTAGTGCCAACAATAGAACAACACACACTAACAAATTTGTGACTAAATATATACACTAACAACACACAGTAACAAGTTTGTGACTAAATATATACATTAACAACACACAAAAATAAATAATAACATTAAACTTAAAACATGACAATGGTTATAATTAAATTCTATGTTACTATCTTTAATATAATGGTAATAAATGATTAAAAAAACAATAAAATGGAAGAATGTAGTCGAACAACAGAAGAAAAAACCTGCAATTTTCCCTTCTCACGCGTAAATCGTCGGCGACTATATTGCAAAGATCTTCGAAGTGTGATTTCGTGGTGGCATTTAGCGAGCTTCTTTCGGTGTTCGATGGTGATGAAGTGTTGGAAGGATTGAGTTATAGCAGGTTCGATTGACACCTTATTCTTTATTCTCTTTTTTCAAATGCTAGCCAGACAATATAAGTGAAGAAATAGTTATTCTTTTTTCTTTTCTAAACACCGCGCATGGGAGAGAGTAATGGTAGTACACTGCACGCTATGCTGTTTTGTTCAGCAAGTATAGGTAATTATTTCACAAATTAAGCTACAAAACAAACCATCTTTTCTAAGACTTAAGTAACAAGTATTGCTATAAAAGAGTAACAACAAAACTTTAAATATTAAAATAAAATGATAAATGTAATAAAATAAAATAAGCTATTTAAATAAAATTTTAAAAATGAAAATCTGATTAGTTTAAATAAATATTAATTAAAAATAAAAATAAAAACGGTAAACACGAGTAATTTGTCTGATATCGAAGTGCTTAAAAAAATGAAATGAATACACCATATTGATCAGCAAAAATATATCATTCGGAAAAATACAACGTTTGGTCAAATTTTAAAATAAATTTTATCCAGTTAAATGACTTAAACTGTTCAAAAATGCAACTGAAAAGTGGTCAAAAAATTTAAATGACCACACCAAGTTAAACTATGCGAAACATATATTGATATAACTGACGTTTGCAGGCTTGATTACAAAATTTTCTGTCCACTGATTTTACGCACAGTTGATTTTTAGTTTGACCGACTTGGCTATAATTCTAAAAGGTTTATTCCAGCTGATAAATTGCATATTCTGTAAGATGAAATGTGTGATAAACTATACAGATGATGCAAAAAGAGGTGAGATCTTAGAGTAAAAAATTAGGGTATGATAGAAGTCATCTTGAACAATGGTTGCGTTGCCATTATCCTTACCTCAATGATCTTTCATGCGTTCAGAATACATGTTCTTGTGCGATCCTCCTTCTTACAACGATAACATCAAATATCAGATGCTTCACCAATATAAGACTTCTGCTGACTTTTACCTTTCTTCTTGTCGAACTTACCATCCTTTCACAATAATTTCCCCTTAACGGCCAAACCTTCGCCCACCGTCAAAGGTTTATGCTTCTTTCGTTCGTTCAGGTCATTAGAATACAAGGCTGATTGAACTTCTTTAAAGCTCAGGGACTTCCTTCCATACATGAGATTTTATTTGAAGTGAGCATGTGTTATAGGCAAAGAACACAACATCAACAGTGCTTGATCTTCATCACCGATCTTCACATAAATATTTTCAAGATCAAGAATCAGCTAGTTAAACATATCCAACTGCTTAGCCAATACTTTATCTTCACTCATCTTGAATGAATACAAAGCCTGCTTCAGGTAGAGTCGATTCACCAGAGATTTGGTCATGTACAAACTTTCAAGTTTCAACTATAACCCCGATGTTGTAGTCTTCTTTGACACCTTTCGAAGAACCTTATCACCAAGGCTCGACAATATTGCACTATGGGCTTTCTCTATCATGACCGTCTTTTCTTTTTCTGTTAACACAACGTCCATGACTGCCTCTCCCTTCAACGCTTCCAAACAATCCTGCTGAACCAGTAGGTTCTTCATCTTCAAACGCCACAGACCAAAGTCGTTCATTCCGGTGAACTTTTCAATCTCATACTTTATTGAAGGCATCTTCTCCATGCTCCCCGCACCAATTTGTTGTGAATAAGGATGCCTTAAAATAAAATATACTCGATTTCTTTATATGCAAGAAACACAAAAGGGTTAGGGTTAACAAGAAAAAACAATAAGGACTGGTTATAACTGCTATTCTTTACTTTCTCTATAAAATAAATTACAAGTACTCAAGAATAACAAATAACCCTCTTACCCAAATTAATTTTTGTCACACCACACATAAGAATAGAAACTAGTATGCTATTTATAATAAAACCTAACATACTAAACTAATGGTTTTTTTTAAAAATTACCCTTTACAAGCTAACTTATGGTACAATCTAACTTAAACAATTGGATCCTTAACATAAGGCCCAATTCGACAACTACATACTAGAACACCATTCGAGTACAACATGTAGGTCTTTGACAACAACATGTGAGTAAACTTTGACGGCATGCTAACTAGAGTTCGATCAAATATTTCACAACTTACTTACAAGTAGGGCTGGAAATGAGTCGAGTCGAGTCGAACTCACCTCAGTTCGGCTTGACTCGTTAAGAATTGTTCGAATTCGAGTTCGAGTTCGAGTTCGACACGAACTTTTTTTTAAGCTCAAACTCGACTCGTTATAAGTTCACGAACAGTTCGGTTCGACTCGTTAGGTTCATCTCATTAGGTTCAGCTCACATGGTTCACGAACTTAAAAACTATTTTTTTAAATATATATATATTTTAGTATATTTGACATTTTAAATAAATATATATTTTTTAAATAAAATATTAAAATAAAATAAAAGTTATCATATTGATATTTAACTTTATCTTCGAAATCTACTAATTCAAAAACTACTAAATTGAAGATTAAATTTGTCTAAGATTTGAAGTAAATATTTAAACCTAATCTTAAAGACAGTATAATTCTTTTCATATATAATCGAGTTGACTCATGAACCTAACGAGTCGAACTATGTATAGTTCAAGTTCAGCTCATTTAGTTTACGAACTTAATTTTTCGCTCATACTCAACTCATTTGGTTCATGAACCTAATTCAACGATTTAATTGTCGAGTCGAATTCCGAACTATCTTCGAGTTGGTTTGGTTCATTGCCAGCCCTACTTACAAGTGAATATAAATGTATTATATGATCATGGCCGTTTTTGAAGACGTACAAGACGGGTTACCGCATAGGGCCTCAAAAATTCCATAGTTAAATTGTGGCTTAAAAGAGCCTCGTAAAATATTTATTATGATTAAAACAAAATAAAGTAGGACATATATTTATTTTCCTAAGTTTAAATCATAATAAACCTACACAGGACTTCCGAAAATTTAAGTTGGCAATGTATATGATATTACTACTAATTAATAAATGTGACTATGTTTTGTGTTTGGTCAAATAAATTATAATAAAATACTTTTGACAAATCTCTTTTTAAAAAAGTTCAAATTAAGGTAGAAGAATTTTTGTTATGGTGTACCATAAGATAATACATATTTTTTTCTTTCAATTTCACAAAATATAATTTATCTTAAACTATTGTTTGATTTGTACACCTTTTAATATAAAAAATTAAAAACAGTTAGACATTTATTAAAATTTTATATCTAAAATTTGAATTTCCTATTGTTTATACTAATAAAGTAGTATAATAAAATTTAGTTTTTTTACTATTACTTGCAACATTATAAACTACTTTATTTATAAATCCTATACAATTTCGATATTTTTCTAATTAGATAAAGATTATAAGTAAAATATTTCACTTTAAATTTAAACAATAACAAAAAATTAAATCACTTACACTACTAGAAATACTCAGATTTCCTGTGGATTTTAACTAAAAAGCCATCGGATGCAATTTTTCCTACTATTATTCGTTCCCAATTAATAATGTAATCGAAAGGAAAAATCACGGAAATCAAATCCGCAGGTAAAATTGTAATAATCAGATTTTACAGGAATTAAATCCGCAGATAAATCCGCAGGTAATGTATTTCTAGAATAAAAATAAATAAATGTTTATTCTACTTTCGTTGTTGTTATCATTAATCTAATGAGAACGGCCTAATAATTTCACATTAATGATTCAACAAATAGGTTGATGAAAATATGTATTATAAATGCACAAATGTACTCTTAATGCAAGTGAACAAATTATAGCATATTACACACCAATATCATATTCAGTGCTATACTTGTCATCTTATTCATTGTCTTCTTTCCAACATAAACATATGATCCTAAACGAGGGCTATAAGGAAGGTTCATACAAATCTGATTCCTGAAATTTTACTTAGAATGAATACTGACAGGTACACCTCTTCCAACTTGACTCTTAAGAATCTTCTGGAATGTTCCTTTCTCAACAACTCGGAGTTCAAGAGCATCAATACCTTGAAATTTTCTAGAAGTAACATAACCTGGATCAATAAAAGACTTATCTAAACAGTTGCAACACACAACAAGCGCTTCATCACTTGCTTCACCACAGATTTCCTAGAAGATGACATAATGACCTAGTTCTTTGGATAAATCTATGTAGCTAGTGTAGTCAATCAGTTCAATTTTCTCCTCAGCTGAAAACTTAGATGCAGTTTCTACTAATAATTGTAAATCATTCTCAGTGTTCTTGTCAATGTTGATGATAAGCAAAAGATTACTTCGGTGCATAAATTTGATTTATGGAGTTAAGTTATGGAACCCCATAATCTTTACAACATCTCCTAGCCTATACCTGTATAAACCTGCATATTATCCTATATTAATTATATCATATAATTAAACTTAAATCAATATTATTAAAACGGTGTTAAAGAATTTGATACAGGCAAGATTGGTGAAAACAACTTCATACTCCTTTCTAATCTTCACATCAGTTAAATCAACTGTCTCAAATTCTATCTGACTTCCATCATGTTGTGCTAATGGAATGAATTCAGAGTAAGCAATTTAAGGAAGAATAGCATAAGTAGCAAATTTGAGAAAAAAATATATTTGACATTACAAAAATCTTTTATTTCTAATTATTGCTTATTAAAATTTTGTTTAATTCTGCATGCAAATACAGTTACCATGAACATCATGATTTACGTGTATTGCACAAATGTCCATGCTTCCAATCCTTTTCACAGTTATAGCAGAAGTTACATCCACACCTGAAAATATATAATCTTATAATTAAATTTTCATCAATATAATGTAATAATAATGAACTATACAGACCTATAAGAATTTAAAATCCCTTCTAAGAACAAACATTGCAATCACATAAGAACATATATTGTCAAATGATTAAGGTTTAATCACATTTTACATCTCCCAATTAATACAAACTCACAAATTTAATCTCCTGTCTACTGCACTGGTTTTAAGTAAATGACTAATACAGTTAGTTACCTGGTAGCTCCCATGGTTCACATTTGTTGAGATCAACTTCAGCTATGCCTCTTGCAGTGAAACCATATTCATAACACTAAATTAGCCAAAATTCAAATAAAAATTGATTAGGGACACTGCAGCTATGAATTTGCTAGTCATAAAAGTACTGTTTACCAAGACGTCCATGCTTTGAAAGTTGTGATTCAAATTCATCTTTTAAAATTTTCAAAGTAATTAGTTTATTTCAAAATCATATTAAATCATCAAATTGACATGTTTTTCAATATTCTTTCATAAATTTCTAAGAAAAAAAAAAGAAGAAAAATGGACCATGTTGGCAATGCACATGAACTTAAAAGGCATATGCTGATATTGTTTAGTCTTAGAAACTACACATTATCTCTAAAGACAGAAATGAAATCGATATCTTCATAAAAATACTTACAAACATGTAGCCTTGTAGAGTGCTTCATTTGGTTAAATGCCTCGTACACTTTCTTGCTATCCCGCTGGTTTGTGAAGTCCACTATTCCAAGGTCATAAACTTATATTTTTAATTTTTTTAATTTTCACAACAATAAAAAAACATTAAATAAACAAATTTTCTTTAAGAAATAACTAAAAAACCCAATTAATATAATAATATTTCCTTTAAAAAAGATAATGTTTAATATAAAATAAAATAACATATCTCAAAAACATATCTTTGAAATCAATATGTCAATTATACTTTATAATTTTATTTATTAATAGTAAAAATAAAAATAATTTTTCAAAAAAATTTAGTACTAATGGCTGTAAAGTTCACAGCAAATTCCGCAGGATAATTCGCAGTAACTCTACCAAAATTTTCAAAGGATTCTATTTCCTACCAAAACGTCGCAGAAAGATCCGCTGGTAAACTGAAATATAATTTTAAACTATATTCGCAGGTAAATTCTTAGAAATTTAAGCGAAATTTATCTGCTACCTCAAACTTCATAGAAAACTATGTTTTATTATATAAATTCGCAGCTAAAGTCGTTGGTATATCTGCAGATATGTTTCTGCAGGAAATTCCACAGATAATCCATGTATATTTATTCATCAATCGATCTCAATATTTTAGTGTCTCTATCATTCTATTTTAATTTTCCAAGATATCATTCTATTATTTAATTGATGTATAGAATGTTTTAACTCTTCAATGCTGTAATAATATTTGTAACGTTCAGTTAGTATTATATTTTGTCGTTATCATTTAAAAAAATTTAGACAATCACTGAATTTAGTAATTTAAAATACTATTAAAATATTGAAAGAGTCGTACTTTTTTACTCTAACATCTTACGTTTGAACTAAATATCATCATAGCTCATTAACAAAAAAAATGCAACAATTTTTTAAAACATTAAATTCAATATTAGACATACACGAATTACCTGCGGAAAATAATCCGCAGATTTACCTGAGATTTTAGCAGCGAATTTATGTTGTGAAAAATAATTACCTAGAAAATATGTAGTAGCAGCAAATTCTGCAGGAAGTCCTGAGACCTTACCTGCAATTTTTGATTTCAAAATAATAAATCAATATTCCTGCGAATTTGGCTGCGATTACTTTCGCAGAAACTATTATCCATTGAAACCTCGAAATCCTTTGGACATTTAGCAGGAAATGTTGCGAAGTTTGCTGCGGAATTCGCTGTGAACTTTGCTGCAGGTTTTGCTGCAGATATTTTAGTACTATTTTATTTTGAAATCATTTTTTACTGTTCTTGAATAAAATTGTAAAATATAATTCACATATCCAAGGATATATTTTTGAGACATTTTGAATTTTATATTAAATCTTATATTTTTTAAAGGAAATTTTACTATATTAATTGAGTTTTTTTTAGTTATTTCTTAATGAAAAATTGTTTATTTAATATTTATTTTATTATTGTAAGAATTTGAAAAATTAAAAGTATAAGTTTATGTTATAATGGATGTGTAATCCTTCAACTTGTAAATTTATAAAAAGTATAAAATTTAGAAAAGAAATTATAGAACATGTGAAAAAATAATGTAAAAAACATGTGGCATTTAGAGGATTGACTCAAGAACTTTCAAATAAGAGATATGAGTATCAGTCACTCGTCTAACAAATAATATTTCACAACATCTTCATTTTATCGAATAATAATAATCTTTGTTTAAATTTTCTAAAAATTATTTTTCAGTTTTAAATTCAAATTTATTTGTTTTATTGTATTAGTTTCATTTAATACATAATTTTGTGAAAGTAATTAATTTTTTAAAAAATAATTATTTAATACATAATAGTATTTTTTTTTCACTATAAAACATATAATATAATTTTTTCTTTTAAAATAAAACATTTATTTTATAAATATAATAATAGATTTTGTTTAAATTTAACTAAAATTATTTTTTCTTCATTTTTAGACTTATTTTCTTTAAGCTAATGTCAATACTTTTTAATCAAAATAATTAATAAGTGATCTCTTAATTTTTATAATTTAATAAGCATTCTAAAATATGCAATATTGATAAAAAAAACAACATGAATAAAATATGTTCAAGGAAACATATATATTTGGTAAAACGATGAGGTGGAGTCATGGTGTGATGATGTTGATCTGTGATGCGACTGAGTTAATGTGAATCTAAAAAGTTAACATTCTAATATTTAAGATTGATTCTGTACAAGAGTAACAAACTATATTATATAGAGCCCCAAATATTAGAAGGCTCCGAATTTTGAAAGGTATAATTTTTTTACATTAATATTAATGGATATAAAAAACATAATAATAAAAATTCAACAAAACAAAAAGAAATACTATAATAAAAACTCAATACATCAAAAAAAAATGAGATGGACCAAATGTTAAAATAATTATAATTAAATATAGTTTTAATTAATATATAATAATGTATTCATATGTCATTTTCAATTATTTTAATTGCATTTTTTAAAAATAAAATGGACCTATTTTTTTAATTAGACCGGAGCCTCGGGATATATTAGGCCGACCCTGCAAATATCTAAATCAATAAGAAAATAAAAATGAAAAATAGTGAAATGAAACGTACATCGACTATTGAACATTTTTTTACTAGACGTGTGACCTAGAACAAAATCCAATTTCCGAATAATGTTTTTATCTAAAATAGAAAAGAGTTTAATATTTTAATAACATTAAAAAATAAAGTTATTTTTATTTCTCTTAAAAGACATTGGTTAAACTCAATTTAGAATTGTAATTATAATTGAATGAAATTATAAAACTTGATTTTTTTTAAAATGTTTTTAATCCTAAAAATAGATACTTGTTTCTCTGATTTTACAAATTAATTAAAACTTTTTTTTTAAATAAGTGGTATTTTTTTTTACTTAAAGCTATTGTGAATCTTAATTAATTCACTATATTAGTAAAAATAAAAGGCAAATTTGAAAAAATAATTTCTTTCTCACGATCGTTCCAGTTCTACGACATGGTTCCCATTCACGATTCAATCCAATCTCCTTTTACGCCATCATTTCGCGGTTCAATCTAAGAATAAATGATTCTTGCAACGAATCCACTCTTCAACTATCTTTTGGCTTCAATATCTCTTTACCTAAATTTCAACGATTCTCAAATCAAATTTGACACAATTTGTTCTTGCAAACATCTACAAATTGAGCTTCAATTTTCGGTACTGAATCAACAAGATGTTGGTTTTTTTTTACTTTTCTCAACTCGCTCGTGATGTGTTTGTTGTTTCTTCAATTTTAGGTTTGTTTTGTAATTTGTGTTACTGTTGTGGTGGTTGAAAAACATGTGGAAATTGAAGAGTTTTTTTCAATTCTAGGTATTCTCTGTTACTTTCTCATTTTGGGCTTGCTTTGTCATTCTTTTATGTGTAATCCATATTTCTCTTAATTTATTATACTCACCATGATACAAATTCAAAACTATGAAGAAAAAATGTAAAGCGCACGTATAAAGTGTTTGACATAAGTTTTGTACTAGATTCATCCTTGCTGTAAAATTCAAGTTTCACAGGTTATATCTAATTAATTGGTTAGTAACTTAAATAAGTTACTACTATTTTTTCAGAACCTGAAAATTGGTAATTGTCCTCTTTGGTTTCAACTTCATGTTTCATGATATAAAGCCTGAGACATTATTGTGCTATATGAAACATGACGCACTTAGACATAAATGTGAGGGCAAGGTGCCTCAGTTCTTATTAGTCCTTATTTTAATAATGTCAAAACGTATAGTAGTTCGTACTTTGTAATTTGGACGGTATCATCGTGTCGTAGCTTGCATTCATGCTTTACAATGCACAAAATATTCTAAAGTTATGTGTTTATACATATAAGAGCATTTCATATATGTTTTGTGTGCATTTGATCATGTTAGGAAATTTAGGTGGACCATAATATGTGCAAAGCTTGTTTTTGAAAGTTTCAGGTGTTTGAGTCGACTCAAAGCCTTGCTTGGGCCGACTCATAAAAGTTGATTTTGAATATTTTCCTCTTGGGTCTGCTCGCGTCGATCCTTTGGTAGACTCATACTATGACCATTTCAATTTGTTTTTTTGAAGCAAGCTTGCGTTGACGCATGGCCCTATCCCGGTCGACGCATAGCTCAATTTTCTGCATAATTTGGATTCGGGTGTACTCAGGTCGACCCCCTTTTTACTCAGGTCGACCCCCTTTTTACTCAGGTCGACCGTTTGCTGACTTATGACTATTTTTCTGATCTGATATGTTTTAAAATGATGTTATGTTTCTTAGTTGGTCAAGACATCATATATATTCATTTTGTCTCATCATTTTCACATACAACAAGAAAAGTGAAAGATATGCACTGAATCATTCTCATAATCTTCATCCTCATTCTTGCATTTTCTCAACAATTACACATAACAATTTTTGTTGATCTTATGCATTATTGAGGTGATAACGTCCAAACGTAGGATTGTGTATCTCGTTTGGGTTGAAATTTTGGTGGATTTTTCTTGAATAAAACCGTTAGGATTTTGTCCTACAAGATCTTGAGGATTTGTGGGTTCTTGCACAAGTCTTTGCTTCACAGATTCAGCCGAGCAAAGGGGATTGAAGAACGGTGGGTTCTTTCAATAAAGTAGCGTTAACCAGAGGATTGTGTAAGGAAGATTTGGGTTTGAACGGTGTGTGATCGAAATCAGCCGAGTGAAATGTTTGAAGACCGGTGGGGTTGTTCAGGCAAGTAGCGGTAATCAGAGGTTTGTTCAACATGTCCGAGGCACTTAATTCATCTTGAATCAAGGGGAGATAATACATAGTATCAACATCAATAACTAGGTTTAAGTGTGTGGTGACTATTGATTCTCTTTTATAAACTTTTGCAGCAAAGATAATACATATCTCAATTCTAGTTTTAGAATTGAGGGCAGACGTTGTAACGCCCCGATTCTGAATTCCCATTTTTATTGAGTCCTTATTTGATTTATTTAAGTAATTATTTTATTTATGTGGAATTTGTGTGATAATATGTTATGTTTACATATTGAGCTATTTTTGCCGACTTTGAGAGTTTCGGGTAAAAATAGGTTGGAGGGTATTTTGGGCATTAGTGATAATATTAAGTGGATATTTTGTGAGAATTAATTGATAAGTGTGTGGAAAGAATTTGGGTGGAAAGAAAATAGAATATGTGATATAGAGAGAAAAGAGAAAGATAGAAACATCAAGAGGAAAACAAGAGAAAGAAAAGAGGAGGAGAGAAAAGAAGAGAAAATGGAACAACCTAGAATCATCAAGAATCAACCTTAGCTTGCGATTAATCAGATAAGGGTGAGAAGTTTTATCATCTTGATAATGTATGTAATCATGTATGTGCTAGATTGGATTTGTTGGATTGTTTTCTATGTTTCCATTTCTAGGTTGAAAGTTGGTTTAATCGGTAGAAACTGAGTTTTATCGGTTAGAATCTGGAATAGATGATGTAGTTTAGTCAGGTGATGAGTTGGCTATGCTATTGGAACTGGTTTGGATTTAATCGGTCGATTTTTAAGGTTTTGGTGATTTTGGGACAGTTGGTATTTTCTGGTTTCGCAGATTCGCCAGCATTCGCCAGGCGAGTGGCAGCGAAGCTTCGCCAGGCGAAGCCCAGCGAGTGTGGCAGCGAACCTATGGCAGTAGCTTCTGTTTGACTTCACCAGCGAGTTCGCCAGGCGAATGGCAGCGACCCTTCGCTGGAAGGCTTCGCTAGGCGAAGGTTAGCGAACTTGACAACATGTTTTCTTTTCTTGTGTTTCCTATCCGTAGGTTGGTTGTGTGGTTTGATTGCGATCATTCCTTATCTGAGATGACTAATTATATGATGTTATGTACGTTGTGGGTAGCTGTATGGCGTGAATCCTAGTTTGTGATTTGTGAGGTGTGAAATGTGGCCGTTGGGCAATTTTGTGCATTTACTTGAATTGAATAGAAATGCATGGCGAGATTGATTGTGAATGTGAACCATGTATGAAATTGGTTTGAATGGATGATGAATATATATATGCTTTGTGATACATATATTTTGAATGCATAATGAATATATGCGACGAATGTGATGAATGCATGAGTATGTTTGTAAACATGTGTGCATTTCAAGAGTGTCATGAGTCATGTTGCATGTGAAGCATCATGGTATGCATTCTGGTGTTGATTGATTCCTCGATGAATCTGCAGAACCTCGTGTACCCTTGTGGGGTGTGAGCGATGGTTATTTATTGATTCCTCGGTGAATCTTCAGAACCTCGTGTGCCCTTGTGGGGTGTGAGCGATGGTTATTTATTGATCCCTCGGTGGATTTGCAGAACCTCGTATTTTGCGATGGTTATATTTGATTCCACGTAGAATCTGCAGAACCTCGTGTGCCCATGTGGGGTGTGAGCGATGGTTATTTTTGGTTCTTCAATTGAACCTGTTGAAATGAGTCGGTACCGCATTTGCATCTGCATAGAGTCGTGTGTCAGTCTCTATGAGTTGCATGTTGACATCTGTGCATGATGTATGGTGAATAAACATGAATGTAGATGTTTGTGTAAATTGTTGATAATTGGCATGAATGGAAGGCTCGAAGATACATGTATGTGTGAATATATATGTATATGTGTGTATGTTTATGAATTGATATAAACATTGTTAATGCATATTGTATATGCTTGGTGCTCTATTTGTAAATAATTTATTGTGAATACATTGCGATGTACGGTGTAGTGAGATGAGTTGCGGTGAGAACGCGGAAGACGTTATTGGATGTTCTGTGTGTGTCTATATATATATATATATATATATATATATATATATATATATATATATATATATATATATATATATATATATATATATATATATATATATATATATATATATATATATATATATATATATATATATATATATATATATATATATATATATATATATATATATATATATATATATATATATATATATATATATATATATATATATATATATATATATATATATATATATGCATTATGTATTATGATATCGTTTCTCACCCTTCTGCTGTTTTATAATGCTCTATGAGGCATTGCAGATTAGATTGTTGGAGTTTTGTGAAGCGTGGCTTCATTCGTTTTGGTCGGTAGGCTCTGATATGTAGCACCGGGTAGCTATGGATTATTTTGATTCTTTTGTGATACATCTATGTTTGTATCTACTGATGAATATTGATAAAACATGCTGGATGAATATTGTTTATATCGATGATGTTGTAAATCAACTTGAATGATGTATATGTATGTGATTACATGTTTTGGAGGTTATGAAATATTTAGATGTTTCCGCCTATGTTCTAAATATTTTTCCTTGTGGGTGTCGCCCAGTTGTTGCATATCTATTGAGCAGGTGTTGTACGTGTTGAATTCTTGTATAATGTGGCATGCCTCTTTTATACCGTGACTGTAATTATACTCTGATGATATATTGATTACGTGTCTAAATGACTAATTGTGTTTATTTGGGGGTATAGAAAGGGGGTGTTACATTAAGTGGTATTACAGCCAGTGTTGAGTCAGTTGTGTATGTCTCGTTGTTTTGTTGGTTAAACGGTTGTTTAACCTTGTTGTTATTTTTGGTAATAATCAGAATATGGCTGGTCGTAATGACAATGCGATGGCTGCTGCATTGGAGGCTATGGCTAGGGCGGTGCAGGGTGCGCCGAATGTGAACACTAATGATGAGTTTAGAAAGAATCAGCCGCCGGTATTCAAGGGAAGGTTTGATCCGGACGGTGCTCAGATTTGGTTAAAGGAGATCGAGAGGATCTTTAGAGTTATGAATTGTGCTGAAGAAAATAAGGTGAGACTTGGGGCTCACATGCTGAGAGAAGAAGCCGACGACTGGTGGGTCGGTATGAGACAAGTTCTTGAAGTAGACGATGAGGAAATCACTTGGGATTTATTTCGCACCGAATATTTGAGAAAGTATTATCCTGAGAGTGTGAAGGGAAAGAAGGAAATGGATTTCCTGGAATTGAAACAAGGAAATATGTCTGTGATAGACTACACGGCTAAGTTCACAGAGTTGGTGAAGTTTCATCCTCACTATGATGCGGTGACGGCGGAATTTTCCAAGTGCGTTAAGTATGAGAACGGCTTGCGTCCTGAGATCAAGCAAGCGGTGGGTTATCAGAGGATAAGGAGATTTTTGGACTTGACCGAATGCTGTAGAATTTTTGAAGAGGATAGTAAAGCTCGTTCTACTCACTATAAGAGTTTGAATGAGAAGAGAGGAAAGCAACCGGTAAGGAGTGGACCTTATGTGACGCCTGCTGATAAAGGCAAGCATAGGGAACACTTTGCTAAGAGGTCCGGAGGTGGAAGTTCTGGTCCCATTAAGTGCTATAGGTGCCGTGAAGTGGGGCACAAATATTTTGAGTGTAAGAAGGATGGAGCGAAGTGTGCTAACTGTGGAAGTATCGGCCATGCTACAACTGATTGTAGAAGGAACGTGGTGAAGTGTTACAACTGTGGGGAAGCTGGTCATATTAGTACAAAGTGTACTAAGCCAAAGCAGGCTCCAACAAGTGGGAAGGTATTTGCATTAGCCGGTGCAGACACTACTAATGCAGATCGGTTGATTAAAGGTACATGCTTTATTAATAATATGCCTTTAGTTGCTATTATTGATACCAGAGCGACTCATTCGTTCATTTCTTTTGAGTGCGCTAAGCGTTTGGATTTGTGTTTGTCTTCTTGTGGTGGTGATATGGTTATTGAGACACCCGCTTCGGGGTCGGTAACTACGTCTTTGGTATGTTTAAGTTGTCCTTTGACCATGTATGGTAAAGACTTCATTATGGACTTGATGTGTTTGCCGTTAGAAGGATTAGATGTGATCTTGGATATGAATTGGTTGCAGTATAATAAAGTCCGTATTGATTGTTATCACAAGTTGGTGAGGTTTCCTTCTTTGGAGGAGGATGAGGAAGAGAGTTTTCTATCTACTAAAGAGTTGAAGAAACTTTTGGCGGATGAAGCTCAAGTGTTCTGTCTGTTTGCATCGTTGTCGGTAGAGAGTAAGGTTGAACTGGATATGGTTCCAGTAGTGTGCGACTTTCCAGAAGTATTTCCGGAGGACATTACGGACGTACCGCCGGAAAGAGAAGTCGAGTTTTCAATTGACCTAGTTCCGGATACTAGACCGATTTCGATGGCACCGTATCGTATGTCGGCATCTGAGTTGGTAGAGTTGAAGAAACAGTTGAATGATTTGTTGGAAAAGAGGTTTGTCAGGCTGAGTGTTTCTCCTTGGGGTGCACCGGTACTGTTAGTAAAGAAGAAAGATGGGAGTACGCGGTTGTGTATTGATTATCGGCAGTTGAACAAGGTAACTATTAAGAACAAGTATCCGCTTCCTAGAATTGATGATTTGATGGACCAATTGGTTGGTGCCCGTGTTTTTAGTAAGATTGATTTGAGATCAGGTTATCACCAGATTCCTGTTAAAGAGGAGGATATTCAAAAGACGGCTTTTAGGACACGGTATGGTCATTATGAATTTTCAGTGATGCCATTCGGAGTTTCGAATGCGCCAGGTGTGTTTATGGAATACATGAATCGTATTTTTCATGATCAGTTGGATCATTTTGTGGTTGTGTTCATCGACGACATTTTGATTTACTCTAAGTCCCAAGAAGAGCATGTAGAGCATTTGAGAGTTGTGTTGCACATTTTGAAAGAGAAGCAGTTATATGCTAAGTTGTCGAAGTATGAGTTTTGGTTATCGAAAGTGAGTTTTCTTGGGCATGTTATTTCCGGTAATGGTATTAGTGTTGATCCGTCCAAGATTGATGCGATAATGCAGTGGGGAGCTCCTAAGTCAGTTACGGAGATTCGAAGCTTTTTGGGATTAGCCGATTATTATCGGAGGTTTATTGAAGGATTTTCGAAGTTGGCACTTCCGTTGACTCAATTGACTTGTAAGGAAAAGGCTTTGTTTGGGATATTGATTGTGAGGAGAGTTTTGTTGAGCTTAAGAGAAGGTTGACAACGACGACGGTTTTGATTTTGCCAGATCCGACGGAATCGTTTGTGGTTTATTGTGATGCTTCTTTGTCCGGTTTAGGTGGTATTTTAATGCAAGATGGGAAAGTTGTGGCTTATGCTTCGAGACAATTGAGAGTGCATGAGAAGAACTACCCTACGCATGATTTGGAGTTAGCGGTCGTGGTGTTTGTTTTGAAAATTTGGAGACATTATCTTTATGGTGCGAGATTTGAAGTTTTTAGTGATCACAAGAGTTTGAAATATTTATTTGATCAGAAGGAATTGAACATGAGGCAGAGGAGATGGTTAGAGTTTTTGAAGGATTATGATTTTGGTTTGAATTACCATCCAGGTAAGGCAAACGTGGTAGCTGATGCTTTAAGTCGAAAGTTGGTTCATATGTCAACATTGATGGTAAGAGAATGGGAATTGTTGGAGAGTTTTAGAGATTTGAGTTTGGTTTGTGAGATGACGCCGAGTAGTGTGAAACTTGGTATGTTGTATGTTACGAATGATTTTCTTGCTACCGTGTGCGAAAAGCAAAAGTTAGATTTGAAGTTTGTTGATTTGATGATGAATGAGAATGAGGACTTCAACGTTGATAAATTTGGAGTTTTGAAATTTCATGGTCGTATTTGTATTCCCGATGATGTAGAGTTGAAAAAGATGATATTGGAGGAAGGACACCGTAGTAACTTAAGTATTCACCCGTGAGCGAATAAGATGTATCAAGATTTGAAAAAAATCTTTTGGTGGTCTGGATTGAAGAGGAATGTAGCTCAGTTTGTGTATTCGTGCTTGACTTGTCAGAAGTCTAAAGTGGAACATCAGAAGCCTAGTGGTTTGATGCAACCGTTGGACATTCCAGAGTGGAAATTGGATAGTATATCGATGGATTTTGTTACGGGATTGCCTAATACGCAAAGAGGTCATAATGCTATTTGGGTGATTGTTGATAGGCTTACTAAATCTGCTCACTTTATTCCGATTGATATTAGTTATCCTTTGGAGAAGTTAGCCGAGATTTATGTTGGTTTGATTGTGAAGTTACATGGGGTTTCTAAGAGTATTGTGTCGGATAGGGATCCTAGATTTACTTCGAGATTTTGGGAAAGTTTGCAAAAGGCTTTGGGTTCTAAGATGAGGTTGAGTTCGGCTTATCATCCACAGACGGATGGTCAAACCGAAAGGACGATTCAATCATTGGAAGATTTGTTGCGTGCTTGTGTGCTCGAGCAAGGTGGTGCTTGGGATGGTTATTTGGCATTGGTTGAGTTCACCTACAACAATAGTTTTCACTCAAGTATTAGTATGGAACCATTTGAGGCTTTGTATGGTCGGAGATGTCGAACACCTTTGTGCTGGCATGAAACTGGAGAGAAGTCGGTAGTTGGGCCAGAGGTGGTACAACAAACGACGGAGAAGGTGAAATTCATTCGGGAAAAGATGAGAGTTTCTCAGAGTAGGCAAAAGAGTTATCATGATAAGAGAAGAAAGTATCTTGAGTTTCAAGAAGGCGACCATGTGTTTTTTAGCGTTACACCGGTTACGGGTGTGGGTCGTGCTTTGAAGTCGAAGAAGTTGACTTCTCGTTTCATTGGTCCGTATCAGATTACTGCACGAGTTGGTGATGTGGCTTATCGTGTGGTGTTGCCTCCGAACCTTTCGAATTTGCAAGATGTGTTCCATGTTTCGCAACTTCGGAAGTATATTTCGGATCCGTCGCATGTTATTCCTATGGATGAGGCTGAGATAAGGGATAATCTTACAGTTGAGGTTTTACCGGTTAGGATTTTGGACCGTGAGGTTAAGAGGCTCAGAGGCAAGGATATCGCGCTTGTGAAAGTAGCATGGGGAGGTGCTGCGGAAGGCAATATGACTTGGGAATTGGAGAGTAAGATGCGTGAGTCGCATCCAGAGCTGTTTGAATCAGGTAATATTTTCGAGGACGAAAATTTCTAAAGTGGGGGAGAGTTGTAACGCCTCGATTCTGAATTCCCATTTTTATTGAGTCCTTATTTGATTTATTTAAGTAATTATTTTATTTATGTGGAATTTGTGTGATAATATGTTATGTTTACATATTGAGCTATTTTTGCCAACTTTGAGAGTTTCGGGTAAAAATAGGTTGGAGGGTATTTTGGGCATTAGTGATAATATTAAGTGGATATTTTGTGAGAATTAATTGATAAGTGTGTGGAAAGAATTTGGGAGGAAAGAAAATAGAATATGTGATATAGAGAGAAAAGAGAAAGATAGAAACATTAAGAGGAAAACAAGAGAAAGAAAAGAGGAGGAGAGAAAAGAAGAGAAAGTGGAACAACCTAGAATCATCAAGAATCAACCTTAGCTTGCGATTAATCAGGTAAGGGTGAGAAGTTTTATCATCTTGATAATGTATGTAATCATGTATGTGCTAGATTGGATTTGTTGGATTGTTTTCTATGTTTCCATTTCTAGGTCGGAAGTTGGTTTAATCGTTAGAAACTGAGTTTTATCAGTTAGAATCTAGAATAGATGGTGTAGTTTAGTCGGGTGATGAGTGGGCTATGCTACTGGAACTGGTTTGGATTTAATCGGTCGATTTTTGAGGTTTTGGTGATTTTGGGACAGTTGGGATTTTCTGGTTTCGCAGGTTCGCCAACATTCGCCAGGCCAGTGGCAGCGAAGCTTCACCAAGCGAAGCCCAGCTAGTGTGGCAGCAAACCTATGGCAGTAGCTTCTGTTTGACTTCACCAACGAGTTTGCCAGGCGAATAGCAGCGAGCCTTCACTGGAAGGCTTCGCTAGGCGAAGATTAGCGAACTTGACAACATGTTTTCTTTTCTTGTGTTTCCTATCCGTAGGTTGGTTGTGTGGTTTGATTGCGATCATTCCTTATCTGAGATGACTAATTATATGCTGTTATGTACGTTGTAGGTAGCTGTATGGCGTGAATCTTAGTTTGTGATTTGTGAGGTGTGAAATGTGGTCGTTGGGCAATTTTGTGCATTTACTTGAATTGAATAGAAATGCATGGCGAGATTGATTGTGAATGTGAACCATGTATGAAATTGGTTTGAATGGATGATGAATATATATATGCTTTGTGATACATATATTTTGAATGCATAATGAATATATGCAATGAATGTGATGAATGCATGAGTATGTTTATAAACATGTGTGCATTTCAAGAGTGTCATGAGTCATGCTGCCTGTGAAGCATCATGGTATGCATTCTGGTGTTGATTGATTCCTCGGCGAATCTGCAGAACCTCGTGTGCCCTTGTGGGTTGTGAGCGATGGTTATTTATTGATTCCTCGGTGAATCTGCAGAACCTCGTGTTCCCTTGTGGGGTGTGAGCGATGGTTATTTATTGATCCCTCGGTGGATTTGCAGAACTTCGTATGTTGCGATGGTTATATTTGATTTTGCGTAGAATCTGAAGAACCTCGTGTGCCTATGTTGGGTGTGAGCGATGGTTATTTTTGGTTCTTCAATTGAACCTGCTGAAATGAGTCGGTAACGCATTTGCATCTGCATAGAGTCGTGTGTCGGTCTCTATGAGTTGCATGTTGACATTTGTGCATGATGTATGGTGAATAAACATGAATGTAGATGTTTGTGTAAATTGTTGATAATTGGCATGAATGGAAGACTCGAAGATACATGTATGTGTGAATATATATGTATATGTGTGTATGTTTATGAATTGATATAAACATTGTTAATGCATATTGTATATGCTTGGTGCTCTATTTGTAAATAATTTATTATGAATATATTGCGATGTACCGTGTAGTGAGATGAGTTGCGGTGAGAACGCGGAAGACGTTATGTGTGTGTGTGTGTGTGTGTGTCTATATATATATATATATATATATATATATATATATATATATATATATATATATATATATATATATATATATATATATATATATATATATATATATATATATATATATATATATATATATATATATATATATATATATATATATATATATATATATATATATATATATATATATATATATATATATATATATATATATATATGTTTATATGCATTATGTATTATGATATCGTTTTTCACCCTTCTACTGTTTTATAATGCTCTATGAGGCATTGCAGATTAGATTGCTAGAGTTTTGTGAAGTGTGGCTTCATTCGTTTTGGTCGGTAGGCTCTGATATGTAGCACCGGGTAGCTAGGGATTATTTTGATTCTTTTGTGATACATCTATGTTTGTATCTGCTGATGAATGTTGATGAAACATGCTGGATGAATATTGTTTATATAGATGATGTTGTAAATCAACTTGAATGATGTATATGTATGTGATTACATGTTTTGGAGGTTATGAAATATTTAGATGTTTCCACCTATGTTCTAAATATTTTTCCTTGTGGGTGTCGCCCAGTTGTTGCATATCTGTTGAGCAGGTGCTGTACGTGTTGAATTTTTGTATAATGTGGCATGCCTCTTTTATACCGTGACTGTAATTATACTCTGATGATATATTGATTACGTGCCTAAATGACTAATTGTGTTTATTTCGGGGTATAGAAAGGGGGTGTTACAGACGTACCCTAAGCGAGCACGAAAGGGAAACTGCCTAAACAAATTCGGTTTTGTTCTCTCTTTCTCTATCTCTTTATTTTGAATTGTTTACGTTTGTGTAAAATCAATTGATCGATAAAATTTGCTCTAGTGTAGTGCTGAAAACCTGGTTTAAAAACTCATTACAATCACTAGGATTGTAATTGCAAAAATTTTGTGCTTACATTACATAGGAAATAATACTTGGAGTGTTTTGTACACCAAGTATTCAAAGAATTGATCACACACAAACTGTTTGTTATATTATCAAATTAAGTTTACACTTTATAAGTCACTGGAAATTGGACACTCTAAAGTGTTGTTATTTGTATTGATTAATCATCAAACTATTAATTATGTTTCTCATTAGATTGGTTGTTCCATTTGGTTTAGACGACTTGGTTCCTCGGTCGCTTCCACACAATTTTTAAAACTAATATTTTAAGCGGCGACTCTTGTAATAAATTAGTGATATATTCAACCTCCCTTATAGATCATTACCATTGTCTAACAAGTGGTATCACGAGCACCGATTCATCTAGTGCTTCGCATATAACTTTTTAGAAAATGGTTAACGAACCGAAATGGGCTTACAATAGAGCTCCTGTTTTTACAGGTGAGAACTATAGTTATTGGAAAGATTGTATGTGTGTACATATCAATTCCATTGATAGAAAGGTATGGAATGTTATTCAAAATGGTCCTATAGAAATAACCATGACCGATGCAAATAATGTTGTTATGCCTAAGCCAAAAGCATAATGGAACGAAGAAGATGAGAAAAAGTATAGTTACGATTAGAAAGCTAGAAATATTCTAATATCTTGTTTGGGAGTTGATGAATATTATAGAGTTTCCCACTGTACTACTGCTAAAGCTATGTGGGACGCATTGTAAGTTGCCATGAGGGAACTAATGATGTCAAACTAGCTCGAATCAATACTTTGACACAAGAGTTTGATCTCTTTCATATGAAGCAAGGTGAAACCATTTCTAAAATACAAAAGAGATTTTCTCATGTAATCAATCGCTTACATACACTTGGAAGACTCGTTTCCAATGAAGTTGCTACTAATAAAATTTTAAGATGTCTTAGTAGGGAATGACAACCAAAGGCCACGACGATCAATGAAGCCAATGATCTCACTACATTGGACGTCACAACTTTATTTGGTAAGCTCGATGAACATGAGAAAGTGCTCATTAGTCTTGATAAACATGATAAAAGGGAAAATAAAGAGAAGGTGAAAGACACAGACAAGAAATCTATTGCTCTTAAGGCTTCTAGCTCAAAGTCCTCAAAACAAGATCAAAGTGGAAGTGAATCTAATGATGATGAGGAAGATACGATATGGGACTGTTTGTGAGAAGATATAATAGATATATCCGGAAAAATGGTTTTCAACACTCGGATAAGAATCTCATCAACTTCCGACGACAATCAAATTTCTCTAAGAATGAAGGCAACAAGAATGGAAAATCAAAAGGGTCATGCTGTAGAAGCAAGCTTCATCTCAAAGTTTTGATGACGTCAACATCAAGATCAAGAATATTTCATTTGTGCAAAAAGGCAAACTCTTTCAAAAGGCCAAGATCAAGTGGAATGGAAGTGATCAACATTTAAAGCTTCATGAACATTTGACTGATCAACTTTCAAGTTTTGGACACAAGCTATGGTATATCAAAATCCATTAATTTAATTGATATACAAGTGTTCAACATCTTTATCATTTGATCACATTGCATAAGCATATTTTTAAACTATTAGAATTGGTATAACACTATTTTTATAAGTATTTTTCTGAAAAATAGCAGTGTTAACCGATTAACCATATAGGTTAACTGGTTAACCATTTCAAATTTTGAATAATCTGGTATTACGTTCCAGTGTTAACCGATTAACCATATAGGTTAACCGATTAACACTGAACGTATTTTGAAAAATGGCTTTGTTTCAAGTTCAAAAATGGTTTGAATATTATACCAGTTCATATTTTGAATTATACTCAAATATACCTGTTGGAAAAGGTGTGTTTACACATATAAATTCTGAGTTTTTCAAATTGGAAAAACAACCTCCAATAATCAATTTCAAAACATTCTTTGAATCAAATTCACCACTTTCAAATACTTTTAAAATCTTTTCAAAAGTGTTCATATTGATCATATCTTTCATATGCATAGCATTGAACACTTGTGTTGAAATTAAAAGAGTGAATTTTGATCAGAAGGAGAAGATCAATCTCAGCATTGATATTACCATTATTACTCTCAAATCAAAGTATTCAGATTACTTGTATTTTAACTTGCGATCCAGGATTGTTGGACACAAGGGTGAGTGTTTACAAGAGGATTGTTCTTGTACACTTGTTGATTTTTATTGTTTGATAGTAGGCCTCACCGGTTGATGGTGTGATAGGTTGTACTTTATTAAACAATAGTGAAAACTCTCTTTCGTGTTGAAAGGGGAGTGGAGTACTCTCGGATTGTGAGGGGAACCACTATAAATCTTGGTGTCCACTTTCCTTTTACTTCTACTGCATTAATCACCAAGAACCTAACCAGTAAAATTTCAAGAATACCGAAGAACCGGAAAAAGTCCCTAAAGCCTAATTCACCCCCCCTTCTTAGGCATACTCTGTACTTACAATTGGCATCAGAGCAGGTTAAGGTAACCTGTTCCTACCGATCCTAATGGCTTCCGCTAGTACTAACCCGATTTTCAAAGATGGTGGAAGCAGTAACAAGCCACCACTCTTTTCTGGAGAATACTTCGACTTTTGGAAAATCCATATGAAGGTACATCTTGAGGCTCAAGGAGATGGTATATGGGAAACCGTAGAAACTGGTCCGCATGTTCCTATGAGTGTTATAAATAACGTAGGCACTCCAAAGATAAAATCCTCATATGATGAAGATGACAATAAGAGAATTTTGAATGAGAAGAAAGCAATCAACATGCTTCAAAGCGCTCTCAGTATGGACGAATTCTTCCGCATATCACAGTGTAAATCAGCAAAAGAAATTTGGGACACCTTGGTAGAAACGCATGAAGGGACAGCCGAAGTAAAAAGATCAAGACTTAATACTTTAAGTCAAGAATATGAAATGTTCTGTATGCAGCCTGGTGAATCCATTGTTGCCTTACAAAAGAGATTCGTTCATCTAACTAATCATCTGATTGCCCTCGGGAAGACCTTCACCAATGATGATCTCAACTTGAAAGTCCTAAGATCCTTAACAAGAGAATGGCAACCAAAGGTGACCACTATTTCGGAAAAGAAGAGTCTTTCAACAATGACATCCGCTTCCTTATTTGGAAAACTTCAAGAGCATGAACTAGAACTTGGAAGGCTTGAGAAGCATGAAAGTCAAGACAAGAAGTCCAAAGGAATCGCCTTGAAGATTGACACAAGGGAGGACAAAAATGACGAATCTTCCGAAGACGAAAATTTCATGCTTCTAGTAAAGAAGCTTGGTAAGTTTTTTAATAATAATAATAAAATTTCCTCTTTTTCTAAAAAGAATAGGCATTTCAGGAAAAAGGAGGCACCCACATCAAACCAAGAAATTACATGTTACGAATGTGGGAAACAAGGTCACATAAAGCCAGATTGCCCGAAACTCGCAAATAAAGGAAAATTCAAAGGCAAGAAGGATTTCAAAACGAAGAAGGCTTATGTCGCATGGGACGACAACGAAGTAAGTTCATCATCGGAATCGGAAAACGATGAATGTGCAAATATGGCGTTAATGGCCTCTCACCACTCCGATGAAGAAAATGAGGTTAG
Organism: Lathyrus sativus; assembly: GCA_963859935.3. NCBI lineage: Eukaryota > Viridiplantae > Streptophyta > Magnoliopsida > Fabales > Fabaceae > Lathyrus > Lathyrus sativus. The sequence goes on from OZ012737.1 coordinate 428,898,713, forward strand.
TAGTAATTTTTCTGTTTATGATAATGATGCACAAGAAGTTATAGATGTACTTCTAAAAGAGTGCAAGACTTTGTATAAAAGCATCTCATCACAAAAGAAAAGAATCTCATCTTTAGAAGAACAAAACTCTGTTTTTATGAAAAATATTGAAGATGAAAAACAGAAACTGATGGATGAAAAACAAAGTCTTGTATGTAAAAATTGTGAGTCTTTATCTTTCCAAATTGTTCAACTCAAAAGAGTTTTAGAAAGATACGAAAAAGGTCAAATTGGCTTGGAAGAAATTCTAAAACATCAAAGATATCCTAATGACAAAAGTGGATTAGGATATTCTAAATTTTCAAAACCAAGCACCAATAAGACCGTTTTCGTAAAAGCAAGTGAACAAATTGTTAAAGAAAAGGCCAGCACTTCTAAAATTCAGCATCAAAATCATAACAAGAAAAGCATTGCAAAGAAAAAGAATTATGTTCCTAGATATAGAAGTCATTTTCAACCTACATGTTCTTATTGTGGAATTAAAGGCCATACACCTAATGCTTGCTATGTGCGCAATATTGGTGTTGCTAAGGGGCATTATGTGTGGGTTGAAAAAGGTACTAACTATCAAGGACCCAAAGCAATTTGGGTACCTAACACTACCTGATTTTGTGTTGTAGGTATGCTTGAAGACAACCACTAATCAATGGTATCTTGATAGCGGTTGCTCGAAGCATATGACGGGAGACATAAACAAATTTTCAAGTCTATCATTAAAGGCCAAAGGATACGTCACTTACGGTGATGATAATAAAGGAAAAATTCTTGGAGTTGGAACCATTGGTTCACCTCCATGTACAATCATCGAAGATGTTCTTTATGTGGAAGGCCTTAAACACAACCTACTTAGCATAAGTCAATTGTGTGACAAAGGGTTCCGAATCAACTTCACAAAGAAGGAATGCTTGATAGAACATGAAGTCACTCATGACATTTTGCTAAAAGGTAAAAGATATAATAACATTTTTATGATTTCTTTTGATGACTCTTCCTTGAAGGTAAAGTGTCTTATGGCAAACAACAACGAGGCATGGCTTTGGCATAAAAGATTTGCTCACATTCATATGGAGCATTTAAACAAGTTGATAAAGTATGATCTAGTTGTTGGTCTTCCGAAGATGAAATTCATCATGGATAAGTTATGAGATGCATGTCAAAAGGGAAAACAGACCAAGACAACTTTCAAATCCAAGCAAGTGGTTTCTACATCAAGGCCACTTCAATTGTTGCATATGGATCTTTTTGGTCCATCAAGAACAAAATGCTTCGGAGGTAATTTCTACGCCTTAGTTATTGTTGATGATTTCTCTCGATACACTTGGACATTGTTTTTAGTGCAGAAAAGTGATGCTTTTAAAGCATTCAAGATATATGCAAAGCAAATTCAGAATGAGAAATCACTCACCATAGCCTCTATAAGAAGCGATCACGGTGGAGAATTCCAAAATTCATACTTTGAAGATTTTTGCGAAGAGCATCGAATCTCTCATAATTTTTCAGCACCAAGGATGCCTCAACAAAACGGTGTCGTAGAACGGAAGAATAAATCACTGGTGGAGCTTGCAAGGATAATGCTTAGCGATGCAAATCTTCCTAAATATTTTTGGGCAGATGCAGTTAGTACAGCATGCTTCGTAAGCAACCGTGTCAATATTCGACCACTCCTCAAAAAGACTCCGTATGAGTTGCTCAAGGGTAGAAAACCAAATATAGCATTCTTCCACATATTCGGATGCAAATGCTTTGTTCTCAACAACAACAAAGATAATCTCGGTAAGTTTGATGAGAAATCCGACGAAGGTATATTTCTTGGTTACTCTCTTTATAGTAAAGCATTTAGAATTTTTAATAAGAGAACACTTACTATTGAAGAATCCATTCATGTTTCGTTTGATGAGACTAACCCCTCGAAAGAGGATAATATTATTATGGATGATGATGATGATATAGTAGGCTCTTCACAACAACAAGAAGATATTTCAAAGAATCAAGAAATACCACAAGAAGATGTCACTCAAATCATTGAAGAACATCAAGATCTTCCGAAGGAATGGAGAACGCATAGAGATCACCCGATAGATAAAGTTATTGGTGATATTAGCCAAGGCGTTGCAACTCGACTTAATCTAAAGGATGCTTGTCTCAACATGGCTTTTGTGTCTCAAATTGAACCAACCAAGATTGATGAAGCTTTAGGCGACGATCAATGGATTGTAGCAATGCAAGAAGAACTCAATCAATTCGAAAGGAATCAAGTTTGGAGTCTTGTACCAAGACCAGACCATAAGCACATCATAGGAACAAGATGGGTGTTCAAGAACAAACTTGACGAGAATGGGATCATAGTTCGTAACAAAGCAAGATTGGTCGCGCAAGGCTACAACCAGGAGGAAGGAATTGATTTTGATGAAACGTTCGCTCCGGTAGCAAGGTTAGAAGCAATTAGATTACTACTTGCTTACGCTTGTTCTATGAATTTTCAGTTGTTCCAGATGGATGTCAAAAGCGCTTTCCTGAATGGCTACATCAATGAGGAAGTCTACGTCAAACAACCTCCGGGTTTTGAAGACTTCAAGAATCCCTCACATGTTTACAAACTGAAAAAGGCACTCTACGGACTAAAACAAGCACCAAGAGCATGGTATGACCGGCTTAGCAATTTCTTATGTGAGAAGGGATTTACAAAAGGAAAGGTTGACAAGACTTTGTTCATAAAGAAGATAAAAGGAAACACTTTATTGGTTCAAGTCTATGTCAACAACATCATCTTCGGATCAACAAACAAAGAGCTTTGCGAAGAATTTTCACTTATGATGCAAGGAGAATTCGAGATGTCCATGATGGGAAAATTGAATTATTTTCTTGGACTACAAATCAAGCAAACAAAGGATGGCATCTTCCTCAACCAATCCAAGTATTGCAAGGAATTTTTGAAGAAATTCGATATGGACAGTTGCAAGGTGATGTCCACTCCTATGGGATCCGGAACGTACGTTGATCAAGATGAATCTGGTACTCCAGTTGATATAACAAAATATCGAGGTATGATCGGTTCATTCCTATATTTGACGGCAAGCCGTCCTGACATTATGTTTAGCGTTTGTTTGTGTGCACGCTTTCAAGCAAGTCCGAAGGAATCGCATCTCACAGCCGTAAAGAGAATCATAAAGTATCTCAAAGGGACAATGAACATCGGATTATGGTATCATAAAGGTAGTATTTGTTCTTTAGTTGGTTACTCTGGCGCTGACTATGCAGGATGTAAGACCGATAGAAAAAGCACAAGCGGTACATGTCACATTCTCGGGAATGCATTAGTGTCATGGGCCTGCAAGAAGCAAGCGTGTGTGGCACTCAGTACAGCTGAAGCGGAATATATTGCAGCAGGAAGTTGTTGTGCACAAATTCTGTGGCTCAAGCAACAACTCCTCGATTACGGTATAGATCTCGACTGCATTCCTCTTCGATGTGATAATACAAGTGCCATCAACATTACAAAGAACCCGGTCATGCATTCAAGAACAAAACATATAGATATCCGGCATCACTTCCTTCGAGATCACGTATTGAATGGAGATGTAGATGTTACTTTCGTCGACACGTACAATCAACTCGCCGACATCTTCACCAAACCTTTGGCGAAAGAACCATTCTACAAAATTCGGCGAGAACTTGGGATTCTTGATGAAGGTGACATCTGACCTTTTTCTCTAATATGTGTATGCATTATTTGTGTTATGTTTTCATGTGTATGCATTCTGATTTTAAGTATTTTTCAAAAATTCGAGTGTGTTAATCGATTAACCATATAGGTTAACCGATTAACACTGTTAAATTTTCCATTCTGACTCAATTTTTTAATGTGTTAACCGATTAACCTATATGGTTAACCGATTAACACTGTTAAATTTTCTAAAAATCAGAAACGAAAATTAATTAAAATTTTGAAAATATTATATATGATAAATGCATTTTTTATGTGGTCCATATTCTCTTAAGAGTCCAAAATCCATATCCAAAATCCTATCCCCTCTTAAAGAGTCTTGTGGAACTTCCCTCTTCAAACCCTAAGTTTTAAAAACCCACTATCTCTCTCCCACTCTCTAAAGTTGGATAACTCCTCATAACCATCCCCACAACTTCTCAAACCCTAACTTCCTCAGAACCCACAACTTCAGTTCTCTCAAACTTTCATCCATGGCATCCTCACGCAAAGGAAAGGGAAAGCTTCCTGAGTATGCATCAGAATCTGATGATGACAGCATCCCTATGGAAACAACCAAGAAGCACAGAATGGATTTCAAAGTCCGAGTTCGTTCCATCCTCCCGGTAAAGTATGTGAATCTTAAGGCTTTTCCAGCATCATCTTTTGATTTTCCTGCTTTGCTCAAATATCAGAGGATCGATAAATTTGTGTCGGATTCTAGAAACTGCTATCCGGATCTTGTCAAATCCTTTTTGCATAAATTGTCTGTGTTTATAAATGCAAATGATGAGCATATTATGAAAACAATTGTTAGAGATTGTGTTGTGGAAGAAAATCTGTCTGATGTTGCTGCAATGCTGAACATACCATCATCTGGGTACTTTCTGAGAAAGGGAGTTAACCAAGTGGAAGGGCCGTGGTCCAACTACGACAAGATGGAGTTCTACTATCAGATCTGCAGATTTCCAAAGAAGATGATTATCGCCAACCAACGCACTGCTCGTCTGTTGTACTATGCAAAGAATCTTACCGTTTCTGATCGGATGCTTCATTACATAATATGTTATGTACTGATTCCCAAGGATTCGAATCATGCCCAAAATTAATGATCTGGAAATGAAACTCCTTTTCGCCATCAAGAACAAGATTCGTGTCAATTGGATTCTGACCATCTTGTATCACCTTCAACAACAACTATCTCTTTCAACCCGTCTTCCGTATGCAAGGCTGGTGTCAAGAATTTTGGAGCTGACAACTTTGGATCTTAACCGTGAACCAACCATCAAGATGAAATCAACCACCAATGAGATCAACGAGATTACAATTGTCAAGAACACTGGAATTTTTAAGGATACTGGCGGTACTTATAAGTATTCAGATGAAGGAGCCAATGCTAACCAAGCCTATCCCGTACCTGAAGGAGGCATTACAAATGATTTCCTTTACCAAACTATAATGACTCAACATAGAGAAACCTCTCGGGCCATTGCTTCTCTCCGAAACCTTGTACTTACCTCTCACTGCACCAGCACTGACAACTTTGTTGTATCTGATGAAGAAAATGAAGGACAAGAGGAAGAAGAGGAGGAGGATATGCCCGATGAGGATCTTTAGAGAATATGTTGTTGTTGATGTCTTTTATTGCATTGTTTTCTAGTTTTTGATGTTTTATGCTTTCATTTATGTTTGAATTCTGTTTTTATTTTGGCATTGTAACTCATACAATATTTGCAGTATTGCTGCCGTTTAATTTCATTATGCTTTGCTTCCATATTCTTGTGATTGCTTGCATTATTGGTCTGTCTAGTTTTCTTTTTTGAAAGCTCCTTCCTTTTTGCTTATGACAAAGGGGGAGAAGAGTTTTGGCTTTCTTATGTCTATGTGTGCAGAATTTTTGCCTATGTATTCGATAGGGGGAGTTCATGGACATAGGGGGAGAAAACAAGAGCATTGCCAATCATCGTCAAAAATTGCACAAGACCATTTTGGTTGTCATCATCAAAAAGGGGGAGATTGTAGAAGCAAGCTTCATCTCAAAGTTTTGATGACGTCAACATCAAGATCAAGAATATTTCATCTGTGCAAAAAGGCAAACGCTTTCAAAAGGCCAAGATCAAGTGGAATGGAAGTGATCAACATTCAAAGCTTCATGAACATTTGACTGATCAACTTTCAAATTTTGGACACAAGCTATGGTATATCAAAATCCATTAATTTAATTGATATACAAGTGTTCAACATCTCTATCATTTGATCACATTGCATAAGCATATTTTTAAACTATTAGAATTGGTATAACACTATTTTTATAAGTATTTTTATGAAAAATAGCAGTGTTAACCGATTAACCATATAGGTTAACCGATTAACACTGAACGTATTTTGAAAAATGGCTTTGTTTCAAGTTCAAAAATGGTTTGAATATTATACCAGTTCATATTTTGAATTATACTCAAATATACCTGTTGGAAAAGGTGTGTTTACACATATAAATTCTGAGTTTTTCAAATTGGAAAAACAACCTCCAATAATCAATTTCAAAACATTCTTTGAATCAAATTCACCACTTTCAAATACTTTTAAAATCTTTTCAAAAGTGTTCATATTGATCATATCTTTCATATGCATAGCATTGGACACTTGTGTTGAAATTAAAAGAGTGAATTTTGATAAGAAGGAGAAGATCAATCTCAACATTGATATTACCATTATTACTCTCAAATCAAAGTATTCAAATTACTTGTATTTTGACTTGTGATGCAGGATTGTTGGACACAAGGGTGAGTGTTTACAAGAGGATTGTTCTTGTACACTTGTTGATTTTTATTGTTTGATAGTAGGTCTCACCGGTTGATGGTGTGATAGGTTGTACTTTATTAAACAGTAGTGAAAACTCTCTTTCATGTTGAAAGGGGAGTGGAGTACTCTCGGATTGTGAGCGTAACCACTATAAATCTTGGTGTCCACTTTCCTTTTACTTCTACTGCATTAATCACCAAGAACCTAACCAGTAAAATTTCAAGAATACCGAAAAATCGGAAAAAGTCCCTAAAGCCTAATTCACCCCCCCTCTTAGGCATACTCTGTACTTACACATGCTACAATTGTGGAAAGATCGGTCATTATAATCCTAATTATCCATTGATAATGAAAGACAAAGGAAAGGAGAAGAATTATCAACAAAAGAAATCGGTCAAACCTAGAAGGGCATACGTTGCTTGGGAAAGTGATAGCGAGTCCTCTAGTGAAGATAGCTCAAGCGATGAAGACAAATCCGTCAACCTTTGTCTCATGCCTCATTAAAGGAAGAAGAAAGAGGTAAGACACTCTAAATATGATCACTCTAATTAAAACATATCATTTGGAATTGCAAAAGGCTTTTAATACTTTACACCATGAGGCTAAAGAATCTTTTAAACACTTAGCTTCAAGTAAGAATTTTTTTTCACATTTAGAGAACAAGGTTTCCGATTCCAAAAAGAGACTAGAAGCTCTTAAGAACTCTATGGTGGAAGCAACAAAAGGTGAAATTGAGGAGGACAAAAGTACTTGGTTAAATTGGGGTTGTAAAACTTGTTATATTTGGCAAAAGGAGGTTAGATCTCTTAAAGCCAAACTAGACAAGGCTCTAAAACCTAAAGTATATTTGCTATTGATCGGTCACATTTTAGAGAAATTATGAATAATCCATATCAAAAATATACGTATGTGATTAGAGATAAAGATAGAAAATGTAACTCCCATATTAATCGTACTTATTTGTATTGTTGCAAGAAGGGTCACACCATTGCCAAATGCCGATTTAGGAGATTCTTGGTTCCTAAAGGTATTTTCCAATGGTTGCCCAAATGCAACCAAAGGTTCACTCACACCCAAGGACCCAATAAAAATTGGGTACTGTTGCACCCTAAAATTTGCTCAACCTATTTCACTTGGTTTATGTTTCAATTACATTAGCATTTGCATATAGAGTCATGTACATAGTCTAATCATTTGCATAGCATAGCATAGCAAATCATCCAACAAGGGACCAAGTACTATTCTTATCTCTATGAGCCTATCAAGAGGTTATTGTTCAAATTCAGGCCTATCCAAGTCATCAGAAAGAAATTGAAGTCTAAGAAGTCAGTGGATCAAGCAGTGGATCTCTCTCCTATCTTAAGGGTATTTGAAGATCATCAAAGAAGTTGTGAGCTGTGAATTGAGCATGGAGGGTATCTAGACATCATGGAAGACATGGGGAGTCATTTTGAAAGTGAGACAAGTCATGGATATGATCACAAGAATTGCAGTTGAAGACAGTCAACTAGGGTTCCATCTGGGTCAACCCTAGGTCAACCCTAGGTCAAATGATTGATTGAAAGGCATTAAGGTCTATTTGAGAGATGCGGGGTTCATAATTTGACATGTAGATAAGGATGTGGTATTGTGCCAAGAAGAAATCAAGAGAAATCAAGAAGAAGAGGAGTTTCTAAATTAGGGTTTCTGTGTAAAATCCCCTGATTTAGGTCAAACTTCCTAGCAAGATAAGTCAAAATGCAAGCTTCAAATGGATCCTTGGCCAACATGAAACTTGTAGAGGATCTCAATACCTTTAATTTGAGTGGTGGAAGACATCAAGGAGATTTATAGAACTCAAGTTATGGTCCTTGCAAGTTACAGGTCATCTGAGGTATCTGAAATTTTGTTTGTGAAAGTTACTTGTCTTCCAAGAAACTTTTACCCATCAAGGAGCTTTCAAATGGATTTCTGGTCAACATAAGAGTTGTTCCTCATTGTCTTATATTTCTAGAAAGGTATGGTATGCCTTCATCTGATTTGTGGAACTCTACTTATGGCCTTGGCAAGCAAAGGGTATTTTGGTCATTTGAGAATTACAGGTCATTTCAAGCCTATGCGCAAAACTCATACAAGGAAGCTTCAAATGAAAAACTTCACAACATAAAAGTTGCTCCAAATGACATTTTGAGTCTAGAAAAGTGATCATGAAAGTTTGGAAATATCCATAGCTCAAGGTTTCAAATTTGGTCATTTAAAAGTGAATTTAATGAATAAAAGTGACCTAAAATTGGGATTTTTCATAACATGGCCAAATGGGATGAAATTGTAGGTCATTTTGATTGGAAAAAATGTTTTAAGAACATTGGAAAAAGTAGATTTTTGAGTTTGGTTCAAAGTTTAGAAGTTATGCTAGTTGGCTTACAAAGGAAGTAACATATCCAAAATTCAAGGGAATTGTGCACAAGAAGTTTCTACCAAGTTCTAGAGTGTTCTATGAGTGTCTATATATTCAGTAGAGTGGCTTCATTCAAGGGTTGGTGATTCATTTTGATCAAAACACCAAGTTTCATCTCATTCTTCCATTTTGCAAATTACATAAGAACTCTATCAAATCTTCATCATTCTCCACAATTCTTGATCCTATCATCATCTACATCCATCATAGATCAAATTTCCATAAAAATCTGTTTGAATTGAAGAGGAATTCGTGCTAGCCAAGTGCATCATCCAAATTGCAAAAGGAAGTGGTTATGGCAATCCAAGGAGTTTGAGCAAGTGCTATTGCATACAGAACCAAGAATCAAGTTTGTTGATCAAGTTCAGAGCATTGCAAGCTTTGGATCCAAGGAATTCTGCATCTGTTTTCATCTTTAAACCAGGTTGGTGTTTCCTTCGATTGGCTAGATTTAGTTAGAATAATAGAGAATCTTTAGGTTAGAATTGTTAGGCATGGTTAGATGATTGTTTCTGATGAATTTGGAGGCATTTCATGGAGGTTACCATTGGAGCACCAAAACTGTTTTGGCTTAGAACACCTAGGTTATGGCATGATGATCTTGGTTAGATGGATTAAAATGACCAGCATAGCATGTAGATTGTATTAGTGTAAGAGTTAGCAAGAATTGGCATGGTTGATATCAGTGCAAAATGGTGGAACCAGGATTTTCTACCTATCGGGTTTGAATATTGGTTGAGTTTTGGAGGAAACTGAATCTATGGCTGTGTAGAGGAGAGGATGTAGGACACTTTTGCTTTTTATAGAATTGGATTTCATGGAGGAACGAGGTCGTATGAGAAGGCGGAAGATTGATTCATGAAGCTGCATGCAGGGTTCAATAATGGCTGAAACCCTAATTCTTTGGAGAAGAAACGTGAGGATCGTTGGATCCTTCACTTGACCTTGACTCAGAAGCAATCTAACGGTCTTAATTCAAATGGAAAGTTGAGAGGGAAGGCTGAGTGATCAAAACTCGGTCGTTTCATTAAAGTTGGCAGATGGGCTTAGTAATCCAATGCTACTCACACCCCTATTTTCAAGGCCCAAAACCAATTGCACTGAATTTTCTGCTAATTGCACCGTTTTAGTTTATTTCTTTTTATGATTTTTTTTTTCTGATCAACTGGGCCCAGACGCGCTTTGCTATGCGCGCCCCCCAGTCTGGGCCCATCATCTTCTTTTAACTGAAATAAATGCTAACTGCACCCCTAACTCAATTTAACTCATTTTAATTTCCTTCAATTTTTTTTAATTCTTTGAAAATTCATAACAAATAGAAAATTGCATATTTTTAAATGGTTGTTTTTGCATCTTTTTCATATTTTTGTTAAGAAAATTGTCACATAATAAAATTAGCATTTCATTTTACTTTTGTATTTTTAGTATATTTTTCTTTTAAATAGGTTTTGAATAATGTTTAGTTTAATGCATGATATTGTTGATTTCAGTTTAGTTAGATACTTTTACATTTTGGATCCATTCTTTTTAGGGCGATTAACTTAGAACTTTAGCTTGTATATAAAATTTAATTCATGATTTTAGGACTTAATTTTAGATGATTTGTTTAGGTGTGATTAGGAGAATCAAAACTAGGGTTTAGAGATAACATAGGTGTAATAAATCATTTCTTTTAGGAGTTATAGCTTGAATTTTGGGGTATGGGACTATAGGGGTATTATGGGTAGATAATAGATCCCTTAGAAAATATTAGGATTCCCCTATTACTATTAGTATACTGCTTGTATTTGCTTGACTGTGTGGTGTGCCCTCTTTAGGGTTATTTTTTGACTGTGTGGGGTATTGGGTTTGTTTGTGGCTTGGGGTTTGAGCTGAAGACTTTGTTGATGAAGCCCATTGAAGACAAAGAGAATGAAGGCCAATTTGCAGAGTTGATGAAGAGCATCTTGCTGGCAGTTGTTGAAGGGTATAGGATCTAGGAACTAGGCAGAGCTCTAGAGTAGAAAACTTGACTCACAAACATGGAAGGTCTTGTCTGCCTCCATTCTTTCTCTATGATTCAAAGTCTCTTTTAAATACCCACCTCCTTCCTTTGGAAGGATTAGTGAATGTATTTAAAAGATAGAACTTTTGAGAGAAAACTGTCTGTATCATGTTAACAGTCAGTAGGCCACCCTTGGTAGGCAACTGACTGCTTAACATCCAATTCATCTTGTTGACTGCTGCTCATCTTGGAGAGTGAGACTTGAAGAAGCTCTGAAGACTGATGATAAAGACCTTGCTTGAAGGCTTGAAGATGAAGACTGATGCTTGCTTGAAGCTTGTAGATAGTTGATGATGACTTGAAGACAGATGCTGATGAAGACTGCTGTAGCTGTTTATTTTTGCTGTTTATAATTCTTGATGTATTGATTGAATTTCTCTGACTGTATTGTTTGCCATTAACCTGTTAGGTTGAAAGTGAATTCTGTTCACTTTTGCCTATTGTTTTCTAGGTTTGAGGTTGAGTGGGACTCCCTTGCCTCGCTTGTATTGCTGCATCCATGCATTTTACCGCTTTATTGTATATATGCTATTGTTTCTGTTTCCGTCTATTCCCTTAGGATCTCTGTTTCTCTCTGTGCAAGAGAGGGGCATGATAGACACTAGGTCTTAACCCATGCATGATAACATTAGGTTAGTCTGATTCCCTTTTCAACCATAGGTTAGAGTTCTGTCTCTTCTTTCTCAAAACAAACAGAAAAACACAATAAATCTTTCAAACACAATAAAAGACACTTCTTCCGTAAAAGAATGTGAACTCATCAAAACGTCATTTTTGTCCACTTGGACCGGTAATCAGAAAAACCCTTTTTCAGAAGGAATAAAAACAATCAAGACAGACTTGTGTCGTACGTGGCCCGAACTACGTTTGCTCTGATCTTTCATGCTGTTTGAAAGTACGTAGGCATAGGATGCGATGTCCTAGCGAGCAACCTTCCCCTCCTTTCCCGTAGGTAGGCGAACTACGTTGACTCTGATTTCTCGTTCCAGACGGGAATACGTAGGCATAAAGTGCGATACTTTGCCGAGTCATTTTCCTTTCTTTTAACCCCAGACCTGTAGAATAGATAGAATAATAATCCGTACCAGAAAACAAGCGTGGATCCCGTCGAGTACGACGGACGTGAGGGGTGCTAATACCTTCCCCTTGCGTAACCGACTCCCGAATCCAGGATTTGGTTGCGATGACCATTCCTTTCCCGTCTTTGCGGTAGGTTTACCTCGAGCGTTTCCTTTCCCTCCGTTGGGATAAATAACACACGGTGGCGACTCTTCTGTTCAGCCGGCGCCGATTTTCGCAGTAGCGACAGCTGGCGACTCTGCTGGGGATCCAACGTCCCCTGGCTGCTAAGGGCTGCGATAGTTCCTTATGCATTTGGGATCCAACGTCCCTTAAGCGAGTCAATCCTAGCGCTTGTTTTCCCGTCGAGGATGTTGTATGGATTTATATTTTTGTCATTTACTTTCAGCATTATATTATTGTTATTATTGCTGTATTGGGGTGTGACGGGTGTTCCATGATTGAGAGATAAGCCGGACCTGGGCTTGAGTGCACTCAGAATTAGAGTAGAAAGTAGTGGGCGCGTGCCGGCTTTGCTTGCATTAGTGTCTCACAAAATCTACACTCGGACGAGGTTCTTCTGGTTGACTTCTTTTTCTACCCTTTGGGTCGAAGGGGTTGTTGGTCAGCTGAATTGTCGACTCCGGGAACCGATCATTTGGAAGTTGGCTAAGTGAGGCCTCTTCAGGAATTGATGATGCCACTCCTCCTGGGAATCGTATCATCAACCCTGAAAGTCTGTGACGCCGACGACCGCATAGGATGCCATACCATTTTCTAGGACACCTACCTGTGAGAGGGTGTGGGGTTATGCAGGTAACTAGACCTCCAGATACCGGTTTGTTTCTTGATCTGAGATTCTGGGTATTTATGGACAGTTGAGAGATCTATCAGAGACCAGTTGGAGTTATGATGTGGGGTCTGTCAGAGACCAGTCAGAGTTATGATATGGGGTCTATCAGGGACCAGTGTTGGAGCTTCGTTTTGGGTCTGTCCAAGACCAGGGTTTGAGGAATTCAGGAGGGTCTATCTGAGACTTTTGATATGGTTCAGGCTTCTCAAGCCATGGCATTTGGTCCCTGTTGCATGTATTCTCATTGCATTGTTTGCATAACCATTATCATTGCATCCCATTAACGTGTGTCTGTGCTGCAGGTGCATTTGCATATTCCCTGGTTCTAGTGCCCGGACTTCTGCTTATTGATCATGACTGGTTTGAGAAAGACAGGTGCGTATAAGTTACCTACACCTGACGTTACTCCCTTACTTGGTCTGATGTCCCTTGCTGATGAGGAGGTTAGGAGAAGTTTCAGGATGAGTCATGGAAGATTGTTGAGATTAGTCTGCAAGCCAACTGCTGTTGAGATGAATGGGCTGTACGCACTGATGCAATTCTACGACCCTGCATTGAGATGTTTCACGTTTGCTGACTTTATTTTGGGGCCTACCATTGAAGAGTATGTGGAGTTTACTGAGCTACCAGTACAGAGTAAGGTTCCCTTTATTCACTCTGCCGCTGAGCCCAAGTTGGAGGACTTAGCTAAGGCCTTGCACATGAATGTTGCTGAACTATTAGTGACTTCTTGGCTTGGGGTTCCAGGTTTCTCCCTTGATTTTCTGGTTGGCAAAGCCCAAGAGTATGCCAAGAGTGGATGCTGGATAGTCTTTAATGCTATCTTGGCTCTATGCATCTACGGAATAGTGCTGTTTCCCAACTTACCCAATTTTGTGGACTTGGACGCTTTCCATCTGTTTGCTGCTGGCAACCCGGTACCCACTTTGATTGGAGATCTCTATCACTCATTGCACTACAAAAATGAAAACAGAAGGGGAAAGATTGTTTACTGTTGTGCGCCGCTGTTGAACATGTGGTTTAAGAGCTATCTTCCCCTGAAGGGACCTTTTGTGGATAGTGCAACTACAGCTGACTGGCCAGAGCGCCTGATGAGGCTATCTTCTGAAGACATTGAATGGTTTGACTGAGACTTGTTGGGGTCTGAGCTTATTTTCAGTTGTTCTGGGTACCCTAATGTTCCGTTGATAGGAAGAAAATGGTGTATCAACTACAACCCATCTCTGTTCGTTCGCCAGTTTGGATACGCGTTTAAGAACCCACCAAAGGAGGAGGAAGTACAGGAATCTCTGTACTTCACCGGTGATTTGAATGGAGAGTTACTAGCTAAGCTTCAGCACGCATGGATGCGTATCAACAGAAGAGGGAAGCCACTGTTAGGAAAGAACGATTGTCAGGCTTATGCACCATACAAAGTTTGGATCCAAGAGAGAGCAAGGTGGTTGCTGATGCCATTTCCAGCTGCACCAGTCCCTGTTCATATTCCAGTGGAAGAACCAACTACTGTTACTAGGGAGGCCTACGAGCAAGTTGTAAAAGAAAAAGAAGCCTTGATGAAGATCAATGAAGGATTAGAAAAGGAACTGGCTCAGATGCGTAGTGAGAAAAACAAGGCTGTGCATTCTTTCCAACAGCAAATCGAGTTGGTAAACAGGCTAGGTGCTGAACTGACCGAAGAGAAAAAGAAGCGTGAACGTCTGGGTCAAGAGTTCAGAAGCTCTCATGACATGTTGGAGTCAAAAAAGAAAGCACTCGATGCCGCTCACCGAGAAATCTCTTCTTGTAACAAGACGTGGAATGCTACGCTAACCAACAACAAAAAGAGGGAAGACAAATTGAAGCAGCAAATTTCTGACCTCGAAGAGCAGTTGAAGGCTAGCATTAAGAAGCATGAAGAGGAGGTAATGGCCAGATACAGTCTCCAGAATGCGTTGAACAAGGCCATCGAAGGCAAGAACGAAGCTGTGTCTCAGAAGCGGAAGCTAGAGGATCGCTTCGGAGAAGGGGCATGGGAAGAAACCACTGGCGACGTTCGACGTGTTCTCAAGCGAAGAAATCAACTTGTCGAGGGTCTGCTTACCCGACCAAGTCATCCAGAGACTAAGAAGTTGTTAGAGGAATACCAGGCATATGGGAGTACTTGATCGTTTCGTGTATTAATTTGTATGCTTTATTTGCATAGCGCTGACCATCACCAGGATTATTGGTTGAGGTCATGCCTTCTTATTGTACTCAGTGATATTGTATTCTTGGCTTAATGGATTTTTCTGCAATATACGAGGTTTTCTATGATTCGGCTCCGATCACCGTATTGCTAGCACTGTCACTGCACTGGCACATTCGCACTAGAATCGGGGAATGATATTCCCTAATGCATAGACACATATTGCATTGCATTCCCATTCATATTGCATTACAGGTGATTATTAAGCGGTACCTCATTTCTTGCTCTATACCAGGTCTTTTCAGGATTGAAGATCAGCGCCCGCACCGATACTCCACTCGTACCAACTGCCGGAGAATTATGGATCAAATGCAGAACGAAATGCAAGACATGCGTGAGAAGCTGGAGCTCTTCATGCAGACAATGGAGACCATCGCGAAAGGACAGGAGAATCTGCAAGCTTTGGTGCAGCCTCTGTTGGTAAGGAATGCTGGGCATGGAAATGAGGATCATCAGTCTGTACGAGTCGACACCATTCACGTGGATGGTACTCCCATACTAGTGGCTCCACCTGTAGTCAACATACCTGCTGTCAATGTGAACAACGGCGCTGCTGCCGGGAACGGTAACGTTGGAATTGGGAACGAGACTGTCGTCAACAATGTTGGGCTCGGAGATGTCAACTTGGGTGATAATATGGGAGGCAATGGCTTCGGTAATACTGGATTCAGCTTCAATGACCAGGGGTTCGATAATACTGGGAAATACGGCTTCAATGCTCAAGGCTTCAGACAGGACGAATTTGGTATGACTAATCAGGGTTATGGCGGATTCGGAAATGGAAATGGCGCTGGGTTAATGGCTGTTGGACCTGCAGGAGTCGCTCCGGGGTACGGCAACAGGGGGAGAGGCCCGGTAATCAATCAGACCAGAGTTGGCCGTAACAACGGATATGATGGATATGGAACTGGGAATGGTAACTGGCAAGAAGACCAGCAAGAGGATGCTTTCTCCGGTGGAGGTTTTGAAGGGCCTATGGATGACTCTCAGAGAATCAGGATGCTCGAGGAGCAGATGAAAGGGGTCGTAAATCAAAGTGTTGTTGGCTTAGATATGTCAACAATGGGTATGGTGCCTGGTCTGAGGGTGCCAATCAAATTCAAAGCTCCCACATTCGACAAATATAAGGGGGACACCTGTCCAAAGGTGCACGTGCGGTCATATTACAGAAGGATGTCGGCGTACTCAAACGATGAGAGGATGCTAATGCATTTCTTTCAAGATAGCTTGTCTGGTCCTTCCCTCGAGTGGTATATGGGATTGGAACCAACTCATATAAAGACATGGAAGCAGCTGGCTGAAGCATTTGTAGCTCACTATAAGTATAACAGCGACTTGGTACCCAACCGGGTCCAATTGCAGGGGTTGTCCCAGAAGAAGGGCGAGAGCTTCAAAGAGTATGCACAGAGATGGCGCGACATGGCTGCCCGGGTTCATCCTCCTCTAGAGGACAAGGAAATGAATGATATGTTCATAGGAACATTCACTGGCATGTTTTATGACAAGTTGTTCCACACTTCTTTGGGCAGTTTCTCAGACTTAATCCTGATGGGAGAGAAGATTGAAAGTAACATTAAACAGGGAAGATTCCAAGCTGAGGAATCCTCTGCAGCTGGCAGTAACAGAAGGGCTTTTGGTCGGCACCGTCAGGGCGATGCAAGCGCGGTGTTTGGGGGCCGAGGCCGAGGCCGGGGCAGAGGTCGAAACCAGTACAATCAGCCGCAGCAAGTGGCAAGCGTTACTATTCCGTTTCAGCAACAACCGTTTCAGCAACAACTAATACAACAACAACAGCAACAGCAACCACAACAGGGGGCACATACTGCTCAGCGCAGATTCCAGGGGGGCAAACCAAGGAAGGTGTTTGAAAAGCCTCCTTCAACGTATGCAGAATTGCTACAGACATTACTAGGTTTGAATTTGGTGGAGAAGAGAACTCTGGCGCCAATAACAGGAACTCCTCCATACGGTTACGATGCAAGCAGGCACTGTGAATTCCACTCTGGGGCTCCTGGCCACGATGTAGAGGGTTGCCATGCGTTCAAGCATGTAGTGCAGGACCTATTGGATAGTAAGGCTATCAATTTTGGACAGGCGGGTCCGAACATAGTGCAAAAGCCCATGCCCAACCATGGGGCAAACGCCATTTTAACAGAGGAGGGTTTGAACTTGATTATGCATGTTGATGACCTCAAAACACCGTTGTGTGAGATAAAGAGCAGATTATTGCAAGGTGGTGTGTATCCTGGATGTGATGAGTATTGTTTAGAGTGCTGGACCCTAGCTGGGGGTTGTGACGAATTAAAGAAGGGGATTCAAACTTTAATCGATGGAGGCACATTACAATTTGACCGAGCAGCAATTGAAGAACCTGCAGGGGTATTAGCAGACAAGCAAAGTGATGTGGCTACTGTGACGATTCCCCGAAAAACGATCACTATAACGGCACCGCCGATCACCATCACCAAGGCAGGGCCAATCCCTTACGAAAACACTAAGGCAGTCCCCTGGACATATGGGTTGGAAGTGTACTGTGACGGGGTAAAAATTGATGTTAATAAGCAGCCAGCTGAGACTGTAGACAACGTTGTCGGTACCGGAGGTATGACAAGAAGTGGGAGAATCTTCATATCACCTGAGGTAGAGGCTGAACGACTGGCAAAGGGGAAAGGAAAGATGAATGAGATTGTCCCTGTGCAGAGGAACGAAAAAGAAACAACATCGAAAGATGTGGAAGAGTTCATGCGCTTGATTCGTAAAAGTGATTATAAGATTGTTGAGCATCTGCAACAGACGCCGTCAAAGATATCCATACTGTCGTTGCTATTGTGCTCTGAAGCTCACAGAAATGCATTGTTGAGAGTTCTGGATACTTCCTTCGTACCCCAAGATGTTTCCGTGAATCAGCTGGAGGGGGTGTTGGCGCATGTGAACGCAGGCCATAGCTTGGGCTTTACAGACTTTAATTTGACCCCGAAGGGGAGAGAGCATAATATGGCGTTGCACGTCTCTGTTGAGTGTGGGGGATCAGTCATGTCTCATGTACTGGTAGACACCGGATCATCCTTAAATGTGCTGCCCAAGAAAGCGATGATGAAACTAGATGTCAGAGAAATCCTGTGCACGCCCAGTGACTTGGTGGTCAGGGCATTTGATGGTACGCGAAGAACAGTTTTTGGATCCATAACATTACCTCTACAGGTGGGGCCGGAGGTTTTCGCAACTGAATTTTATATCATGGACATCCAGCCAGCATACAGCTGCCTTCTCGGACGACCCTGGATCCATGGTGCTGGGTGTAACAGCCCAAATTGAATTAAATAATTAATTGTAGTAATTAATTAATTTAGTGGGATTTTATGTTAATATTGGAATTAATTTTTATTAATTGGAATTAATAGAGAATTGAAAGGAAATTGGAAGGAAAGAAAATAAAAGGGATATATAAGTGAGAAAGAAGAGAAAGGAAATTAGAGAAAACATTTGGAGAGAAAGAGGAAAGAAAGAAGAAAGAAGAGAAAGAGAGGAGAAGAAGAGGAAAAGTGGAAAAATCATCAAGAACCAACATCAAAGCTCCGATTAATCGAGGTAAGGGTGAGAAATGTTTCTATTTGATCATTGCATGATGTTATGTATGTTGGGTTGGGGTTTTGGTAGAGTTTTCATCACTTTCTAATTAGGGCAAATGTTGGATTAATCGGTAGATTGATGATTTAATCGGTTGGAACTGAGTAATAACCCCGTAGAATAGTCGGGTAACATGTATTGATGCTATTTGTACTGATTTGGATGTTCAAGAGTTGGTGGATGGTGGAATGGTGAAGGAGGGACAGAGTGTGGTTCTGTTCTGCGCAAGTTCGCTGGCTCTTGCCAAGCGAGCGAAGGCGAAGCTTCGCCAGGCGAAGCCCAGCGAATGCTGGCAAATAATTAAGTTTAAGTTCCAGTGGACTTCGCTGGCGAGTTCGCCAGGCGAAGTTGGATAGCGAAGGTTTGCCCAGCGAAGGTGCTGGCGAATGGTGGCGAATGAAGTCAGTAGCTACTGACTTGGGCTCGCTGGGAAGTCTCGCCAGGCGAAGCCTAGCGAGTGTTCGCTGAGAGAGTTCGCCAGGCGAAGGCCAGGCGAAGGTTCGTTGCGAGGGTTCGCCAGGCGAATGAAGGCGAATGTGACAGCATTTTTCTTTTGCTGTGTTGCTCATGTGGTGATTGTTTGATTGATTCACATAGGTTAATACCTCTATGATATGATATAGATATGATCTATTGTGATGATGTGTACTGTGGGTAGCCTCCGGGCGTGAATCCTAGTTGATGTGCGATGCGTATTAATTATGATAAATAGAAATACATGTGAATACAATGATGAATGTATGTGTATTATCTAATGAACTTGCGAATGCTTAATGGGTATACAATTATGTGATGAGTATGCATGAGAATGTTGTGGATATGTGTGCATGACTTATAATTGTATAAATGGTATTGTGATGTGAATACCTTGATTGTGTGATATATGTTGTATGTGCAATCATTGTGTAATTCTTGAAGAGATGAATTATGTAAATGCATGAGATTAAGATGTCGGTCTTAAGTGCATTTGTTGTGGTTGATTGTACATGCATCATTTAGTCAAGAGGCAATGTCTGTTAGTTTCGTGGAAACTAGTGGCTTGTCCCAAACCTAGAAGGGTGGGTTTGAAGGCTTAGAGGACGGACCTTTGTGGTTATCGGTCTAGAAGAGTGGACCCGGTTTAGTGTAAAAACCGAAAAAAAAGATAACGAGAGTCGGTACCGCATTGCATGAGTTGCATTGAGTTGTTGAGTCACATTAATATATGACATATGCATGAAGAGATGCTTATGTGTGAATGATGAGATTGTGAAATTGTGAGACTATGCATGATTGGAAATGCTTTACAAATATTCGTGTTGTCATTATATGTGTGGCAAATATATATGACTAAGAAATTGAATTGTGGTGAGAAATACGGAGTGAAACTTGTATTGATTACCTATATATATATAATCTTATGCTTTGATTATTATGGTTATATTTCTCACCCTTCTGCTGTTTTATAATGCTCTACGAGGCATTGCAGATTAGGATGCTGGAGTCCCTTTTGTGAAGTATTCTTCATTCTTTTGAGTCTGCTGCTCTGATATGTAACACCGGGTAGTTAGACTAGTATAGTCATTATTTTGTGATACATTGCGATGTATCAGTTGATGTGATTGTCTAATCTAACTGATATGATGTATTAATTTGGATTAACTTGTGTGTACGTGGATTAATATTTTGAAAATGATTAAATGATTTGATCTTCCGCTTAATTTTGAAAATGTTACATATCTTATGGAGAAAAATGTGAAAGTGTTTTATTGGTGAAATTTTGGCATTCTTCTTTTATACCTTATTATAAAACCTTTTCACTATGATAATTTGTATGTGCTTAATTGTTTTATATGCATTTATTTGGGGTATAGAAGGGGGTGTTACAAAAGTGGTATCAGAGCAGGTCGTTCCGTCCGGCCAAGTTGTTAGAGTGTTTTTTTTCTATGTGTTATTGATATGCGTGTGTTGCATTATCAATATTGGTTGTTCTTACGTGGTTTTGTTGTTGGAGTTAGTAAGATGGTTGCAGGAAGGAACGACGAAGCGATTGCGGAGGCATTGACGAGATTGGCGGGGGCAATTGGGCAGAATCCTCCGGCCAATGTGAATGTGAGGAATCATGCTGATGATGGATTCCGTGCTTTGGGGAAATTCCAAAAGAATAACCCTCCGGTCTTCAAGGGAACTCATGAACCGGACAAGGCACAAATTTGGTTGAAAGCTGTGGAAAAGATTTTTCGAGTTATGAATTGCTAGGATGCACAGAAGGTGCAGTTTGGGACTCATATGCTCGAAGAAGAAGCTGAAGATTGGTGGGGTAATACTCGCCAAAGATTTGAGGAAGATGATATTGTGATTACGTGGGATTTGTTTAGAGAAACCTTTCTGGAGAAGTATTTTCCAGAGGATGTGCGGGGGAAGAAAGAGATCGAATTTCTTGAGTTGAAGCAAGGTAATTCGACGGTTGCTGAGTATGCGGCGAAATTTGAGGAGTTGATCAAATTTTGTCCTCACTATAATACTGGTAATGCTGAGAGGTCTAAGTGCCTCAAGTTTGTGAACGGTTTGAGACCCGAGATTAGACAAGCTATTGGGTACCAGGAAATCAGACGGTTTTCTGAGTTGGTTAACAAGAGCAGAATTTATGACGAAGACAGTAGGGCTAGGTCTAGCCACTACAAGAGCCTAAGTGATAAGAAAGGAAAAGGACAATTCAGAGGAAAACCTTACGTAACTCCTGCCGATAAGGGGAAACAAAAGGTTGGTTTTGGCAAGAATCCAAGTGGGGGAGTTTCTACCCCGGTTAGGTGTTACAATTGTGGTGAAGCGGGGCATCATGCTCCGGAGTGCAAAAGTGTTGAACAGAAGTGTTTTAAGTGTGGCAAGCCAGGCCACAAGGCTCTAGAGTGTAGAAGCGGTGCGGGTGTTACTTGCTATAACTGTGGTGAGCGAGGGCACATCAGTACCAAGTGCGATAAGCCGAAGAAGAATCAAGGGAGCGGGAAAGTGTTCGCTCTATCTGGATCTGAGACTGCTAGCGACGATCGATTGATCCGAGGTACGTGCTTCATTAATGGTACACCTTTGATCGCTATAATTGATACCGGAGCTACGCATTCTTTTATTTCTTTGGATTGTGTTAGAAGGTTGAATCTTGAGTTGTCTGTGATTGGTGGCGGTATGGTTATTGATACTCCTGCTATGGGTTCGGTAACTACACCGTATGTTTGCTTGAATTGCCCGTTGAGTATTTTCGGTAGAGATTTTGGGATTGATTTAGTGTGTCTTCATTTAGATCAACTGGATGTCATTCTTGGAATGAATTGGTTAAAATTCAATCGTGTGTATATTAACTGTTTTGACAAAACGGTTATTTTTCCCGACTCGGATATTGAAAGGGAATTGTTTATGACGAGGAAACAAGTGAAGGAATCGGTACAAGATGGGGCTAAGGTATTTATGCTTATGGTAACTTTGAGGACTAGTGAAAGTGAAGAGATTGATGCTTTGCCCATTGTTAGAGATTTTCCGGAAGTATTCCCTGAAGAGATAAAGGATTTAACGCCGGAGCGAGAAGTGGAGTTTTCGATAGATTTGATTCCTGGAACTAGTCCGATATCGATGGCTCCATATCGTATGTCAGCCTCGGAGTTAAAAGAGTTGAAGAGTCAACTTGAGGATTTGCTTGAAAAGAGGTTTATTCGTCCGAGCGTGTCACCGTGGGGTACACCGGTGTTGTTGGTTAAGAAGAAAGAGGGTTCTATGAGGCTCTGTATGGATTACAAACAGTTGAACAAGGTGACTATTAAGAATAAGTATCCACTTTCAAGGATTGATGATCTGATGGATCAGTTGGTTGGTGCAAGTGTGTTCAGCAAGATTGATTTGAGATCTGGGTATCATCAGATCCGTGTGAAAGCTGAGGATATTCAGAAGACGGCCTTTCGGACGAGGTATGGACACTATGAGTATTTCGTGATGCCATTTAGTGTGACTAATGCACCAGGTGTATTTATGGAGTACATGAATAGGATTTTCCATCCTTATTTGGATAAGTTTGTGGTGGTGTTTATCGACGACATCTTGGTTTATTCGAAGAGCGAAGGAGAGCATGCCGAGCATCTGAAGATTGTGTTATCTGTGCTGAGAGAGAAGCAGTTGTTCGCGAAGCTTTCTAAGTGTGAATTTTTGTTGAAGGAAGTTAGTTTCCTTGGTCATGTGATTTCTAGTAGTGGTATTGCGGTCGATCCGTCGAAGGTTGAAGCGGTGTCGCAATGGGAGACTCCGAAGTCAGTTTTTGAGATCAGAAGTTTTCTTGGTTTAGCCGGTTATTATTGGAAGTTTATTGAAGGATTTGCTAAGTTATCGTTGCCGTTGACACAGTTGACTAGGAAAGGTCAAGCCTTTGTTTGGGACGCCAAGTGTGAAGCGAGTTTTCAAGAACTTAAGCGAAGGTTGACGACAACTCCTGTTTTGATTCTGCCAAATCCAGAAGAACCATTCGTTGTGTATTGTGATGCTTCTTTGATGGGTTTAGGAGGTGTGTTGATGCAGAATAACCAAGTTGTAGCTTATGCTTCGAGGAAACTCAAAGTGCATGAGAAGAATTATCCGACGCATGACTTAGAGTTGGCCGCCGTTGTGTTCGTGTTGAAACTCTAGAGGCATTATTTATTTGGCGCAATATTTGAAGTGTTTAGTGACCACAAGAGTTTGAGATATCTTTTTGATCAAAAGGAATTGAATGCGAGACAAAGAAGATGGATTGAACTTTTGAAGGATTTTGATTTTGGCTTAAACTACCATCCGGGTAAAGCGAATGTAGTAGCGGATGCATTGAGTCGGAAATCATTGCATATGTCGGCGTTGATGGTGAAAGAGTTAGAATTGGTCGAGCAATTTTGAGATTTGAGTTTGGTATGTGAGAAAACTTCTTTTGGATTTAAGTTGGGTATGTTAAAGCTTACAAGTGGTATTTTGGATGAAATTCGAGAAGGACAGAAATCGGATTTGAGCTTAGCTGATCGGTTGACTTTAATCAACCAAGGCCAAGGTGGTGATTTTCGGATTGATGAGAATGGTATTATGAGATGTCAGGATCGAGTTTGTGTTCCGAACATGGTTGAGCTTAAGAAGAGCATCCTTTAGGAAGGACATCGTAGCGGATTGAGTATTCATCCGGGTGCTACTAAGATGTATCAGGATTTGAGGAAAGTATTTTGGTGGCCTAGTATGAAGAAGGATATCGCGGAATTTGTATATTCTTGTTTGACTTGCCAGAAGTCAAAGATTGAGCATCAGAAGCCATCGGGTTTGATGAAGTCGTTGTTTATTCCTGAGTGGAAATGGGATAGTATCTCCATGGATTTTGTATCGGGTTTGCCGAGGACGCCGAGTAATTTTGAGGCTATTTGGGTTATCGTGGATAGGTTGACTAAATCTGCTCACTTTATTCCTATGCGTATGGATTACCCTTTGGAGAAGTTGGCTAAGTTGTATATTGAGAGGATTGTGTGTCTGCATGGTATTCCGTTAAGTATTGTTTCGGATAGAGATCCGCGGTTTACTTCGAGATTTTGGGAGAGCCTGCAGAGTGTTTTGGGTACTAAGTTGCGTTTGAGTTCAGCATATCATCCTCAGACTGATGGTCAGACGGAGAGGACGATTCAGTCGCTTGAAGATCTTTTGAGAGCTTGTGTATTGGAAAAAGGAGGAGCTTGGGATAGCTACTTGCCTTTGATTGAGTTTACCTACAACAACAGTTTCCATTCGAGTATTGGTATGGCACCATTTGAGGCGTTGTATGGTAGGCGGTGTAGGACACCATTGTGTTGGTTCGAGTCCGGAGAGAGTTCTGTTGTTGGACCCGAGTTAGTTCAACAGACTACTGATAAGATCAAGATGATTCAAGAGAAGATGAGAATTACTCAGAGTCGTCAGAAGAGTTATTATGACAAGAGGAGGAAGGCACTTGAATTTCAAGAGGGAGATCATGTGTTTCTTCGAGTCACTCCGATGACAGGTGTTGGTAGGGCACTGAAGTCGCGCAAGTTGTCGCCGCGTTTCATTGGTCCTTATCAGATTTTGCAAAGGATAGGAGAAGTGGCCTATCGTGTGGCTTTACCACCGTCGCTTGCTAATCTTCACGACGTATTCCACGTATCTCAGTTGAGGAAATACATTGCGGATCCGTCTCATGTAGTCCAAATAGATGATGTGTAGGTGAGAGATAACCTGACTGTTGAGACATCACCTATGCGGATTGAGGATCGGAAATTGAAACAGCTTCGAGGTAAAGAGATTGCTTTAGTGAAGGTCGCTTGGGGAGGACCGGCTGGTGGAAATGTTACGTGGGAGCTTGAGAGCCAGATGAAGGAGTCTTATCCAGAACTGTTTGAATCAGGTAACATTTTTGAGGACGAAAATTCCTAAGTGGGGGAGGGTTGTAACAGCCCAAATTTCATTAAATAATTAATTGTAGTAATTAATTGATTTAGTGGGATTTTATGTTAATATTGGAATTAATTTTTATTAATTGGAATTAATAGAGAATTGAAAGGAAATTGGAAGGAAAGAAAATAAAAGGGATATATAAGTGAGAAAGAAGAGAAAGGAAATTAGAGAAAACATTTGGAGAGAAAGAGGAAAGAAAGAAGAAAGAAGAGAAAGAGAGGAGAAGAAGAGGAAAAGTGGAAAAATCATCAAGAACCAACATCAAAGCTCCGATTAATCGAGGTAAGGGTGAGAAATGTTTCTATTTGATCATTGCATGATGTTATGTATGTTGGGTTGGGGTTTTGGTAGAGTTTTCATCACTTTCCAATTAGGGCAAATGTTGGATTAATCGGTAGATTGATGATTTAATCGGTTGGAACTGAGTAATAACGCCGTAGAATAGTCGGGTAACATGTATTGATGCTATTTGTACTGATTTGGATGTTCAAGAGTTGGTGGATGGTGGAATGGTGAAGGAGGGACAGAGTGTGGTTCTGTTCTGCGCAGGTTCGCTGGCTCTCGCCAGGCGAAGCCCAGCGAATGCTGGCGAATAATTAAGTTTAAGTTCCAGTGGACTTCGCTGGCGAGTTCTCCAAGCGAAGTTGGATAGCGAAGGTTCGCCCAACGAAGGTGCTGGCGAATGGTGGCGAATGAAGTCAGTAGCTACTGACTTGGGCTCGCTGGGAAGTCTCGCCAGGCGAAGCCTAGCGAGTGTTCGCTGAGAGAGTTCGCCAGGCGAAGGCCAGGCGAAGGTTCGCTGCGAGGGTTCGCCAGGCGAATGAAGGCGAATGTGACAGCATTTTTCTTTTGCTGTGTTGCTCATGTGGTGATTGTTTGATTGATTCACATAGGTTAATACCTCTATGATATGATATAGATATGATCTATTGTGATGATGTGTACTGTGGGTAGCCTCCGGGCGTGAATCCTAGTTGATGTGCGATGCGTATTAATTATGATAAATAGAAATACATGTGAATACAATGATGAATGTATGTGTATTATCTAATGAACTTGCGAATGCTTAATGGGTATACAATTATGTGATGAGTATGCATGAGAACGTTGTGGATATGTGTGCATGACTTATAATTGTATAAATGGTATTGTGATGTGAATACCTTGATTGTGTGATATATGTTGTATGTGCAATCATTGTGTAATTCTTGAAGAGATGAATTATGTAAATGCATGAGATTAAGATGTCGGTCTTAAGTGCATTTGTTGTGGTTGATTGTACATGCATCATTTAGTCAAGAGGCAATGTCTGTTAGTTTCATGGAAACTAGTGGCTTGTCCCAAACCTAGAAGGGTGGGTTTGAAGGCTTAGAGGACGGGCCTTTGTGGTTATCGGTCTAGAAGAGTGGACCCGGTTTAATGTAAAAACCGAAAAAAAAGATAACGAGAGTCGGTACCGCATTGCATGAGTTGCATTGAGTTGTTGAGTCACATTAATATATGACATATGCATGAAGAGATGCTTATGTGTGAATGATGGGATTGTGAAATTGTGAGAGTATGCATGATGTGGAAATGCTTTACAAATATTCGTATTGTTATTATATGTGTGGCAAATATATATGACTAAGAAATTGAATTGTGGTGAGAAATACGGAGTGGAACTTGTATTGATTACCTATATATATATAATCTTATGCTTTGATTATTATGGTTATATTTCTCACCCTTCTGCTGTTTTATAATGCTCTATGAGGCATTGCAGATTAGGATGCTGGAGTCCCTTTTGTGAAGTATTCTTCATTCTTTTGAGTCTGCTGCTCTGATATGTAACACCGGGTAGTTAGACTAGTATAGTCATTCTTTTGTGATACATTGTGATGTATCAGTTGATGTGATTGTGTAATCTAACTGATATGATGTATTAATTTGGATTAACTTGTGTGTACGTGGATTAATATTTTGAAAACGATTAAATGATTTGATCTTCCGCTTAATTTTGAAAATGTTACATATCTTATGGAGAAAAATGTGAAAGTGTTTTATTGGTGAAATTGTGGCATTCTTCTTTTATACCTTATTATAAAACCTTTTCACTCTGATAATTTGTATGTGCTTAATTATTTTATATGCATTTATTTGGGGTATAGAAGGGGGTGTTACACTGGGGCAGTCACGTCTACCTTGCATCAAAAGTTGAAATACATGGTGGGGGATAGCGTGGTCACTGTATGTGGAGAAGAAGATATATTGGTCAGCCATCTGTCATCATTCAAATATGTAGAAGTCGATGGCGAGATTCATGAAACACCCTGTCAAACCTTTGAAGGGTTGCGCATCAAAGACAAAGGTCCCGGGCCGAGTAAAGCGTCAGAGGTAGCCGTCTCGTCATACAAAGAAGCTCAAGCTCTAGTAGAGACTGGTGAGACAAAGGGCTGGGGAAAGGTGCTGGATATTCCCGTGAAGATGGACCGATTTGGGCTGGGATATCAACCGTCGTCATCAACACCTGCTGTGGGGGCACCCCGTTTCAGAGGACCAATAACCATCACTGCTAGTGGAGTGTGTCACGAGACCATCAACGCTGCTTCAGAGTCTGACGAAGGAGACAGCGATTGTGACATGGACGCCTGGATTCAGCCGAGCGTGCCAGGACAAGGATTATGCAATTGGTCTATTCAGGAGATTGTTCCTGTGACTCTTAAGCAATAATACTTTGTTTTTTTAATTGTTGAACAATCTGGTGTCTTGCCTGGGGCATCATGATTTTGCTTAGGGCCGTGCTGTTATGAACATTGTGTGTTTAATCATTAAATAAAAGGCGATTTTCATGTGCAAATATTGCGATCTCTGTTTTTCTTGTTTTGAAGCATTTAACCATTCCTTTTGCAGGATAACATTTTCAGATGACATCATTGAACCACCTATGACTCGTCTCGACTTTGAGCACCCGGTATTTCAGGCCAAAGAAGAGATTGTTGAAGATGGTGACGTTCCCGAAGAATTGTCTTGGTTGGTGAAGCAAGAAGAACGAGTTATTCTGCCTCATGAGGAGGTCATCGAAATTATTAACCTGGGGTCGGAGGGGGTTGAAAAGAATATCCGCATAGGAGCTGCGCTGCAGAGCGACATCAAGCGAAGACTGGTTGAAATGCTCAGAGAGTATAGTGATGTGTTCGCTTGGTCGTACGAAGACATGCCGGGGCTTGATACAGATATGGTTGTGCACCGTCTGCCGTTAAAAGAAGAATGCCCGCCGGTCAAGCAGAAGCTTCGCAGAACTAGACCAGATATGGCAGCGAAAATTAAGGAGGAGGTTCAAAAACAGTGGGATGCTGGTTTCCTAGCTGTTACAAAATATCTCTCATGGGTCGCTAACATTGTACCAGTGCCAAAGAAAGACGGTAAAGTGAGAATGTGCGTAGATTACCGTGATTTGAATAAAGTGAGCCCGAAAGATGATTTTCCACTTCCTTACATCGATGTGCTGGTTGACAACACTGCCCAATTCTCCGTATTCTCCTTCATGGATGGCTTCTCGGGCTATAATCAGATTAAAATGGCGCCAGAAGACATGGAGAAGACTACTTTCATAACGCCTTAGGGAACATTTTGTTATAAAGTGATGCCCTTCGGATTGAAGAATGCTGGGGCAACGTATCAGCGTGCAATGACGACTCTTTTCCATGATATGATGCATAAAGAGATTGAAGTTTACGTCGACGATATGATTGCCAAATCCCAGACGGAGGAAGAGCATTTGGTGAATCTGCTGAAGTTATTCAAAAGGCTTAGGAAGTTCAGGCTGAGACTGAACCCTAACAAGTGCACCTTCGGGGTGAGATCGGGTAAACTGTTGGGGTTTATCGTGAGTGAAAAAGGAATAGAGGTCGATCCTGCTAAAATAAAAGCAATACAAGAGATGTCGACGCCTAAAACAGAGAAAGAGGTGCGCGGGTTTTTGGGGAGGTTGAACTATATCGCCCGGTTCATATCTCACCTAACAGCTACGTGTGAGCCATTATTCAAGCTATTGAAAAAAGACCAGGCTGTAACATGGAACGAAAATTGTCAAAAGGCGTTCGATAAAATAAAGCAGTATTTGCAGGAGCCTCCTATTTTGATACCCCCAGTGGCAGGGAGACCCTTGATTATGTATTTGACAGTTCTTGAGGGAAGTATGGGTTGTGTTCTCGGTCAACACGACGAGACAGGAAGAAAAGAGCATGCGATCTACTACTTGAGTAAGAAATTTACTGAATGTGAATCTCGATATTCAATGCTTGAAAAAACTTGTTGCGCGCTAGCCTGGGCCGCCAAGCGTTTGAGACAATACATGCTGAATCATACAACCATGCTCATCTCGAAGATGGATCCTATCAAATATGTATTCGAAAAGCAAGCATTATCGGGGAGAATTACCCGTTGGCAGATGGTCTTGACTGAATATGACATCCAGTACGTCTCGCAGAAGGCTATAAAGGGGAGTGTACTGTCTGAGTACTTGGTAGAGCAGCCTATTGAAGATTACCAATCGATGAGGTTTGATTTTCCTGACGAGGATATCATGTACCTAAAGATGAAAGATTGCAAAGAGCCGTTGCCAGACGAAGGACCAGAATTGGGTTCCAAGTGGAAGTTGATCTTTGACGGAGCTGTAAACGCCTACGGTAGCGGAATAGGGGCAATCATCACTACTCCACACGGGTCGCACATCCCGTTTACTGCTCGATTGACCTTTCCGGTTACCAATAATGAAGCCGAATACGAAGCTTGTATCATGGGGCTTGAATAAGCCATTGATTTGCGAATCAAAAATCTGGATGTATACGGAGATTCAGCTCTGGTGGTGAATCAAATAAAAGGAGAATGGGAGACATGTCAGCCTAATTTGATACCGTACATGAATTATGCGAGGAGATTGTTGCCTTTCTTTGACAGGGTTGAATTGCATCATGTACCGCGAGCGGAGAATCAGATGGCTGACGCCCTAGCCACTTTGTCTTCCATGTACAAAGTCAACTTCTGGAATGAGGCTCCCAGAATTGTTATTTCTCGGCTTGACAGACCTGCCTTCCTATTTGCCATTGACGAAGCATCTGACGATAAACCGTGGTATTTCGATATCCTTAATTTCCTGAAAAATAAAGAGTATCCGGCTGGGGCATCCAGTCACGATCAGAAGACTCTCAGGAGATTGGCGGGTAATTTCTATTTGAATCCGGATGGTGTCTTATACAGGAGAAATCACGATTTGGTGCTGCTACGTTGCGTAGATGAAAAAGAGGCAAAGCTTCTCATGGAGGAAATACATGAGGGTACCTTTGGTACGCATTCTGGTGGGCATGCTATGACGAGGAAGCTGCTGCGGGCAGGTTATTTTTGGATGACTATGGAAACTGATTGTTTCAAGTTTAGCAGGAAGTGCCACAAGTGCCAAATCTATGCTGATAAGATCCATGTGCCTCCGAGTCCTCTGAATGTGATGTCGTCGCCATGGCCATTCTCGATGTGGGGAATCGATATGATTGGAAAGATCGAGCCGACGGCTTCTAATGGACACCGGTTCATTCTAGTAGAAATCGATTACTTCACTAAGTGGGTGGAAGCGGCATCGTATGCAAACGTGACTAAACAGGTGGTAGCCAGATTCATCAAAAGAGATATCATTTGCAGATATGGAATCCCCGAGCGGATAATCATTGACAACGGTTCAAACCTGAATAACAAAATGATGAAGGAGCTCTATCAGAATTTTAAGATCGAGCATCACAACTCCTCCCCTTACCGACCCAAGATGAATGACGCTGTTGAAGCGGCCAATAAGAATATAAAGAAGATTGTTCAGAAGATGGTGGTGACCTATAAGGATTGGCATGAGATTCTACCTTTTGCTTTGCACGGTTATCGTACGACGGTACGCACATCAACCGGGGCAACCCCGTTCTCGTTGGTATATGGAATGGAAGCAGTGTTACCACTGGAAGTTGAGATTCCTTCGCTGAGAGTATTACGAGATGTCCAACTAGACGAGGCAGAATGGGTGAAAGACAGGCTGAACCAGCTAAGTTTAATGGATGAGAAGAGGCTAGCGTCTCTAGCATACGGTCGTTTGTACCAGAGCCGAATGAAGAAAGCATATGATAAGAAGATACATCCTCAGAGCTTTCAGACGGGCGACCTTGTGCTGAAGAGGATTCTCCCGCCACAGGCAGATCACAGGGGCAAGTGGACCCCTAACTACGAAGGGCCATACGTTGTCAGAAAAGTCTTTTCAGGAGGAGCGTTGTTGTTGTCCACCATGGACGGTGAAAACTTTACGTCGCCTGTGAATTCGGACGCAGTTAAAAAATACTTTGCTTGAAATTGACCCGCTGGACAGAAAAAAGAGAGTCCAGGCAAAAATGGGGCATCCTGGCGAACCAAAAACAGAATGAAAGGTTCGGGCAAAAGTTAGGGATAAAAATTGAAAAAATGTACACCCGCGAAGTTGAAAACCTACACTGGGCGGCTTCGGCAAAAAAGGGTATCCCGGTGAACTGAAAACCCGTGAAGGGCGGTTCACGCAAAAGTTAGGGATTTGAAAAGCAAATGACTGTGGTCCGAATGTGATACTACATTGAGCATTGGTGCGGGAGAATTTACCTGAGGGGTCGATTATCAGATACAATCTCTTCGGAAGTATGGATACCAGGAAAGCATTAGAGTCGGGCGAGTCATAGGAGGATCAGTTCATGATGTTCGTCTGCATCCCGTTGCCGACATGTGTACAAATTTGATTTGTCATTATATTTATGCTTCCTGTGCATACTTGTGTATTTGTTGTGCGTAGCTTCCTCTTTTCAGGAGTTACATCCCGTGTACAAAACTCTGCCCATTCAGGGGCCCAATCAATAAAACATGTTATTCAGTATGTGATACTGATTCTTTACTGTTTTGTGCATGATAAACGCCTAGGGTTAATGAAACTAGCAAGCACATAACGTCGCTGGCCCTTGCCAATAATTGCTAAAACTTTGAATTAACTGAAAATAATGTCACTAACGCTAACCTGAATAGATTTGGTTGCGTAGACTTTTCTTGTCTTGTTTGTGGTGTTGCAGCGTTCATAGCCGTATGAAGTGGACGATCAAAAGATTGCAGTATGGACTAGAAGCTCGTAACGAAAGACTCGATCCCCACGCAGGTCGTGCTTCCAAGATAACATTGTTCCTCGCTGAAGAAGGATCAAATCCCCCAGCTAGTCGTAGCTTATCCAAAGGACATTCTCCACCCAAGTCGTTCATCCTCAGCAGAGTTTGGCAATTCCAATATTGTAGGATGTATTCAGATAATGCGGTGTCCCCCAGAAGGATTCCCCTATCTCAAGCAGAGTGGTTTAGCCTCAGAAGATTAACATTTCCAACTCATGAGCTGTACTTAGACAGTTTACCCTTCCCAGTAGGTTCATTTACTCTCCCCAACGGAGTCAGTTGATTTTCCCCAAGAGAATCGTGCCATCCCCAACGGAGTTCTCTTTCCAGCAAGTGTTTTCTTTCCTCCCAGTGGAACTCGAAGATTAAAGCTCTCCCCAGCAGAGTTGGTTGTGTGTCCCGGGATTTATTTTGTCGGAATATCGTTTGATACCTGTTCATTCCACAGCAGAAGTCCAACCATGATGGGCACATTCAGTTATTCCTCAGCGAAGCGGGCTTCACTCTTCCAGCATTTATTTTGCTGGAATAATTCTGTGACGCCTGGTTATCCCCAGCGGAGTTGGCATTGTCTTCAGCATTTATTTTTGCTGAAGCGGTTTCTGCATCCCAGCAGCTCGAGTATGCATTTTCATTGGCATATAGTGTCATATTTGCATCTACCCAAATAAAAGCGCGTAGCATTTCCATGTCGAATGGAGCATTACGCCATTGTCAAACATATGCATTCTGAAATATAAACCAGGTTGACTAACAGTTTGTTTCAAGTATTGTTCTCTTGCAGGTGGAGAGAGCTCTTGCTCAAATGAATTACCAACCATTCAAGATCTCGGCGTGAGACATTCAACGATAATGTCAGTTTTGGCATTATTCCCCACAGAGTTATCATGATAAATTTCACTTTGTCCTCGAGCAGAGTTATTTGTGTAAATTTCTCTTGTGTTCCCCGTCAGAGTTACCTGTTGAAGTGTCTCTAGTTCGGCCAGCGGATTACTTTCTTCGAAATTGTTGTTACGTCAGCATCAAAAGGTTTCATGAATCAGAATTTCAGAGGCTACCGCCGGTTATCAGAACAGGCGTCCGGTAGTTTGGTTTCCAAATATCCCCAGTAGGGTCCGCCTCGAAGTCGCTGTACGTCAGTGCTAAAAGGTTTGTGGGTTGGGACCAATGGAGTTAGTTAATGTGGAGATAAGTAGAGTATCTTCCCGTAGGAACAAACAGATGTATTTTCTTACTGGTTGACAGGAGTATTTCCCCGGAGTCGTCAAAATTTTATTGCCTATATTGACAGGAGTTCCTCACGTTGACGAAATATGAGTCCTGACATGGACAATTTATTCCTATATTGACGGGATTTCTTCGTGCTAGAGAAATGGGTGTCCTAAAGTGGACGAATTTATTTCCTCGGGTAGTCCTAACGTGGACAGATTCGATTTCTTCGTATTGATTGAATGTGAAGTCCTGACGTGGACAAAAATTGATTACTCTTCGTGTTGGTGTCCTAACGTGGACCATTTATTTCCAGCAGATATCGTTCTTCGTAATGGTGAAATGTGTGTCCTGACGTGGACAAGTTTATAGTTCCTTGGGTTGACAAGATGCGTGAGTCTTGACGTGGACAAGTTTTATTTCTTCAGCGGGTCGAAGATGTGAGTCCTGACGTGGACAAATCAAGACGATATGTGATTCCTAACGTGGAAAGATGTATTCCTCACGTGGAAAGTTTAGTCCTGACATGGACAGATCCAGACGAAATGTTATTCCTGACGTGGAAACTTTATGCCTAACGTGGACGATGGTTATTCCTAACGTGGAAAATGTATTCCTAACGTGGAAAGGTTAGTCCTAATGTGGACGATGGTTATTCCTAACGTGGAAAATGTATTCCTAACGTGGAAAGGTTAGTCCTAATATGGACGATGGTTATTCCTAACGTGGAAAATGTATTCCTAACGTGGAAAGTTTAGTCTTAACATGGACGATATATTCCTAACGTGGAAAGGTGAGTCCTAACGTGGACGATGTTATTCCTAACGTGGAAAAGTGTATTCCTAACGTGGAAGAGTTTATTCCTAACGTGGACGATTTATTCCTGACGAGATGTGCTAGTCCTAATGTGGACAATTCATCCCTATGTTGATAGGATCCCCTCGTGCTGATGAAATGCAGACGAGTCATCCCCAGCGAAGTCGCCGAGATTTTTTCCGGGTTGACGGCAGATGGAGTCCTAACGTGGACAGGTTTAGTTGAGATTTCTTCGTGTTGACGAAACAGGCATCCTAACGTGGACAAATTTTTATCCCTGCGATGATAGAATCTTTTTCAGGCTGATGAAAATAATCCCCAGCACGGTCGCTAATGGATCAGTTGGTTGCCGTAACAACCAGATTCAGTTGGTGGATGTCGTTCTCTAAGCAGTGTTGCAGTTTATTTCTGCGGTTGGCAAATTTCCGGGTTCTTAGTATTGAACCGTCTCGTACCTCGAATGTTTGAAGGCCGTTTGCTCTTCACCCAATCGGGTCCAAGTCGCTTGAATAGGGGCAGCTGTTGCACCCTAAAATTTGCTCAACCTATTTCACTTGGTTTATGTTTCAATTACATTAGCATTTGCATATAGAGTCATGTACATAGTC
Organism: Lathyrus sativus; assembly: GCA_963859935.3. NCBI lineage: Eukaryota > Viridiplantae > Streptophyta > Magnoliopsida > Fabales > Fabaceae > Lathyrus > Lathyrus sativus. The sequence continues at coordinate 428,933,762 of OZ012737.1, forward strand.
TAATCATTTGCATAGCATAGCATAGCAAATCATACAACAAGGGACAAAGTACTATTCTTATCTCTATGAGCCTATCAAGAGGTTATTGTTCAAATTAAGGCCTATCCAAGTCATCAGAAAGAAATTGAAGTCTAAGAAGTCAGTGGATCAAGCAGTGGATCTCTCTCCTATCTTGAGGGTATTTGAAGATCATCAAAGAAGTTGTGAGCTATGAATTGAGCATGGAGGGTATCTAGACATCATGGAAGACATGGGGAGTCATTTTGAAAGTGAGACAAGTCATGGATATGATCACAAGAATTGCAGTTGAAGACAGTCAACTAGGGTTCCATCTGGGTCAACCCTAGGTCAAATGATTGATTGAAAGGCATTAAGGTCTATTTGAGAGATGTGGGGTTCATCATTTGACATGTAGATAAGGATGTGGTGTTGTGCCAAGAAGAAATCAAGAGAAATCAAGAAGAAGAGGAGTTTCTAAATTAGGGTTTCTGTGTAAAATCCCCTGATTTAGGTCAAACTTCCTAGCAAGATAAGTCAAAATTAAAGCTTCAAATGGATCCTTTGCCAACATGAAACTTGTAGAGGATCTCAAGACCTTTAATTTGAGTGGTGGAAGACATCAAGGAGATTTATATAACTCAAGTTATGGTCCTTGCAAGTTACAGATCATCTGAGGTATCTGAAATTTTGTCTGTGAAAGTTACTTGTCTTCCAAGCAACTTTTACCCATCAAGGAGCTTTCAAATGGATTTCTGGTCAACATAAGAGTTGTTCCTCATTGTCTAAGATTTCTAGAAAGGTATGGTATGCCTTCATCTTATTTGTGGAACTCTACTTATGGCCTTGGCAAGCAAAGGGTATTTTGGTCATTTAAGAATTACAGGTCATTTCAAGCCTATGCCCAAAACTCATACAAGGAAGCTTCAAATGAAAAACTTCACAACATCAAAGTTGCTCCAAATGACATTTTGAGTCTAGAAAAGTGATCATGAAAGTTTGGAAATGTCCATAGCTCAAGGTTTCAAATTTGGTCATTTAAAAGTGAATTTAATGAATAAAAGTGACCTAAAATTGGGATTTTTCATAACATGGCCAAATGGGATGAAATTATAGGTCATTTTGATTGGAAAAAATGTTTTAAGAACATTGGAAAAAGTAGATTTTTGAGTTTGGTTCAAAGTTTAGAAGTTATGCTAGTTGGCTTACAAAGGAAGTAACATATCCAAAATTCAAGGGAATTGTGCACAAGAAGTTTCTACCAAGTTCTAGAGTGTTCTATGAGTGTCTATATATTGAGTAGAGTGGCTTCATTCAAGGGTTGGTGATTCATTTTGATCAAAACACCAAGTTTCATCTCATTCTTCCATTTTGCAAATCACATAAGAACTCTATCAAATCTTCATCATTCTCCACAATTCTTGATCCTATCATCATCTACATCCATCATAGATCAAATTTCCATAAAAATCTGTTTGAATTGAAGAGGAATTCGTGCTAGCCAAGTGCATCATCCAAATTGCAAAAGGAAGTGGTTATGGCAATCCAAGGAGTTTGAGCAAGTGCTATTGCATACAGAACCAAAAATCAAGTTTGTTGATCAAGTTCAGAGCATTGCAAGCTTTGGATCCAAGGAATTCTGCATCTGTTTTCATCTTTAAACCAGGTTGGTGTTTCCTTCGATTGGCTAGATTTAGTTAGAATAATAGAGAATCTTTAGGTTAGAATTGTTAGGCATGGTTAGATGATTGTTTCTGATGAATTTGGAGGCATTTCATGGAGGTTACCATTGGAGCACCAAAACTGTTTTGGCTTAGAACACCTAGGTTAGGGCATGATGATCTTGGTTAGATGGATTAAAATGACCAGCATAGCACGTAGATTGTATTAGTGTAAGAGTTAGCAAGAATTGGCATGGTTGATATCAGTGCAAAATGGTGGAACCAGGATTTTCTACCTATCGGGTTTGAATATTGGTTGAGTTTTGGAGGAAACTGAATCTATGTCTATGTAGAGGAGAGGATGTAGGACATTTTTGCTTTTTACAGAATTGGATTTCATGGAGGAACGAGGTCGTATGAGAAGGCGGAAAATTGATTCATGAAGCTGCATGCAGGGTTCAATAATGGCTGAAACCCTAATTCTTTGGAGAAGAAATGTGAGGATCGTTGGATCCTTCACTTGACCTTGAATCAGTAGCAATCTAACGGTCTTAATTCAAACGGAAAGTTGAGAGGGAAGGCTGAGTGATCAAAACTCGGTCGTTTCATTAAAGTTGGCAGATGGGCTTAGTAATCCAATGCTACTCACACCCCTATTTTCAAGGCCCAAAACCAATTGCACTGAATTTTCTGCTAATTGCACCGTTTTAGTTTATTTCTTTTTATGATTTTTTTTCCTGATCAACTGGGCCCAGACGCGCTTTGCTATGCGTGCCCCCCAGTCTGGGCCCATCATCTTCTTTTAACTGAAATAAATGCTAACTGCACCCCTAACTCAATTTAACTCATTTTAATTTCCTTCAATTTTTTTTAATTCTTTGAAAATTCATAACAAATAGAAAATTGCATATTTTTAAATGGTTGTTTTTGCATCTTTTTCATATTTTTGTTAAGAAAATTGTCACATAATAAAATTAGCATTTCATTTTACTTTTGTATTTTTATTATATTTTTCTTTTAAATAGGTTTTGAATAATGTTTAGTTTAATGCATGATATTGTTGATTTCAGTTTAGTTAGATACTTTTACATTTTGGATCCATTCTTTTTAGGGTGATTAACTTAGAACTTTAGCTTGTATATAAAATTTAATTCATGATTTTAGGACTTAATTTTAGATGATTTGTTTAGGTGTGATTAGGAGAATCAAAACTAGGGTTTAGAGATAACATAGGTGTAATAAATCATTTCTTTTAGGAGTTATAGCTTGAATTTTGGGGTATGGGACTATAGGGGTATTATGGGTAGATAATAGATCCCTTATAAAATATTAGGCTTCCCCTATTACTATTAGTATACTGCTTGTATTTGCTTGACTGTGTGGTGTGCCCTCTTTAGGGTTATTTTTTGACTGTGTGGGGTATTGGGTTTGTTTGGGGCTTGGGGTTTGAGCTGAAGACTTTGTTGATGAAGCCCATTGAAGACAAAGAGAATGAAGGCCAATTTCCAGAGTTGATGAAGAGCATCTTGCTGGCAGCTGTTGAAGGGTATAGGATCTAGGAACTAGGCAGAGCTCTAGAGTAGAAAACTTGATTCACAAACATGGAAGGTCTTGTCTGCCTCCATTCTTTCTCTATGATTCAAAGTCTCTTTTAAATACCCACCTCCTTCCTTTGGAAGGATTAGTGAATGTATTTAAAAGATAGAACTTTTGAGAGAAAACTGTCTGTATCATGTTAACAGTCAGTAGGCCACCCTTGGTAGGCAACTGACTGCTTAACATCCAATTCATCTTGTTGACTGCTGCTCATCTTGGAGAGTGAGACTTGAAGAAGCTCTGAAGACTGATGATAAAGACCTTGCTTGAAGGCTTGAAGATGAAGACTGATGCTTTCTTGAAGCTTGTAGATAGTTGATGATGACTTGAAGACAGATGCTGATGAAGACTGCTGTTGCTGTTTATTTTTGCTGTTTATAATTCTTGATGTATTAATTGAATTTCTCTGACTGTATTGTTTGCCATTAACTTGTTAGGTTGAAAGTGAATTCTGTTCACTTTTGCCTATTGTTTTCTAGGTTCGAGGTTGAGTGGGACTCCCTTGCCTCGCTTGTATTGCTGCATCCATGCATTTTACCGCTTTATTGTATATATGCTATTGTTTCTGTTTCCGTCTATTCCCTTAGGATCTCTGTTTCTCTCTGTGCAAGAGAGGGACATGATAGACACTAGGTCTTAACCCATGCATGATAACATTAGGTTAGTCTGATTCCCTTTTCAACCATAGGTTAGAGTTCTGTCTCTTCTTTCTCAAAACAAACAGAAAAACACAATAAATCTTTCAAACACAATAAAAGACACTTCTTCCGTAAAAGAATGTGAACTCATCAAAACGTCATTTTTGTCCGCTTGGACCGGTAATCAGAAAAACCCTTTTTCAGAAGGAATAAAAACAATCAAGAAAGACTTGTGTCGTACGTGGCCCGAACTATGTTTGCTCTGATCTTTCATGCTGTTTGAAAGTACGTAGGCATAGGATGCGATGTCCTAGCGAGCAACCTTCCCCTCCTTTCCCGTAGGTAGGCGAACTACGTTGGCTCTGATTTCTCGTTCCAGACGGGAATACGTAGGCATAAAGTGCGATACTTTGCCGAGTCATTTTCCTTTCTTTTAACCCCAGACCTGTAGAATAGATAGAATAACAATCCGTACCAGAAAACAAGCGTGGATCCCGTCGAGTACGACGGACGTGAGGGGTGCTAATACCTTCCCCTTGCGTAACCGACTCCCGAATCCAGGATTTGGTTGCGATGACCATTCCTTTCCTGTCTTTGCGGTAGGTTTACCTCGAGCATTTCCTTTCCCTCCGTTAGGATAAATAACGCACGGTGGCGACTCTTCTGTTCAGCCGGCGCCAATTTTCGCAGTAGCGACAGGTACCTATTTCCCTTGTTTGAATTTTGTAGGTACAATGTCTTGAGCCTACAGAGAGAAGATGGTTTCTCGATAGTGGGTGTTCAAGACACATGACGGGAGACATTTCCTTATTCATAAAATTTGTGGCGAAGAAGAAAGGATTCGTGACCTACAGTGACAATAACAAGGGAGCTATACTCGGAAAAGGTAGTGTAGGTAATCCCTCTTCTACTACTATCTCAGATGTACTATTAGTTGAAGGTCTTAAACACAATCTAATTAGCATTAGTCAATCATGTGAGAAAGGTTATAAAGTTTCATTTTCAAAAGATTGTTTCATGATTAAACATAATGAACATAAAGATGATGTGTTCAAAGGCCTGAGGGTTAACAATGTCTATATGCTTGACTTGAGTGAAATATTGTTGAGTAGTACTAAATGTCTTGTCACCATGAGTGAAGATTCATGGCATGGCATAGGCGTTTAATACATGTCAACTTTAATTTTCTAAATAAATTAGTCTCTAAGGATCTAGTAGTCGGCCTACCTAAAATCAAATTTTCAAAAGATCACTTATGTGATGCTTTCCAAATGGGGAAGCAAACAAGGATCTCGTTTAAATATAAAAATGTTATTTCTACAACGAGACCTCCTGAACTCCTCCATATGGATATTTTTTGACCATCTAGGATCAAAAGCTTAGGTGGTAATTGTGATAGTGGACGACTACTCTAGGTTTTGTTGGACTATTTTCTTAGCAAGCAAGAGTGATACTTTTTCCGCTTTTGAGAAGTTTTCCAAGCTCTATCAAAACAAATTAAATACGCACATTGTTATAATCCGAAGCGATCATGGAGGTGAATTTAAAATCCACCTCTTTGAAGAATTTTGTGATAAGCATGGAATTAATCATAATTTTTTCAGCTCCACGCACTCCTTAACAAAATGGAGTAGTGGAAGGTAAAGGTAAAAATTGCATTTTGGAAGAACTATGATCAATGAGAGTAACCTTCCTAAATACGTTTGGGCCGATGCTATTAGTACGGCGTGTTATGTTTTGAATAGGGTGCTTATTCGTCTTATTCTCAACAAAATCCATATGAGCTTTTAAAGGGAAGGAAGCCTAACGTATCACATCTTCATGTTTTTGGTTGTAAATGTTTTGTATTAAATAACGGTAAGGAGAACTTTGGAAAGTTTGATTCAAAGGCCGATGAAGGTATCTTTCTTGGATACTCTCAAACTAGTAAGGCATAAAGGATATTTAATAAAAGTTTACTTACTGTTGAAGAATCCGTACATGTTACTTTTGATGAATCTTATCCGGAAAATGTCGGAAAATGTATTTCTTTTCATGGTGCATGTGTATCTTCAGAAGACAAACACAAGGACACTGAAAAAGGGACTGATCAACCTGAAGCAATGAAAGTTGAGGAGGAAAAAGATCACCATCCTGAGAAGATTGAGGAGAATCATTCGACTAAAAATGATGACCTTCCTCCAGCTTGGAAGTCCTCTAAAGACTATCCTATCAACAACATACTCGATGACATTTCAAAGGGAGTAACTACGCGATCCAAGCTAAGTAACTTCTATTATCACTTTACTTTCGTCTCTCAGATTGAGCCTAAAAAATCTAAAGAGGCCTTACTTGATGAACATTGATTTTTATCAATGCAAGAGGAATTAAATCAATTTAAAAGGAATAAGCTTTGGGACCTTGTCCCTTCTCCACGAGGCCATCGAGTAATTGGAACCAAATGGGTGTTTAGGAACAAACTTGACGAAAATTGAGTCATAACTAGAAATAAAGCACATTTAGTAGCGCAAGGGTATAACCAAGAGGAAGACATAGATTATGAGGAAACTTATGCACCTGTTGCCCTCCTCGAGGCTATGCATCTTTTACTTGCTTACGCATGTGCTAAACATTTTAAATTATTTCAAATCGATGTAAAAAGTGATTTTCTAAATGGATACATTAATGAAGAGGTATATGTAGCTCAACCTTCTGGTTTTGAATCTCATGAGTATCCTGATCATGTTTATAAGCTTAAACATACTTTGTACGGTCTCAAGCAAGCCCCTAGGGCTTGGTATGAGTGTCTTAGCAAATTTTTATTAGACCAAGGGTACTCAAGAGGGAAGGTTGATACAACTCTCTTCATTAAACGTAAAGGAAAACACTCCATTTTGATACAAGCATATGTAGATGATATAATATTTAGATCTACTAACATAAATATGGTCAAGGAATTCTCTAAGTTGATGCAAGGAGAGTTCGAGATGAGCATGATGGGGGAGCTAAACTACTTCTTCAAATTTCAAATCAAGCAACTCGAAGAAGGAACATTCATGAGCCAAAAGAAGTATTATTGTGAGCTACTCAAGCGCTTCGGCATGGCTAACTCCAAAGGAATTGATACTCCAATGCCTACATGTGTTAACTTGAATCAAGATAAGAATGGTAAGGATGTGAATGTAAAGAAATATAAAGGTATAATAGGTTCTCTCCTCTATCTTACCGCTTCTCGACCGAATATCATGTTAAGTGTATGTATGTGTGCTAGGTATCAATCATGTCCCAGGGAATCACATTTAAAAGTTGTCAAACGCATACTTAGATACCTATGTGGTACTCCAAAGTATGGACTATGGTATTCCAAGGGAAGTGATTGTTCTTTGGTTGGCTATTCTGATTTTGACTTTTCCAATTGCAAGTTGGATAGGAAAAACACGAGTGGCACTTGTCATTTTTTCTCAAATTCCTTAGTGAGTTGACATAGCAAAAAGCAAGTTTATGTTGTTTTGTCAACAGCCGAGGCAGAATACGTTGCGGCCGGTAGTTGTTGTGCCCAAGCCTTGTGGCTCAAGCAACAATTACTTGACTTTAATATTAAACTTGAACGTATTCTCATTTTGTGTGATAATACAAGTGCCATTAACTTAACCAAAAATCATGTACTACATTCACACACGAAGCATATTAAAATTCGCCATCATTTCCTTAGGGGTCACGTAGAGAAAGGTGATGTTATGTTTGATCATGTTGATACCAAGAATTAACTTGATGATATTTTCACAAAACCACTTGCAACATAACCTTTCTTTAACATTTGTAAGGAACTTGGTGTTCTCGATATCTTAGGTCATGTTTAAAATTGAATGATTGCATGCTCTGCATCTATGCTTGTCTATATTTTTGATTAACTATATTGAGAAAGATCAAGCCATATGAGGGAATCCATTATCCATCGTCATTGGAGGTAATATTGTTCCTTTCTATTTGATTATTCTTGATCACACACACACACACAATATATATATATATATATATATATATATATATATATATATATATATATATATATATATATATATATATATATATATATATATATATATATATATATATATATATATATATATATATATATATATATATATATATATATATATATATATATATATATATATATATATATATATATATATATATATATATATATATATATATATATATATATATATATATATATATATATATATATATATATATATATATATATATATATATATATATATATATATATATATATATATATATATATATATATATATATATATATATATATATATATATATATATATATATATATATATATATATATATATATATATATATATATATATATATATATATATATATATATATATATATATATATATATATATATATATATATATATATATATATATATATATATATATATATATATATATATATATATATATATATATATATATATATATATATATATATATATATATATATATATATATATATATATATATATATATATATATATATATATATATATATATATATAATATATATATATATATATATATATATTATATATATATATATATATATATATATATATATATATATATATATATATATATATATATATATATATATATATATATATATATATATATATATATATATATATATATATATATATATATATATATATATATATATATATATATATATATATATATATATATATATATATATATATATATATATATATATATATATATATATATATATATATATATATATATATATATATATATATATATATATATATATATATATATATATATATATATATATATATATATATATATATATATATATATATATATATACACATGTAAGAAGTTATGCCATAATGTGCGTTATCTTGATATTTATTCTATGGTTTGCGCCAAACTTAATCTATTTAAATGTTTGAAATATGTGTGGCTTATTATTTATTATTGGTTGATGCATACATAACTTGAAAAATTGAATTTTTACATGTTTGCACTGCATGAGTTGACCCAAACAGGGTATAGGTCGACTCATCCTATCTCTATTTTAACATGTTTTGAATCGAGTGACCACAGGTCGACTCAAACTATTGGTAGTCAAATTTGCATATTTTTCTACAGCTTGCGTCGACGCATCCTAGGTTTAGGTCGATGCGTCGCTGCGAAATGTTGAAAAATTCCTTGGAAATTGAAGCGTTTCATTATTTCTCTCTTGAAACGTTGACTCATTAGTATTATTGACTCATTTTCTTGATTCAAATTATTATCATTTGCATTTACAAATCTCTTCCTCTTACTTCTCCTCTCACAAATTCTAGAAGTCTCTACAAAACCCTCAAAACCCATTTCTAAAAAACCTCATCAAAATAGAAACTTCAAAGTTTTATAAGTCTTCAAGTGGGTTTCTCTTCATCAATTCATACTCGAGTATTGTTCGTCTTCACCAACATTGAAGTTTCCATGGCATATAGAAGAGTCACAGGCAAAAGAACCATAAAAGCTTCAACCTCTCAAGCCGGTACGTCACAACATCGGTCAAATGTTCCGGTAAATGCTCTATCTTTACTCTCAGCTGAACTGGATGACTCATATGAATTTTTTTTAGCAATAGGTCAATTGTTAAACAATTTGTGTATTACCCAAAAATGGCTGAACACATGCACATTTAAGAGATTGTTGAATTGCTTGACTTTCAAGAGTTTTATCCGTTCCTAGAATGTGACACAAAATATAATAAGGATTTGGTTCGATTGTTCTACACGGGCATACATGGGAAGTTTGATGATTACAATTTTGATTATAAGATAGGCGGTAAGAGACTTCATGTAGATGCCGATAATTGGAAAGATGTCCTTACTATGTGTCCATAGTTCTCTTCTAATATCAAAATAATCGATACCACATTTTCTCATGGCTATGAGTTCAAGACAGCTTTGAATTCTATGGTTAAAAAGCCTTATTCTGATGAAATTGATGCTAGTGTGTTGTTTCCAAAATCTGTTACAACTGGTCGCTTAAAACAAATTGATAGGATTCTTTAATGATTGTATCCCACATCCTCCGTCCCAAGAAGGGAGGGTATTATCGTGTCGACTAAGCAGAGGTACACTTGGTTTTTGTGTTGAAAAATAAAATCAAAGTTCATTTGCAACACTACATTTCTAGCAGGATTATTTCTTTAAGAGATTCAGGTCGAGGTACGAGCCTGTGTTATGCATACTTCATTTAAAGCATTTTGAGTAAGGCTAACATTGGTATCCAAAGGCTTCTGTGTGTTTCTTTGACGGCTGATCAGGAATTCAGTAAAAAGACCCTCACTATGATGGGCTATATTTGGGATCGTCAAGAGAAATGCTACATGTTTAGGGTGAAAGCTTCAAGTTCAAGAGTTGAGGATTCGGATTCAAACTCAGATGAAGGTGAAGATGAAGATGAAGACGAGGAAGAAAAGGAACCTCATGAGATAGAGACTAATCATCATGGATATATGTTAGTTTCGTTGACTTTGTGTTTCTCTCTTTTTGATGTTGTTAAAGGGGGAGAAGATAATGCAAAGAAAAGTAGCACTTTATTACATAAATATTGATCATATTTTTGTTTGGAAGAATGCATAAAATTAGGGGGAGCATGATTCTCAAATTGCTCGATAAGTTGAAGATTTTTGCAACTATTTTTCCATAATCAAAAAGGGGGAGTATGCAAGGGCAAGGTGCCCCAGTTCTTATTAGTTCTTATTTTAATGATGTCAAAACATGTAGTAGCTCGTACTTTGTAATTTAGACGGTATCATCATGTCGTAGCTTGCATTCATGCTTTACAATGCACAAAATATTCTAAAGTCACGTGTCTATACATATAGGAGAATTTCATATATGTTTTGTGTGCATTTGATCATGTTAGGAAATTTAGGTGGACCAAAATATGTGCAAAACTCGTTTTTGGAAGTTTCAGGTGTTTGAGTCGACTCAAAGCCCTACTTAGGTCGACTCAAAAAAGTTGATTTTCAATATTTTGCTCTCGGGTTTGCTCGCATCGACCCTTTGGTCGAATCATATTATGACCATTTCAATTTGTCTTTTTGAAGAAAGCTTACATCGATGCATGACCCTACCCCGATCAACGTATAGCTTAATTTTCTGCATAATTTGCATTCGGGTATGCTCAGGTCGACCCCCTTTTTGCTCAGATCGACCGTTCGCTGACTTACGACTATTTTTCCGATCTGATATGTTTTAAAATGTTGTTATGTTTGTTAGTTTGTTAAGACATCGTATATATTCATTTTGTCTCATCATTTTTACATACAACAAGAAAAGTGAAAGATATACAATGAATTGTTCTCATAATCTTCATCCTCATTCTTGCATTTTCTCAACAATTATACATAAAAATTTTGTTGATCTTTTGCATCATTGAGGTGATAACGTCCAAACGTAGGATTGTGTATCTCGTTTGGGTTGAGATTTTGATGGATTTTTCTTGAGTAAAACTGTTAGGGTTTTGTCCTCCAAGATCTTGAGGATTTAGGGGTTTTTGCACAAGTCTTTGCTTCACAGATTCAGCTGAGCAAAGAGGATTGAAGAACGGTGGGTTCGTTCAATCAAGTAGCGTTAATCGGAGGATTGTGTAAGGAATATTTGGGTTCGAGCGGTGTGTGATCGAAATCAGCTGAATAAAAGGTTTGAAGACCGATGGAGTTGTTCAGACAAGTAGCGGTAATCAGAGGTTTGTTCAACACGTTCGAGGCACTTGATTCATCTTGAATCAAGGGGAGAGAAGACATACTATCAACATCCACAACTATGTTTGAGTGTGTGATGACTATTGATTCTCTTGTATAAACTTTTGCAACAAAGATAATACATATCTCAATTCTAGTTTTAGAATTGGGGGAAGACATACCCTAAGCGAGGACGAAAGGAGAACTTCCTAAACAAAGTGTTATTCTCTCTTTCTCTATCTCTTTATTTTGAATTATTTACGTTTGTGTAAAATCAATTGATCGATAAAACTTTGCTCTAGTGTAGTGCTAAAAATCTGGTTTGAAAACTCATTACAATCACTTGGATTGTAATTGCAAAAATTCTGCATTTACATTACATAGGAAACAATAAGATATACATTAAGGACTTCAAAAAATACCCTCTTTGTAAATTACATTAGACTAAATTAGTAATTTTGACTCCATTCATTTTTCTTTTATTGCTATAACTTGTCAATTGTCATGACTATCTTGATATAGGTATTAACAGGTTTTTAGGAGACATGGAGATATAGTCAAAATCGAGGCTTCGAAGGTTTGATCAATCAATGATTTGGATTGATTCAACCATAAACAAGATCAAGAATACAACATTGGGTCAAGTATGAATCCAATTTGAGGTGGTCACCCAAGAATTGAGAACAGTGTAATTCAAGACACCCGATTAGGGTTTTCGATCAGAAAAAGTCAACTGTAGTTTGAATTTTAGTTTAAAGAGTGTTTCAATGGTGGGATCAAGGTCCATTAAGCTCCTATGGCTTAGTAAAGTCTATCCAAAGAGTTTCAAGTCCTCAGAATGTCCGGAGCATGAACAGTCGACTCGGTTGACGGTTGACGGAAAAGTCAACTCTTCAACAATAAGAAATTTGACTTCAAGATGTGAATAAAAAATGTTCCTTATGTCATATTACACCTCCCCATAAAATTTCATGACAATTGGATCAAGGGTTAAAAAGTAATTGCAAAAATCGGGAATTAGGGTTTCGAAAGGGGCTAGACCATAACTCCTCAACCACACATCCAAGTGAAGTGGTTCAAATCTCATTGGAAAGCTCTTGACAAATCCTACAAAAGTCTCAAAGTTGTCCATGATCAAAAAATGCATAGATTTGGAGTTATGACAAGATTCATTTTAAGAAGGAAAATAACTTAGGAAAAATTCTAAGTTATTTAGCCTTTTCAAGTGATTTTTTCAGCAACTTGGAAGGGTTTTTCAACCTAGTTCCATCTAGAATTTAGAAATTTCCAAAACATGAAAGTTATAGATCTACTTAAGGGTTTTCTAAATTGTGGTAGAACTCCTCAATAACATGTGTGAGCAGAAAGTTATGAACTATGGAAATTAGGGCTGCCAACACTTGAAACCACAATCCAACACTTCTCAAAAATCAAATTTCACAACTTGAGACATCCTCAAATCTTGGATCATGATTCAATATGATATTTAGATGTGTGGAGGAAGGAAAATGCAGAAAAATAAGATGTTTGGAGAGGGAGGCAAGTTGCAAGCATTGTATATTAAAATATTCAAATGTGTAAGAAGGAGAGAGAAACGTTTCACTCCAAAACTGTTGCAGCTGATCACCCTACACTCTAAGCTCACCTCAGTCACTTCATGTCCATCTCCACTTGATTTTTCTGATCTTCTTTGAACCATGGAACTGATAGGAAGAGATTTTGCAAGATTCATTTGAAAAACTTCACAAATCTCCCTCCAAAAGTGGCAAGTACCAAGCTGCCCTCACTCTTGTTTTCACTATAAATAGAGGCCTCTTCATTGATGTTAGATACACCAGAGCAATCTCCAAAACCCATAGAAACAATAACTCTCAAGTTTCTTTCATTTCTTCAAGAAATCTCAATTTTCAAAACTTCCATTTTTCACTAAAAAGTTGTCTTGAGCAAAACTCTGCTCAAGGTCAGTTCTACCATTTCTAAGTCACTCAAAACCATCTACACAATCCATAAACATTGTGTAGAAGGTGTCCATACATTCAAACCACTCAAAAATCTCATTTTCACAAAAGTCAACCTTCACACCTTAGTAGTTTGACTTTCTTGCACTTTGAAAGCCAAATCCTTACTTGAGGCATTTCCTACCATTCTAACACTCCCAACACCTCATATACATCATATATCAACTGTCCAAGCTCTAAAAAACCAGCTGGAAATCACACAACTCCAACTGTCTTGAAAAGTGGTTTATTGCTTCAAGAGGAAGCAAGCTTCAATTCTTTGCTAAGGAAGAAAGTCTTTGGGTTTCTCAGCTTTTTAGCTTGCTCAAGACTTGTCTACAAGAGGTATGTGACATTCAAACTCTTTATTGATCATACATTATCGTGTTTTACCATTTTGAGGTGTTTTGGTGGAAATGTAGTCTTGCTGCCCCAATTTAGTTCTTTGTCAAGAACTCTTGTTTCATGGTCATGTTACTTTCTTTTATCAATGTATTTTCATTTGTAGATGATATGTTGATGATGTGTTACCAAGTTTTTACTTTGATGTCATGTATAACTTGCTTGTGAAGATTTTGGTCTATGTGGTAGTTTTAGGAATCCAACATGGAAATGTGGTGTGTTTAGCCCTAGAACTGTCAAACCTTATTCATTAGTGAGATTTTGATAACTTGTAAGTTGTTCATAGGATCCCCTTGCCCTAGATCATGTTTGAATCTATTGTGGCACTTGTTTCACACTTATGCTATTGTTGTGTCATTCTACCATATCATTACTATTGGACTGTTTGTTCTTGTCATGATTGTATCTTATTTGTTCTAAATCATTGTTTAATGCTTACATGATCTTGCTCATGATGTTTGATTGGTTTAAATTTGAGAAACATGAACTTAGCCATCAGGGCCTGTCATGAGATATTGTTGGTTTTGTTGTCAATTTGGCTAGGTATACCAATTCTGGTTTGAAGCAGTTGGTGTTTGTTTTTAAGTAGTAGACTCATTTATCATTATGTTTTGAGATTGTATGAGGTGTTTGTAGGTTCAAAATCTCCTTAAATGTTCAAACTCCTTTGTCATGCTTCATTTGCATTTTTCAAGATATCATGATGCCAAACACATATCACATTTTGTTTCAATCAATTTCTACTTTATTTAGGTGCATGGAATCATTGTTTTGCTCATTTGGAACTTGTATGTGCTATCAAAGCTTCCCAACTGTCATGAATGTACCTGCTGCATATTTAAGTTGTTGTTTTTGTATGTCATGAGCTTCCAAATGATACATTCTGTTTGGTGATGATTTGATCCATTTCCTGAGCTTAGTCTCATCTTCTAGCATATATATGACATGTGTATAACAGTTGTTTCATCAAAGAACTCATTGCCTTAAAAATGCTTTGTTGTGCTAAATACTTGCCAAAACAGTTTTTCACATTTCTTACAACAATATGCCTATTTTCATTCCAACTGTCCAATGCTTATTTTGTGAGTTAAAATTCATCCACCCTCATGATAATGATGTGTGCACATTGATTGCTTGCTCTGTTCTTGCCTGCTTTCTCATTTCACTCACAATTGCAATTTCATACTAGAATATGCCATGAACATACTGTTCGCTGTGTTTTCTGGCGAACAACCTCTGGTTAACCAATTTCTTCAGAAAGTTGGGTTACTTGCAGGACCAACCATACAAGTCCTGGGATACATGTGCATTTGGTTCTGTCGAAATACTCTTAGACTTTTGGTGACTAATTTGCGGTTTGTTTTATCAATATTGTCAAAGTATTAAGGACTTTGATTTTGCAAGTAACAAAAGTTTGAACTTAAAGATGAAATAAGGTTAAAAGTTTAAACAAGAACAAAGAAATGTCGAAAGGCTAAAAACTTGCAAAAAAGTAAATGAAATTTAAAATGACATGGACTTGAAGAATAAACAAGTAATTTAAAATGACTTTGAAATATAACTGGTGTTTAAACGTACATTGTTCCAAATACTAGACTCATTTTCTCTCACACTGGGTACTTAGAGCTTTTACAGGAATTTTGTACAAATTTTCACACACACATTCTAACCACAAACTATCCTATTTATACACAAACAAAATAACTGCTTAGAACGGAAAAACTATAACTAAACGACAAGTGTCAGCCTGCATGTAAATTTCTTCTCTGAAACCTCCATGTGTCCAACTGCCAAAGGTTACAACCTTTGAATTTGAATCTCTTCCTTGGTGACGAAACCTTGTAACTCTTCAAAACTGTCGAAACCCTTTTAAAGGAGAAAAACTCTTCAGCACTTGCCAAACCTTATCTTTTTTTAACAAACTTCTTCTGTCGAAGCCCTCAGTCACACACTCTCCAAACTATTCTGCCAGAACATTATATCTATTTCTGTCGAAACAATGAAACTTTAAAACCTTGTCAGTAATTCTTGGATTCTCCTCCTAATGCTATCCTTCGACAAAGATGACCTTAAAGCCTGAATTTTAATCTTGTCGAAATTATGGGTTTACAAATTGCCCCCCAGCAAAGATATTTTCGACTATCAAAGGAGAAATGTCTTTTGCTGTCGAAGTGACCTTTGTAATTTAGTTTGTTCTTATTTTTATTTCGTGCAGTGTTGGTTTATACTTTTTTAAGTACTTCCCATTTATTTTCATCACTCTTCTATCTTTTTCTATTTCTTCGACTTCGTATGCACCATTGGAAAAAACTCTTAAAATTTTGAAAGGTCCTTCCCACTTAGGGGACCATTTTCCCATCACTCTGTCTTTCTTCTCCATGGGCAAGATCACTTTCCAGACTAAATCATTTACTAAAAAGGCTTTGAATTTTACTTTTTTGTTATAAAACTTTTCAACTCTCTCTTTCTGCCTTCTTATTAATTCTAAAGCACGCAACCTTTCTTCGTCTAAATCAACCAATTCATCCATCATCATACTCCAATAGATTTCAGATGGAATCTCATGATGTCTTTGAATTCGTATTGACTGTAAACAGATTTCGACAGGCAATACTGCATCATGTCCATAGGTTAATTTAAATGGGGTGGAGTTAGTTGCTTCCTTAGGAGAGGTTCGACAAGCCCAAAGGATTTGATCCAGGGTCTTATGCCAATTTCTGGGTTTTTTACCCACATGTTTCTTTATCAGGTTTATCACCACTTTGTTGGCTGCTTCGACCTGGCCATTTGCTTGGGCATAATAAGGTGTCGAAGTCAACAACTTAAAACCTGTCTCTCTTGCAAATGCTTGCATATTTCTGCCAGTAAACACAGATCCTTGATCAGTGGTTATAGTCTCTGGTATTCCAAATCTATACACTATGTGTTTCTGGATGAAATCTATGACTGCTTCCTGATCTACATTTGTCAAAGGTATGGCTTCAATCCATTTAGTGACATAGTCTACTCCTACTAAAATGTACTTCTGCCCTTTTGAAGAAGCTGGTCGAATCTCACCAATCAAATCTAAAGCCCAACCTCTGAATGGCCAAGGCTTTATAATAGAATGTAACTCACTTGCTGGCACATGAGGTATGCCTGCATGGATTTGACATTCCTGACAACCCTTTGCGAATTCGACACAATCTTTCAACATGGTTGGCCAATACATTCCTTGTCGAAATAATAGCCATTTCATTTTATGTCCTGCTTGGTGGGCACCACATGCACCACTGTGTACATTCGACAAAGCTATGTACGCTTCAGTCTCTCCAAGGCATTTTAGTAGAACTCCTTCTGCAGTCTTTTTAAACAGTTCATTTCCAAAGAGCACATAACTTAAGGCTCTGTACTTTATCTTCCTTTCGACTGTTTGATTTGGATTTTGCAAATAATCTTTAATGGGTTTTCTCCAATCTCCATCCTCTAGATTACCCACATTGAAAATCTCAAAGTTTTCTTGATCACCATATCCCAATCTTATTGTGTCCAAATCAGATGGGGACAGCTTAGTAGATAAAACTTTTCCTCTCACTTCGACAAACTTCAACAGATTTTCTTTCGACACTTTATACCCTGAAGCCAGCTGGGCCAAGTCATTTGCTTCCTGATTTTCTAATCTGGGGATGTGTCTAAAAACTACACTGTCGAATCTCTTGAGGAGTCTGTTGGCTATCACAAAGTACATGATCAAATTTTCTTTGACACATTTGTACTCTTTCGTCAGTTGTTTTATCACCAATTCAGAGTCACCCATTATTTCGACCTCTGTTGCCCCCAGTTCCAACAAGATTTCAAGTCCAACAATTAAGGCTTCATATTCTGCCTCATTGTTTGAACAGAATTCTTCTATTCTGTACTTGAACTTTGTTGGAACTTTATTGGGAGAAATAATTAACACCCCAACACCTGTTCCATTTTTATGACTGGAACCATCAAAATATAACCTCCAAGGCTCTTTTTCGACATAATTTGTCTCCTCTCCAAGTATGGAGTGGTCAGCTATAAAGTCAGCAACTACTTGCCCTTTAACAGCTTTTAGAGGCATATATTTTAAAGAATATTCAGTTAAGGCTAAAGCCCATTTTCCAATTCGACTATGTAAAATAGACTTAGACAACATATGCTTTATTACGTCGAAATGAGAAGATATATGTACATCGACGGGTTTTATATAATGCTTTAATTTCATACAAGAGAAATATACACATAAACATAATTTCTCTATCATGCTATACCTAGTTTCAGCATCATTCAAGACCCTGCTGAGATAGTAAATGGCTCTTTCGACGCCATGTTCATCTTCTTGACAAAGCATACTTCCTAATGTTCTGTCAGATGCTGATATGTAGAGCCTCATGCTTCTTTTTCGGCAAGGAGATATTAGGACTGGGGGATTTGCCAAATACTCCTTGATCTTGTCGAAAGCAGCTTGTTGCTCTTGCCCCCAAGTGAAACCCTCTTTCTTCAGTCGAAGCAAGGGTGAGAAGGCCTGAGTCTTTCCACTAAGGTTGGAGATAAATCTTCTGAGGAAGTTGATTTTCCCTAGTAGAGACTGCAATTCCTTCTTTGTCGATGGCGCTTTTGCTTCCATTATTGCTTTAGCTTTGTTTTCATTGATTTCAATCCCCTTTTTGTGGACCACAAAGCCTAAGAAATCCCCAGCCTGCACACCAAAAGCACATTTAAGAGGATTCATTTTCAAACCAAACTTCCTCATCCTTTCAAAGGACTGTCGAAGATGGTTAATATGGTCGAAGCCTGAAGCAGATTTAATCACAATGTCATCTATATAAATTTGCATAAACGTTTCAATGAAATCGTGAAAAATAGAATTCATAGCCCTTTGGTAAGTAGCTCCAGCATTTTTCAAACCAAAGGGCATTACTACCCATTCATATGTTCCTATTGCTCCTGGACAACGAAAAGCCGTTTTTGGAACGTCTTCTTCAGCAATAAAAATCTGGTTATAACCAGAATAGCCATCAAGCATACTTAAATACTCATGGCCTGCTGCAGAATCTACTAGCATTTCTGCTACTGGCATAGGATACTCATCCTTAGGGGTGGCTGAGTTTAGATCTCTAAAATCAATACACACCCTTAGTGTGCCATTTTTCTTAATCACAGGAACAATATTAGCAATCCATTCGACATACCTTGTTGTACGGATGAATTTGCATTTTAGAAGTCTTTCGACCTCTTCTTTGATCTTCGACAGAATTTCAGGTGCAAAGCGTCTGGGGGTCTGTTTTATTGGCTTCTTCCCTTCCAGAATTGGCAACTTCAATTCCACCAAACTTCTGTCTAAACCAGGCATTTCGTCATAATCCCATGCGAAGCAGTCTTTAAACTCATTCAGCAGCTGGATTATTTCGATTCTGAGTTGAGGATTCAACTTGGCACTGATGTAAGTGGGCCTTTTCTCTGCCCCCAGTCCTAGATTAATCTCCTCTAAGGGATCCTGTGCCACCATTTTCATATTGGTGGAGGTTGGATCCTTTTCGAACCCCAAAGGTTCGTCATCATAAATGGCATCAAGTCTTTGGTTCTGCCATTCACCATTTGAGTCTTCTTCAAAACTCTGATTTGCATGTTGCTCCTCAATATTTTCTTGAGGGTGTTGTCCTTCGACAACCTGAGTGCTGGCTTCGACAGCCATATTTCTTACTTCAGCCTCAAGGGCCGCTTTGTGTTGTTTTTCGGCTATATAAGCCGAAATCCTTTCCATTGCTGAAACTTCAGTCATTTTCACTGAATTCACTTCCCCATCCAGTTGGGTTGACATGGGCAGTTCCCCAAGTGTAATTTGTTTCCCCAATTATTTCTTTATCCCACTGGAAACCATGTGTAGGATGGAGGTACATGGAACAGTAAGCGTTGTCGGAAGCTGTCAGGTCGAAAGCCGCAGGATTGCATGGTGCTATATGGGCTAGGTTCTTGTCGAAGTTACGACTAGTGATATTGTTCACATCAGCTGTGAAGTAACTCTGATCTGCTTCAATGTTTTCGACAATCCCATCTGGCCTCCAGATTGCTATTCTTTGATGCATGGAGGATGGCACAGCCCCAATCCCATGGATCCATTCTCTTCCCAACAGCAAGTTGTAATTTGCTTTTGATGCTATCACCACAAACATTGTAGGCCTGGTGATGGATCCTACAGTCAAGTTCAATTGTATTACTCCCAGTGTTGTTCCCACTTTACCTTCATAGTTGGACAACACCATATTGTGAGGCTTAGTGTCGGAGTCATCTTTTCCAATTCTCCTTATCATGTAATGAGGAATTAAATTTACAGCTGCTCCGCCATCTATCAGAATTTTGTTGACACCTACACCCTCTACCTTTCCTTTTATGAAGAGAGGCTTTAAGTGAGCCTTCATTGCATCATCTGGCTTTTCGAAGAAGGCATTTTGCTCTTCGATACAGCCATTGTTCATTATGTAGTAGCATACAGGCTTCAAGCTTATGCTATCATCCATCATGTCATCCTCTTCGTCTTCGACTTCCATTATCCTGTCGAAGTCTCTGGGCAGTACAGAAACCACATTGCAAGTTACGTCGAAAGAAGCATCTGATTCTGAACCAAATTCATCTGTGACTTCTTCGTCCACTGGCATTCTATTGTTTGTTTTCTGCACCTCTGTGGTGTCACCAGATCTATTCTTCTGAATGATTTCTTTTTCTGCCAGGGGCATTCCCTTGTTCGTAATCTGCACACATTTGCTTGATTCAGCTTCCTTCTGCCCAACCTTTTGGTATTCTACAGTTTTCTTTTCAATTTTCTTCTGCCTTTGGAATCTTCTCCATTGGGATCTGGACATAGGATTCTTCCCTTTGTAGTTTTCAGAGACGTATTTTGGCTTTGCCTCCTTTTTAACTTCCATGGAAGGACCCCTGTTCACTTCAAAACTCTTCCATCTCTTCTGACCTTGGACATCCCTTATAGGCCGAACCCATTTGTCATCATTTGGCCTGTTGGATGGTTTGTAAGTGTTGAAACGTCTTTCTCCGACCCCTTGACTGTGATGCTCCCCTCTTCTTGGGTCGAATCTTTCGTTTCTGGTTGGTGGGACTGTTCCCCAATTTCTTTTCCTCTGGGTCTTTACTGCTGCTTCTAAGTCATCAGCTGCTTTCTTGTCGAACACAGCACTGCATCTTGGGCAAAGCATGACTTCTGCATTCTTCCTTTGACACCTCTGGATGAATTCAACCAGACTCTCGTTCTCTTCTGGGTAAACCAGCTTCTGATGCTCCTCTTGACGCTTCTTTCCCTTGTCGATGTCTGGTCCTCCCTTTTGAGTGATTTCCACCATATGAATCCCAGCACTCTGTTCAGTTGTAATTTTCAATTTGTTCATTTTTTCGACTAGCATGATTTCCTCTGGGATGTCCTCCTTTGACTGACTAACATTGCCTTTTGGGTGTAAGCCCTTATAGATGTATTTGCAGCAATGTGCAACCCTTTCGACAGGATGTTCTTCATTTTTGGTGGTATCACTGTTCATTTGTTTGACAGTGAGGGAATTGTCATCAGTCCCTGGTGTTTTAATCTCCTCTTGGTCAGCATCTCTTTCACAGTTTTTCTTGTTGAAGCTTCTTCCCACTTTGACTGCATTTCTTCCGTTGAAACCTTCAGTGGTCTTAGTGGCATTCTCACTGTCGAAGTCTTCAGAAATTTTGACTTCTTTTGCCTCAGCCTGGCCAGCAGAATTATCACCTTCTTCCACCACATTGACATGGGTGTCGAAACCTTCAGCAGCTTCTATCATGGTGAAGTTGGTGTCGAAGCTTTCAGTAACTCCTACCATTTCAGAATTTTCTTCTGCCATGATCTCCATTTCGACCACGTTTACCATTTCTGGCTCAGCATAATTTGCCTCCACAATCTGCATGGGATTGGAGTCAATCTTCATCTGCTGCTTGCCTTTGTCTCCAAACTTCAACCTTCCATTTTGGATTGCATTTTGGACAAGATCCCTGAAAAGGTAACATTGAGAAGTTTTATGACCCAAGAAATTATGGTATTTGCAAAAACCTCTCTTTTTCTGTTGGTCTATAGGAGGCTCTTTAGTGCCTGCTGGTTTTATTAACTGACCATCTTTGACTAGTAAATCAAATATCTCATCACACTTGGTGATGTCGAATGTATAGGTTCTTTTAGGGAACCTGTCATTCTTTTCCATTTCGACTGGACTTTTTCCATTCGACGGGGCTAAAACTTTACAAGAATATGGAGGGCCTTGCTTTAATTCTGCAAGATCAATTTCTTGCTGGTCGAAAATGACTGGTTCGTTTTCGTCGTAATCATCTTGAACTATTCCTACATAGGCCACTCTTTCCTTCTTGTTTTTATTTGATCTAAATTTCTCATTTTTTAGTCTTTCTATCTGCCTTACTCTGTCTGCCAGCTGTGCCATGTCTCTCAGATATTGGGTATCCAATTTTTTCCTTATGGAATAATCAAGACCCCCTGCAGCCATTTCGACTAGTTCTTGTTCCGGCACTTGCGTAAAGCATCTGGCTTTTAATAATCTAAACCTATTCAAATAGTCATCTATGGGTTCAGAAAATTTTCTTTTGACACTTGCCAACTCTTTCAAACTTATCTTGGTTTGTCCCATATAAAATTGTTCATGGAACAATCTCTCTAATTGGGTCCAAGTAAAAATTGAAGTTGGAGGAAGTGACGTAAACCAAGTGAAAGCGTTTTTTGTCAAAGAACTTGGGAAATATTTCATCCTTAAGTTCTCGTTATTAGCAATCTCTCCCGCTTCTATCAAATAACGTGCCACGTGTTCTATGGTGGATTCACTAGTATCCCCTGAAAATTTTGTGAATTTGGGGACTTTCCACCTTGGTGGTAACTCTTGTTGTAAGATAAATTCAGACAAGGGGGAAGTATAACTAGGCCTTTGTAATCCTACGTTTACTCCGTTTTGTGCCATTATTCTCTCCACCATGGTGGCAATATCATTTTCGACAGGCATGTTATTGTAACGCATTCTCTGCTGTAACACTTCGTCAGCATTTTGGTTTCTCTGGACTATTATCCTTCTTGGTTCCTGTCGAATAGGCTCTTCTACATTAGGCTGTTCGACCATCACCTCTTGCCCCCTGGGATTTTCCTGAGGGTTCCCTAAGGGCCTTTGGTTTATAGTGAGTTCCTCTTCGACAGCCCTATTGGCAGGATTCTGGTTTAATTGCATTCTTTGTTGTGCTTGTGGGACTCCAAAAAAATCAGCAATGCGTGCCATCTGTTCTGCCAATATTTGGTTTGTTTGGGTAGTGTTTTGTATTAAGGGATTGAACACGTCTCCCATTTGTTGTGTCAAAGCCTGCACCATATCATGATTGCTTTCATCCATCTGTTGACGGATTACTTGTGCAGAATGGTTTGTCATAGCGGGCATATGGAAACCTGGTGGAATTTGATTCATTCTATTTCCATTTCCACCATATCCTGATCCTTGCAATGGTGATGACACTTGAACCATGGCATCAGAGAATAATGGTGACGAATTATGTAGGCTTGCCATCATTGAAGTTGGCATTCCGTACGGTTGTTCTCTCCCAGTCAAAGGCTGAGAATAATTCAGATATGGCCAGAATGCATTTCCTCCAGGGGGAGGGGTTCCCAAGGGTCTGGCGTGTCCCATGGTGGAAGAACTAGGCGCATTCTGGGATCCTGAACCCGTTGGTATGGAATCCCCCAAAGGAGGCCTATTCTGTTCTAAAACAGGGCCAGACACTGGTATTGTTCCTGACGAAGGGATAGGATTGGAAACTGGAATGGTTTCGTCAGAAATATTTGAAGCATTTGGCAAGTTAGCCATGTTTCTTCTTCTTGTTCTCTTTGGTCTCTCTACGTCGGTTACGGCTAATTTACCGCTTCTAAGAATCATACAACGTAGCAAGGAACAATTTGTCTAAAAATTTCTATTAGATTTTATCAAATGCACTGGTCCCACCGGGCGTGCCAATTTGTTCGCTGTGTTTTCTGGCGAACAACCTCTGGTTAACCAATTTCTTCAGAAAGTTGGGTTACTTGCAGGACCAACCATACAAGTCCTGGGATACATGTGCATTTGGTTCTGTCGAAATACTCTTAGACTTTTGGTGACTAATTTGCGGTTTGTTTTATCAATATTGTCAAAGTATTAAGGACTTTGATTTTGCAAGTAACAAAAGTTTGAACTTAAAGATGAAATAAGGTTAAAAGTTTAAACAAGAACAAAGAAATGTCGAAAGGCTAAAAACTTGCAAAAAAGTAAATGAAATTTAAAATGACATGGACTTGAAGAATAAACAAGTAATTTAAAATGACTTTGAAATATAACTGGTGTTTAAACGTACATTGTTCCAAATACTAGACTCATTTTCTCTCACACTGGGTACTTAGAGCTTTTACAGGAATTTTGTACAAATTTTCACACACACATTCTAACCACAAACTATCCTATTTATACACAAACAAAATAACTGCTTAGAACGGAAAAACTATAACTAAACGACAAGTGTCAGCCTGCATGTAAATTTCTTCTCTGAAACCTCCATGTGTCCAACTGCCAAAGGTTACAACCTTTGAATTTGAATCTCTTCCTTGGTGACGAAACCTTGTAACTCTTCAAAACTGTCGAAACCCTTTTAAAGGAGAAAAACTCTTCAGCACTTGCCAAACCTTATCTTTTTTTAACAAACTTCTTCTGTCGAAGCCCTCAGTCACACACTCTCCAAACTATTCTGCCAGAACATTATATCTATTTCTGTCGAAACAATGAAACTTTAAAACCTTGTCAGTAATTCTTGGATTCTCCTCCTGATGCTATCCTTCGACAAAGATGACCTTAAAGCCTGAATTTTAATCTTGTCGAAATTATGGGTTTACAAATTGCCCCCCAGCAAAGATATTTTCGACTATCAAAGGAGAAATGTCTTTTGCTGTCGAAGTGACCTTTGTAATTTAGTTTGTTCTTATTTTTATTTCGTGCAGTGTTGGTTTATACTTTTTTAAGTACTTCCCATTTATTTTCATCACTCTTCTATCTTTTTCTATTTCTTCGACTTCGTATGCACCATTGGAAAAAACTCTTAAAATTTTGAAAGGTCCTTCCCACTTAGGGGACCATTTTCCCATCACTCTGTCTTTCTTCTCCATGGGCAAGATCACTTTCCAGACTAAATCATTTACTAAAAAGGCTTTGAATTTTACTTTTTTGTTATAAAACTTTTCAACTCTCTCTTTCTGCCTTCTTATTAATTCTAAAGCACGCAACCTTTCTTCGTCTAAATCAACCAATTCATCCATCATCATACTCCAATAGATTTCAGATGGAATCTCATGATGTCTTTGAATTCGTATTGACTGTAAACAGATTTCGACAGGCAATACTGCATCATGTCCATAGGTTAATTTAAATGGGGTGGAGTTAGTTGCTTCCTTAGGAGAGGTTCGACAAGCCCAAAGGATTTGATCCAGGGTCTTATGCCAATTTCTGGGTTTTTTACCCACATGTTTCTTTATCAGGTTTATCACCACTTTGTTGGCTGCTTCGACCTGGCCATTTGCTTGGGCATAATAAGGTGTCGAAGTCAACAACTTAAAACCTGTCTCTCTTGCAAATGCTTGCATATTTCTGCCAGTAAACACAGATCCTTGATCAGTGGTTATAGTCTCTGGTATTCCAAATCTATACACTATGTGTTTCTGGATGAAATCTATGACTGCTTCCTGATCTACATTTGTCAAAGGTATGGCTTCAATCCATTTAGTGACATAGTCTACTCCTACTAAAATGTACTTCTGCCCTTTTGAAGAAGCTGGTCGAATCTCACCAATCAAATCTAAAGCCCAACCTCTGAATGGCCAAGGCTTTATAATAGAATGTAACTCACTTGCTGGCACATGAGGTATGCCTGCATGGATTTGACATTCCTGACAACCCTTTGCGAATTCGACACAATCTTTCAACATGGTTGGCCAATACATTCCTTGTCGAAATAATAGCCATTTCATTTTATGTCCTGCTTGGTGGGCACCACATGCACCACTGTGTACATTCGACAAAGCTATGTACGCTTCAGTCTCTCCAAGGCATTTTAGTAGAACTCCTTCTGCAGTCTTTTTAAACAGTTCATTTCCAAAGAGCACATAACTTAAGGCTCTGTACTTTATCTTCCTTTCGACTGTTTGATTTGGATTTTGCAAATAATCTTTAATGGGTTTTCTCCAATCTCCATCCTCTAGATTACCCACATTGAAAATCTCAAAGTTTTCTTGATCACCATATCCCAATCTTATTGTGTCCAAATCAGATGGGGACAGCTTAGTAGATAAAACTTTTCCTCTCACTTCGACAAACTTCAACAGATTTTCTTTCGACACTTTATACCCTGAAGCCAGCTGGGCCAAGTCATTTGCTTCCTGATTTTCTAATCTGGGGATGTGTCTAAAAACTACACTGTCGAATCTCTTGAGGAGTCTGTTGGCTATCACAAAGTACATGATCAAATTTTCTTTGACACATTTGTACTCTTTCGTCAGTTGTTTTATCACCAATTCAGAGTCACCCATTATTTCGACCTCTGTTGCCCCCAGTTCCAACAAGATTTCAAGTCCAACAATTAAGGCTTCATATTCTGCCTCATTGTTTGAACAGAATTCTTCTATTCTGTACTTGAACTTTGTTGGAACTTTATTGGGAGAAATAATTAACACCCCAACACCTGTTCCATTTTTATGACTGGAACCATCAAAATATAACCTCCAAGGCTCTTTTTCGACATAATTTGTCTCCTCTCCAAGTATGGAGTGGTCAGCTATAAAGTCAGCAACTACTTGCCCTTTAACAGCTTTTAGAGGCATATATTTTAAAGAATATTCAGTTAAGGCTAAAGCCCATTTTCCAATTCGACTATGTAAAATAGACTTAGACAACATATGCTTTATTACGTCGAAATGAGAAGATATATGTACATCGACGGGTTTTATATAATGCTTTAATTTCATACAAGAGAAATATACACATAAACATAATTTCTCTATCATGCTATACCTAGTTTCAGCATCATTCAAGACCCTGCTGAGATAGTAAATGGCTCTTTCGACGCCATGTTCATCTTCTTGACAAAGCATACTTCCTAATGTTCTGTCAGATGCTGATATGTAGAGCCTCATGCTTCTTTTTCGGCAAGGAGATATTAGGACTGGGGGATTTGCCAAATACTCCTTGATCTTGTCGAAAGCAGCTTGTTGCTCTTGCCCCCAAGTGAAACCCTCTTTCTTCAGTCGAAGCAAGGGTGAGAAGGCCTGAGTCTTTCCACTAAGGTTGGAGATAAATCTTCTGAGGAAGTTGATTTTCCCTAGTAGAGACTGCAATTCCTTCTTTGTCGATGGCGCTTTTGCTTCCATTATTGCTTTAGCTTTGTTTTCATTGATTTCAATCCCCTTTTTGTGGACCACAAAGCCTAAGAAATCCCCAGCCTGCACACCAAAAGCACATTTAAGAGGATTCATTTTCAAACCAAACTTCCTCATCCTTTCAAAGGACTGTCGAAGATGGTTAATATGGTCGAAGCCTGAAGCAGATTTAATCACAATGTCATCTATATAAATTTGCATAAACGTTTCAATGAAATCGTGAAAAATAGAATTCATAGCCCTTTGGTAAGTAGCTCCAGCATTTTTCAAACCAAAGGGCATTACTACCCATTCATATGTTCCTATTGCTCCTGGACAACGAAAAGCCGTTTTTGGAACGTCTTCTTCAGCAATAAAAATCTGGTTATAACCAGAATAGCCATCAAGCATACTTAAATACTCATGGCCTGCTGCAGAATCTACTAGCATTTCTGCTACTGGCATAGGATACTCATCCTTAGGGGTGGCTGAGTTTAGATCTCTAAAATCAATACACACCCTTAGTGTGCCATTTTTCTTAATCACAGGAACAATATTAGCAATCCATTCGACATACCTTGTTGTACGGATGAATTTGCATTTTAGAAGTCTTTCGACCTCTTCTTTGATCTTCGACAGAATTTCAGGTGCAAAGCGTCTGGGGGTCTGTTTTATTGGCTTCTTCCCTTCCAGAATTGGCAACTTCAATTCCACCAAACTTCTGTCTAAACCAGGCATTTCGTCATAATCCCATGCGAAGCAGTCTTTAAACTCATTCAGCAGCTGGATTATTTCGATTCTGAGTTGAGGATTCAACTTGGCACTGATGTAAGTGGGCCTTTTCTCTGCCCCCAGTCCTAGATTAATCTCCTCTAAGGGATCCTGTGCCACCATTTTCATATTGGTGGAGGTTGGATCCTTTTCGAACCCCAAAGGTTCGTCATCATAAATGGCATCAAGTCTTTGGTTCTGCCATTCACCATTTGAGTCTTCTTCAAAACTCTGATTTGCATGTTGCTCCTCAATATTTTCTTGAGGGTGTTGTCCTTCGACAACCTGAGTGCTGGCTTCGACAGCCATATTTCTTACTTCAGCCTCAAGGGCCGCTTTGTGTTGTTTTTCGGCTATATAAGCCGAAATCCTTTCCATTGCTGAAACTTCAGTCATTTTCACTGAATTCACTTCCCCATCCAGTTGGGTTGACATGGGCAGTTCCCCAAGTGTAATTTGTTTCCCCAATTATTTCTTTATCCCACTGGAAACCATGTGTAGGATGGAGGTACATGGAACAGTAAGCGTTGTCGGAAGCTGTCAGGTCGAAAGCCGCAGGATTGCATGGTGCTATATGGGCTAGGTTCTTGTCGAAGTTACGACTAGTGATATTGTTCACATCAGCTGTGAAGTAACTCTGATCTGCTTCAATGTTTTCGACAATCCCATCTGGCCTCCAGATTGCTATTCTTTGATGCATGGAGGATGGCACAGCCCCAATCCCATGGATCCATTCTCTTCCCAACAGCAAGTTGTAATTTGCTTTTGATGCTATCACCACAAACATTGTAGGCCTGGTGATGGATCCTACAGTCAAGTTCAATTGTATTACTCCCAGTGTTGTTCCCACTTTACCTTCATAGTTGGACAACACCATATTGTGAGGCTTAGTGTCGGAGTCATCTTTTCCAATTCTCCTTATCATGTAATGAGGAATTAAATTTACAGCTGCTCCGCCATCTATCAGAATTTTGTTGACACCTACACCCTCTACCTTTCCTTTTATGAAGAGAGGCTTTAAGTGAGCCTTCATTGCATCATCTGGCTTTTCGAAGAAGGCATTTTGCTCTTCGATACAGCCATTGTTCATTATGTAGTAGCATACAGGCTTCAAGCTTATGCTATCATCCATCATGTCATCCTCTTCGTCTTCGACTTCCATTATCCTGTCGAAGTCTCTGGGCAGTACAGAAACCACATTGCAAGTTACGTCGAAAGAAGCATCTGATTCTGAACCAAATTCATCTGTGACTTCTTCGTCCACTGGCATTCTATTGTTTGTTTTCTGCACCTCTGTGGTGTCACCAGATCTATTCTTCTGAATGATTTCTTTTTCTGCCAGGGGCATTCCCTTGTTCGTAATCTGCACACATTTGCTTGATTCAGCTTCCTTCTGCCCAACCTTTTGGTATTCTACAGTTTTCTTTTCAATTTTCTTCTGCCTTTGGAATCTTCTCCATTGGGATCTGGACATAGGATTCTTCCCTTTGTAGTTTTCAGAGACGTATTTTGGCTTTGCCTCCTTTTTAACTTCCATGGAAGGACCCCTGTTCACTTCAAAACTCTTCCATCTCTTCTGACCTTGGACATCCCTTATAGGCCGAACCCATTTGTCATCATTTGGCCTGTTGGATGGTTTGTAAGTGTTGAAACGTCTTTCTCCGACCCCTTGACTGTGATGCTCCCCTCTTCTTGGGTCGAATCTTTCGTTTCTGGTTGGTGGGACTGTTCCCCAATTTCTTTTCCTCTGGGTCTTTACTGCTGCTTCTAAGTCATCAGCTGCTTTCTTGTCGAACACAGCACTGCATCTTGGGCAAAGCATGACTTCTGCATTCTTCCTTTGACACCTCTGGATGAATTCAACCAGACTCTCGTTCTCTTCTGGGTAAACCAGCTTCTGATGCTCCTCTTGACGCTTCTTTCCCTTGTCGATGTCTGGTCCTCCCTTTTGAGTGATTTCCACCATATGAATCCCAGCACTCTGTTCAGTTGTAATTTTCAATTTGTTCATTTTTTCGACTAGCATGATTTCCTCTGGGATGTCCTCCTTTGACTGACTAACATTGCCTTTTGGGTGTAAGCCCTTATAGATGTATTTGCAGCAATGTGCAACCCTTTCGACAGGATGTTCTTCATTTTTGGTGGTATCACTGTTCATTTGTTTGACAGTGAGGGAATTGTCATCAGTCCCTGGTGTTTTAATCTCCTCTTGGTCAGCATCTCTTTCACAGTTTTTCTTGTTGAAGCTTCTTCCCACTTTGACTGCATTTCTTCCGTTGAAACCTTCAGTGGTCTTAGTGGCATTCTCACTGTCGAAGTCTTCAGAAATTTTGACTTCTTTTGCCTCAGCCTGGCCAGCAGAATTATCACCTTCTTCCACCACATTGACATGGGTGTCGAAACCTTCAGCAGCTTCTATCATGGTGAAGTTGGTGTCGAAGCTTTCAGTAACTCCTACCATTTCAGAATTTTCTTCTGCCATGATCTCCATTTCGACCACGTTTACCATTTCTGGCTCAGCATAATTTGCCTCCACAATCTGCATGGGATTGGAGTCAATCTTCATCTGCTGCTTGCCTTTGTCTCCAAACTTCAACCTTCCATTTTGGATTGCATTTTGGACAAGATCCCTGAAAAGGTAACATTGAGAAGTTTTATGACCCAAGAAATTATGGTATTTGCAAAAACCTCTCTTTTTCTGTTGGTCTATAGGAGGCTCTTTAGTGCCTGCTGGTTTTATTAACTGACCATCTTTGACTAGTAAATCAAATATCTCATCACACTTGGTGATGTCGAATGTATAGGTTCTTTTAGGGAACCTGTCATTCTTTTCCATTTCGACTGGACTTTTTCCATTCGACGGGGCTAAAACTTTACAAGAATATGGAGGGCCTTGCTTTAATTCTGCAAGATCAATTTCTTGCTGGTCGAAAATGACTGGTTCGTTTTCGTCGTAATCATCTTGAACTATTCCTACATAGGCCACTCTTTCCTTCTTGTTTTTATTTGATCTAAATTTCTCATTTTTTAGTCTTTCTATCTGCCTTACTCTGTCTGCCAGCTGTGCCATGTCTCTCAGATATTGGGTATCCAATTTTTTCCTTATGGAATAATCAAGACCCCCTGCAGCCATTTCGACTAGTTCTTGTTCCGGCACTTGCGTAAAGCATCTGGCTTTTAATAATCTAAACCTATTCAAATAGTCATCTATGGGTTCAGAAAATTTTCTTTTGACACTTGCCAACTCTTTCAAACTTATCTTGGTTTGTCCCATATAAAATTGTTCATGGAACAATCTCTCTAATTGGGTCCAAGTAAAAATTGAAGTTGGAGGAAGTGACGTAAACCAAGTGAAAGCGTTTTTTGTCAAAGAACTTGGGAAATATTTCATCCTTAAGTTCTCGTTATTAGCAATCTCTCCCGCTTCTATCAAATAACGTGCCACGTGTTCTATGGTGGATTCACTAGTATCCCCTGAAAATTTTGTGAATTTGGGGACTTTCCACCTTGGTGGTAACTCTTGTTGTAAGATAAATTCAGACAAGGGGGAAGTATAACTAGGCCTTTGTAATCCTACGTTTACTCCGTTTTGTGCCATTATTCTCTCCACCATGGTGGCAATATCATTTTCGACAGGCATGTTATTGTAACGCATTCTCTGCTGTAACACTTCGTCAGCATTTTGGTTTCTCTGGACTATTATCCTTCTTGGTTCCTGTCGAATAGGCTCTTCTACATTAGGCTGTTCGACCATCACCTCTTGCCCCCTGGGATTTTCCTGAGGGTTCCCTAAGGGCCTTTGGTTTATAGTGAGTTCCTCTTCGACAGCCCTATTGGCAGGATTCTGGTTTAATTGCATTCTTTGTTGTGCTTGTGGGACTCCAAAAAAATCAGCAATGCGTGCCATCTGTTCTGCCAATATTTGGTTTGTTTGGGTAGTGTTTTGTATTAAGGGATTGAACACGTCTCCCATTTGTTGTGTCAAAGCCTGCACCATATCATGATTGCTTTCATCCATCTGTTGACGGATTACTTGTGCAGAATGGTTTGTCATAGCGGGCATATGGAAACCTGGTGGAATTTGATTCATTCTATTTCCATTTCCACCATATCCTGATCCTTGCAATGGTGATGACACTTGAACCATGGCATCAGAGAATAATGGTGACGAATTATGTAGGCTTGCCATCATTGAAGTTGGCATTCCGTACGGTTGTTCTCTCCCAGTCAAAGGCTGAGAATAATTCAGATATGGCCAGAATGCATTTCCTCCAGGGGGAGGGGTTCCCAAGGGTCTGGCGTGTCCCATGGTGGAAGAACTAGGCGCATTCTGGGATCCTGAACCCGTTGGTATGGAATCCCCCAAAGGAGGCCTATTCTGTTCTAAAACAGGGCCAGACACTGGTATTGTTCCTGACGAAGGGATAGGATTGGAAACTGGAATGGTTTCGTCAGAAATATTTGAAGCATTTGGCAAGTTAGCCATGTTTCTTCTTCTTGTTCTCTTTGGTCTCTCTACGTCGGTTACGGCTAATTTACCGCTTCTAAGAATCATACAACGTAGCAAGGAACAATTTGTCTAAAAATTTCTATTAGATTTTATCAAATGCACTG
This sequence comes from Lathyrus sativus, assembly GCA_963859935.3. Taxonomy (NCBI): domain Eukaryota; kingdom Viridiplantae; phylum Streptophyta; class Magnoliopsida; order Fabales; family Fabaceae; genus Lathyrus; species Lathyrus sativus. The sequence goes on from OZ012737.1 coordinate 428,966,667, forward strand.
GTCCCACCGGGCGTGCCAATTTGTTCGCTGTGTTTTCTGGCGAACAACCTCTGGTTAACCAATTTCTTCAGAAAGTTGGGTTACTTGCAGGACCAACCATACAAGTCCTGGGATACATGTGCATTTGGTTCTGTCGAAATACTCTTAGACTTTTGGTGACTAATTTGCGGTTTGTTTTATCAATATTGTCAAAGTATTAAGGACTTTGATTTTGCAAGTAACAAAAGTTTGAACTTAAAGATGAAATAAGGTTAAAAGTTTAAACAAGAACAAAGAAATGTCGAAAGGCTAAAAACTTGCAAAAAAGTAAATGAAATTTAAAATGACATGGACTTGAAGAATAAACAAGTAATTTAAAATGACTTTGAAATATAACTGGTGTTTAAACGTACATTGTTCCAAATACTAGACTCATTTTCTCTCACACTGGGTACTTAGAGCTTTTACAGGAATTTTGTACAAATTTTCACACACACATTCTAACCACAAACTATCCTATTTATACACAAACAAAATAACTGCTTAGAACGGAAAAACTATAACTAAACGACAAGTGTCAGCCTGCATGTAAATTTCTTCTCTGAAACCTCCATGTGTCCAACTGCCAAAGGTTACAACCTTTGAATTTGAATCTCTTCCTTGGTGACGAAACCTTGTAACTCTTCAAAACTGTCGAAACCCTTTTAAAGGAGAAAAACTCTTCAGCACTTGCCAAACCTTATCTTTTTTTAACAAACTTCTTCTGTCGAAGCCCTCAGTCACACACTCTCCAAACTATTCTGCCAGAACATTATATCTATTTCTGTCGAAACAATGAAACTTTAAAACCTTGTCAGTAATTCTTGGATTCTCCTCCTGATGCTATCCTTCGACAAAGATGACCTTAAAGCCTGAATTTTAATCTTGTCGAAATTATGGGTTTACACATACCAAGATGCTGTCATGTTTGTCTATGCTTAATCTTTGAGTTGTAACTCATTCATATTCATGATTCTAATGTGCGTAGATGTTTGGATTGATCAATGTTTACCTGCTTTTGCATTTCACCCTCAAACTGCATTTTTAAGCTAAAACACACCATGACCATGTACCAAATTCTTTCCTGCTTGCAATATGCTCACTGTCTGAGTTGTGACTCATTCTTTTATGCATTTATGATATGTATGTGCTATCCCTTTGACATGAGACCATTGATTCATAGCTGGACCATTTTGTGCCATTCTGCTGCCACTGCTTTGAAAACCAATTGCACACACTTCATTCTTTTTGTTTGATTATCTTAGGGCTGCTCATCTAGCATTAGATCTCTAGTGGTAATTAGGACCTGTATGTGCATGAATCAATAAGTTTGTTGTATGTCTTACTTTTCTGTCATGACAGCCCCTCGCACATGTTTGACAATTGTGGCTTGATAGCCATTTTCTGTTTCTGTGCATTTCATGGCCATTTTAAGTGTTAGGCTTATTTACAATCTCATTTGAAACTTGTGTGTGGCATTTTTCTGATCTCAAAGTTTTTCCAATCTTGTATGGTTTCAAATATTGCATTTTATGAGTGTTTGAGCAGTTGACCTATGACTTTCAATTCCATGATGTTTGTGAACAATTTTGAAGTGTTGACACACCTTATATGATGCTTTGAGGATGTTTGAAGGGCCTGCTTATTTCAATTATGTTTTTTTTCTTGATCTAGCTTTCAAACTTGCTTTCTTTCTCCAATTTTCACTTAGCATGACAGTTGTGCCTTGAATTTGTGTTGAACACTATGATTGTAATCTTCTTTGGTCTCACATTGCATCCTATATGTTTTAATTCATGTTTGCATTGATTATGATATGATCAAGTGAGTTCCATCCTTGCCTTGCTTTTATGTTAAAATCTGGACAGCAGCAATATCTCACCATACCATCTTTGATCCAACATTGCTTTGATTGTTATCCTTGCTTAAACTCATTCATGATCATGATTATATCTTGTTCACCTCTGCCATTACTCCTGATTGCATCAAGTTGCATCTCATATTGCCAATGTGTTTGTCATTATAGCTTGCCTTGACTTCACACCACACTTGCAACTCATGTGCTATTTCCTATTCTTGTGAGTTATGTTTGAGTTTTAAATGTGCTACACCTCTATTATGACATGTTTAACTTGTGTACAATGCCTCTTGTTGGATTTGAATTAAGATTTGATATGTGATTTTCAAAATGCAACTCAATTGCCAAACTTGCATCTTCTGTCATGTTTCCTTTTCAAAGCTTCATTTCAAAATTTCAAATGCACCATCTTAATCCTTGTTTAAAAACAGTCAGGTTTGAATAAAGTTTCATCAAGAATGATTAAGAATTGACAAAGTTTGATCCTTCACGTTTTGGCTTGTCTAGCTTGTTTCATCTTGCCTAGAAAATTCATGAAAATATGCCATATATATTTTTAGGGGTGGCTAAATACACGGATGTATAGCCACCCCAGTGGTAGAAATCTTACTCTCTCATGCGCCTTTCACTTGCCAAACCAGGGTTCGATCCTTGGGATCAACCCTTTTTGTTGTTTTATTTTCCAATTGTGTTGAATTGATTTTCTTTCTTCTCTTCCATTACCTACCAGCGCGCGCGTGTGTGCCCCTATGGTTGAGTTTGTGTGTTTGTAAACACAAGGGCATGGTTTCAACTCCCACCCTTGCCCTTTTTCTTTTATTCTTACATGTTTTATTTGTTAATTGCATGATACTTCAAAATTTCATAACTTGTTCATCTTTCATCTTTTTTAACTGATTCTTTTTGCAACATGTTTAATTTAATGTCTAAATTCATGTGATGCAAAAATATTCCAAATTGTTCATAATTATGATACCTTTTGTCTATGTGAAATTTTGATTCTTTGTTAAGTTCGTTATCTCGCATATTGTCGAATACCTTGAATTGTCTTGTAAGATTTTGCTTGTGATTATTTCCCATATGTTAGTTAACATGTTAGGGATTGTTCTCCCTTGGTTGTCACCATGATCTCATATTATTTTCCTCCTAAATTTGAGTTTAAACTGTTATGACATGGTTGCTTATATTTGATTGTCATCAATGCCTAAATGTGGTTACATTTGAGTTTATAACATGATCATTTTTAAGTTGTGACTTATTGGTATGATTGGTTGCTTCCATATTTGTTAATATATATCCTTTAGGTTGTTACTTTTCTCTTTGTGAAAATATGTCATTCTTGGTTGTAACCATATATCTCCATTTATCTCTTCACCTTGTTGTAACATTATTTGACGTAGGCATGATGCCTGTAAGTGTACACCCATCTTGTAAGCCCTAAGGAAACCTCATCTTTGTTAAGATGTGTCTTCGTTAAGATCCCCTTCCATCTTTGTTAAGATGTTTCCCCATCTTTGTTCTTGGTTGTGACCATCTGTCTTGATTGAAATCATTAATATTGTAATACTTGCTTTGGTCATAACCATTTATCGTGTTTGAAATCATTGCCTGATATTGTGATATCTTAAATGCTTGCTTTGGTTGTAACCATTCATCCTGATTGAAATCCTTGCTTATTGTAATATGCTTGTTTATTCTTGGTTGTAACCATATCCCTTGTATTCATCATGTGTGAATGATTATGCTTTGTTAAGTTTATTTCCCCAAAGTGATGGAACTCTTTAGTTCTCATCTCGGTTGCCTCCTCTTTTCCCTTCCAAAGGAAAGTGTCTCTATTGACCCTTGGGTCATAGATAGCTCATAACCTCATAGGTCTAGATAGAACCTTCCCCTCCTTTTGGTCTGGATAGAACCAATAGGATACCCCCATAGGTCTGGATAGAACCTTCCCCTCCTTTTGGTCTGGATAGAACCAATAGGATTTAAACTCATAGGTCTGGATAGAACCTTCACCCTCTTTAGGTCTAGAAAGAACCAATAGATCCTTATTCTGTAGTTCGTGCCCGAACTACGACCGCTCTAATTTCTCATTGGACAATGAGAATACGTAGGCACAAGATGCGATATCTTGACGAGCAACCTTCCCCCTTCTCCTACTTTTTGGTCTGGATAGAACCAATTGGTATTACAACGTAGAACTTTAGGATAGAGTTTGGTTAACTCTATGTAAGAATCATGGATATGATTACTTACTTCCCTTTCTTTAGAGTTCAACATAGATTTAGAGAGTTTTGTGAAACTCTATACAAGCATGGATATGTTTGTTCCCCTTTGAACCTTGACCATAATCGAGTGTTCTTCAACCCTAGTGAGGTGAACTACGATTGCTCTGATTCTATCCTAGTTAGGATACGTAGGCAGAGGACGCGACGTCTTTGCGAGCAAACTTAGAAACTATCTTTAGGTCTTAACCTATGCCCTTACCCAACCCCAATCCTTAGCAAACATTTACCAACTTAGCATGCAAATAAACAAAAGGTTCCTGTAGAGTACTACAGATGTTTAGGATGTGAAATACCTACCCTATGTATAACCAACCCCCGATCCCCGAATCTCTTAGCGTTGTTGTTACATCGCGAAAAGGGTTTTTCTTTCTTTAGACCTTTCCTTTGGATAAATTAAAGTCCGGTTGTGAATTTAAGAATTTAGATTCAAGTTAATCAATAGCTTGGTATCACGATTCTCACCGCAACAGAAATGGCGACTTCACTGGGGACAACTTATACTTGAGGGTTTAGCCTATTTTGTTTAATTGCTTGCTATATTTGTAAATATTTGCTTAGACATGTATATTTGTCAATATATTTGTTGGGTATTAGGTGCTTTGAGTTGTGAGACAGTCCTATACCCGGACTTGAGTGCATTTATGATAAGATGGTGGTATATTCAAGAAGGCTTATAGGGAGTTGATTCCCGACCAAGCTAACTTGAGAAACCACCGCTCAGTATAGGCCCTCTTTGAAAGTTTAGTATTGTTGATCGAGTATTCGTGAAAACAATGCTACTTTTGATGAAGGAGCCCATGACACTGTGGACTTTTAGAATACATCTATCCCATTTTGGCCTTATTAGGACGTAGTTCGATGGCTATAAGGAAGTATTTCCGAAATAGTTGATACGCGATACTACACTTAAACAAGATTCTCTTGAGAATAATATTGATTACCAAGTAATTTGGGAAGTTGATAATATCCGAAAGATGGGTTGATGACTCTGGGAACTTTGTAGAACCCGTTCGGCAGGTATAAATTAACCCATAGCACAAATCCGTGGGGATGGTTAGACCTTTGACTCCTTACTTTGATCTTGAGCCTAGGAGGTCTTTGTATATGCTTTGTATTTGTGAATACTTGCCTTTATATGTGCATCATCACATCATATCACCATAAGCATATCATGTCGCAACTAGTTTTGTAAAACTCAGTCGATCTCTGGTATTTTTAAAAGTTGTAACTTTTCCAGCGTTTGATGAAAAGGGGTTTTAACCTAATCAAACTTCTGAGTTTTGTAAAACCAGTTGCGTTTTTGCACTTGCATCAGCATTTTGCATGTTGTTCTTCGCTACGTCGGTCTTTTGTTTCATTCTGTGTTATGTTGATATCAGAGAGAAAAAGGGAGAGAGTATATCACAAAAGCTAGTATTCAAAGGGATGGATCACCTTGAGCAGGAAAACCAAGCCCTCCGGGAAGAAGTTGCTCGCTTGAAGAGTAACACCGAAGCTTTCGCTACTACCGTCAGGGATATAATGGATACTCAAGAACAGGAAAACCAGAAGCTCAGTGACGAGCTAGAGAGGGTAAAACGTGCCAAGAGGAGTCTGACAAATTTTATCAGAGATTTGATCTTGTCCCAACGACAAGAAGGATCGGCTTCGTCCACCAATCAGCCATATGGTGGGTCTCTGAGTATTCCTATACCTTATGCAAGGTTGTTCCCCATACTCTTGCAGAATGGTTTAGTTCAAAAGGAACTTCCACCCGTTCTTCCTCCAGGCCACCAAAGTTATTTCACCGCTGGCGCTTTCTGCGCCTTCCACCATGGAGCGCCAGGTCATGATATTGAGGAATGCTACATCCTCAAGAATAAGGTAAAAGAGATGATTGAAGCCAGAGTTATATCTTTCAAGATATGTGAACCTCGAGTACAAATCAACCTTCTGCTTAACGAAGAAGCAACCCCATCCATGCATAGTGTGGACTAAGGAAGAAGGCCCTTGATAATTGCTCTTTCCTTGTTTTGTTAAACAATTTTTAATTCCCTAAGGCTGGCAGTTGTAGACTGTTTCAGCATATGTTGTAACTTCTTTGTATTTGATTTGGTTGTAAGCTGTTGTTTATTTGAATTTGGCAATATTTAATGAAATGTTTGTGCATCTTTTGAGTAAGTCCATTTGTTTCACTCTTTCTTTTTTCATTGTTATGAAATACCAAAAATGCAAAAATTTCTTTTGTTTACTAAACTGTTGTTTAAAACAAAGATTGGGGAGGATGATGAAAATTATATCCATAACTGCTGTCGATATGCTTTCAATTTAACTTTTCCGATGATGTAAGGCATTGTTTCAATCCCTAAACACTGGAGAAATAAGGAAGATAATTCCTCGTTAACCCCTTCGAGCCTAGAAGTAGGATTTTTCTTCCTTTACAAAAACAAAACCTTGAATCTCAAACCTGGGGCCGGTAGTTCTCAGTTTAACTCGGAGATATATGCATACAAAACACTTTTCATATAAAGGTGGTGCGCTCAGGTTTTCCTTCGTACACAACAAGCAAGTGTCGAAGTTCAGAAGATGATGATGGTCCGCCATGGCCATTAAACTAGGTAGTCACCTCCTTTCTCAAAAACAAAAAAGAGAGAAGAAGAAAAGTGAAAAAAGAAAAAGCCCGCTAAGTCGAAACCTATGCAGGAGACTTAGGCAAAAATGGGGCATCCCATTGACTGTATATTCGAACAAAGAAGTTTAGACAAAAGTCAGGGATAAAAAGAGAGGAATTTTGTAAGATTCTTCACTTAAAAATCCTCAAATAGAAAAAGCTATCAAATACTGTAAGGGAGTCGTGACTACCCTAGGTTTGAAAACCATCACCAACTATCATCAGTTCAATTCTTAAGTCTGTAAGAACCTGAATGTGTAGTTTGAGTTAACTGAGTGTAGGATTGGAGTTCATCATGGAGAATGGGTGGGACAAATAACTTTGAGCCTTTATCCTTTGTTTCATGAACCATGAACCAGACCATGTTACAACCCTTAAAAGACCTAATTGAGGTAAGGTTGTTTTGAAAGCATATTACAGCAAGGTTGGATAACCTGACTCCTATTGATCTTTGTTAATTGTGTGCGTTCATCACTTTATCCATCATTTGTAAGATAATTGGATCACTTTCACTTTGATCACTTAATCACCCCGCCGTGTGTGTTTCATAAAAAAAAATGTTTTCAAAAGATTGCATGAATTTTGCATTGAAAATTGCCAATTTTTAATGAAGAACATTGCGTGCAAGACAATCTAATGTCAAAGGAATCCCAACAAATGCTGTCAGCTGGGGAATTCGACATGATGAAGGGGGATCAGCCTGGGGCAACCAATTTGAAGGATTTGTTAATCATTTGTTACAATGTTCAGCTAATCAGAGCCGACCAGGTCAAAATCAGAAGAAGCTCTCGATGAATAGTTTAGTCCGGGGTAGATCTTTGCAGTTACTAGTTAGCAGGGGCAAGTTTGTTCCCCATTTATTACTTCCACAGTCTGAGACTTTGTTGTACAAATACCGTTAAACTAGGGCAATCACGTCGAGATTTGTAAATCTCTCCCTATAAGAGTTTGAAGACATTGAAGCATCTTTATGCTGATTCTTTTATGAAATTCTCTTGATGGGTTCTTCCCACCGACCATGTAATATGGGGCAGAAAGAGTTGAAGACTGTTCGTCGCAAGAGCCGTTGCTCACCAGAAAAGGATTTTCATACCATCATGGGGCGTAAATGTTTTGTTCTCGTGGTACCTTTTTTCCAAGCTCTCCAGTTAAGTTGTTACTTCAGTTGATCTGGGAATCTCTCGATATGATTTTCATCCAACAAAGAATTCAAATTCATGATGGCAATCCAAGTGATGTCATGATGTTGTGTCCTAAAGAAGATTACTCTCTCCCGAAGAAGGTGGTAACCTTGAAGCGGAATTGTTGTTCTTCATGATCAACCCTTTGATTTCCAATTTTGGTAAAGTTGGTTGGGTCTCCGTGTCGAGATGTTTATTTCATCTTCGGTTTTGTTTGTCTGTTTCGTCAGCATAAACATAAGTATGGCATAAGCATATGCATAACATCCGTGCATTTTTGCTATCTCTGGTTGTTACTTGTTCCTGTTTCACTTTGGTTCCCTCCTTAGTGACTGGGTATGTTGTCTCTCTCCAATAGAGTTGTCAGCCCTTAAGCATAAAATGTCCATCCTTTCTCAATTCCCCACAGAGTTTAATCCTCGTGGATGATGGTTGCTTCAATTATGTTTTTCCATGATTGGATAAGGTAAGTCACCATTCGAGTTCATTTCTCAATGGTTGGAGTCTTGTTTGACAGTTTCTTTCTAGCTTGGTTCTGGATTGAACTTTGGTCCCTGTCGGTCGCCGAACCTACCTGGACATGCATTTATTTTGCACTATCTGTCAAGAAGAACATCTTACATTACAATAGAGTCAGTGGAAATCTCTTGGGAGAAGCTTAACCTTCATCAACGATAAATGGAAGTCTCTTCAAAGAAGTTTAATCGTCTTCAATGATAAATGGCAGTCTCTTCAGAAAAGTTTAATCGTCTTCAACAGTGAGTGGCAGTCTCTTGGGAGAAGCTTAACCTTCATCAACGATAAATGACAGTCTCTTCGGAGAAGTTTAATCGTCCTCAGCAGGTGAGCGGCAGTATCTTGGGAGAAGCTTAACCTTCATCAATGATAAATGGCAGTCTCTTTGGAGAAGTTTAATCGTCCTCAGCGATAAATGGCAGTCTCTTCGGAGAAGTTTAATCATCCTCAATAATAAATGGCAGTCTCTTCGGAGAAGTTTAATCGTCTTCAACGGTGAATGGCAGTCTCTTGGGAGAAGCTTAACCTTCATCAACGATAAATGGGAGTCTCTTCGGAGAAGTTTAATCGTCCTCAACGATAAATGGCAGTCTCTTCGGAGAAGTTTAATCGTCTTCAACAATAAATGGCAGTCTCTTCGGAGAAGATTAATCGTCCTCAGCAGGTAAGTGGCAGTCTCTTGGGAGAAGCTTAACCTTCATCAACGATAAATGGCAGTCTCTTCGGAGAAGTTTAATCATCTTTAGTGGTAAGTGGCAATCTCTTGGGGAAAGCTTAACCATCTTCAACGATAAATGGTAGTCTCTTCGGAGAAGTTTAATCGTCTTCAAATAAGTGGAAATCTCTGAGGAGAAGCTTATCGTCTTCAACAATAAGTGACAGTCTCTTTAGAGAAGCTTATCATCCCAACAATAAATGGCAGTCTCTTCAGAGAAGTTTAATCGTCTTCAGCGATAGATGGCAGTCTCTTCGGAGAAGTTTAATCGTCTTCAGTGGTAAGTGGCAGTCTCTTGGGAGAAGCTTAACCTTCATCAGCGATAAATGGTAGTCTCTTCGGAGAAGTTTAATCGTCTTCAGTGATAAATGGCAGTCTCTTCAGAGAAGTTTAATCGTCTTCAGCGATAAATGGCAGTCTCTTCGGAGAAGTTTAATCGTATTCAGTGGTAAGTGGCAGTCTCTTGGGAGAAGCTTAACCTTCATCAGCGATAAATGGCAGTCTCTTCGGAGAAGTTTAATCGTCTTCAGCGATAAATGGCAGTCTCTTCGGAGAAGTTTAATCGTCTTCAGCGATAAATGGCAGTCTCTTCGGAGAAGTTTAATCATCTTCAGTGATAAGTGGAAATCTCTTGGGAGAAGCTTAATCGTCTTCAATGATAAATGGCAGTCTCTTCGGAGAAGTTTAATCGTCTTCAGTGGTAAGTGGCAATCTCTTCAGAGAAGCTTATCCTTCATCAGCAATAAGTGGCGGTCTCATTTGAGAAGCTTATCTTAAGGGCGTTAACGCACGGTTGTGACCAGCATTGTTTGAAAGTCTAGTGGATACTGGTATAAGTCATTTGGTGGTGACCAATCATATTTCAAGTAAGGCCTGTTGGTAATTGACATTATGAAAATCAATGGACAACAAATACTGACAATTTGGTTGTGTATCCTTCCAAACTAAGTCACGATGGTTTCCGTCCCAAGCACAGGTTTCGTACCTTTGGAGATGTATTGTTGGATTCCAAGCACAGGTTTTGTACCTTTGGAAGGTGTTTGTTGCCATCCCGAGCACAGGTTCTGTACCTTTGGAGATGTATACTTTGGATCCCGAGTTCAGAAGTTCCTAGAGACTAAAGTGGTTGCATTTGCATGAAGTCTTCTATATCCTAATGTTTTGAGGGTCTTCGTCCAATCCTAACGTGTTGAGGGTTATGTCTCTGCTGTATCCTAATGTATTGAGGGTATTAGCTTTCTATTCCTAAGATATTGAGGGATATATTTGTGCTTCCTGGTCGTCACCAAAACTCTTTGAAAATCCAGTTCTTTCTAAATCCAATGGTTACTGGCTTTGCTTGAATATTAATCGTTATTAGTCAGTCGTTACCAAATTCCCCAGGTTGAAGTCCTGTGTTTCATCACATTGATTGGAATTCCCAATTGTAATTAGAACTTTGATTTGGTCGTCACCATATCCCCAGGAAGTCTAATGGTATTTAGCACTTTTTGGAAACCAAACTTTGGATTGGTCATCACCATCCTCCCCAGTAAGTCTAGTGGAAACTAACACCACTTGAAACTATTTGTTACTCTGGTCGTCACCAGTTTCCCCCATTGAAGCCTTTGCTTTTCCTAGTCGAGTCTTGGAGAACTAGTAGATGCTAACTTCCCCGGCGCGTCCGATCTTTGTTTCTAACCTTTTCCTGAAGATCCCGTTTGAACTCTTCGTTATAGGAAATTTTCTCATCTGGTTATCCCCAGTGAGATTCGTGTCTTCGTTCCGTCTTTTCCCTGGATAAGCTTTGCTTCCCTAGTGATTTTGTTCCCCAGCAAAGTTTTCCCCAGTGGGTTTCTTCCCCAATGTGGTTTGCATTTTCTTTTCTTTCGTTTCCCCAGTGAAGAATTGCCATCTTCCCCGGTGGGCTTCCTCATCTGGTTTTCCCCAGCGAGGTTCATATCTCCGTTCCCCAATAAAGATGTGTCTTCCTTGGTGGAACTTGTGTCCCCCATGTGAAAGATTTCCTTGAACAAGCATCCTTAGTCATGTTTGAACTACCTTGCTTACTTGGTCTTGGAATCTTTCCCCAGTGTGTTGGGTCCCCGTGAGTGGTTACTCATTGTATTGTCGTTCTTTTATATTTGCTCGTGTGTCTGCATCTGTCTTGCATTCAAGCATCATATAACATCATTTAGATTCATGGCATATTTGCATTCGTCCTTTTGCATACCATCAGATCTAAGGGACAAAATTTCTGGTTTGCTATATTTAAATACCTTTCACTATGATTCTATGAGGATTGTCATCTCTCATTGCCATCTAGTGAAGATATTTAAATAGGGGCAACTGTTGCACCCCAAATTTTGACCCCTTAGATCCTCATCTTCATTTTAGGATCATGTTTATTTGATTAACTAACCTTAACCCATTTCAAGTTTATCTTTGTCAAGATGTAGATGAATTAGGGTTCCGTATCGTCAAAATCGAGGCTTTGAAGGTTTGATCAATCAATGGTTTGGATTGATTCAACCATAAACAAGATCAAGAATACAACATTGGGTCAAGTATGAATCTAATTTGAGGTGGTCACCCAAGAATTGAGAACAGTGTAACTCAAGACACCCGATTAGGGTTTTCGATCAGAAAAAGTCAATTGTAGTTTGAATTTTGGTTTAAAGAGTGTTTCAATGGTGGGATCAAGTTCCATTAAGCTCATATGGCTTATTAAAGTCTATCCAAAGAGTTTCAAGTCCTCATAATGTCCGGAGCATGAACAGTCGACTCGGTAGTCACCGATTGATCGAATGGTTGACCGAAAAGTCAACTCTTCAACAATAAGGAATTTGACTTCAAGATGTGAATAAAAAATGTTCCTTATGTCATATTACACCTCACCATAAAATTTCATGACCATTGGATCAAGGGTTAAGAAGTAATTGCAAAAATCGGGAATTAGGGTTTCGAAAGGGGCTAGACCATAACTCCTCAACCACACATCCAAGTGAAGTGGTTCAAAGCTCATTGGAAAACTCTTGACATATCCTACAAAAGCCTCAAAGTGGTCCATGATAAAAAAATGCATAGATTTGGAGTTATGACAAGATTCATTTTAAGAAGGGAAATAACTTAGAAAAATTCTAAGTTATTTAGCCTTTTCAAGTGATTTTTTCAGCAACTTGGAAGGGTTTTTCAACCTAGTTCCATCTAGAATTTGGAAATCTCCAAAATATGAAAGTTATAGATCTACTTAAGGGCTTTCTAAATTGTGGTAGAACTCCTCAATAACATGTGTGAGCAGAAAGTTATGAACTATGGAAATTAGGGCTGCCAACACTTGAAACCACAATCCAACACTTCTCAAAAATCAAATTTCACAACTTGAGACATCCTCAAATCTTGGATCATGATTCAATATGATATTTAGATGTGTGGAGGAAGGAAAATGCAGAAAAATAAGATGTTTGGAGAGGGAGGCAAGTTGCAAGCATTGTATATTAAAATATTCAAATGTGTAAGAAGGAGAGAGAAACGTTTCACTCCAAAACTGTTGCAGCTGATCACCCTACACTCTAAGCTCACCTCAGTCACTTCATGTCCATCTCCACTTGATTTTTCTGATCTTCTTTGAACCATGGAACTGATAGGAAGAGATTTTGCAAGATTCATTTGAAAAACTTCACAAATCTCCCTCCAAAAGTGGCAAAGTACCAAGTTGCCCTCACTCTTGTTTTCACTATAAATAGATGCCTCTTCTTTGATGTTAGATACACCAGAGAAATCTCCAGAACCCAGATAAACAATAGCTCTCAAGTTTCTTTCATTTCTTCAAGAAATCTCAATTTTTAAAACTTCCATTTTTCTCTAAAAAGTTGTCTTGAGAAAAACTCTGCTCAACGTCAGTTCTACCATTTCTAAGTCACTCAAAACCATCTACACAATCCATAAACATTGTGTAGAAGGTGTCCATACATTCAAACCACTCAAAAATCTCATTTTCACAAAAGTCAACCTTCACACCTTAATAGTTTGACTTTCTTGCACTTTGAAAGCCAAATCCTTACTTGAGGCATTTCCTACCATTCTAACACTCCCAACACCTCATATACATCATATATCAACTTTCCAAGCTCTAAAAAACCAGCTGGAAATCACACAACTCCAACTGTCTTGAAAAGTGGTTTGTTGCTTCAAGAGGAAGCAAGCTTCAATTCTTTGCTAAGGAAGAAAGTCTTTGGGTTTCTCAGGTTTTTAGCTTGCTCAAGACTTGTCTACAAGAGATATGTGACATTCAAACTCTTTATTGATCATACATTATCATGTTTTACCATTTTGAGGTGTTTTGGTCGAAATGTAGTCTTGCTGCCCCAATTTAGTTCTTTGTCAAGAACTCTTGTTTCATGGTCATGTTACTTGCTTTTATCAATGTATTTCTATTTGTAAATGATATGTTGATGATGTGTTACCAAGTTTTTACTTTGATGTCATGTATAACTTGCTTGTGAAGATTTTGGTCTATGTGGTAGTTTTAGGAATCCAACATGGAAATGTGGTGTGTTTAGCCCTAGAACTGTCAAACCTTATTCATTAGTGAGATTTGGATAACTTGTAAGTTGTTCATAGGATCCCCCTGCCCTAGATCATGTTTGAATCTATTGTGGCACTTGTTTCACACTTATGCTATTTTTGTGTCATTCTACTATATCATTATTATTGGACTGTTTGTGCTTGTCAGGATTGTATCTCATTTGTTCTAAATCATTGTTTAATGCTTACATGATCTTGCTCATGATGTTTCATTGGTTGAAATTTGAGAAACATGAACTTAGCCATCAGGGCCTGTCATGAGATATTGTTGGTTTTGCTGTCAATTTGGCTAGGTATACCAATTCTGGTTTGAAGCAGTTGGTTTTTATTTTTAAGTAGTAGACTCATTTGTCATTAGGTTTTGAGATTGTATGACGTGTTTGTAGGTTCAAAATCTCCTTAAATGTTCAAAATCCTTTGTCATGCCTCATTTGCATTTTTCAAGATATCATGATGCCAAACACATATCACATTTTGTTTCAATCAATTTCCTCTTTATTTAGGTGCATGGAATTATTGTTTTGCTCATTTGGAACTTGTATGTGCTATCAAAGCTTCCCAACTGTCATGAATGTACCTGCTGCATATTTAAGTTGTTGTTTTTGTATGTCATGAGCTTCCAAATGATACATTCTGTTTGGTGATGATTTGATCCATTTCCTGAGCTTAGTCTCATCTTTTAGCATATATATGACATGTGTATAACAGTTGTTTCATCAAAGAACTCATTGCCTTAAAAATGCCTTGTTGTGCTAAATACTTGCCAAGACAGTTTTTCACATTTCTTACAACAATATGCCTATTTTCATTCCAACTGTCCTATGCTTATTTTGTCTGTTGAAATTCATCCACCCTCATGATAATGATGTGTGCACATTGATTGTTTACTCTGTTCTTGCCTGCTTTCTCATTTCACTCACAATTGCAATTTCATACTAGAATATGCCATGAACATACCAAGATGCTGTCCTGTTTGTCTATGCTTAATCTTTAAGTTGTAACTTATTCATATTCATGATTCTAATGTGCGTAGATGTTTGGATTGATCAATGTTTACCTGCTTTTGCATTTCACCCTCAAACTGCATTTTTAAGCTAAAACACACCATGACCATGTACCAAATTCTTTCCTGCTTGCAATATGCTCACTTTCTGAGTTGTGACTCATTCTTTTATGCATTTATGATATGTATGTGCTATCCCTTTGACATGAGACCATTGATTCATAGCTGGACCATTTTGTGCCATTCTGCTGCCACTGCTTTGAAAACCAATTGCACACACTTCATTCTTTTTGTTTGATTGTCTTAGGCCTGCTCATCTAGCATTAGATCTCTAGTGGTAATTAGGACATGTATGTGCATGAATCAATCAGTTTGTTGTATGTCTTACTTTTCTGTCATGACATCCCCTCACACATGTTTGACAATTGTGGCTTGATAGCCATTTTCTGTTTCTGTGCATTTCATGGCCATTTTAAGTGTTAGGCTTATTTACAATCTCATTTGAAACTTGTGTGTGGCATTTTTCTGATCTCAAAGTTGTTCCAATCTTGTATGGTTTCAAATATTGCATTTTATGAGTGTTTGAGCAGCTGACCTATGACTTTCAATTCCATGATGTTTGTGAACAATTTTGAAGTGTGGACACACCTTATATGATGCTTTGAGGATGTTTGAAGGGCCTGCTCATTTCAATTATGTTTGTTTCTTGATCTAGCTTCCAAACTTGCTTTCTTTCTCCAATTTTCACTTAGCATGACAGTTGTGCCTTGAATTTGTGTTGAACACTATAATTGTAATCTTCTTTGGTCTCACATTGCATCCTATATGTTTTACTTCATGTTTGCATTGATTATGATATGATCAAGTGAGTTCCATCCTTGCCTTGCTTTTATGTTAAAATCTGGACAGCAGCAATATCTCACCATACCATTACAATTCATGTGCAGTTCTTTGATCCAACATTGCTTTGATTGTTATCCTTGGTTAAACTCATTCATGATCATGATTATATATTGTTCACCTCTGCCATTACTCCTGATTGCATCAAGTTGCATCTCATATTTCCAATGTGTTTGTCATTACAGCTTGCCTTGACTTCACACCACACTTGCAACTCATGTGCTATTTCCTATTCTTGTGAGTTATGTTTGAGTTTTAAATGTGCTACACCTCTGTTATGACATGTTTAACTTGTGTACAATGCCTCTTGTTGGATTTGAATTCAGATTTGATATGTGGTTTTCAAAATGCAACTCAATTGCCAAACTTGCATCTTCTGTCGTGTTTCCTTTTCAAAGCATCATTTCATAATTTCAAATGCACCATCTTAATCCTTGTTTAAAAACAATCAAGTTTTAATAAAATTTCATCAAGAATTATTAAGAATTGACAAAGTTTGATCCTTCACGTTTTGGCTTGTCTAGCTTGTTTCATCTTGCCCAGAAAATCCATGAAAATATGCCATATATATTTTTAGGGGTGGCTAAATACACGGATGTATAGCCACCCCAGTGGTATAAATCTTACTCTCGCATGCGCCTTTCACTTGCCAAACCAGGGTTCTATCCTTGGGATCAACCCTTTTTGTTGTTTTATTTTCCAATTGTGTTGAATTGATTTTCTTTCTTCTCTTCCATTTCCTACCAGCGCGCGTGTGTACGCCCTAGTGGTTGAGTTTGTGTGTTTGTAAAAACAAAGGCATGGGTTCAACTCCCACCGTTGCCCTTTTTCTTTTATTCTTATATGTTTTATTTGTTAATTGCGTGATACTTCAAAATTTCATAACTTGTTCATCTTTCATCTTTTTTAACTCATTCTTTTTGCAACATGTTTAATTTAATGTCTAAATTCATGTGATGCAAAAATATTCCAAATTGTTCATAATTATGATACCTTTTGTCTATGTGAAATTTTGATTCTTTGTTAAGTTCGTTATCTCGCATATTGTCGAATCCCTTGAATTGTCTTGTAAGATTTTGCTTGTGATTATTTCCCATATGTTAGTTAACATGTTAGGGCTTGTTCTCCCTTGGTTGTCACCATGATCTCATATTATTTTCCTCCTAAATTTGAGTTTAAACTGTCATGACATGGTTGCTTATATTTGACTGTCATCAATGCCTAAATATGGTTAAATTTGAGTTTATAACATGATCATTTTTAAGTTGTGACTTATTGGTATGATTGGTTGCTTCCATATTTGTTAATATAAATCCTTTAGGTTGTTACTTTTCTCTTTGTGAAAATATGTCATTCTTGGTTGTAACCATCTATCTCCATTTATCTCTTCACCTTCTTGTAACATTATTTGACGTAGGCATGATGCCTGTAAGTGTACACCCATCTTGTAAGCCCTACGGAAACCTCATCTTTGTTAAGATGTGTCTTTGTTAAGATCCCCTTCCATCTTTGTTAAGATGTTTCCCCACCTTTATTCTTGGTTGTGACCATCTGTCTTGATTAAAATCATTAATATTGTAATACTTGCTTTGGTCATAACCATTTATCGTGTTTGAAATCATTTCCTGATATTGTGATATCTTAAATGCTTGCTTTTGTTGTAACCATTCATCCTGATTGAAATCCTTGCTTATTGTAATATGTTTGTTTATTCTTGGTTGTAACCATATCCCTTGTATTCATCATGTGTGAATGATTATGCTTTGTTAAGTTTATTTCCCCAAAGTGATGGAACTCTTTAGTTCTCATCCCGGTTGCCTCCTCTTTTCCCTTCCAAAGGAAAGTCTCTCTATTGACCCTTGGGTCATAGATAGCTCATAACCTCATAGGTCTGGATAGAACCTTCCCCTCCTTTTGGTCTGGATAGAACCAATAGGATACCATCATAGGTCTGGATAGAACCTTCCCCTCCTTTTGGTCTGGATAGAACCAATAGGATTTAAAATCATAGGTCTAGATAGAACCTTCACCCTCTTTAGGTCTGGAAAGAACCAATAGATCCTTATTCTGTAGTTCGTGCCCGAACTACGACCGCTCTGATTTCTCATTGGATAATGAGAATGCGTAGGCACAAGATGCGATATCTTGACAAGCAACCTTCCCCCTTCTCCCACCTTTTAGTCTGGATAGAACCAATTGGTATTACAACATAGAACTTTAGGATAGAGTTTGGTTAACTCTATGTAAGAATCATGGATATGATTACTTACTTCCCTTTCTTGAGAGTTCAACATAGATCTAGAGAGTTTTGTGAAACTCTATACAAGCATGGATATGTTTGTTCCCCTTTGAACCTTGACCATAATCGAGTGTTCTTCAACCCTAGTGAGGTGAACTATGATTGCTCTGATTCTATCCTAGTTAGGATACGTAGGCAGAGGACGCGACGTCTTTGCGAGCAAACTTAGAAACTATCTTTAGGTATTAACCTATGCCCTTACCCAATCCTAATCCTTAGAAAACATTTACCAATTTAGCATGCAAATAAACAAAAGGTTCATGTAGAGTACTACAGATGTTTAGGATGTGAAATACCTACCCTATGTATAACCAACCCCCGATCCCCGAATCTCTTAATATTGTTGTTACATCGCGAAAAGGGTTTTTATTTCTTTAGACCTTTCCTTTGGATAAATTAAAGTCCGGTTGTGAATTTAAGAATTTAGATTCAAGTTAATCAATAGCTTGGTATCACGATTCTCACCGCAACAATAACAGAAGAAAAAGAACGAGAAAAGTAGCAGAAATAAACTTTGTTGATATGACGGCCGTCACAGGCTCCTTATGACTGTCACGAGCGTGACGACCGTCGTGTCTGTCACGACTGCCATGACCTTCACGAGCGTCATGGCTCCCTGACGACCGTCACACCCACAATTTCTGCATAATGTCCACTTACCAGAACGTGCAACAGAAGCCCAAAACAAATGCACAACTCCCTGGATTTTCTGACCCTCAATTGCACTTCCAAAAGCAGTTCACGTACAATTCATTCACTATAAAAAGGGAGCTTTGAGACTGAAATAAGGGGAGCCGCATTGAAGACCACAAAGTGCTGCCGGATTTACTACCAGAGATATTTTCTTGCTTTTGTTTCCGTTCTGCTTTGCTTCCTTTCCTGAATTCAGTTGTAATTTTTGTTCTTTACTTTTTCGTACAATTAATCGTCACAAGAGTAATCCTGCCGACATTGTGGAGGATTATCCAAGTGCCGAACCAGAATTATTTACAGGTTCCGTTATTATTAATTAAATATATTTGCTTTAATATGTATGTTTACGTGTTCTTCTCTTTTAATTTAATTATGCATGCTTTAAACTTCATGTCTAGCTAAAACCGCATCGATCGGTTTGTAGTGAACTAGTAGAACGAGGTTCGATAATAACTGGCGTAAAATTCCTTTTTCAAACTTGTTTCTGGCTCTAGTTTTTAAATCAAATTTGTTAAACTAAAAGTTGTCGCGACAGCGAGAATTTATTTAAAGTAATCTCGCCATGACAGTGGGAGATTCACTAAGGTATGAACCGACATGCGAAAGCTGAGGCTAGGACCAGATAGTAAAAACTAAGCATCTATTTTAAACATAGCGAAAGCATTTTAAAAGAGATTAGAACTCAATGGTTTTCAAAAATCAATTTTAACCCCGAACGGGATAGCGAAAGCATACGTTCCGCCTTAGAGTTGCGACTAGCGTCAACAAGCATTGTGAGACAAAGGTCTTTAAACTGTTATTTTCTTCTGAAAACCTTTTTGAAATTATTAAACTGCGCCGGTAACTTGTCGAATCCTTGAAGCACTAAGTCATTGCATACCGATTCCCGCATTAATATTTTAAGAAAACGTTTAGCATTCCTTTAGTTTAGCCTTTACTTTTGCATATTTCCCCTTAAACCATAAATAACCTAGCTAAACACAGTAATGTCCGAATACACTAGATTGATTACGAGTCCCTGTGGGATCGATATCTTTATTACTATGCGATAGACTGTACACTTGCAGTTAATTCGATTAGACTCGGAAAGTCGCGATCAAGTTTTTGGCGCCATTTCCGGGGACCCGTTTAGTCAATAGTGTAACCCTTTGTTACGCAGTATATACTAGGTTAACTATTTTCTTTCCCTTTACTCGTTCGTCGATTTTATGCCAAGTACTCGCTCACAAAGCGATATCTTACAACCTCCAATCGCCGAACTAGAGCGCTTCTTACACCTAAGAAGGCGCATCGTTGAATATCAACGAAAACATAATATTCCCGATCTTCTAGCTCATACTCCTGAACCTGTTGAAGAATCGAAAATGGCTGAAGGACCTCAGAACAGACATCTGAAGGACTACGCTACCCCATCTCAACTAGAGCCTCATAGTAGCATTGTTGCCCCCTCTATCAATCGGAACGATTTCGAACTAACCATCATTGTTGTCAGTTGTACAACAACATCAATTCTCAGGAAATGCAACTGAGGACCCGAATGAACACTTAACGAAGTTTGTGCAATACGCAGACACAGTGAAGGCAAATGGAGTAACTCTATATGCAATAAGACTTCGTCTTTTTCCTTTCTCTCTTAGAGATAGAGCCTGGGCTTGGTTACAATCCTTGCCATCCAACTCCGTTACGATGTGGGAACAATTAAAGAACGTTTTCTTAGCAAGATACTTTCCGCCAAGCAAAACTGCTATGCTTAGAGCTCAAATCAACGAATTTCGACAAAAAGATGCTGAATCTCTCTACGAAGCATGGGGAAGATTTAAAGATATGATGAGAGCATGTCCTCACCACGGTTTAGAAGACTGGGTGACAATTCATACTTTCTACAATGGGCTTCTGTATAACACCAGATTAACAGTAGACGCCGCCGCGGGCGGTGCACTTATGAATAAACCATACGATGAAGCCTATCAACTTATCAAAAACATGTCTCAGAACCATTGCCAATGGGGAGGTGAAGGAACTCCATCATAGAAACCCGCAACAAAAGGTGGGATGTACGAGATTAGCAGTCTTGAAAAGTTCAACGCTAAGGTGGATGCTTTAACGCAGAAAATCGACAGTCTAACTGTGATGCCACCTGCAACTGTAGTTGTTGTAACTCCAAATTGCGAGTTATGTGGAATCGCCACTCATAATGCGCCCGAGTACCCATTATTGGCAGGAATTCCACCAGACCAAGTAAACTACGCTCAAGGTAACCCTTACGCGAATACCTACAACCCAGGATGGAGGAACCACCCAAACTTTTCCTACAAAAGCGATAATGCCTTGCAAGCACTTGCCGCTCCGCCAGGATATCAAAAACCAGTCGTAGCTGCCCCGACTGCCCCTAGAAAATCAAATCTTGAACTGATGATGGAAAAATTCATAGCTACTCAAGCTCAAACGAACAAAGAATTCCTGAATCAAAACATACACACTAGCGAGCAGATTAAACAGCTAACCAGCAAAGTAGATGCTTTAGCCACCCATCACAAAATGCTCGAAACGCGGATATCACAAGTGGCTCAATAACAAGCTTTTGCAGCCGCACCAGCTGGTACATTTCCTGGTCAGCCAGAACCCAATCCGAAAGGTCATGCAAACGCTGTCATATTAAGAAGTGGAAAAGAACTGGACAGACCTGTCGCTACTGCGAAAATCGGCGCCGGCTGAACAGAAGAGTCGTCACTGTGCGTTATTTATCCCAAAGAAGGGAAAGGAAACGCTCAGAGAAAACCTCGCGCAAAGACGGGAAAGGGAATGGTCATCGCAAGCAAAACCTGGGTTCGGGAATCAGTTACGCAAGGGGAAGGTATTAGCACCCCTCACGTCCGTCGTACTCGACGAGATCCACGCTTGTTTTCTAGTACGGATTGTTATTCTATCTATTCTACAGGTCTGGGGTTAAAAGAAAATAAAATGACTCGGCAAAGTATCGCACTTTATGCCTACGTATTCCCGTCTGGAACGAGAAATCAGAGTCAACGTAGTTCGCCTACCTACGGGAAAGGAGGGGAAGGTTGCTCGCTAGGATATCACATCCTATGCCTACGTACTTTCACACAGCATGAAAGATCAGAGCAAACGTAGTTCGGGCCACGTACGACACAAGTCTGTCTTGATTGTTTTTTATCCTTCCGAAAAAAGGTTTTCTCCTGATTACGGGTCCAAGCGGACAAAAATGAATCTTTGATCGGTTTATAGTCTTTTACGCAAGAACTGTCTTTTATTGATGTTTATCCTTTTATTGTATTTTTTTGATTGATTTGAGATAGAAGAGAAAGAACTCTATCCTAGGTTTAAAATGGGAAGCAAAACTATCCTATTGTTTTCATGCATGGATGAGAACCTAATATCTGTCATATTTCTCTCTTGCGCAGAGAGAAACAGAGATCCTAGGGGATAAACGGAAAAGCAACAGCATATATACAGTAAAGCAGTAAAATGCATGAATGCAGTAGTACAAGCGAGGCAAGGGAGTCCCACTCAACCTCGAACCTAGAAAACAATGAGCAAAGTGAAACAGCTTCACCTCAACCTCAAGGGGAAAATATAACAAACAATACAGCAAAGAAAAATAAAACCCCAAAACCAGCCCTGACAGCACCCCAGCTCCTACAGCAGCAACTATGAAAAACAGCAAACTCTGACAGTTGATAAACAACAATCTCCCAATGAACCCCAAAGTCAATCTCCAATGATATCCAAGATACAACAAGCTTCCATTTCCAAGAAATTACCAAGCTCAAGCAAGCACAGAATCTTAACCAGTTGACAGCATCAGACAGCATATAGCTCCAGACAGCAGTAAACCCTAGCTTTAACAGTTGCACAGCTTTGACATGAACAATCTTCACCTTTGTCAATCTTTGATCTTCATCTCTATCTTCAATGGCTTCTTTCTTCAAGACAAGCACTCCTAGATGAGAATTGATTTATCAGAATAAATTAAATGTCAAACAGATCATTGACAACCAATGGAAGTCTATGCATAGTTGACATTGTAACAGACTGTTTCCCTCAAAGTTCTACCTCCTAGATAAAACCACTTATCCCTCCAAAGGAGGGAGGTGAATACCATAGAGGGACTTTATGTCATAGAGAGGAATGGAAGCACATGAAGCTATCCATGTTTGCACAAAACAATTCAGTCTATTCTAAGGCTCTGCTTATTCCTATTATTTCCTATGCCTTCAAAACAACTCCCAGCTCAAGCAATCTTCAAGCTTCAACATTTGATTATCATCTTCAATCTCCTCCTTTGATGTCTTCATGCTCCACATGCTGAAACCAAGCCCACACCCCAAAAAGAAAACCCAAAAGCCCAAGTAAGCAACATACACCCCAAATGGGAACACCAAACAAACACACCATTTGCAAAATATACTAAAAATAGCAAAATAGTATTTAAAATTATAAGATTTATTCTAAGGGGATTTCTATATCTACCCTACATACCCTATATGTCCCATAATCTAATTAATGCTAAAAACCCAAAAATAAAATGGTAGAATGCACCTATGTTGAGTCTGAGCCCTAATTATACTACCCTAATGTTCTCTAATCAAAACTAATCAAGATTTAATCACAAAAATGTGAAATAAATCCAGGGGGAATTCAATGTTCTAATCTAACTACCACAAAAAGAATGGAATCAAAACATGAATTTAAATGACCAAACAAAATTCACCAAATGATATGTACAAACAATATGAAAATAAAAGCAATTAAAATGTGGAAATTCACCCTAAATGTAAAAAATACCTAAAACACTATTTTTATTTTCTCACAATTTTCTTGACATCATTATTGAAATGTAGCAAAAATCCCCATGTTAAAAAGATTATTTTTTGATTTATTATGAATTATTTAAACTATATGCAAATGATAAAGGAAAAAAGAAAATTCATTTAACAATTGGAAAACAGGGGGGGTGCTAGAAGCAGCTATTCACACTTCAGGACACACTGGGCCCAGAAAAGGGGGGTGCGCTCAGCAATACGCTGGGCCCAGTCTTATTCAGAAAAACACCCAAAAAACAAACGGGGGAGGGGTGCAGATAGCGAACAATTCGCTTGCAATTCAATGGGGGGTGTTAATAACAAATCTGCCTGGGCCCAAACCAAAATCCAAAGGGAGAGGGGGTGTTATTGGAAGCAAAGGGAGTATGGTTAGCAATCGAGAAAACGGGCCTAAGGCCCAGACTCAACATACATTCAGCCTCAGCCACAAACCCTAAACAAAACTACTCTCCTTCTCTCTTCCAAAAACTACTGTTCACCTTCTCCAAAATCAACCCTAAACGGCGTCTCTCTCAATCACTCAACCTCACCCAAACTGCAACCTAAATCCAAACTTAATCTCTAACCAACACAAACTACTATTGCACAACCTAGTTCTACCGCTAATCAATAGTAAACCCTAACAAGCTTGGAGCGAAGAAACAAAACCTGGCAAAATGATGGAGATTGGTGATGCTTCTCTGGAGATGACGAAGATGATGAACCACGCCTTGAAGCTCAAACAAACCATGATCTGGAAAGATGGAAGAACATTGGAGGAGCTTTGACGGATTTCTTGAAGATTCACGGAGATAGATCAAGGCGCGATGAAGATCCCTGTGGATATTGACGAATAGTTGCAGATCGGTGATGTTTTGAAGTTTCAATCCAAACTCGTTTCTTATGAATCGAAGCTCAGTTTAGCGTTGGTTGTTTGTGGATCGGAGGCGTTCATGAAATTCTTGATGAACGCTGAACAAATTTTGATGCATGCGCTTCTGGAGGATTTATGAAGTTCTGGAGAATGTGTGACGAGTCTTGATGTTCTTGATACAAGTCTGGGAATCTTGAAGAACAGATGAAGAACATTGAATATTGTTGATGATTCTGGTGATAATCTGATGGAGATTTTCTGGCGATTTTGCATTGATGATTATTGATGATGATGAATGTGTGGAGTTGGATGAAGATCTTAAAATTCTGGAAAAAACGGGACTGGTGATTATTGATGATGAATCAGGATCGGAAGAGATGAAGATTTTGGTGTTTTTGGCGGTTTCAGGCGACGGTTAGAGCTCCGGCGAGGAGGTGTGGTGGCCGGCGCGGCGGTTGCATGGCCGACCGGTGAGGGAGAACGGTGAGGACGCATGTCAACGCGCATGGGAGAGAGGGAGAGGATGGAGGCCACGTGTGTGCATGCGGGGAGAGGGAGAAGGACCAGTGGCAGTGGAAAGTGTGGGTGGAGGACGGTGGAGTGGCCACGTGGTGGTGATAGAGTGAGTGGAGAATGTGTTGGCACACTCTGAGAGATAGTGGGAGTGAGGTGGCGGCCATTACATTTTGAATTACACTGCTTTGAAGTTTGACCCAAATCAGGGGATTTTACACTAAAACCCTAATTTGGTAACTCCTCTTCTCCTTGACTCCTGTTGATTTTTCTTGGGCACAACACCACATCCATATCCACATATCAAATAATGAATCCCACATTCTTCAAATGAGCCTTGATACCTTTCAAATCAAGCCCTTGACCTAGGATTGACCTAGATAAAAACCCTAGTTGACTGTCTTCAACTGAGGCTCTTGTAATCATTCCAATGACTTGGCTCATCTTTAAAATGATCATCTAGACTTTCCATGATATCCATACACACTCCATGCTCCTGGATCATAGCTCATATACCCTCTGATGATCCCCAAACAACCTCAGGATTAGAGAGAACTCACTGATCAACCTGTCAACTCTTTAAAGTTCAAATTCTTCTATGATGACCTGAGTAGTCTTGAATATGAATGAAAACCTCTGAATATGCCTCTTGAGACAAGAATGGCACTTGATCCCCTGATTAAGATAGCTTGCTTATGCTATGCTATGCAGATGAATGTACTATGTACATGATGACAATGCAAATGACAATGCAATTGAAACATAAACCTAGGTTAGAAAAAAGGTTGGGCAAATTTTGGGGTGCAACAGCTGCCCCTATTCAAGCGACTTGGACCCGATTGGATGAAGAGCGCGCAGCCTTCAGACATTCGAGGTACGAGACGGTTGAATACGAAAGAACCCGGAAATTTGCCAACCACAAAAATAAATTGCGTATACGACTACTGCTTGGGGAGAGTCCTGGGAACTGGCCTTTGTTGTCACGGCAACAACTAACCATCCACCTGTAAATCTGTTTTGTGGAATATTCTGATATTGTCCGCAGACCACTCTGTTCCGGAGAAATGAGCATACACCACACAACGAGAAATTGTTGATCTCACTTGTCAACCTTTCACACGCTAACCAGCTGGAAAATATTGACTTCACTTGTCATGTTGATTTCACTGATCCACCTTTCGTATCCTGAAGAAACGAGCAAACGCTTAACCAAACGAGACAATGCTGATTTCACTTATCACCCTTTTGCATCCTGAAGAAACGAGCACACGCTTAACCAAACGAGACAATGCTGATTTCACTTATCAACCTTTCACATCCTGAAGAAACGAGCATACGCTTAACCAAACGAGACAATGCTGATTTCACTTATCAACCTTTTGCATCCTGAAGAAACGAGCACACGCTTAACCAAACGAGACAATGCTGATTTCACTTACCAACCTTCCGTTCGTATCCGAACGAGCATTCACTAAACAGCGAGAACATGCTGATTTCAATTACCAACCTTCCGTTCGTACCTGAACGAGCATCCACTAAACAGCGAGAAAATGTTGATTTCAATTACCAACCTTCCGTTCGTACCTGAACGAGCATTCACTAAACAGCGAGAAAATGCTGATTTCACTTATCAACCTTCCGTTCGTACCTGAACGAGCATCCATTAAACAGCGAGAAAATGTTGATTTCACTTACCAACCTTCCGTTCGTACCTGAACGAGCATTCACTAAACAGCGAGAACATGCTGATTTCACTTATCAACCTTCCGTTCGTACCTGAACGAGCATTCGCTAAACTGCGGGAAAATGTTGATTTCACTTACCAACCTTCCATTCGTATCCGAACGAGCATCCACTAAACTGCGGGAAAATGTTGATTTCACTTACCAACCTTCCGTTCGCACCTGAACGAGCATCCCTGCGGGGGTACGAGAAACTTAACCAAACAACTCTGAGGGGACAAGTCTGACGACGACCGTCAAACACCTGCTGGGGAAATTGGGAACTTAACCAAGCACCCTGACGAGAATAACCTTGTTGAAAAAAAGAGGAATTTAACCAAACAACTCCGTGGCGAATACCCTGCTGGGGACTATGAGGGACTTAACCAAGCGACTTGTTGAAGAATGCCCTATCGGGGATCACGAGGAACTTGACCAAGCAACTTGTTGGAGAATACCCTGCTGAGGATTATATCTCTACTGGGGGAACTGCGAGTAACCACCCAAAATCTGTATTACGCCATCTTCTGACGCTGATACCACCACATCCTGAAAAAGACTCAGCTGGGGAAAAAAATGCTTGACCAAGCAACTCTGCTAGGGGAACATCTGTCATGACGAACACGATCACTGCATGTCGTACGCCATAAATCCACAAAAATAAGACGAACACGATCCTTGCGTGTATCACAAACAACATCCACTGAAGGGACAAACACGACGAACACGATCACTGCGTGTTTCGAAGTCACAAACAAAACCACATAATGGGACAAACACGATCACTGCGTGTTGCGTTACAACCTAAAATCACATCGACCATAAATCCAACCGGATGAGGTAAACACGATCACTGCGTGCCAGACGGAATAAATCCACATAGAAGGGGCGAACACGTTCACTGCGTACTTCAACCACCAATATGATGAACACGATCACTGCGTGTGCTGCAATAGGACGAATACGATCACTGCGCATCTCGACCAACAAACCCCCAAAATGATGTCAACACGATCACTGCGTGCTTCACACCACAAGTTCAAATGGTTCTATCAACACGATCACTGCGTGCTATACGAATACGATCACTACGTATCTTGAACACGATCACTGCGTGTTTGAACACGATCACTGCGTGTTCTGAGCCACGATCCTCTTGACTGGAGAAAACACGATCACTGCGTGCTGTGTGTCTCAACTAACCCACATAACTGGACGAATACGATCACTGCATATTCTAACCATACATAGGGTGAACGCGATCACTGCGCGTTTCATGTCACGGCCCTCTTGACTGGAGGAAACACGATCACTGTGTGCCTTGCGAATACGATCACTGCGTATCTTGAACACGATCACTGCGTGTTTTGAGCCACGATCCTCTTGACTGGAGGAAACACGATCACGACGTGCTGTGTGTCTCAACCAACCCACATAAATGGACGAATACGATCACTGCATATCCTGACCACACATAGGGTGAACACGATCACTGCATGTTTCGTGTCACGGCCCTCTTGACTGGAAGAAAACACGATCACTGCGTGCCTTGTGACACAAATTCAACCATGGGACGAACACGATCACTGCGTACTTCGGCCATAAACAACCAGATGAACACGATCACCGCGTGTCTCAATCGCAAATTCGAACAAGACTAGCTACACGATCACTGCGTGCCATGTAATAGGACAGATACGATCACTGCGCATCTCGACCAACAACATCCCAAGATACGATAAACACGATCACTGCGTGCTTCGTACCGCGAATAGAACGAACACGATCACTGCGTGTCTTGCTCAATAAACCCCCGAGATAATGTCAACACGATCACTGCGTGTTGTACAATACAATCTTCTTAGATCGAGATGAACGCGATCACTGCGCAATTCGACCACAAATGCACATACCAAAATCAACACGATCACTGCGTGCCTTACAACATGAACCCCATAGATGGTACAAATACGATCCCTGCGTACTTAGACCACAAATCAACATCTCAAGATCAACACGATCACTGCGTGCCTTACAACATGAACCCCGTAAATGAGACAAAATACGATCACTGCGTACCTTGACCACAAAATTCACATCTTCCTGAATCACGATTTCTCTCATCGGCAGGGAATAACACATCTGAAACTGAAGAGGTAACCACCTGGCTTATGTTTCAAAAATGCATGTTTGATGATGACATAATGCTTCCATGCAGCATGGAAATGCTACGTATTTAGGTAAAATGAAAAGTATGATGATGCATGCTTATGCAAAGAGTTACTTCAGCAAAATAAATGCTGAAGACAAACTGGATCTGCTGGGGATGACCAGAATACCACCGATACGCTTCCATCAAAACAACTGCTGGAAAGATGAATTAACTCCGCTGGGGATAACCATCCTGCTGGGAAAGTAACTCACAAACTCAAAACTTCAAACTCTGCTGAAAAATGATCATCCTGACGAGGAAGGATCGACCTGTTAGGGAAAGGGAAAAGCAATCCTGGAAACTGTTTTCAAAAAGGCATCAACACTCTGATTACGCCCTGCGGGGATGCTTCATCCTGCTATCACTGAGCTGGGGATTGACCGGTGTGCTCTGATTCGCACTACACAAGAAACTCTTTGGGGAAGTTAATCATATCCATCTCGACCTTCGCTGGGGAGGACTCTGCTCTGCTTGATAAGCTAATTCTGAACTACTGAAGATACATTGATATTTTCCTTTGACGCAACCTCCATTCTCCTGGGGAGACAACATTCAAATTTTCCTGGGGCGACTCCACTGGGGAAAGACACAACATTCATCCTCTGGAGAGGGTACCGGCCTGCCATGGACTCTGGCGGGGAACTTTGCGAGCTTTTGAATAACTTGCCCCTATCTAACTCCTGGGAATACTTGCTCTGAACCGCTTGCTATGAGACGACCTCGAAATTACTTGCCCCGGTATCTATACAGCAAAAAGATTCCATCTCCATTAAACCCTGATCAACCCAGTTGGTTTCAACATTCTCTGCGGTGACTTGCCCCTGAATGAGCGTTCTAGCGACTTATCCTGATCTGATTATCCACCTGAAGTATCTGCTTTCAAATCTCCAAGTTCTGTATGATTGCCCCTGATTGGATCTCGAGAAGACTCACTTCTGATTAGTTGCCTCTCAAGCATACTGCCCCTTGATCAACTGAAGCTTCGGGACTTGTCCTCAGACTAACTGATTCCGAACTCAATGGAAGTCAATGCCTCTGATTCACTGGGTTTCACAACATACGCCATGCTGGTTCAGACTGCTGAATTACTCAGTCCTGCTCGATTATTCCCTGTTGGAATCTCCTTCATGTCAACTACTAACCTGCAAGTAAAAATCATCTGTTCACGAATGGTAATTCTAATGCAATGTTTATGCAGATTTTGAAGAAATTTGTGCTGTCACTCATTTACACGTCATGATTGAGTGACGAATGAACCAAAAGTCAAACGTAGTGCTTACGTGGTCAGTGAAAAACACAACAAGGATGTGACTAGCAAGTCACGAAGGAGTCAGGTTACTCAACCTTATCGTAATGCGCTTTCAGAATAAACCCTGCCTCAATTAGGTCTTTTAAGGGTTGTATCGTTGTCGGGTTCACGGTTCATGAAACAAAGGATATTTGGCTCAAATTTTGATTTGTACCTGTAACCCGGTGAACTGACTTTAAACAATGTTGTGGATAGCAAGAGTCGCCACCGACTTTTATTTTATCCATAAGGAAAGGTTATAAAAGAACAGGAAAGACCTTAGAGAATATTTTGGGTCCGGGGGGTAGGTTATGAAAAGGGAAGGTGTTAGCACCCTTTTCATCCATGGTTATCCATGGGCTCTTAGGTACTTAAGCTCACTTTTGAATTGTTTTGAAAGTGTAGTGTGTGAATAGCAAAAAATTTCAGAATAGTTTAATAATAATCCGTGTATGGATGTGAAAAAAAACTTGTTTGAAAATTTTGTTGGAAATTTGTTTAAGTGTGAAAAAGTTTTGAAGTGAGCAAGCACCTAGGAGTAACCTACCCTAATGTTTAAAGGTCTTTCTTATTCTTTATCCTTTCCTTAGTAAGACTATCCCTACTATAATGGAGTAGGTAGTCCTTACTTTGGATGTTAAGGGACATGTGAGGGACAATTGGATTTTTGAAGGCCATGGTGGGGTGTAATAAGCAAACTGAAGGGACTATCATCATTTTTCGAAAGGGACTCGATTCGTAAAGGCAACCATAAGGGACTTTGATGATTTTTTCTATTTGAGGGACTTGCTTTATACACCCCACTTAACCATTATTCGTAGGCAACTTGAGGGATATCCTTAGGAAGTGAGACGGCGATTAAAATCGACTTACGTGTGTGACGTGTTTATTTTAATTATCTTTATTTAAAAGTGATCTAAATTTATTTTAATATTACATACATGTTGTTACACTCCCTAATTACTAACCATAATAATAATTAAATAATTAAACAACTTTACATCCAAGAAACAATTACAAAATAATAAGCAAAATAATTAAATAGCAAAGATAAATAAAATATAAATAAGCAATAATAAATAATAAAGGGGGTTAATTCTAAGTTTACTCGGCAAGACATCGCATCTTGTGCCTACGTATCCTTACGGGAGTGGAATCAGAGTAATCGTAGTTCCCCTCAATAGGGAGGTTAGAAACTTCTTGACTGTGGTCAAGGTCTCAAGGGGAATAAACGCATCTTAAGGACACGCTTACGTGGAGTGTAGAAACTCCAAATCTCTACGTTGAAATGTTAAGTTGTAATTAGGGTTAAATTAGGGATTCCACGGCGGGAAACCCTAAAATGAGCGCGGCGGCTCTTTGACCTAATGCTAAGGGTAAAATTGTAATTTTGCCTGCGGCGAGGCATTTGTGAAAATTAGGGTTTGTAGTTTGTAGTTTTGAGGATTTGAAATTGAATGTGTGAAGTTTTGCGGACTATTGGCGCGGCGGCCAAACAGTTAGACCTAACCTTCGGATGTGTGCAATGTGACAGAAATAATAGTAAACGCGTGAGATAATTGAATCATGCAAACAGAGAGATAATGTCATAATTTAAACCATGCAAGCAGAAATTTAAAGGCAGAATTTAAAGAGCGATTGTTAAGTTCGCGAGGTTACATGAGAGGAGCAGATACAATATGATAATGAAATTTGAATTGAACAATAATAAAATAAAATAAATAACGGTTCTAGTTATTATTTTAAAAAAAAGATTTTAGTTATTATTTTAAATTTATCTAAAAAAAAGTTTTTTCTTAAAAATAATAGGTTTTCATATTAATTTGGAAAAGATGTTAATGTTATTTATTTTAAAAAACAGATTTTTATATTATAACAAATTTTAATAAATTAATGATAACAATAATAATAATAATGGTAATAATAATGATAATAATGATAATAATAATAAATAATGATAATAATAATAATAATAATAATAATAATAATAATAATAATAATAATAATAATAATAATAATAATAAAGCAATAATGAATTTTAAATGTGCCAAATAACCCAACAATGTTGCTAACGCAGAAATGCGCTCATCGCAACCAGATCTAAATCGGACGAAACAAAATTTATCGCAAAGAAAAAGAAATTAAGCAAAAAATAGTATTATTGCTCACACAAAAATGCGATCATCGCAACCAGATCGAACTAACACAAATGTCACGCGTCATGCACACAAATGTGCAAACATCGTATCGACATAATTCGATCAAAAATCTTATATATATAAACTCTAACAATTTAAAAATTATATATATATAAATGTAACAGTAATAGATAAAGAAAAAGAAATAACGGTAATAGATGAAGAAAAAGAAATAACGGTAAAAGATGAAGAAAAAGAAACAACAGTAATAGATGAAGGAAAAGAAATAACGGTAAACGATGAAGAAAAAGAAACAATAGTAATGGATGAAGAAGAAAACTAAATAACGGCAAACGGCACTCACTCCTCTTAGGTTTTTTTCATTCTCTCCTTTTTTCCAACAAGGCAACACATGTATATATAGGGAACAAATTAGGGTTAACACCAAATTGTCAATAATGTCCCTAAAGCCCATTTTAAAGCCCAAACTAAATAATTAGTTAAGAAAAAATAAAATTTAAATAATTTAAAATAATTAAAATAAACTTAAAATAAAAACTAATAATCCTATTGATTCCTAAAATAAAAAATATTATAAAAAGAACAAAATTTTTTTCAATATTTTTTATTTTATGATTTTTTGGATATTTTTATGAATAATTTAGAAAAAAGTGAAAAAAATAATATTTTAAAAAATGATTTAATTAAAATACGAAAATAATAATTAAATAATAATAAAAAACTATTTTTGTTATTTTTTTAATGAAAGATAGAAAAATTTAGAGTAAAAATAATAAAAAACAAAAAAAGTGACAAAGGTGAGATTCGAACTCTCAACCTCTCACACTCATAACTCCTTACACATGTCCTCCTGCCAATTGTGCCATTTTTACTTTTTAGAAAAAAAATGCATGCCATATGATATTTACCTGCAAAAAGTCAAACGACTACACAAATTTGTTAGTAATTGATTAAATGCAATGAAATGCGACGACAAATCTTAGGGCAAAATTTGGGGTATTACAGTTATTATGATAATATTTCTCACCCAACCTCTCTTTGATGTTGGCAAAAAAAAATCATGAAGTTTGACTTTGGTTTGACCACAGTTGACCTCAGTTTGACCTTTTAACTGCATTGACTGCTTTTGACTTATCTGATCATCTGACTGAGCAAACTTTTGAGAAAAGTCTTGAAACTTGACATGGGGGTTCTTATACACATATAAGATGTTATGAAGCTCACTTGAAGTCTTGGAAGTCCATTTAGCCTGATTAAAGTCAAAACCCTAGTTTTGGATGCACTGCTTAGGAGGTGCATTGTCTGAGGGAATTGTCAACTCTTCTGACCAATTATGAATTTTGTGAACCTTGTGAACCTTCTTGGAACACAAAGTCTTGTATTGTGAGGGCAAATTTTGGGGTGCAACAGCTGCCCCTGTTCAATTTTCTGAAACCTGAGGGGTTAGATTGGTATATTTGCCAGTCGTAACCTGGAAGGTTGAAGGGGATTGAACACAAAAGCCCAAAAATTTGCACTCACCAGTGCATGGAGTGATATTGATGGTTGGTTGAACATGATTGAGTGGGCTTAAAGATGCCACTAGGGGAAAGTTCTTCAGTAGTATAATGAGAACTGTCAGGAGTCTGGAGTAATACTGATGTAACAGCATGTCTTCATGAGGATAGAGCAATCAATAATGATAACCCTAAAGCAGTCTTGAAGTGATAAATCTGACCTCAGGAGGATAGAGCAATCAATAGCTCTAAAGCAGTCTTGAAGTAATAATGGCTTCAGGAGGATAGAGCAATCAATAGCTCTAAAGCAGTCTTGAAGTAATAGAATGGCTTCAGTAGGATAGAGCAATCAACAGCTCTAAAGCAGTCTTGAAATAATAATGTGATATGTCTTCAGGAGGATAGAGCAATCAATAGCTCTAAAGCAGTCTTGAAGTAATGATTTCAGGAGGATAGAGCAATAGATAGCTCTAAAGCAGTCTTGAAATAATTAGATGGCTTCAGGAGGATAGAGCAATGAATAGCTCTAAAGCAGTCTTGAAGTAGTAATATGACCTCATGAGGATAGAGCAATGAATAGCTCTAAAGCAGTCTTGAAGTAATAGGATGATTTCAGGAGGATAGAGCAATCAGTAGCTCTAAAGCAGTCTTGAAGTCATGAGAGGCTATCAGGAGGATAAAATAACCCTGAGGTTACAATAAAGCAGTCCCAAAGTAATAAGAAGCTCATCAGGAGGATAAAGTAACCCTGAGGTTACAATAAAGCAGTCCCAAAGATCATAAGATTGTTTGTTGGATAATTAACCTGAAAACAAGGTAGCATTCTGTATAACAACATTAGTTTATGCTTTATGTATGCATGTATGACATGATGCACTTAGGTAATGTACTATAGACATATATGTTATGGTATGATGTAAATGATGTATGTATGCTATGACACTGCTGGAAGTGTCTGGATATCCTTGTATAACAACTGCTGGTCAAGGAAAATAAATCCCGATTCGTTGTTGAAGAATATATAACCCTCCGTCTGCTGGGGATAACAAGGTATAGATAACCTCCCGTTGTTGGGGATAACAAGGTATAGATAACCTCCCGTTGTTGGGGATAGTAGGGTATAGATAACCTTCGTTTTCGTTTGATAGTAGGATAAGTATAACATCCCGTCTTCGTTCATCGTGCCCTTATTGGAAAGTAATTTCCCGTATATCCGTATGAGGATAAAAGAGATGGATATAAATTCCAGGGGAGATTAGACTTTGTGAAAATGGATTAGTCCTACTGATGGCTTGTAACTGTCTTGTAAAGATGAACCGGCGAAGCTTCGTTGAAATCCTTCCCTCGTTCGTCCTTAGTAAATACTATTACTGCATTTTCATGCATTTCTGGTAAACATCAATCATATTAAAAGCATACATGCGTTTCTGGTAAACATCAATCATATTCAAAGGCATACATACATTCAAACACAACCAATGGACGTTTTGCTTATGTAAATAGGGTAAAAGTGAATCTGGATTCAAAAGATGGAATTTATTTATATCAAAAGTGACCCATACACGGGTAAGTTTGTACAAGGAGACATAAACCCTAGTAAGAGAATTTTGTCATGAAGCTTTACAAAAAGAATCAGCTATGTGGGAAATAATCCTATTGAGTTTCAATTCTACTATTGCCACTCAAGTATCTCATCTTCTTGCTGTTGAGACGGAAACGATTGGATTGAGCTTTATCTGTTTGAGCTTGAGTAAGTAGTACAACTGGTTGCAGTTTCATGAGTGATCCAAACGAGACATAGTCATACGCTTTAATCCCTAACTTTTGCCTGGATTGCCCTTTCAGGTTTTCAATCCACCGGGATACCCTTTTTTGCCCAAGCCGCCTTTTCAGGTTTTCGACTTGCCGGGTGTACATCTTTTTATATATATATCCCTAATTTTTGCCCAAACCCTTTTGGTTTGCCGGGATGCCCTTATTTTTTCCTAGGCCTGTCAACCTAGCGGGTCTCTTTTTATGCGTAGTATTTTTTAACTATGTCTGCGTTTACAGGTTGTGGGAAGTCTTCACCATCCATTGTAGTCAGTATCATGGCACCTCCTGAGAACACTGTCTTGACTACAAATGGTCCCTCATATGTTGGAGTCCACTTGCCCCTAGGATCACCCTGTGGTAATATGATACGCTTGATTACCAAGTCACCAGCCTGATATACCTTTGGCTTAACCTTCTTGTTAAAAGCTTTGATCATCTGTTTCTGGTACATCTGGCCATGACAAACTGCTGCTAACCTTTTCTCATCAATCAAATTTATCTGGTCAAGTCGAGTCTGAATCCACTCATCTTCATCCAAGCCTGCATCCTTCATAATTCTCAAGGAGGGGATCTGAACTTCAATAGGCAGAACTGCTTCCATACCATAGACTAAGGAGAATGGGGTTGCCCCTGTTGAAGTACGTATTGTAGTACGATAACCATGCAGAGCAAATGGTAACATCTCGTGCCAATCCTTGTAAGTAACAGTCATCTTCTGTACAATCTTCTTAATGTTCTTATTAGCAGCTTCAACTGCCCCATTCATCTTTGGACGATACGGAGAAGAGTTGTGATGCTTAATCTTGAACTGCGTACAGAGATCAGTAATCATAATGTTGTTCAGATTAGAGCCATTGTCAGTGATAATCCTTTCAGGGATACCATACCTACATATGAGATTATTCTTAATGAACCGAGCCACAACATTCTTAGTCACAGATGCAAATGAAGCTGCCTCTACCCACTTCGTGAAGTAATCAATAGCAACCAGGATGAAACGATGCCCATTAGAAGCAGTAGGCTTGATCTCACCAATCATATCAATGCCCCACATGGCAAAGGGCCAAGGAGCAGTCAACACATTCAATGGAGATGGAGGTACATGTACTTTATCAGCATAGATTTGACATTTGTGACATGTTCTGGAGTGTTGATAGCAATCAGCTTCCATGGTAGACCAATAGTAACCTGCTCTCAAAATCTTCTTTGCCATGGTATGACCACTAGAATGAGTGCCAAAGGTCCCATCATGCATCTCTTCCATAATTTCTGTAGCTTCCTTCTTATCCACACAACGAAGCATAGTTGAATCATGATTACGCTTATACAGAATGCCATTACTCAGAAAGAACTTAGCAGAAAACCTTCTCAGGAACTTCCTATCTTTGACAGATGCCCCTTCAGGGAACTCCTGAGCTTCAAGATAGTTTTTCACTTCATAGAACCAAGGCTTCTCCTCTGCCCCTTCAGTGTCAATCTCATTGCAGTATGCAGGCTTCTCAAATCTATCAATGGTAATCTTGGGAGCTTCATCATCCCAGCTGATCTCAAACATAGATGCCATGGTGGCCAATGCGTCTGCCAACTGATTCTCTCTTCATGGAATATGTCCAAAAGTAATCTCTTTGAAATGTGGGATCAAAGACAACACATGTTCTCTGTAAGGAATGAGATTATCATGCTTTGTATCCCAATCTCCTTTAATCTGACTTACTACCAGAGCTGAATCTCCATACACCTCAAGGAACTGAATCTTCATATCAATAGCAACTTGCATACCCATGATACATGCCTCATACTCAGCCATGTTATTGGTACAATAGAAACAAAGTCTGGCAGTAATCGGGGTATGACAACCTTCAGGGGAACTAATCACAACACCAACACCATTACCATGTGCATTGGAGGCACCATCAAAAACCATAGTCCATCGGGATCCTTGTTCAGGTCCGTCATATTGTCCAGGTTCTTTGGTAACAGACATAATGTCTTCATCAGGGAACTCAAAATTCATTGACTGGTAATCATCTACTGCTTGATGAGCCAAATGATCAGCAACAACACTCCCCTTAATGGCCTTCTGAGTGGTATACTGTATATCATATTCCGTCAAGATCATTTGCCATCTTGCAATTCTTCCGGAGAGAGCAGGTTTCTCAAATATGTACTTGATTGGATCCATCTTCGAAATCAACAAGGTAGTATGGGTCAACATATACTGTCTTAGTCGGCGAGCAGCCCATGCCAAAGCGCAGCAAGTTTTCTCGAGCAGTGAGTATCTTGTTTCACAGTCGGTAAACTTTTTGCTAAGGTAGTATATTGCCTGCTCTTTTCGACCAGACTCGTCATGTTGCCCCAATACACACCCCATTGAGTTGTCTAATACTGTTAAATACATAATAAAGGGTCTTCCATCAACTGGTGGCATTAAAATTGGAGGTTCTAGCAAATATCTCTTGATTTCATCAAAGGCAGTCTGGCACTCATCATTCCATTCCATCACCTGATCTTTCCTCAACAACTTGAAGATTGGCTCACAGATGGTAGTTAATTGGGAAATAAATCTTGCAATGTAGTTCAATCGTCCCAAGAAACCTCTAACCTCCTTCTCAGTACGGGGAGCTGGCATCTCTCGTATAGCTTTCACTTTTGCAGGATCCACTTCAATACCTTTTCCACTGACAATGAAACCCAGGAGCTTTCCAGATCTAACTCCAAAAGTACACTTGTTTGGATTTAATCTCAACCTGTATTTCTTCAACCTCTCAAACAACTTGTGCAGATGATCAAGATGTTGTTCTTCATTCTGAGACCTGGCTATCATATCATCCACATATACCTCTATCTCATGATGAATCATATCATGAAACAAAGCCACCATAGCACGCTGATATGTTGCCCCTGCATTCTTCAAACCAAATGGCATTACCTTATAGCAAAAGGTGCCCCACTGTGTCACAAATGTAGTCTTCTCCATATCTTCAGGTGCCATCTTGATTTGATTGTAACCAGAGAAACCATCCATAAAAGAGAATACCTTATGCTGAGCAGTGTTGTCTACCAGAATATCAATATGAGGAAGTGGAAAGTCATCTTTAGGGCTAGCCTTGTTCAGATCTCTGTAGTCTACACACATACGTACCTTACCATCTTTCTTAGGAACTGGTACCACATTTGCAACCCACTGAGGATAAGAAGTTACGGCCAAGAACCCTGCATTGAATTGTTTCATTACATCTGCTTTGATCTTTTCTGACATTTCAGGACGCATACGACGAACCTTCTGCTTCTTTGGACGACAATCTTCTTTCACTGGCAAACGGTGAACCACAATGTCTGTATCCAACCCTGGCATATCTTCATAAGACCAAGCAAAGATCTCCACATAGTCACGTAGCATCTGAATCAACCTGCTCTTGACACTGTCCTCTAAATCAGCCCCTATCTTGACCTCTTTTCTGTTTTCTTCAGTTCCCAGATTCACAACTTCGACTGGCTCTTCATGTGGCTGTATAGCTTTCTCTTCTTGTTGTAACAACCTAGCAAGCTCTACAGGTATTTCACAATCGTCCTCGTTTCCGTCTTCAGTTTGATAGATCGGATTCTCGAAATTGTAATTGGCAATAGTAGAACTGTTATCAACTGGATCCAGAGTGGATGAGGATCTGCATTTTAGTGACGTGGGTGTGTGTAAGAACACATAGCTGATAAAGCAAAAATAAAAGAAAAAGAAAGACAAGGAACACAATATTTACGAAAACGAAACGTCCACTGATTTTATTGAATGAAGTATGCAAATGAAATGACAACCCGTAACAAGCACACCATTGTGCCCCGGGTAAGGCACATGGCTTGAAAGTTTTAATTGTTCCAGAAATTACAAATTTAAAAACATAACACAGTAATAGTATTTACTCCTGACTAAAGGAGATAGGGATAACATCTTCAGCTTTCCAATTATTGAGTCCAGCACCCACAGTAGGAAAAATCCATGCCTCCAAGTTGTGGTCTTCATCTTGATCTCCCACAGCATTGATAACCCCTTGATTGGTGATACGAACAGCACGAGCACGACGAACAGCCTTCTGGGACTCTTCTTCCACCACAGCTTTTGCATCATTGAGGGAGGCCATTGCCATTGTTGGAGGGTTTCTGATGACCACAGGAACCTTCTTCACAGCAGGAGGAGTCACACAATCCTTAACAGCCCAGGGAACCACTTCAAATGACTGACATGGAGTTTCAATGTATTCACCTTCTACTTCCAGATACTTGAAAGTGTTTACATGGCTGACAAAGTATTCTTCCTCTCCAAAGACAGTAACAACTTTTCCATTCACCGGATATCTCAACTTTTGATGTAATGTGGAGGTCACAGCACCTGCCCCATGGATCCAGGGACGACCAAGCAGACATGAGTACGAAGGACGAATATCCATCACATAGAATGTAGCGGTAAACGCCTGAGAGCCAACCTTGATTGGAAGATCAATTTCCCCATGCACTACTCTTCTAGAACCATCAAAAGCCTTTACCACAATATTACTGGGCTTCAATACCGTATCTTTAGGACTCAGCTTGTTCAGGACTTCCTTAGGCAACACATTCAGAGAGGAACCATTGTCTATCAGCACATGAGACAGGGTAGTGCCCCTGCATTCAATTGAAATATGCAAGGCCCTGTTATGATCCCTCTTGGCAGGGGTCAAGTCAGCATCAGAAAATCCTAACCCGTTGTCATAGGTCAGGTGAGCAACACAATTCTCAAACTGGTCCACAGAAATTGCACTGGGTACATGAGCCATCTTTAGAAACTTGATCAATGACTTGGCATGAGCCTCAGAACATAATAACAGGGAGAGCATAGAAATCTTTGAGGGAGTATGCCCCAGCTGATCAACAATATCATAATCACTCTTGCGAATGATTTTCAATACTTCTTCCATCTGCTTAGAGAGGTCATCAGCAGCTGGCACATCAGTAGATACAGGCTCAATAACAGGACCCTTGCCCCGAGCATCAGTGGTGGAAGTAACAGCAGGAGTAACTGCACTCTTAGAAGCAACTGGAGGAGAGAAGACTCTTCCACTACGAGTGATCTTGCTAGATCCAGCAATATTATCAATGTCAACAGGCATATCAGGTAAAGGCTCCTGCTTGACACCATGGATGTAAACATCAGACCCATAGTGCCAAGGCACAACTTTGTCAGATGTATAAGGAATAGGACCAGGAGTGGTAATGATCAGAGGAGCTACTCTGGCTTCAGCAACAACTTTCACAGGACCTTCAGCAATAATCTTGATTGGGCCCTGATGAGTGATTTTAATGGGACCCTTTGAAGTGATTCTTAGTGGTACTTTGTCAACCATGTCAACCTCTTCAATCTTCTTACCCTGAGTCAGATGATCCACCATACTTTCTACAGATGCTGGTCTTCTTTCAAACACTATAATATATTTATCCATGAGACGTTGAATCCCATCTCTCAAAATGAAGCAACTATCCGGCTTATAGGTACAATATAGACAATCTTCATGACAACCTAGAAAGATCCCAGCTTGTACTAACCTCTTTTTGATAACAGACAATGGTGTGCTCAACTCCATAACTGAATAGACATGCAGATCTTCATCAATATCTTCATCAATGGCGTTGACAGTCTTCTCGTGATTTGGCATTGGAGCTGTAATCACATTTGGAGTACCTGGTGGATCAAACTCAATTTCTCCAGCATCAATCATATCCTGAATTTTGTTCTTCAAGACCCAGCAGTTATTAGTATCATGTCCTGGACAGTTTGAATGATATGCACATCGTGCATTGGGATTGTACTTGGGAGAGGTAACATTGGGATTCTGAGGAGCCTCCCTCAGGGTAATAAGTTCAGCCTTCAACAAGTGTTGCAATGCCTGAGCCATTGACATGTTGATCTTCGTGAACTGTCTTCTAGCCCTCTGTTGGTTGCCTTGAGGCTGCTCTGTTGTTGCAGGAGTTGGATTTGAAATATGAACTGCACTAACAGACTGATGCCTTCTGTTACGATCAGGCTGACCATACACAGCATTAGATTCTTTCTTCCCAGTGGGAGGCTTCTTTGCAGCACCTGATGAAGAAGTGCCCACTTGGATCTTACCACTCTTGATACCATTCTCTACTCGCTCTCCTGTCATGATCAACTCAGTGAAGCCAGATGATGAGCTTCCAATGAGATGACTGTAAAACGGACCATTCAGCGTACACATGAACATATCAACCAACTCCCTATCAGTCAAAGGGGGTTGAACTCTTCCAGCTAAGTCTCTCCACTTCTGAGCATACTCCTTAAAGCTTTCTTTGGCACCCATAGACATGCTTTGAAGCTGCATGCGAGTGGGGGCTAAGTCAGCATTGTATTGATACTGCTTGTAGAAAGCTTCAGCAAGGTCATTCCAATCTCTGATGTTGACACTCTCCAACTGATAATACCACTCTAGCTGAGCTCCAGATAAACTCTCTTGAAAGAAATGGATCCACAACTTTTTATCAGCAGTGTGGGGTTGAATTCTTCTGACATAAGACCTCAGATGCAATTTGGGACAAGAGACCCCATCATAGACAACAAATGTAGGAACTTTGAACCCAATGGGTATGACCACCCCAGATATCAAGCTCAAATCCTCAAAATCCAACCCAGATGATTTCTGTAATTCCATAGCATCCATTCTATCCACCAGCATCTTGAATTTGTCTTCGTTAGGCTCATGGTAGTAGTTAGCCTCAGAATCAGAGTCCCCCATAGTGTTGTGGAGACTGCCTCTCTCCTGCTCAGATTCTTCAGATTCATAGTCTTCAACATGTTCCTTGGTCTTGACAGGACCTTTGAACCTTCTTCCCATGTTGAGCAACCCAGCAGACCTTCTAGCCTTCTTAGTCTTCTTGGCCAGCAGTGCCTTCAATTCATCCTGCCCCTTGGATAGGTTCAGGATCAGCTCTTGGAACTGTGCATTCTGTGCCTGGAGATCCTTAACTGATTGTTCAAGAGCCATTGCTGAAATAAACAGCGAGAAGATGAGAAACCTGTGCACAATTATAAACCTGTGATGCAATGATATGGGAATGCATATGCAATGTTTTCAAGGACCGCAGGATTTAAATTTGCTTAAACAAACAAGAAAGTAACTTTTTATTAGTAATAACTTTTTTGCCTTTTAGGCTTACAAAAAATGAAAACGAAATAAGTACAAAAGATGGGGTTTTAAGTCTCCCATGGACGTTTCCTCTTTGTGTTGAGGTATGAGTTGAGGTTTCGTTCCTCATGAAGTAGCTTTGTTAGCTCTAGGATCCTTGCTTGGCTTGCTTTGTAATGAGCCTCGAAAGTATCCCTTTGCTCTTTCAGTTGGATCCATGATCTCTGCAAGTCTTCCATATCAGTAGGCATGTCTGGGTGAAGGATGGTATAAGCTGTGTCTCCTTCAGCAACAGGTTCCATGGTAACTGGTAGGACGGCAGGATATGGCATCATGAGTGTCTGAGCACGAGATCGTACCCATCTGAGATAAGCCTCCATAGGAATAGTGTACTTAGGCTCCAGTGTCTTGCTGTCAATCCTGTTTACCTTTCCCCAAGCTCGGATGAATCTCTGACGGTAACCCTGAAGATCGTTGTCGTAATCAAACACAATGCCCTGAATCAACATGTCATGTGGACCATCGCTCCGGGCGTAACCAAACTGTCGTAAAGCTAGAGATGGGTTGTAGGTGATGCCTCCTCTTATGCCTAGAAGTGGCACATTAGGAAACTCCCCACAACGGTCAATGATGGTGACATTCTCCATAGATCTGGAGCACCAATGGATGTCTGAGTGAGAAAGTGACATGATCCTCTTGGACCATCTGAACCCTTGCTCATTCTTCATTACTGAGCGAGGAAGGTGAGGAATAAACCACCTAGAAAGTAAAGGTATGCAGCACATCAAAGTTCCTCTTGCCCTTGTAGTACGGGTGTGAAGAGAATGTAGGATGTCTCCAAGTAAGGTAGGCACTGGTTTGTGACTCAGGAATATGTTGATGGCATGAACGTCTATGAACTGATCAGGATTGGGGAACAACACTAAGCCATAAATCAATAAGGCTAAGATCTCCTCAACAGCATCGTAGCTCATAGCCTTCAAGAACATTTGAGCTTTATCCACTAATACCTTGGCAAGAATACCTTTAACTCCACTTCTCGTCTCTAGAACAATGTCAGACTTCTTCAGATGTAGAGCTGCAGCAATAACTTCTGGTTTAAGCTCCTTCTCTAAGCCTGTGAATGGCTTCCGGTCAAGAACAGGTATACCCAGAAGTTTAGAGAACTCCTCCATGGTTGGAACCAGCTGATAATCAGGAAATGTAAAGCAATGGTGCTTAGGGTCAAAGAACTGAAACAGCACACTCATCATGTCTTCACTGATCCCTGAAGTAACTAGATCCAATAAGTGACCATGTCTCTTGTTGAACTGGGAATGATCAGGCACTAGGGAAACCAACTCCTTGAGCTTAGCAGGTATCCCTACAAAGTTGATCCTGATGGTGTTTCTACGAGCAAAAGCCATGACCTGCAACAAAGAACAAAGATAAATCCTTTGGTCCTTGAAATGGTTAGGGAAAATGATATGCTTATGATGCATGATGATGTCATGATGTCATGCTCAATCACAAACATGTGGCACACACAAACAAGTCACACCATAGCCCTAGGTTTAGAGGCTTGCATGAGGTTCAAAGGCAAGTACCCTCCCCTGAAGTTAGATGGTTCATCCTGTCCTACAAAAGTAACCAGGTTCTAAGGGATCTCAATATCATTGATCCTTCACAAGGGTGGTTGTTCAGAAGGCAACTTACTTGCCAACCAAAACCCTCCAAGTTTAAGATCTCAATGAGCGTAGTATCGAGTGTCAACCAACTTCAGTCTGCACCAAAGCTGGTTACCTCACTACTTTCTAAAGGCCAAGATGAGTTAACTAGGGTTCTAAAAGTCAGTTAGTGCATTGACAACATATGGCAGCCTCAATATTATCCTCAACTTGACTTAAGGAATATAAGCACCAACCAAGAAGTCGCACTAACTATGGCCACCAGATCAACCGTATCGATATACGTCGTACAGTTTCCTTGGTCTATTGCCATTTACCTAAGGTACACTAGATCCGGGTTAGGACCTTTCACACATAAGAGCACCCCAACAATATAATAATAAAGCAAACAAGGCAAACAATTTAAAGTGATCTTAATTCCTAAGGGTACCCCTCTTAAATAGATCCCCAGCAGAGTCGCCAGTTCTGTAACCCGGTGAACTGACTTTAAACAATGTTGCGGATAGCAAGAGTCGCCACCGACTTTTATTTTATCCATAAGGAAAGGTTAT
Organism: Lathyrus sativus; assembly: GCA_963859935.3. Lineage (NCBI taxonomy): Eukaryota > Viridiplantae > Streptophyta > Magnoliopsida > Fabales > Fabaceae > Lathyrus > Lathyrus sativus. The sequence continues at coordinate 429,011,639 of OZ012737.1, forward strand.
AAAAGAACAGGAAAGACCTTAGAGAATATTTTGGGTCCGGGGGGTAGGTTATGAAAAGGGAAGGTGTTAGCACCCTTTTCATCCATGGTTATCCATGGGCTCTTAGGTACTTAAGCTCACTTTTGAATTGTTTTGAAAGTGTAGTGTGTGAATAGCAAAAAATTTCAGAATAGTTTAATAATAATCCGTGTATGGATGTGAAAAAAAACTTGTTTGAAAATTTTGTTGGAAATTTGTTTAAGTGTGAAAAAGTTTTGAAGTGAGCAAGCACCTAGGAGTAACCTACCCTAATGTTTAAAGGTCTTTCTTATTCTTTATCCTTTCCTTAGTAAGACTATCCCTACTATAATGGAGTAGGTAGTCCTTACTTTGGATGTTAAGGGACATGTGAGGGACAATTGGATTTTTGAAGGCCATGGTGGGGTGTAATAAGCAAACTGAAGGGACTATCATCATTTTTCGAAAGGGACTCGATTCGTAAAGGCAACCATAAGGGACTTTGATGATTTTTTCAATTTGAGGGACTTGCTTTATACACCCCACTTAACCATTATTCGTAGGCAACTTGAGGGATATCCTTAGGAAGTGAGACGGCGATTAAAATCGACTTACGTGTGTGACGTGTTTATTTTAATTATCTTTATTTAAAAGTGATCTAAATTTATTTTAATATTACATACATGTTGTTACACTCCCTAATTACTAACCATAATAATAATTAAATAATTAAACAACTTTACATCCAAGAAACAATTACAAAATAATAAGCAAAATAATTAAATAGCAAAGATAAATAAAATATAAATAAGCAATAATAAATAATAAAGGGGGTTAATTCTAAGTTTACTCGGCAAGACATCGCATCTTGTGCCTACGTATCCTTACGGGAGTGGAATCAGAGTAATCGTAGTTCCCCTCAATAGGGAGGTTAGAAACTTCTTGACTGTGGTCAAGGTCTCAAGGGGAATAAACGCATCTTAAGGACACGCTTACGTGGAGTGTAGAAACTCCAAATCTCTACGTTGAAATGTTAAGTTGTAATTAGGGTTAAATTAGGGATTCCACGGCGGGAAACCCTAAAATGAGCGCGGCGGCTCTTTGACCTAATGCTAAGGGTAAAATTGTAATTTTGCCTGCGGCGAGGCATTTGTGAAAATTAGGGTTTGTAGTTTGTAGTTTTGAGGATTTGAAATTGAATGTGTGAAGTTTTGCGGACTATTGGCGCGGCGGCCAAACAGTTAGACCTAACCTTCGGATGTGTGCAATGTGACAGAAATAATAGTAAACGCGTGAGATAATTGAATCATGCAAACAGAGAGATAATGTCATAATTTAAACCATGCAAGCAGAAATTTAAAGGCAGAATTTAAAGAGCGATTGTTAAGTTCGCGAGGTTACATGAGAGGAGCAGATACAATATGATAATGAAATTTGAATTGAACAATAATAAAATAAAATAAATAACGGTTCTAGTTATTATTTTAAAAAAAAGATTTTAGTTATTATTTTAAATTTATCTAAAAAAAAGTTTTTTCTTAAAAATAATAGGTTTTCATATTAATTTGGAAAAGATGTTAATGTTATTTATTTTAAAAAACAGATTTTTATATTATAACAAATTTTAATAAATTAATGATAACAATAATAATAATAATGGTAATAATAATGATAATAATGATAATAATAATAAATAATGATAATAATAATAATAATAATAATAATAATAATAATAATAATAATAATAATAATAATAAAGCAATAATGAATTTTAAATGTGCCAAATAACCCAACAATGTTGCTAACGCAGAAATGCGCTCATCGCAACCAGATCTAAATCGGACGAAACAAAATTTATCGCAAAGAAAAAGAAATTAAGCAAAAAATAGTATTATTGCTCACACAAAAATGCGATCATCGCAACCAGATCGAACTAACACAAATGTCACGCGTCATGCACACAAATGTGCAAACATCGTATCGACATAATTCGATCAAAAATCTTATATATATAAACTCTAACAATTTAAAAATTATATATATATATATATATAAACGTAACAGTAATAGATAAAGAAAAAGAAATAACGGTAATAGATGAAGAAAAAGAAATAACGGTAAAAGATGAAGAAAAAGAAACAACAGTAATAGATGAAGGAAAAGAAATAACGGTAAACGATGAAGAAAAAGAAACAATAGTAATGGATGAAGAAGAAAACTAAATAACGGCAAACGGCACTCACTCCTCTTAGGTTTTTTTCATTCTCTCCTTTTTTCCAACAAGGCAACACATGTATATATAGGGAACAAATTAGGGTTAACACCAAATTGTCAATAATGTCCCTAAAGCCCATTTTAAAGCCCAAACTAAATAATTAGTTAAGAAAAAATAAAATTTAAATAATTTAAAATAATTAAAATAAACTTAAAATAAAAACTAATAATCCTATTGATTCCTAAAATAAAAAATATTATAAAAAGAACAAAATTTTTTTCAATATTTTTTATTTTATGATTTTTTGGATATTTTTATGAATAATTTAGAAAAAAGTGAAAAAAATAATATTTTAAAAAATGATTTAATTAAAATACGAAAATAATAATTAAATAATAATAAAAAACTATTTTTGTTATTTTTTTAATGAAAGATAGAAAAATTTAGAGTAAAAATAATAAAAAACAAAAAAAGTGACAAAGGTGAGATTCGAACTCTCAACCTCTCACACTCATAACTCCTTACACATGTCCTCCTGCCAATTGTGCCATTTTTACTTTTTAGAAAAAAAATGCATGCCATATGATATTTACCTGCAAAAAGTCAAACGACTACACAAATTTGTTAGTAATTGATTAAATGCAATGAAATGCGACGACAAATCTTAGGGCAAAATTTGGGGTATTACAGTTATTATGATAATATTTCTCACCCAACCTCTCTTTGATGTTGGCAAAAAAAAATCATGAAGTTTGACTTTGGTTTGACCACAGTTTGACCTTTTAACTGCATTGACTGCTTTTGACTTATCTGATCATCTGACTGAGCAAACTTTTGAGAAAAGTCTTGAAACTTGACATGGGGGTTCTTATACACATATAAGATGTTATGAAGCTCACTTGAAGTCTTGGAAGTCCATTTAGCCTGATTAAAGTCAAAACCCTAGTTTTGGATGCACTGCTTAGGAGGTGCATTGTCTGAGGGAATTGTCAACTCTTCTGACCAATTATGAATTTTGTGAACCTTGTGAACCTTCTTGGAACACAAAGTCTTGTATTGTGAGGGCAAATTTTGGGGTGCAACAGTACCCACCCCTTCTACGTGATGTTCTCTGATCCTACAGTTCAGCTAACTTAGCTCGAGCGCTCGCCTCTTCGAGAGGTATGTTGAATATTAGGAACCCAGTTAAGGAACTCACAGGGTTTTTCGGAGTGACAGTTACTCCTTCTTCGTTTTCGGTGTCTGTATACACGACTTTGTCTTTCACTGGGGATCTATATATATTTTTTCTATCCCTTCTTTTCCATTCTTTTTGATTCCCTAATTTTTGCCTGGACTGACTCCTTTTGAGTTCTTTTCGATTTTTTCTTTTGAAGTCCAGCGGGATGCCCTGATTTTTGCCTAAGTATTTGCTTTCTAGCTTTTTCTTTCTTTTTACTTAGCGGGCTTTCTTTTTCTTTCTTTTGGAACAAAGTCGTGTGACATTGGTTGTCTTGATTGCTCCGAAAGGATTGTAACTGTCTCACTCCTGATCGGTGAGGTTTAACCACTGTGGTTAACGAGGTACGACCTCCTGAGAGGCATAAACTGCAATTGGTCCTCGAAAGACAACACTCCTTTGTAAGACTTGAATGCTCGGTCAAGCTAACTGACAACTACCCTGCCTCGGGTTAAGATGTGAGGGTTTAAAAGTCCGAAAAACTTCTACTTCCTGGCTCAAAGTGGTTATCAAGGGACTAACTCCTTATATCTCCAGTGTTTGGGGGATTTGAAACAATGCCTTGTACGTCATCGGCAAGGTTTTATCTGAAAGCATACGATCACCGGTTATGAGTTTATTTCGTCATCCTCCCTCCAATCTTTGCTAGTCACAGTGATAAAGTGGAGTGAATAAAATGCAAGTGTCAGTGCAATGAGCGACAACGACATGATTAATTCAGAAAAATGCATAGTCATTTTATTATTATTACCATTCGAAACATACAATGTTTACAGCAAGTAGTAACTAACAGAAAAGAAACTACAAATACAAATGATATAAAGTCTGAGGACTGCCAATGCTGAGGGCGCCTGCCTGTATGGACCTCAGGTGAAGTGAAAATTCTCCCGCTCCGGGTTATACCACCTGCTCCCACTATGTTATCTACGGACCCCGCTGGCGGATCATTCAAGTCAATCTTTTCCCCATTACAATACACCTCAGCACCATAACTCCACGAGACTGCCTTTGTGCTTTCATAAGGGACTGGCTTAGCCTTGGTAATAGTAATGGTCGGCTTTTTCGATGATGCCGAAATTGTCACTGATTTGAACGGAATGGTGATCGTAGCAACCTCCCTGCGCTCTTCTTCAGATTCTGTCTCGACAGACTTTCTCTCGCCCCACAGACCTGTCAAACTGCAAGGTTCCTTCATCAATCAAACCTTGAACTCCCCTTTTCAACTTCTCACAGCCCCCAGGTTGAACTAAACAGTCATCACACTCTTCACTGCATCCGGGATAGACACTTCCTTTCAATAAACGCTGTTTTACGTAACTCAAAGGGGTTTTCAACTTGCTCACTTTCGACACTAAGTTCAACCCATCATCAATCAGGATTGCATTGGCTCCAGCCCCACCATGCTTGGGCATTGGCTGTTGCGTGATATTGGGACCTTCTTTCCCGAAGTTAATAGCCGTACTATCAAGCAAATCCTGTACTTTATGCTTGAAATCTAGGAAATTTTCAATATTGTGCCTTGGTGCACCCGAATGGAAGTCACAATGCTCATTAACATCATACCCGACTGGTGGCTGGCCGGTTGGTGGTGCTAAGGTCCTCTTCTCGACTAGCTGCAATTTCAACAAAGTTTGAAGGAGTTCTGCATATGATATCGGCGGTACCTCGAATACTCTCCTCGGTCGTGGGTTCTGAAGTCTGCGCTGATTATTATTAGGCTGCTGCTGAGCCTGCTGCTGTGGTTGTTGTCTCTGCTGCTAAGAAGGCTCTGGAATGGTTACGCTTGCAACTTGCGACTGCTGATGCCAGTTCTGACCTCTATTCCTCCGTCGAGCATTATATACGACGTTGGTATCACCCTGCCTTTTACCACCAAACGTCTTCTTATTACCTCCTGCGGAACTGGACTCACCCGCTTGAATTTTACCAATCTTTACCCCGTTTTCAATGCGCTCCCCCATCAAGATAAACTCAGAGAAAGTACTCATCGAAAAATTGAGCAACCGGTCATAGTACATTCCAGAGAAAGTTCCTATGAACATATCCATCATTTCGCGCTCCACCATCGGAGGGTGTACCCTAGCAGCCAGATCTCGCCATCTCTGGGCGTATTCTTTAAAGCTCTCGCTAGACTTTTGAGACATGCTTTGCAGCTGGACTCGGTTAGGGGCGAGATCACTATTATATTGATAATGTCGAACAAAAGCCTCTGCCAGCTCTTTCCAACTCCTGATCTGAGTAGGCTCCAAGCTCATGTACCACTCCAGCGATGGCCCTGACAGGCTATCCTGGAAGAAGTGCATTAGCATCTTTTCATCCTCAGAATACGCAGACATACGCCTGTAAAACGCGCGTACATGCACCCTAGGGCATGTATCCCCTTTGTACTTATCAAATGACGGCGCTTTGAATTTCAGCGGGACCCTCAACCCTGGGACTAACCCCATATTTGACATATCCAGCCCAAGAGCATTCTGGCTGGCCAATCCGTTCACCTTCTCTTCTAGCAATCTCATCCGATGGTTGTCATCCCTAGCCCTTTCATAACCCTCATTCTGACCAGAGAACAGATCCTCCTGGCGATCCTCCCAGCGAGGTACTGCATCGTATCCAACATAATCTGCATCACGACCCGGACCCGTTTGGAAGTACCTGGGGTCATACCTCAGATTGCCCATCTCTTGAGCATTGTATGCACTAGTTCCATATCCAAGATTACCATAACCATAGTCACCAAACCCAGCCTTGGTGCCAGCAATGTTGCCATACCCCATGTTCACACCATTGAAGCCCTGGTTACCATTAATACCATTCATTCCGACATTCTCAACGCCCCTATTGAAACCCTGATTGACATTACCCACAAATACCCCCGCAGTATCTGCATTGGCATTCATATTACCAGTGTTCCCACCTCCACCTACAGGACCAGTTTCTCCAGCATTCAAACCGGTTACGGGAATAGCATCAGCATTTTGATGATTCTCAATTCGGGGAGAAGCAGCAATATTTTCACCATGTGGTGTCCCGTTGTTTTCAGCCCGTGCGACTATCGGTTGAACCAGATTCTGCAGCTGCTCTTGTCCTTTGGCGATGGTCTCCATGGTTTGCATGAGCAGGGCCATCCTGTCACGCATCTCTTGCATTTCACTCTGCACGTTGTCCATGATCTTCTTGTGATTAGTTCTGGTAGAGTAACGGTGGATTCGTTGATCTGCAATCCTGAAAGTACCTGGAATGGATGCAGGAGATAAGATACACGGATCACAAACCTGTAATGCAAATATGAGTATGTATGCAAAATGCAATATGTGCCTGTGCATTGCAAGAAGTTGAAATTCAATCACAAAAGAGAAAACAACTCATATATTGAACAGGCCTTCAAAGGCAAAAGTATAACAACAATGTATCACAAGACGAACAAAAGCATGACCTCAACCCACAAGCCGGGTGATGGTCAGCATACAATAAAGCATGAACAAATCAGGTATGCCCATAATCCCTATACTCCCCTAACAGCTTCTTTGTCTTGGGATGATCAGGCTGAACCAGCAATCCCTCTATGAGTAGACTCCTCTGCATAAGGACTCGCCGCAAGTCGTCGATGGACTCTTCTCATGTGCCTTCACCAAAGCACTCATCTAGCTTCCTCTTCTAGGATCGAGCTTCCTTTCTGCGGGCATCAACTTGCTTCAGTGCATCTTGAAAAGCATATCTAGTCATGACTTCTTCTTCATGCTGCCTCCTGGTGGCCTTCAATTGGTCCTGAAGATCGGAGATTTGTTGCTTCAACTTATCCTCCCGTTCCTTGTTGTTAGTAAGAGTGGCATTCCACGTCTTATTGAATGAAGCGATCTCTCGGTAAGCGATGTCCAACGACTTCTTCTTAGCTTCCATCATGTCATGAGAGCTCTTAAAGTCTTGTCCCAGGCGTTCCCGCTTCTGCTTTTCTTCAACCAACTTAATCTTCAACAAGGTTACCATCTCAGTTTGTTGTTGAAGGGAGTACGCAGCTTCGTTCTTCTCACTTCGAATCTGGGCCAATTCTCTTTCTAGCTCTTCATTAGCCATTATCAAAGCCTCCTTTTCCTTCACCACTTGCTCGTAAACCTCAATGGGAACAGTCGTGGGTTCCTCTACCGGAGTAGGAACAGGAGATGACACAAAAGGATAGGGCATCTGAATCTGCTTGACCCTTTCTCGCATCCAAGCTTTGTACGGAGGATAAGCCTGACAGTCGCTCTTTCCCAACAATGGTTTTCCCCTTCTAGAGATGTGATTCCAAGCGTACTGCAGCTTGGCCAATAAGTCTCCACTCAGGTCACCTGTGAAGTACAGAGATTCCTGTACCTCTTCTGCCTTCGGCGGGCTCTTCAATGCATATCCAAACTGACGAACAAGCAAAGAAGGATTGTAATTGATACATCCTTTCCTCCCGATTAAGGGCACGTTTGGATATCCTGCACAGCTAAAAATAATCTCGGAACCCAGCAAATTCCTATCAAACCAAACCATCTCCTCAGAAGTCAATCTCATAAGGCGCTCGGACCAATCAGACTCATTTGCAAGCTCTACGAAAGGACCCTTCTTCGGTAAGTGTTTATCAAACCACATCTTCAGTAAAGGCACGCAACAATGAACACTCTTCCCTCGCCGGTTCTCATTCTTGTAATGGAGGGAATGGTAGAAATCCCCAATCAATGTCGGTACTGGATTACCGGCAGCAAACAGATGAAGCGCATCAAAGTCAACAAAATCTGGGAGGTTTGGGAATAGCACTATCCCATATATACACAAAGCCATCAAAGCGTTGAATACCACCCAGCTGCCACTCTTGGCATACTCTCGCGCCTTGATAACCAGAAAGCTAAGAGCGAATCCAGGAATCCCGTACCAAGAAGTCACTAACAGCTCAGAAGCATCCATATGCAAAGCTACCGCTAAATCCTCCAACTTAGGCTTAGCGTCAAAATGGATGAATGGGACCTTGTTCTGTACTGGCAAACCAAGGAATTCTGCATATTCCTCCATAGTAGGACCCATAAGGAAATCTGTAAACGTGAAGCATCTCAAAGCAGGATCGTAAAACTGCAGCAATGTATATAATCCATTCAAATCATATGCACTGGGTCTACAAACCAAGCTCAAAAGCCTCCCATAACTCTTATTGAAGCTAGCCCTAACCTCATCATCAGCAAGAGCAATCAAACCCAATATAGAATTTACATCCGGAGTGGGCAGCTTATACGCAACTGTCTTCCGCACACTACCCATATCAACAATCAGAAGTCCGGAGCACTAGAACAGGGAAGTATGTAATGCACCTGCATCACAGACACACGTTAATGAAATGCAATGATAAATGGGTATGCAAGCAATGCAATGCAAACAGCTGCAATAGGGGATCAAGTGCCCTGAATAAGAAGCCCAAGTCACACCAAGAACAGGTCTCAGACAGACCCTCCAATACTCATCAAACCCTGGTCTCAGACAGACCTCACAAAGAACTCCAGCCTGGTCTCGGATAGACCCAATAATATAACCCACACCTGGTCTCTGACAGACCTAGTAACAGTCCATAAAATATCCACAATCCTGTATCTCATGAGGAATAAATCGGTAGTCTGACGGTCAAGTTACCTGCATGCCCCAAGTCCCTCTCACAGGTGGATGTCCCTATAACTGGCACAAGGTACGGCATCCTATGCGGTCGTCGGCGTCACAGACTTTCAGGGTTGATGATACGATACCCAGAAGGTATGGCATCATCAAATCCTGAAGAGGCCTCACTTAGCCAACTTCCAAATGATCGGTCCCCGGAGTCGACAATCCAACTAACCAACAGCCCACTGTACCCAAAGGGTGAAACAGGAAGTCAACCAGAAGGACCTCGTCCGAGCGTAGATTTCGCGGGAAGCTAGTACATGCAAAGCATGCACACCCCCACTAATCTCTACTCTAATTCTAGGTGCACTCAAGCCCAGGTCCGGCTTATCTCTCAATCATAGAACCCCCATCAAACCCACAATACAACAATAATAATGATAATAAAATGCTGAAATGTAAATACAGAAATGTAAATCCATACAAAGCCCACGACGGGAAAACAAGCGCTAGGATTGACTCGCGTAGGGAACCGTTGGAGTCCCCAGCAGAGTCGCCAGCTGTCGCTACTGCGAAAATCGGCGTCGGCAATACAGAAGAGTCGCCACCGTGCGTTATTTATCCCAAAGGAGGGAAAGGAAACGCTCGAAGTAAACCTAACGCAAAGACGGGAAAAGGTATGGTCATCGCAACCAAAACCTGGATTTGGGAGTCGGTTACGCAAGGGGAAGGTATTAGCACCCCTCACGTCCATCGTACTCGATGGGATCCACGCTTGCTGGTTTGTACGGATTACACTTCTATCTAAACTAAAGGATGAGGGCTGAAAAGAAAAGAAAAGATGACTCGGTAAAGCATCGCAATTTATGCCTACGTATTCCCGTCTGGAACGAGAAATCAGAGTCAACGTAGTTCGCCTAACTACGGGTGAAGGTGGGGAAGGTTGCTCGCTAGGATATCGCATCCTATGCCTACGTACTTCCACACAGCATGGAAGATCAGAGCAAACGTAGTTCGGGCTACGCACGACACAAGCTGTTCAAATGTCTTTTATAAAAAATATCACCTTAAATAAGGGTTTTCTTATTGCAAAAAGGTTGATGTTTGTTCAAATCTTTTGACGGAAGAAATGAATTGATTTTGTTATAGCCTTTATTAATGTTTTTCTGTTGTTTTGAGAAAGAAGAGACAGAATTCTAACCTATGGTTGAAAAGGGAATCACACTAACCTAATGTTATCATGCATGGGTTAAGACCTAATGTCTATCACATTCTATCTTGCACAAGGAAGAATGGAGATCCTAAGGGAAAGGCAAAGGAAGCAACAGAAAACAGATGAAATAAGCAGCATACAGGAAATGCGGATTCATAACAGTAAACATGGAATGCAAGTGAGGGAGCAAGTCATCTCAACCTCAAGCCCATAATGAATGGAAGATGGCCTATATTAAACATACAATCTCGGCCACAAGTGATTATAAAGTGATACGAGGCAATAAAACCTACGAATGACGTGCGCATACCACAATTTGGAATCTTAACGCGCTATCATAGAAATATGGAACCTAATGGGCAATTATGTATGATAAAACCAGCCAATCAATGATCTACATATCCTATATAATGTCTATAACAAGCAATAAGAACCTTAGCGTTCACCACACAAACAAATCGAGGCCGTTGGAGCCGAAAGAAAAGCAAAGTCCGTTCGAACGTCCAAATTACAAGTCCGAATACAAAAATATAAGAAGAATAGAAAAATGTGCTAAAAAATTCAAATAAAAATCTCCAATGCCCTATATCAAGCCACAAACCAGGGGTGAGAGATACCACAAAAATATCCAAAGATAAATGGTCAAATAAAATGGAAACATTGCAAGATATCTCATGTATACCAAAGGAAAAGTTAAAATGGAACATGTTAAAGAAAGCATCCAAAAACAATTAAAATGGTACAATAAAATTCCCACAAAAATATATCACAATACCTCAACGTGTGTATGAGATCCTTGCAAAAGGATTGACATTTAAATTGTGTTTTGATAGGTCAAAGAAATTCAACAAAATGATAGCACCAGCATTGGCCTTTTTATGACGACCCAAATGTAAAAAATCCAAAGAAAATTTCAAAAAATGGTAAAATTATAATTCCAGTTTTATTAAATCCTAGACATCGTAAAGATTCAGCACAAAAAAATGGGGATCAAAAAGACTAATTTTCCTATTTTTTATGATTATTTGAAGTCAGCATATAAAACAGAAAAATAAAAGAACATATGGAATAGCATGAACACATGAGAAAACAAGAGAAATAGTGAGAATAAATAAAATTGGCAGGGGGAGGGATCGAACCCACGTTCTCCCAGCCCCCTGTACGAGCCAAAACGACGTAGTATTGGCAGTGACACATGGCATAGCGCGTTATCCTCGGATTGGGTGACTAAGTCCACATTTTTTGATCATCCAAGGGTTGATATGTTTCTTCTTCCTTTAAACATGAAAGATAGGGAAAAATTCTGCATTTTGAACATGGGGCGGCCGGCGGCAATGGGGGGTGACCGGAAAACTCACAAGCTCCTAAAATACTCATTTCTTGTCCAAATGGAACGTTCTTTAGATGAATCTTGTGGGATTTTTCGAGAGGAATCCAAATATACCATTATTTTCCCTTGAAATGGCCTCTAACTCAAAAACCGTATATGAATCTCAAACTTTCAAGAACACCAAATTGTCATAAAAAACATCTTTTTTGTACTAGAATCCATGTAGACCTTTATGGCAATGGAATGCAATAAAAATAATGCAAGAAAGACTCCTAAATAATGAGTTATGTCGAATTCTTTATACCTCAGAAAAATGGCTTATGGAGCTTCACTCGATCACCAATTCTTTGAGAAAATGATGTGGACACGTCCTATAATTGATGAGGAAGGTGTTTGGATGGAAAGAAAGGAGTGAATTGATGGAAAACAAAAAATCAATTTTTCACTTGGAGCTCACTTTAATGGAGTTGTGTAGCTTGGTTCATGCATCAATTATGGCCAAAAAAGTGTTGAATCAATTGTAAGAATGATAGGGAATGTATTTGCAATGGTGGAATGAACCAAAAGTGGGAGAAAAATGGAATTGAAAATTTGAGTTTTCAAGTGTAGAAAAATGTGGGGAAAATGGAAAAATGGTGAAGAGAAAAATGAAGATTCAATATGATTTGCAAATGGAGAAAATGGATTCAACATCAACTATCACCAACCTTTACTCTTAATGATCTCAATCCAATATATAGGAGAGCATGGAAAGATCTAGAGTCTTCTAGGTCAATCTAGGATGATTCTAGAAACTTCATGAATTTCTCATGATATGGTATTTTGATGTCTCATGATATCTCACTTCAATCCACTAACAGCCCCTTAACCACCTTTTAAAATCTCTTTTCATGATAAATTGGAGTGGTATGAGTGAAAAACAAGGGACTCCTTTGCCTTATGTTGAGTTTCTCACATGTACCTTATTATGCAAGTAATGGAATTACAAAGCAAGTCCATTTTTTAACCCTCAAATCAAAATTGTGCCTGAACCAAAGTCTTTAAAATGTTGTTTAGACTCAATTTGATATATCATATGCCCCATTTTAGATTTGTAGATTGCCCATACCAATTTTCAATTTGAACTTTTTCAACTTATGTCCATTTTTTAAGTCATTTTCACCAACTTTTCTCAATTCTTGCTACAAGCTTTTCCAACATGCCATGACCTCTTTTCTAGGCTTAAAATGTCATTTTGAACAACTTTGATGTTGTGAAGTTTTTCATTTGAAGCTTCCTTGTATGAGTTTTGGGCATAGGCTTGAAATGACCTGTAATTCTCAAATGACCAAAATACCCTTTGCTTGCCAAGGACATAAGTAGAGTTCCACAAATGATATGAAGGCATACCATACCTTCCTAGAAAGCTAAGACAATGAGTAACAACTCTCATGCTGACCAGAAATCCATTTGAAATCTCCTTGAGGGGTAAAAGTTGCTTGGAAGACAGGCAACTTTCACAGACAAAGTTTAGTGTCCTCAGATGACCTGTAACTTGCACGAGCTAGAACTTGAGTTCTATAAATCATCTTTATGACTTCCACAACTCAAATTAAAGCTATGAAGATGATATACAAGTCTCATGTGGACCAAAAGTTCATATGAAGCTTGCATTTTGAATTACATTGCTTTGAAGTTTGACCCAAATCAGGGGATTTTACACTGAAACCCTAATTTGGTAACTCCTCTTCTCCTTGACTCCTGTTGATTTTTCTTGGGCACAACACCACATCCATATCCACATATCAAATAATGAATCCCACATTCTTCAAATGAGCCTTGATACCTTTCAAATCAAGCCCTTGACCTAGGATTGACCTAGATAAAAACCCTAGTTGACTGTCTTCAACTGAGGCTCTTGTAATCATTCCAATGACTTGGCTCATATTTAAAATGATCATCTAGACTTTCCATGATATCCATACACACTCCATTCTCCTGGCTCATAGCTCATATACCCTCTGATGATCCCCAAACAACCTCAGGATAAGAGAGAACTCACTGATCAACCTGTCAACTCTTTAAAGTTCAAATTCTTCTATGATGACCTGAGTAGTCTTGAATATGAATGAAAACCTCTGAATATGCCTCTTGAGACAAGAATGGCACTTGATCCCCTGATTAAGATAGCTTGCTTATGCTATGCTATGCAGATGAATGTACTATGTACATGATGACAATGCAAATGACAATGCAATTGAAACATAAACCTAGGTTAGAAAAAAGGTTGGGCAAATTTTGGGGTGCAACACTTGTTCGCTAGGCGAGCAGATCGCGAGCATTCGCTGGGCATTCGCCGTGGCGAGCCAGTAGCGAACGGTCCCAGACTCGGACAGAATGGTTTTGTTGTTCTTCGCTAGTAGCGAAGGGGTGGTAGCGAGTGTTCGCTAGGCCTTCGCTGAGCGAGTGGGGTAGTGAATCAAGTCAGTGGCTTCTGTTTTCCTTCGCGAGCATGTTCGCTAGGCGAACGGGTAGCGAGCACGCGCTATGAGCTCTCTAGGAGAGCAAGGTAGCGAGCGTGTCAGCATGTTATTTTCTTATGTTTTCCATTAAATGGTTAATTGTTTGGTTCAATGATGTTAATCCTTATATAACGTGAATAGTTTGTGTATTATTAAGATGAGACATGTTGTGGGTAGCCTTATGGCATGAATCCTAGATTGTGAAGTATGGCCTTTTGGCAATTATATGCATTGTTTGAATTAAACATGAATGCATGATGTATGTGATAAGGTTTGAAGAATGCATGAGAATATATGTATATATATGTGCATTGCTTGGTAATGTGATAATGATGTTGAGAATATGTAAAACTTGCGAGATTCTTACTCAATGGGGTAGAAGGACAAGGTGTCGGTCCTAGTGTAGTAATCACCGTTGTAGAATAACGGTGATGTTGTTCCTGTTGGGGTAGAAGCGATGTACCCATAATCCAAATGAGGATTTGCGAGAGGTGATGAGTTTATATGAGTCATATGGTATGTGTATGTGATTGTTGTATGAAAGTGTGAGATATGGCCGTTTGGCAATTATGTGTATAATTGTATATACTTGGGTGAGGTGTAATGCGTAATTATATATATCTGTGAATATGTATATATTTCAAGAGTGAGTGGAGTCGTTTTGCATGTGAAGCATCATGATTGCATTCTTGTGTCTTGATCCTATGGAGGATCTGCAGAAACCCCGTGTGCCCTTGTGGGATGTGAGCGATGGTTTATTCTTGATCCCGTGGAGGATCTGCAGAAACCTCGTGTGCCCTTGTGGGGTGTGAGAAATGGTTTATTCTTGATCCCGTGGAGGATCTACAGAAACGGTCGTGTGCCCTTGTGGGGTGTGAGCGATGGTTTATTCTTGATCCCGTGGAGGATCTGTAGAACGATCGTGTGCCCTTGTAGGGTGTGAGCGATGGTTTATTCTTGATCCTGTGGAGGATCTGCAGAACCATTGTCTGCCCTTGTGAGGTGTGAGCAATCCTGAAACATCATGTGCCCATGTGGGGTGTGAGCGATGGGTGAACATCGTAGGCCCGACGGGGAGTTACTTTGGTAACGAGCGATGGTTCCTTTAGGTTCTTCAATTGAACCTGCTGAATAAGTCGGTACCACATTTGTATCTGCATAGAGTCGTGAGTCGGTCTCTATGAGTTGCATTATCATCTTTATATGATGCATTGTTGAAATAAACATGAATATAGATGTTTATGTGAATTGGTGGAATAAACATGTTGTGTGTGTTTATGTGAATTGATGAATGTCCTTAATTAGATAAACATATGTTGTGACATTTATGACGTTTATAGTGTATTATGGTGAGAAAATATGGAACATATGTATTATGTATTTGTGCATTTATATATGATTATATGCATTGTTATTATGATAATATTTCTCACCCTTCTGCTGGAATGATGTCCTTCATGACATCGTGTAGGTATCAAGGTGTAGTACTGCTCGTAGTTTGCGAGGTCGCTATTGGTGTAGCTGTTTAGTGATTTACTTGTATTGGGTCGAGTCGTGCTCTGGTCGTATAACACTGGGATCGTTTGGGTTACGTTTCATACGTATATTGTGTTGTTGGCCTCAGTGCCTAAGTGATGTTGATTTATGTGATAAATGCAAATATTTCTTTTATGCAAAATTGTGATATAAATGAAACCGCTGCTACATGCAATGAAATTTTGTAAAGTATGATTATTTATTTCATTGTTATTGAGCATGACAGATTGTTTTTAGTAATTTGGAAGTTTATGTGTGACGCCCTTTGTGAATGCATGTTAATTTTACTCTGATGATGCTTATATTTTTGGTGGGGTTTAGAAGGGTGTTACATTAAGTGGTATCAAAGCAGGTCGGTCTATCCGGCCAAGTTGTCTAATGTTGTTTGTTCCCTTGTATGTGACATGTGTGTACAAACACTGCCGCTACGCGTTTGTTATTCTAAACCTTGTCTGCAGGAGTGGGAATGATCCAAGTGGGGGAGAAGGTTGTGCTTCCCCAGGATGCTGCAAGTATGGAGTTGTAGCTCAGTATGTGGTTGAACGCTCTTATATTTTGGTAAAGATGGTTTATGCCCCATCATGATTTTGGCTATTTATTGACAAATTGAGGAACTGATCGCCCTTAATCTCTTGTTTATAGTAGTTGGGATTGTGTTGGATGGGATAGACGTGTCTTGCAAGCTTAGATGGCGTGAGAAGTGAATTGTTCGGAGTAAGGCCAAGTACTTGGGAGTTTTGTGTATTAACGAGAGTGGAAAGTTGGCGGTTTACCGATTAGTTGTGAATGTTTGGAAGTTGTCCTGACAAAGTAGTGATACACAACCAGGGCGTGAAGTGGAGTTGTGATCGACTTAGTTACGGAAACTAGTCCGATATTGAGAGCTCCATGTTGTATGTCTAATTGGTTAGCCAAGGAATTAAATTGATGGAGTAATTTTGAGACTTATGTGTGTGTGTTACGACAACAGTTTATGAGGTCGAGTATATAAAGGGTGGACGGTGATTTCTGGTGATTATTAAAGAAAGTAAGAGGTGGAATACAATCTTGATATGATTAGACCTCTAAGCATTTCAATAGTTGAAGATGTGTAAATGGCCTTCTGAGTGTGGGAATGTTGTTTTCGTATTTTGTCGTAATGAGAGAACCATAACTCGGAATGACGCAAGATTAGAAGCGTTGGAAGTTACTACAATACTCTATGTGATGGTGAAGTAGTAACATGGAATTAAGTTATTTCTTGATGGAGTATGTTTGGATGTTGTAGTAAGTACGGGAAGTGTGATTTGTGTTTCCTCCATAACTCACAATTGAGTGTCCGTTTGACATGGGATTTTCCATACTTAATTGAGTGAGTTATAGTCGTGTAACCGAGGGTATTTGGATATTCGAAGAGTATAGAGGATCATGTTGGACATCGGAGACTTTAGTTATCAGAGTTTGAGAAAGAGTAGTGATATGCCACTAGGAAGAAGTTTAAAGAGTTTTCGAGAGAACTGTCAACAACTCGTGTATTGGTTTGGCCAAATCTGAAAGAACTACTTGTTGTGTTTCGTGATGTTTGGTTGATATGATTGAGAGATATGTTAAGTACAACATCAACGAGTTTTGGTTATGCTTTAAGGAAACTCAAGATACATAAGGGGATTATCTAACAAGTAATTTGGAATTGGTTATTGTGTGTCTGTGCCGGAGGTTGGAGGTCTCAATTATTTAGTTGAGATTTGAAATGATTGCTGACCTTAAGAGCTTAAGGTGTTCGTCTGAATTGGAAAAGTTGAATATGAGGCAGAGGAAATAGTTGGGACTTCTAAAGGGATATGGTTTTGGTCGAATTACCGTTTGGGTGAGACGACGTGGTAGCTGAGGTATCAAATGGGAAATTCCTGTATATACTGATGACGATGGTATTGAGCTAGAACTGAGGAAACAAATTCAGGATATGAGCTTAGTATGTGAAGAGGCTTCTTATGGAGTTGAGCTATGTATGTTGAGACTGACTATTGGTATTCCCGATGAGATCCGAGGGAGTCAGAATTCATTTGAGTTAATAGATTGATTGAATTTAATGGATAAAAGTCGAAGAGCTGATCTTCAGATTGATGGAAATGGTACCATGAGTGTCATGATAAAGTTTGTGTTTCCAATAGTGGAAGTTGGATAAAAGTACCATGGGAGAAGGACGTTGAGATGAATTGAGTATCCATCCAAGTACTGTGAGGATATGACCGAATTTGAGGAATCGTCTTGGTGACCATAGATGGAGAGAGAAGTGGTCGAAGTTGTATATGTTGATTAGACTTGTTAAAAGTCGAAGTGTGAACATAAGAAACTGTTGGACCTGATACAGCTGTTAAATACTTCTGAGTGGCATGGGATAGTATCCCCATGGATCTTGTGACGAGTTTTCCAGAGAATTTGATAGGATATGATTCGATTTGGATGGTTAAGAATGGATTAACAAGAGTAACTCATTACTTACCAGTAAGGATCAATCATTCTGTTAGATGGGAATCTGAGTTCTTCATTGATATTTTGGAAAGGTTTGTAGGCACTTCTGGGTGCCAGGTGGTTGTTGAACTCCGACTAGCGTCTGTGGAAGGAATATACAGACAAAGAGAATTACCCAATATGTAGAGAATTTGTTGGAAAGCTTGTGTGACTGGACCAAGGTGAATCGTGGGATAGTTAATCATCGTTGATTGAGTTTACCTACGACAATTGCTATCATTTTAATATTGGAATGACATCGTATGAGGTTTTGTTTGGTAAGGGGGTGTAAGGCTCCTTTGAGTTGATGTGTGTCCGGCGAGAGTGTTGTACTCGGACCTGAGATTGTGCAAGAGGCAACAAGAAGGACCCAAGAAAGGATGTGTTTTGAAGGTCACGATAGTAACTGGTGTGGGTCGAGCTTGAGGTCTCGAAAGTACCCACTGTACTTTGTTGATCTGTATCAGAGTGGCGCAACGGAAGCGTGGAGGAAATAGCATGTTAGACTATTTTACCGCCGTCACTTGTGGAAATTGCATGATGTGTTCATGTGTCTCGGTTAAAAAAGTACACTGATTCAGAAGGAAGGTGTGCAAGCGAGAGACAATCTAATTGTGGAGACATTGCTAAGTTCAGGTGGGTGAACGAGAAGCAACTTCAAGGTAAAAGGATTCCTTTGGCGGGAGAAGTTGTAAGATTGGGATGCGATAGTCGTATCTAGAGTTATTCGAGTCGGATAACATTTTCGAGGACGAAAATTCCTAAAGTGGGGGAGAGTTGTAATAGCCCAATTTTCAATAACTGATTAATCGTGCTAGTTAATTGGTTTGTATGATTTAAAGTGAATTATTGGATTTAACCGATTTATTCTATTTGGTAGAATAATGTGGACTTACTAAATAATCTCTAATTCAAGATGAGATGGGATATTTTATGAGAAAATAAATTGGTAAATATTTTGAGAGAAGAAATAAATTGGAGAGAAATAGAAGGGAAAGATATATAAGGGAAAGTGGAGGGAAAATGTAAAATAGAAAACATGAGAGAAAGATAGAGGAAGAAGAGAAAGTAGAAGGAAAAAGAAGGGAAAGCTTAGAAAGCTAAAGAACGACTTCTAGCTTACGATTAATCGAGGTAAGGGTGTGAAATATTGTTATCTTACCAATGTATGTGATTGTGTATGGATCGTTTGGTTGTTGTTCCTCATTTTCCATTCTAGGGCATAAATGAGTTTAATCGGTTGAAACCGAGTTTTAACTGTTAAAATGAGGATAAGGGGTAGAGTTTAGTCGAGGAATGTTGGGCCAAGGCTACTGAGATGAGTTGGGATTGAATCGGTTAGATTTCTATGAGTTTCGGAGTTTTGGACAGTGGGGAATTCAGAGTTCGCAGACCCTCGCTAGCTTGTTCGCTAGGCGAGCAGGTCGCGAGCATTTGCTGGGCATTTGCTGTGGCGAGCCAGTAGCGAACGGTCCCATACTTGGACATAATGGTTTTGGTGTTCTTCGCTAGTAGAAAAGGGGTGGTGGTGAGCGTTTGCTAGGCCTTCACTGAGCGAGTGGGGTAGCAAATCAAGTCAGTGGCTTCTGTTTGCCTTCGCGAGCATGTTCGCTAGGCGAACGGGTAGCGAGCACTTGCTAGGAGTAATCACCGGGGTAGAATAACGGTGATGTTGTTCCTGGTGGGGTATAAGCGATGTACCCATAATGTTGCACCCTAAAATTTGCTCAACCTATTTCACCTGGTTTATGTTTTAATTGCATTATCATTTGCATAGTCACATCATGTACATGGTTCAATAATTTGCATGTCATAACATAGCAAGTCATCTAACAAGGGATCAAGTGCCATTCTTATCTAAGGAAGCACATCAAGGGGCTTTATTCAAGCTGAAGAACATCCAAGTCATCAAGGAATGGGTTGAAGATTTGAGGAGATTTGAGTGTCAACAAGTGGATTTCTCTCCTAACTTGAGGTGTATTGAAGATCATCAACATGGAATTATGAATTTGAGGTGTGTATGGATTCCATGGGAGGCCTAGGGAGCCCTATTGAGGCCTAGACAAGTCATGGTATCAAGTTCAAGAACCACAGTTGAGGTATGTACAAGTAGGGTGTCATCTGGGTAACCCCAGGTCAAGGAGAGCAAAGAAAGGGCATCAAGACCTAGCTCTAGGTCATGGAAGTCAGGGATTGATATGTTAAAGCATGTGTATGGATGAGTCAAGATCAAGTTCAAGAGAATCAAGAGTGGTTAGAGGTGTTTGATACAGGGTTCCTAGGGTAAAATCCCCTGTATAGCACTGGACTTCCAAGTCATATAAGTTAAAATTCAAGTTTCAAATGGATTTTTGGCCAACATGAAACTTGTAGAGATTCTCAATAGATTTAATTTGAGTACTATAAGTATTCAAGAAGATTTGTGGAACTCAAGTTATGGTTCTTGCAAGTTATGGGTCACCAGAGGACATTGAAATTTATCTGTGAAAGTCACTTGACTTCTAAGCAACGTTTTCCCATCAAGGAATTTTCAAATGAATTCTTGGCCAATATGAAACTTGTATATATTCTTAATAGCTTTAATTTGAGTACTAGAAGTCTTCAAGAAGATTTGTAGAACTCAAGTTATGATCTTGGCAATCCAGGGGTATTTTGGGAAACTTGAATTTTAGGTCATTTTTCAACATAGGTCAAAATCTTTATCTTCCACTCCTCAAATGAAGAAATGTTCAACATGAGATGTGTTTAGAGTGACATTTTTAGGCCAGGTAAGAAGTCATGAGAGCTTGGAATGGCTTGTATCACAAAATTGCAAAAATGGCCTAAGAAAAGGAAGAATTAAAGTCATTTACAAAGTCAAATTTGTGATTTTTTGTTTTAAGGCCAAAATGGGGCATATGGCATACCAATTTGATCAGAAATGAGGTTTTAAAGACAATGGCAATGTTAATTTTCCAATGTGGGGTCATTTGAACACATTTGCATTTGGTAGCTTCACACATAAGTAACATATGCAAAACCATTCATGGGATCAAAACCAAGGCTCTAACTCAACCAAACACATTCAATATATCATTTGGGGACAAATTGAATCAGATTTGAGGTGATGAACAAGCTGCAGCATGACTGTCACATACAAGCATGAGATGAAATTTTCACAAGCATGAGAAATTGAATTTCTCACATAGATCATTACAGGGCCTTCTAGATGATTCCTACATGTTCTATATAAGGATTATAACTGATTCAGTTAGTTGGTTGGTGAAAATTAAGAGATATTAGAGAGATAGAATTCTGAATTTGCTCCTTACAAAACAGAATCGGTTACATCATTTTGATCTGTTTCAATCCATTCTTTTGCATTCAATAGTTTCCTTTGGAGTTTGTGAGTGATTCCATATAGAATTCAAGCCAAGATTGTTGCAGAATCGTGAGATAGCATTTGGAGTTCATAGCTTGCAATTGAAAATCACATTTGGTGATTCAAGAGGTTTTAACACGATTCATTGCATACAGAAGTTCAATCAAGTGTCATTGATCATATCTGGAGGTTCTTGAAGCTTAATTTGAAGCTTTCATCACTCTGTTCATCCAAAATTCGCAGGTTAGTAAAATTCAACATGTAGCATAATTCATATAGTTTTGCTAGGTTTTAGATGTTTAGATTCATATTAGATCATGGTTAGGTGCTTTCTGGTGCATAATTTCAAGGTTTAGAGACAAAAAGTTAGTTGACACAATTTCTGTTGATGAACATTTCTGATGATTCTTGAGGATTTAGACTTAGTTTGATAGATAGATTAACTCAGTGTTAGGTGGTGATGATCCTGGGCACTTTATTTTTGAGTTTGGTGTTGATTCATTTTTGAGCTTGTTCTGAAAATTCATTCGTGTTTTAAAATGGAGAAAGATTCAATATATTTGGAGGGCATGGTTGAGTTGCTGATGGAAAAATGAGTTGATTGATATAGTTTTGTTAGTGTTTAGGTGAGGTTTAGTGAGACTGAGGGTTGGGGACGACGGTGGCTTCGCCGCCGGCCACCGTCTGTGTGAGTTCCCTCCAAGATGTTTAAAATGGGGAAGACAATAGGATAGCCCTTGGATGATGAGTGAGACTTTGACCAATTGAGGATCTAAGGGCCACAATGCATTCTCATTTTGTGAAGAAACTCTGAATTCCCTCTCAATGCACTGTTTCACTAAATGTTTGGTTTTGGGCTTAGATGAAACTTTGCTAATCACACCCTAGTTGTAAGGCCCATTGAGAAACCAACGCGAATTAATTGCTATTCGCCACGAGCTTTTCTCATTTTCCTTGATTTTCCATATTATTTTCTGAGTTGTTTTGGGCTTAGCACGCGCATGATATCCACACCCCTCTCCTGAGCCCAACTTCATTTTTGAACTGGATATTATTGCTATTTGACACGCCTCTTTTGCATTTTTCTTTCATTTTCTTTAATTTTCACATTTTATTTTTGATTAGAAATAAATTCATAACAATTTGAAAAATAATCATTTTAGGATGGGATATTTTTCCCTAGTTCCCTTAGGACCTCTAGAAAATTGTGAAACAATAAAAATATTAATTTCATGCATTTTATATTTTTTGGTATATTTTACAATTTATTGCTTTTATTTTGCATTTGTTTGATACTTCATTTTTCTGAATTTGGTATGAGAGATTGGTGCATGATTTTTGAGGGGTTCTTGTGAGGTTGATTAGATTATGGGAGCATGTAACCTTAGGAATTTTGTCATATTTTTTTGATTAAAATTTAGGGTAGTTTGAGAGGTGAATAGGAGAGGTGTTAAAATTAGGGTTTCACAACATTTAGGTGTATTTTAGGGCATAGTTTGGGGACCTAGGGTTTGATTTAGGCCTTGGGGTTTATATGGGGTATTGGGTATAAGGTTAGGTTCCCTTATAAATTAATCTAGGATTTTTTAATGATTATTACTATTTTATTTGATTTTTGCAATTTGAGTGAGGTTTGTGTGTTTCCCCCTGGGGCATTGTGCTTGTTTGTTTGGTTTGGGTTATTTCAATTGGGCTTGGGGCTTGGGCTTTGCTTGTTGGGGCTTATGAAGACATTTGAGATTATTGGAGACAAAGGATGGAGCTTGGAGCATGAAGATTCTTCCCCTTGAAGGTGGCTTAGGAGATAGGAAATGTAGGAAGAGCTTTAGATTAGACTGATTTCTTCTTGCAAACATAGAAAGCATCTTGTGCTTCTATTCCTCCCTATGACAAAAAGTCCTTTTAGGGTATTCACATCCCTCCTTTGGAGGGATAAGTGACATACTTTAGAAGTAGAACTTTGAGGGAACCTGTCCCCTACAATGCTAAGTGCTTATAGGCTTCCCTTGGTTGTCAATAAGCTGTTTAGCATTTCAACTTAATCTGATAATTGATTCTCTTCTGCAGTGGCGGCAGTGAAAATGGGAACCTATTGAAGAATGAAGTTCAGTGAAGATTGGTGAAGATGGAGCTTGGGCCTGTCAAAGATAGTTATCTATTGAAGCTAGGGTTTTGCTGCCGTTTGAAGCTGTCTACTGGTTGAGGTTCATGCTTGCTAGAGTTGGGATACTTTTGGAGATAGGAGCTTATCTAAAGCTTGGGGATCATTGAAGATTGAGGATGGGGTCTTACTTGAAGGTGTTGCTGTCAACCTTTTTTGCTGTTAATCAACTGTAGCTGTTAGAGTTGTTGCTGTTTGAGATGCTTACTGTAGGAGCTGGTGTTGCTGTCAGAGATGATGTTGGGTTTTATTCTTTTTTCTGTATTGATTGTTGGCTTGTACGACTTGCCCCCTTAGGCTTGAAGTGAATACTGTTTCACTTTGCCTGTATTTTCCCAGGTTCGAGGTTGAGTGGAACTCTCTTGCCTCGCTTGTATTGCTGCATTGTATGCATTTTACTGTATTTGATTGTTTTCTCTTCTGTTTATCCCCTAGGATCTCTGATTTCCCCTGTGCAGGAGGGAATTATGACAGACATTAGGATTCTTATCCATGCATGACAATATTAGGTTATTTTTTACTCCCTTTTCAACCCTAGGCTTTTTTTAGATTTTCTTTCTCATCTCATCTCAATAAACCTCAAAAACACAGTAATAAGGTTAATCGATGTCGTACGTTACGGGCCTTAAGCTATTTGAGAAAGGGTTGCTGGAGAGCTTCTTTCCAGTAGTCGGACTGCTTAGTGTGGTACCCTTTGGGTGACACACGACGTAGTCACTCTCAAATCATAGTCTCTAGTGCGTCAGAGATTGCAAACAAATGAAAAAAAAAACATTTCTTTCGTAAAAGATTCAAAACAAACATCAAGGTGTCATTTTTGTCCGCTTGGACTCTTAATCAAGAAAAACCCTTTTTGAAGGTCATAAAAAAAAACTGTCAGACAAATCTGTGTGTTCCGTAGCCCGAACTACGTTTGCTCTCATCTTTCATGCTGTATGAAAGTACGTAGGCATAGGATGTCGTGTCCTAGCGAGCAACCTTCCCCTCCTTTCCCGTAGGTAGGCGAACTACGTTTACTCTGATTTCTCGTTCCAGACGGGAATACGTAGGCATAAAGTGCGATACTTTGCCGAGTCATTTTCTTTTCTTTTTAACCAGACCTGTAGAGTAGATAGAATAACAATCCGTACTAGAAAACAAACGTGGATCCCGTAGAGTACGACGGACGTGAGGGGTGCTAATACCTTCCCCTTGCATAACCGACTCTCGAATCCAGGATTTTGGTTGCGACGACCATTCCTTTCCCGTTTTGCGTTAGGTTTACTCTGAGCGTTTCCTTTCCCTCCGTTGGGATAAATAACGCACGGTGGCGACTCTTCTGTCATAGCCAGCGCCGATTTTCGCAGTAGCGACAGTTGGCGACTCTGTTGGGGACTCCAACGGTTCCCTACGCGAGTCAATCCTAGCGCTTGTTTTCCCGTCGTGGGTTTTGTATGGATTTACTCTTTCATATTTACTTTCAGCATTATATTATTGTTGTTATGCTGGGTAGGGGGTCAGATTGAGAGATAAGCCGGACCTGGGCTTGAGTGCACCTAGAATTAGTTGTGGAGAGTAGTGGGCGCGTGCATGCTTTGCATGTACCAGTGTCCCGCAAAATCTATGCTCGGACGAGGTTCTTCTGGTTGACTTCTTTTTCAACCCTTTGGGTTGAGGGGGTTGTTGGTTAGTTGGATTGTCGACTCCGGGGACCGATCATTTGGAAGTTGGCTAAGTGAAGCCTCTTCAGGACATGATGATGCCACACCTTCTAGGTATCGTATCATCAGTCTTGAAAGTCTGGGACACCGACGACCGCATAGGATGCCGTACCTTGAGTTAGTTGATAGGACACCTACCTGTGAGAGGGATTGGGGCATGCAGGAAGCGTGACCTCCAGACTACCCGGTCTTCTTGATATTGGATCAGTATGTGCGGTTACTTGAGGTTCTTCACCAGAGGAGTGTTATAGGTCTGTCGAGACCAGATTGGAGCATTGTTTTGAGCCTGTTGAGGCAAAGTGAAGCATCGTTATGAGTCTGTTGAGACCAGGTTTGAGCAGTATTGTGGGACTGTTGAGACAGATATTGTGGATGGATCTCTTCAACAATATATCATTTGATCCCTGTTGCATGTTGCATATTGCATTGTTGCATACTCATTTTGCATATCATTAACGTGTGTCTGTGCTGCAGGTGCATTTTCATATCTCTGATTCTAGTGGCCCAGATTTCTGTCTGCTGATATTATGGACACCCTGAAGAAGACTGTGGCGTACAAGTTGCCTACTCCAGATGTTTCTTCTTTGCTGGGTTTGATATCCTTAGCTGATGATGATGTGAAGAGAAGCTTTAGGAAGAGTTATGGGAAATTACTTAGATTGGTGTATAAACCATCCACGTATGAGCGTAACGGATTGTACACGCTAATGCAGTTCTACGATCCCTCGCTGAGGTGTTTTACTTTCCCTGACTTCATTCTGGCTCGACCATGGAGGAATATGCTGAGATCTTAGAGTTGACCATTCAGAACAGGGTACCTTTCATTCATATGGATGCTGAGCCCAAACTGGAGGATTTGGCTGTTGCCTTGCATTTAGACTCCTCAGAGTTGCTGTTAACCTCGTGGAATGGAGTGCCTGGTTTTTCTCTCAAGTTCTTGGTTGGGAAAGCACAAGAGTATGCCAAGAGTGGATGTTGGATTGTGTTTAATGCTATTCTTGCTCTATATATCTATGGCATTGTACTGTTCCCGAACCTGCCTGACTTTGTTGATATGGATGCGTTCAATATATTTGCTTCAGGCAATCCTGTGCCTACTTTGGTTGGAGATTTCTATCACTCGCTGCATTATAAGAACGAGAACAGGAGGGGCAAGAACGTTTCTTATTGTGGGCCTTTGCTGTATATGTGGTTTGAGAGTCATTTGCCCAAGAAGGGTATCTTCGCGGAGTCTGCAGATACGGTGGATTGGTCTGAGCATCTGATGGGACTTTCTTCAGAAGAAGTTGTCTGGTTTAATAAAGATTTACTGGGATCTGTGATCATCTACAGCTGCGCCGGATATCCTAACGTTCCTCTGATTGGGAGAAAAGGGTGTATTAACTACAATCCTTCATTGTTGATCAGGCAATTCGGGTATGCTTTGAAAAACCGGCCAAAAGAGGAGGAAGTGCGGGAATCTCTGTACTTCATAGGTGATTTGAAGGGAGAACTATTGTCCAATCTTCAGCATGCTTGGAATAACATCAACAGAAGGGGTAAGCCATTGTTGGGTAAGAATGATTATCAGGCCTATGCCCCGTACAAAGTCTGGATCCAAGATAGAGCAAAGCAGGTGCGAATGCCGTTTCCTGCAGTATTACCTCCTGCTTCCCCCGTGATTGAAGAGCCAACTACGGTGTCTATTGAGAGATATGAACAGGTTGTGAAGGAGAAAGAAGAGCTGATGAAAGCCAACGAGAAGCTGGAAGAAGAGCTAATGCAACTCAGGAGCGAAAGGAATGAGGCTGTATATTCCTTCGAGCAGCAAACGAAGTTGGTGAATCAACTAGGCACATAATTGACTGAGCAACGAAAGAAGCGTGAGCGATTGGGGATAGATTTCAAGAGCTCTCATGATATGTTGGAGTCTAAGAAGAAAGCACTTGATATAGCCTACCGGGAGATCTCTGCATTCAACAAAACCTGGAACGCCACGCTGACCGGCAATAAGGAAAGAGAAGACAAACTGAAGCTGCAGATATCTGAGATGGAAGGTCAGTTGAAAGCTAGCCAGAAGAGGTTGGAAGAAGAGGTTATGCGGAGGTATGATGTCCAAAATTCCTTGAACAAAGTTATCAAGCGCAAGAAAGAATCTGCGTCCCAGAAACGGAAGCTAGAAGATTGCTTTGGAGAAGGTGTTTGGGAGGAATCCATTGGTGATCTCCAGTGTGTTATCAGGCAAAGAGACTCGCTCGTCGAAGGGTTGCTTTCTCAGCCGAATCATCCCAGGACTAAGAGATTATTAGAGGAGTACCAGGCATATGGTCGCACTTGATTATCTCCTGTATTGATGTGTATGCTTTATTTGCATTGTGCTGGCCATCACCAGGATTGTTGGTTGAGGTCATGCCTTCCTATTGTACACTCAGTAATATTGTATTCCTGACCTGATGGGCTTTTTCCGCAATATATGATATGTTTTCCATGATTGGATTTCGAGCTTCTTATTACTATCACTGTCACTGCACTGTAACTAGAATCAGGGGCGATATCCCTAACGCACAGACACACATTGCATCTGCATTCATATTGCATGACCGGTATTCTTGAATCTGTATCTTATTTCCTGCATCTTCAGGTTTTCCAGGATTGACGAACAAAGAGTCCACCGCTACTCAACCCGAAACAACTGCAAGAGAATCATGGATCAAGTCCAAGTGAGATGCAGGAAATTTGCGAGAAGCTGAATCTGTTCATGCAAGCAATGGAGAACATTGCTAAGGGCCAGGAAAGCCTCCAGACTTTGGTACAACCACTACTGACACGGACTAATGGGAATGGCAACAATGACCACAATTCTGCACACGTTGAAGCTATTCTGGAGGATGGGCCCCCTACGCCTGTAGTTCCACCTGTAGTGACCCCACCGGTTGTGGTTGTAAACGATGGCGCTGACGCTGGCAATGGCAACACAGGGAATGGAAATGAGACTGTTGTTAACAATGTTGGATTTGGGGACGCCAACCAAGGCGGTGGTAACAACAATGGCGGTAATGGGTTCAGCAACAATGGTTTCGGCTACAATGATCAGGGATTTTATTACGTCAATCAGGATGGGAAATTCGGCTTCAACACTCAGGGTTTCAGTTACGACGGTTTTGGTAACGCTAACCAGGGGTATGGTGGATTTGGTAATATGAATAGTGCCGGGGTGATTCCTGTCAACGATGGGTTTGGACCTGTTAGGGTCAATCAGGGTTTCGGTAACCGGGGACGAGGTCCCATGATCAATCAGCAAGGGTTTGGTCGTAACACTGGTTACGACGGATATGGAAATGAAAATGTGAATTAGGGCGAAGACCGCCAGGAGGACGCCTTTTCTGGAAGAGGCGTAGGCTTTGAAGGACCTGTTGATCCTGTGCAGAGGATCAGAATGCTTGAAGAAAAGATGAAGCGGGTAGTGAATCAGAACTCCACCGGTTTGGATATGACTACAATGGGCTTGGTACCAGGGCTGAGGGTGCCGTTGAAATTCAAGGCTCCAACATTCGACAAATACAAAGGGGATACCTGCCCTAAGGTCCATGTCCGCTCTTATTACAGAAGGATGTCCGTGTATTCAGATGATGAAAGGATTCTCATGCATTTCTTTCAGGATAGCTTATCAGGACCTTCACTTGAATGGTATATGGGGCTGGAGCCCACGCAGATTAAAACCTGGAAGCAGTTGGCTGATACTTTCGTGACACATTACAAATACAACAGCGATCTGGCACCAAACTGGATCCAATTGCAGGGTTTGTCACAGAAGAACGGTGAAAGTTTTAAAGAGTATGCGCAAAGGTGGCATGATATGGCAGTGAGGGTGCATCCTCCTTTAATTGAAAGGGAGATGAATGACATGTTCATTGGGACATTTACGGGGGTGTTCTACGAAAAATTGTTTAGTGTGTCATTGAGCAGTTTCTCAGATTTGATTCTTATAGGGGAGATGATCGAGAACGCGATTAAAGTTGGAAGGTTCCAAGAAGGTGAGTCTACTTCAACAGGAGGTGCCAGAAAAGCATTTGGTGGTAGACGACAGGGTGATACTAGTGTCGTATTTGGTGGCAGGGGCAGGGGCAGAGGAAGAAATCAGTATGTTCAGCCGCAACAGATAGCTAGTGTCACTATCCCTTTTCCTCAACAAGGGAAGCCTCAGCAACAACAACAACAACCACAGCAACAGCAAGGATAGAATCCTGGTCAGAGAAGGGTACAGAGTGCGAGACCGAAAAGAGTGTTCGACGCACCTCCTTCCACGTATGCAGAACTCCTCCAGACCCTGATAGGGTTGAACTTGGTTGAAAAGAGGACTTTGGAACCACCTACAGGGGCGGTACTCCCTTATGGGTATGACGCCAACAAGCATTGCGAATTCCATTCCGGGGCGCCCGGGCATGATGTAGAAGCTTGTCAGGCATTTAAACACAAAGTTCAGGATTTATTGGATAGCAAAGCTATCAACTTTGGACAGGTGGGTCCAAATATCGTACAACAGCCTATGCCAAATCATGGGGCAAATGCCATCTTGACAGAAGAGAATTTGAATCTAGTGATGGATGTCAATGAGCTGAAGACACCGTTGGGTGAGATTAAAAGCACGTTGTTAAAAGGGGGTGTATTCCCGGGTTGTGATGAATTTTGCTTGGATTGTTGGACCCAGCCAGAGGGTTGTAATAAGTTGAAGTAGGGTATTCAGGCTATGATGGATGAAGGTACCTTAAAATTTGATCGAACCGCGGTTGAAGAGCCTGTAGAGGCGTTGTGTGGTAGGCAGAACGATGTTGTGACGGTGACGATTCCGAGGAAAACAATAACGATAACGGCGCCTGCCAGGCAGCCGACGATCACAATTACTAAAGCAGGACCAGTCCCTTTTGAGAGTACTAAAGCAGTGTCGTGGACTTACGGGTTGGAGGTATATTGCGACGGTAAGAAAATTGAAATCAATGGACAACCAGCTGGGGTTGTAGATAATGTTGTCGGAACGGGGGGTATGACCAAAAGCGGAAGAATCTTCACGTCACCCGAGGTAGAGGCAGAAAGATTAGCCAAGGTTAAAACCAAGGTAGTTGAGGGTGGTCCTTCTCAGTCGAATGAAAAGGAAACGTCACTTAAGTATGTGGAGGAGTTTATGAGGCTCATTCGTAAAAGTGATTACAAAATCGTGGAGCACCTCCAGCAAACGCCGTCAAAAATTTCCGTCTTATCATTGCTGTTATGTTCCGAGGCCCATCGGAACGCTTTGCTGAGGATTCTAGACACGTCGTTTGTTCCTCAAGAAGTTTCTGTTTATCAGTTAGAAGGGGTGATGGCGCATGTCAATGCGGGGCACAGTCTGGGCTTCACAGACATTGATTTGACTCCGAGAGGGCGAGAGCACAATATGGCATTGCATGTGTCAGTAGAATGTCGGGGCATGGTCATGTCCCATGTTTTAGTAGACACGGGATCTTCCCTGAATGTGCTATCGAAGAAAGCCATGATAAAATTGGATATCAGGGGGATTATCTGCACGCCCAGCGATTTAGTGGTGATAGTGTTCGACGGAACGAGAAGGTCAGTTTTCGGATCAATAACATTACCGTTGCAGGTGGGGCCTGAAATATTTGAAACTGAATTCTATATAATGGACATTCAGCCAATGTATAGTTGTCTTCTTGGGCGCCCATGGATCCATGCTGCCGGGGCAGTCACATCCACGTTACATCCAGCGTATAGTGTCGTCACTGTTTGTGGAGAGGAAGATATTTTGGTTAGCCATTTATCTTCGTTCAAATATGTGGAGGTCGACGGCGAAATACATGAAACACCCTGTCAAGCCTTCGAAGGGTTGCGAATTAAAGACAAAGCTCAGGGTTCCAGCAAAATATCAGATATGGCAGTGTCATCCTACAAAGAGGCTCAGGCTTTAGTGCAGGCGGGCAAAACTAAAGGCTGGGGGCAGGTATTGGAGATTCCCGTGAAGAATGACAAATTCGGTCTTGGATATCATCCTTCGTCGTCAACATCCTCTTCAGGAGCGCCCAGGTTCAAGGGACCAGTCACGATTACGCCAAGCGGGGTGAGCTTCGAGACCATCAATGCTATTTCTGATGCTGAAGACGGAGATAGTGACTGTGATATGGACACGTGGATCAAGCCAAGCGTGCCAGGACAAAGTCTCTGCAGTTGGTCTATCCAGGAAACTGTTCCTGTGACAACTAAACAGTAATGATTTGTTTTCTTAATTGTTGAATAAATCTTGTGTCCTACCCGGGGTATAGTGATTTTGCTTAGGGCCAGTTGGTTATGTACATTGCACTGTTTTAATCATGAAATAAAGGCGTTTTTCATATTCAAATATTGTGATCATTGTTTTTCCTGTTTTTGTTTTTAACAATAAAATGGTAATGTGGTTCTTTGCTTTGTCTGCGTTTTGTAGCATTTAACCATTTCCTTTGCAGGATTACTATTTCAGATGACATCTATGAACCGCCTATGACTCACTTCGACTTTGAGCACCCGATATTTCAAACTGAGGAAGAGGTTGTCGAAGATGGCGACATGCCAGAAGAGTTGACCTGGTTATTAAAACAAGAAGAAAGAATCATTCTGCCTCATGAAGAAGTCATTGAGATTATCAATTTGGGGTCAGAAGAGGTTGTGAGAAACATCCGTATAGGGGCTGCGCTGCAGGGCGACATCAAGAAAAGGTTGGTTGAGATGCTCAGAGAGTACAATGATATATTTGCTTGGTCATACGAGGATATGCCTGGGTTGGATACGGATATGGTTGTTCACCGTCTGCCACTGCGAGAGGAATGTCCGCCTATTAAACAATAACTCTGAAGAACTAGGCCGGGTATGGCTGTGAAGATCAAAGAGGAAGTGCAAAAACAGTGGGACGCCGGTTTCCTAGCTGTTACAAAATATCCCTCATGGGTCGCTAATATTGTGCCAGTGCCGAAGAAAGACGGTAAAGTGCGAATGTGTGTAGACTACCGTGATTTGAATAGGGCGAGCCCGAAAGACGACTTTCCACTTCCTCACATTGATGTGCTGGTCGATAACACTGCTCAGTTCTCCATATTCTCCTTCATGGATGGCTTCTCAAGCTATAATCAGATCAAAATGGCGCCAGAAGATATGGAGAAGACTACCTTCATTACTCCCTAGGGAACATTTTGCTACAAAGTGATGCCTTTCGGACTGAAGAATGTTGGGGCAACATATCAACGTGCTATGACGACTCTCTTTCATGACATGATGCATAAGGAGATTGAGGTTTATGTTGATGATATGATCGCCAAATCTCAAACAGAGGATGAGCATTTGGTTAATTTGTTGAAATTGTTCAAAAGGCTTAGGAAGTTTAGATTGAGATTGAACCCTAACAAGTGCACCTTCGGGGTGAGATCGGGTAAACTGCTGGGGTTTATCGTGAGCGAAAAAGGAATAGAGGTTGATCATGCGAAAATAAAAGCCATACAAGAAATGCCGACGCCTAAAACAGAAAAAGAAGTGCAGGGATTTTTAGGGAGATTGAACTATATCGCTCGGTTCATATCTCACTTAACTGCAACGTGCGAGCCGTTATTCAAGTTATTGAAAAAGGATCAGGTGTTGACCTGGAACGAAAATTGTCAAAAGGCGTTCGACAAGGTAAAAGAATACTTGCAGGAACCTCCTGTTTTGATACCCCCAGTGGCCGGGAGACCTTTGATCATGTATTTGACGGTTCTTGAGGAAAGTATGGGTTGTGTTCTCGGTCAACACGACGAGACCGGACGTAAAGAGCATGCAATCTACTATTTGAGTAAGAAGTTTACCGACTGTGAGTCCAGATACTCAATGCTCGAGAAGACGTGCTGCGTGCTAGCCTGGGCCGCCAAACGTTTGAGGCAATACATGCTGAATCATACAACCATGCTAATTTCAAAGATGGATCCAATCAAATATGTGTTTGAGAAGCAAGCACTCTCCGGAAGAATTGCCCGATGGCAGATGGTGTTAACCGAATACGATATCCAATATGTCTCGCAAAAGGATATTAGAGGTAGCGTCCTGTCAGAGTACCTTGCGGAGCAGCCTGTGGAGGACTACCAATCGATGAGGTTTGATTTTCCTGACGAGGATATCATGTACCTGAAGATGAAAGATTGTGAAGAACCGTTGCCGGACGAATGACCAGAGTTGGGTTCCAAATGGCAGTTGATATTTGATGGAGCAGTTAATTCCTATGGTAGCGGAATAGGTGCAATTATCACTACTCCTCAGGGGTCTCACATCCCCTTTACTGCCCGATTGACTTTTCCCATTACCAATAATGAGGCTGAATATGAGGCTTGCATCATGGGTCTGGAAGAAGCTATTGATTTGCGAATCAAGCATCTGGATGTGTACGGAGACTCAGCTCTAGTGGTGAATCAGATTAAAGGAGAATGGGCGACACGACAGCCTAATTTGATACCATATATGAACTATGCACGGAGATTGTTGCCTTTCTTTGACAAGGTGGAATTGCATCACGTGCCGCGAGCAGAAAATCAAATGGCTGACGCCCTGGCGACATTGTCTTCAATGTATAAAGTTAACTTTTGGAACGAGGCTCCTCGGATTGTTATCTCTCAGCTTGATAGGCCTGCATTCATATTTGCCATTGATGAGGCTCCCGATGGTCAACCCTGGTACTTTGACATCCAGAATTTCCTGAAGAACAAGGAGTATCTGGCTGGGGCATCCAGTCGAGATCAGAAGACTCTCAGGAGATTGGCTGGCAATTTCTATCTGAATCCTGACGGTGTCCTATACAAAAGAAACCACGACTTGGTGTTGCTATGTTGTGTAGATGAGAAAGAAGCGAAGTTGCTCATGGAAGAGATACATGAGGGTACATTTGGTACACATGCTGGTGGGCATGCTATGACGCGAAAACTGCTGCGGGCAGGTTATTACTGGCTAACTATGGAAACAAACTGTTTCAAGTTTGCAAAGAGGTGTCATAAATGCCAGATTTATGCGGATAAGATCCATGTGCCTCCGAGTCCTCTGAATGTGATGTCTTCGCCATGGCCGTTCTCGATGTGGGGAATTGATATGATCGGGAAGATTGAGCCTACGGCATCCAACGGACACCGGTTCATCTTGGTGGCAATTGATTACTTCACCAAATGGGTGGAGGCAGCATCATATGCCAATGTGACCAAACAAGTGGTGGCTAGATTCATCAAGCGAGATATTATCTGCAGATATGGAATCCCTGAGCGGATTATCACCGACAATGGTTCGAATTTGAATAACAAAATGATGAATGAGCTATGTCAGAATTTTAAGATCGAACATCACAATTCTTCTCCTTATCGGTCCAAGATGAACGACGCTGTTGAAGCGGCCAATAAGAACATAAAGAAGATTGTTCAGAAGATGGTTGTGACCTACAAGGACTGGCACGAGATGCTACCTTTCGCTTTGCACAGTTATCGTACGACGGTACGCACATCAGTCGGGGCAACCCCTTTTTCATTGGTATATGGGATGGAGGCAGTGTTACCGTTGGAGGTGGAGATTCCTTCCTTTAGGGTTTTACGAGATGTCCAACTTGACGAGGCAGAATGGGTTAAGGATAGACTGAATCAGCTCAGTTTAATGGATGAGAAGAGGCTAGCCTCTCTCGCATACAGTCGGTTATATCAGAGCCGGATGAAGAAAGCTTACGACAATAAGGTACACCCTCGAAGCTTTCAGACAGGCGATCTTGTTTTGAAAAAGATTCTCCCACCACAAACAGATCACAGGGGCAAGTGGACCCTTAATTACGAAGGTCCCTACGTTGTCAGAAAAGTTTTCTCTAGAGGAGCCTTGCTACTATCTACCATGGATGGTGAAGACTTTATGTCTCCTGTGAATTCAGACGCAGTTAAAAAATACTTTGCTTGAAAGTGATCCGCTGGACAGTAAAAAGAGAGTCCAGGCAAAAATGGGGCATCCTGGCGAACCGTAAAAAATGAATAAAAGGTTCGGGCAAAAGTTAGGGATAAAATTGAAAAGATGTACACCCGCGAAGTCGAAAACCCGAAAAGGGTGACTTCGGCAAAAAAGGGTATCCTGGTGAATTGAAAACCCGCAAAGGGCAATTCACGCAAAAGTTAGGGATTGAAAAAAGCAAATGGTTGCGGTCCGGATTTGATACTACATTGCTTAGTGGGTTGGGAGTACCTGAGGGTTAGTTTATCCAACACAATCTCTTCCGAAAATTGAATACCGGGAAAGCGCCAGAGTCAGGCGGGTCATAGGAGGATCAACTCATGATGTTTGTCTGCACCACGTTACCGACATGTATACAAATATTGTTTTGTATTTTTATGCTTTTATGCATATATGTATGTGTGTGTGCGTAACTTCCTCTTTTCAGGAGTTGCATCCGATGTACAAAGCTTCGCCTATTTACAGGCTCAATCAATAAAACATGTTATTCAGTATTTGATGTTTGTGCTTTATTGTTTTGTATGTGGAAAACGCCGATGTTTTTGATAAACTTGCACTTGCGTAATCTTGTTGGCCCTTGCCAATAATTGCTAAAACTTCGAATTGACTGAAGTAATGTCGCGGATGCTAACTCGAATAGATTTGGTTGCATAGATTTGTTTTGTCTCGTTCGTGTTTTGCAGGGTTCTCGCCCTTGAAGCGGACAATCAGAAAATGGAGGCCCCAGCCAGAGGCCCTGGAAGAAGGACTTGACCTTATTTCCCAGCAGGTCGCACCTCATCCCTAGAGGTTGAGACGACGATTATCCCTTACCGAAGGAAGGATTAGTTTCCCCAAAAGAGTATCCTCATGGAAGTTGTCCACAGGACATCCCCATCAAGTCGAAATCAGTATCCCCTGCAGAGTTTATACTCCCCAGAGAGTCGAGTATGTGCACGTTCAATCCCCAGCTGGGATGATTTCCACGGCGTATAACCAAGATAGTAAGTTCAGAAGGGTTATCCCCACCGAGGAAGGTTTTATTTCTACCCACAGGTCGTCATGATTTCGTCAGGATGATTATCCCCAGCGGAGTGGTAGTTCCGAGTTTGTAAACTGTACCCAGACAGTTGTTTCCCAGAAGAGTCGATGCTTCCCCCAGTTGAGTTAATCTTCCCAGCAGGTGTTGTTCTTTCCTCCCAGTGGAAATTGATGTGTAATCTCTCCTCGACAGAGTTGGTTGTATTTCCGACATTTATTTTGCCAGAATACTTTGCGATACCCGTTCATCCCCAACAGGGTGGTATTTGTCCTCAACAGCCGTGTTGAAGAAGGCTTATCATACCTTCCTCAGTAGCCTGAACCTGGTATTTGCATTTGCATACATTATCATGTTTGCATCTACCCACAAATGCGTAGCATTTCCATGCCGTATGGAGCATTACGCCATTGCCAAACATACGCATTTTAAAACATAAATCAGGTTGGTTAACCTTTTGCTTTCAGGGGTGTTTCTCAGCAGGAGTATGAAGTTACAGTTCAGATCTATTACCAGATGATCGAGGTCTCACTGTGAGACATATGATGATGCAGTTCTTGTTATCATTCCCCACAGAGTTACTGGTTGAAGTTTCTCTTATCCATCAAGATTTCAGAAGTGGCCACTTGTTGTTGAAACGGGTGTCGGGCAGTTATTTTCAGAATATCCCCAGTGAGGTTAGCTACTGCAAAGAATAGGCAAAAAAGCTATATCCGAGTCAATTTGCCCGTATGAAGCAGGCGGATGAACTTTCCTATAAGAATCAGGTAGATGTGTTTTCCCGTATGAAGCAGGCGGGTGGATGTTCCTGTAATCAGGCAGATGACTTTTCCCGTATGAAACAGGCGGATGAACTTTCCTGTGTTCAGGAAGATGGACTTTCCCCGTATGGAGCAGGCGGATGAACTTTCCTGTGTTCAGGCAGATAGACTTTTCCCGTATGAAGCAGGCGGATGGATGTTCCTGTAATCAGGCAGATGACTTTTCCCGTATGAAATAGGCGGATGAACTTTCCTGTGTTCAGGCAGATGGACTTTCCCCGTATGGAGCAGGCGGATGAACTTTCCTGTGTTCAGACAGATGGACTTTTCCCGTATGAAGCAGGCGGATGGAGTTTCCTGTAATCACGCAGATGACTTTTCCCGTACGAAGCAGGCGGATGGACTTTTCCCGTATGAAGCAGGCAGATGGAGTTTCCTGTAATCAGGCCGATTGACTTTTCCCGCAAGAAGCAGGCGGATGAACCTTTTCCTGTATGAATCAGGCAAATGGAGTTTCCCGTATGAAGCAGGCGGATGAACTTTCCGGTATCCAGATAGATGATTCTCCCGTGATAGACAGAGTATGTGAGTTGTGTTCCGATATTTGACAAAATTATTTTCCCCAAGGAAGTCGCCGTGATTACCTCGTGTTACTATCCCCAGTAGAGTCCTCCTCTAAGTCGTTTGGGGGTTGGGACCAACGGAGTTAGCTACTGCAGAGGTAGGCAGAGAAACGATATTCAGATAATTTTCCCGTATGGAGCAGGCGGATGAACTTTCCTGTGTTCAGGCAGATGATTTTTCCCGTATGAAGCAGGCGGATGGAGTTTCCTATAATCAGGCAGATGACTTGTCCCGTATGAAGTAGACGGATGGGGTTTCCTGTGTTTAGGCAGATGATGTGCCTGTATGGATAAGCAGATAAGTTCCCTGTAATTAGACAGAAATGTTCCCCCGGCGAAGTCTTTGGGATTTTTCTGTGTCAACGAAACATAGCGTCCTAACGTGGACAAAGTTCTATCCCCGCGATGATAGAATCTTTTTCGGGTTGATGAAAATGATCCTCAGCGTGGTTGCTATTTTGTTTTCTCCGTATTAACAGACGGCAGAGTTTTAACATGGACAAAAGGCGGGGTGTTTTAACAAGAGGGAGTTCAAAGACTGTGGCGATACTCAGGCAGTTGACATTGAAATCATATTTTTGATATCAGATGATTGATCAGTTGGTTGCCGTAACAACCAGATTCAGTTGGTGGATGTTGTTTCCAAGCAGTTTGCGTAGTTTATTTCTGCGGTTGGCAAATTTCCGGGTTCTTGGTATTCAACCGTATCGTACCTCAATTGTTTGAAGTCCGTTCGCTCTTCACCCAGTCGGGTCCAAGCCGTTTGAGTAGGGGCAGCTGTTGCACCCTAAAATTTGCTCAACCTATTTCACCTGGTTTATGTTTTAATTGCATTATCATTTGCATAGTCACATCATGTACATGGTCCAATCATTTGCATGTCATAACATAGCAAGTCATCTAACAAGGGATCAAGTGCCATTCTTATCTAAGGAAGCACATCAAGGAGCTTTATTCAAGCTGAAGAACATCCAAGTCATAAAGGAATGGGTTGAAGCTTTGAGGAGATTTGAGTGTCAACAAGTGGATTTCTCTCCTAACTTGAGGTGTATTGAAGATCATCAACATGTAATTATGAATTTGAGGTGTGTATGGATTCCATGGGAGGCCTAGGGAGCCCTATTGAGGCCTAGACAAGTCATGGTATCAAGTTCAAGAACCACAGTTGAGG
Source organism: Lathyrus sativus (assembly GCA_963859935.3). Lineage (NCBI taxonomy): Eukaryota > Viridiplantae > Streptophyta > Magnoliopsida > Fabales > Fabaceae > Lathyrus > Lathyrus sativus. Next base: position 429,050,529 of record OZ012737.1, read on the forward strand.
TATGTACAAGTAGGGTGTCATCTGGGTAACCCCAGGTCAAGGAGAGCAAAGAAAGGGCATCAAGACCTAGCTCTAGGTCATGGAAGTCAGGGATTTATATGTTAAAGCATGTGTATGGATGAGTCAAGATCAAGTTCAAGAGAATCAAGAGTGGTTAGAGGTGTTTGATATAGGGTTCCTAGGGTAAAATCCCCTATATAACACTGGACTTCCAAGTCACATAAGTTAAAATACATGTTTCAAATGGATTTTTGGCCAACATGAAACTTGTAGAGATTCTCAATAGATTTAATTTGAGTACTATAAGTCTTCAAGAAGATTTGTGGAACTCAAGTTATGGTTCTTGCAAGTTATGGGTCACCAGAGGACATTGAAATTTATCTGTGAAAGTCACTTGAGTTCCAAGCAACTTTTTCCCATCAAGGAGTTTTCAAATGAATTCTTGGCCAACATGAAACTTGTAGATATTCTTAATAGCTTTAATTTGAGTTCTATAAGTCTTCAAGAAGATTTGTAGAACTCAAGTTATGATCTTGGCAATCCAGGGGTATTTTGGGAAAGTTGAATTATAGGTCATTTTTCAACATAGGTCAAAATCTCTATCTTCCACTCCTCAAATGAAGAAATGTTCAACATGAGATGTGTTTAGAGTGATGTATTTAGGCTATGCAAGAAGTCATGAGAGCTTGGAATGTCTTGTATCACAAAATTGCAAAAATGGCCTAAGAAAAGGAAGAATTAAAGTCATTTACAAAGTCAAATTTGTGATTTTTTGTTTTAAGGCCAAAATGGGGCATATGGCATACCAATTTGATCAGAATTGAGGTTTTAAAGACAATGGCAATGTTAATTTTCCAATGTGGGGTCATTTGAACACATTTGCATTTGGTAGCTTCACACATAAGTAACATATGCAAAACCATTCATGGGATCAAAACCAAGGCTCTAACTCAACCAAACACATTCAATATATCATTTGGGGACAAATTGAATCAGATTTGAGGTGATGAACAAGCTGCAGCATGACTGTCACATACAAGCATGAGATGAAATTTTCACAAGCATGAGAAATTGAATTTCTCACATAGATCATTACAGGGCCTTCTAGATGATTCCTACATGTTCTATATAAGGATTATAACTGATTCAGTTAGTTGGTTGGTGAAAATTAAGAGAGATTGGAGAGATAGAATTCTGAATTTGCTCCTTGCAAAACATAATCGGTTACATCATTTTGATCCGTTTCAATCCATTCTTTTGCATTCAATAGTTTCCTTTGGAGTTTGTGAGTGATTCCATATAGAATTCAAGCCAAGATTGTTGCAGAATCGTGAGATAGCATTTGGAGTTCATAGCTTGCAATTGAAAATCACATCTGGTGATTCAAGAGGTTTCAACACGATTCATTGCATACAGAAGTTTAATCAAGTGTCATTGATCATATCTGGAGGTTCTTGAAGCTTAATTTGAAGCTTTCATCACTCTGTTCATCCAAAATTCGCAAGTTAGTAAAATTCAACATGTAGCATAATTCATATAGTTTTTCTAGGTTTTAGATGTTTAGATTCATATTAGATCATGGTTAGGTGCTTTCTGGTGCATAATTTCAAGATTTAGAGACAAAAAGTTAGTTGACACAATTTCTGTTGATGAACATTTCTAATGATTCTTGAGGATTTAGACTTAGTTTGATAGATAGATTAACTCAGTGTTAGGTGGTGATGATCCTGGGCACTTTATTTTTGAGTTTGGTGTTGATTCATTTTTGAGCTTGTTCTGAAAATTCATTCGTGTTTTAAAATGGAGAAAGATTCAATATATTTGGAGGGCATGGTTGAGTTGCTGATGGAAAAACGAGTTGATTGATATAGTTTTGTTAGTGTTTAGGTGAGGTTTAGTGAGACTGAGGGTTGGGGACAACGGTGGCTTCGCCGCCGGCCACCGTCTGTGTGAGTTCCCTCCAAGATGTTTAAAATGGGGAAGACAATAGGATAGCCCTTGGATGATGAGTGAGACTTTGACCAATTCAGGATCTAAGGGCCAAGATGCATTCTCATTTTGTGAAGAAACTCTGAATTCCCTCTCAACGCACCGTTTCACTAAATCTTTGGTTTTGGGCTTAGATGAAACTTTGCTAATCACACCCCAGTTGTAAGGCCCATTGAGAAACCAACGCGAATTAATTGCTATTCGCCACGAGCTTTTCTCATTTTCCTTGATTTTCCATATTATTTTCTGAGTTATTTTGGGCTTAGCACGCGCATGATATCCACACCCCCCTCCTGAGCCCAACTTCATTTTTGAACTGAATATTATTGCTATTTGACACGCCTCTTTTGCATTTTTCTTTCATTTTCTTTAATTTTCACATTTTATTTTTGATTAGAAATAAATTCATAACAATTTGAAAAATAATCATTTTAGGATGGGATATTTTTCCCAAGTTCCCTTAGGACCTCTAGAAAATTGTGAAACAATAAAAATATTAATTTCATGCATTTTATATTTTTTGGTATATTTTACAATTTTATTGCTTTTATTTTGCATTTGTTTGATACTTCATTTTTCTGAATTTGGTATGAGAGATTGGTGCATGATTTTTGAGGGGTTCTTGTGAGGTTGATTAGATTAGAGAAGCATGTAACCTTAGGAATTTTATCATATTTTTGTGATTAAAATTTAGGGTAGTTTGAGAGGTGAATAGGAGAGGTGTTAAAATTAGGGTTTCACAACACTTAGGTGTATTTTAGGGCATAGTTTGGGGACCTAGGGTTTGATTTAGGCCTTGGGATTTATATGAGGTATTGGGTATAAGGTTAGGTTCCCTTAGAAATTAATCTAGGATTTTATAATGAGTATTACTATTTTATTTGATTTTTGCAATTTGAGTGAGGTTTGTGTGTTTCCCCCTGGGGCATTGTGCTTGTTTGTTTGGTTTGGGTTATTTCAATTGGGCTTGGGGCTTGGGCTTTGCTTGTTGGGGCTTATGAAGACATTGGAGATTATTGGAGACAAAGGATGGAGCTTGGAGCATGAAGATTCTTCCCCTTGAAGGTGGCTTAGAAGATAGGAAATGTAGGAAGAGCTTTAGATTAGACTGATTTCTTCTTGCAAACATGGAAAGCATCTTGTGCTTCTATTCCTCCCTATGACAAAAAGTCCTTTTAGGTTATTCAAATCCCTCCTTTGGAGGGATAAGTGACATACTTTAGAAGTAGAACTTTGAGGGAACCTGTCCCCTACAGTGCTAAGTGCTTATAGGCTTCCCTTGGTTGTCAATAAGCTGTTTAGCATTTCAACTTAATCTGATAATTGATTCTCTTCTGGAGTGGTGGCAGTGAAAATGGGAACCTATTGAAGAATGAAGTTCAGTGAAGATTGGTGAAGATGGAGCTTGGGCCTGTCAAAGATAGTTATCTGTTGAAGCTAGGGTTTTGCTGCCGTTTGAAGCTGTCTACTGGTTGAGGTTCATGTTTGCTAGAGTTGGGATACTTTTGGAGATAGGAGCTTATCTAAAGCTTGGGGATCATTGAAGATTGAGGATGGGGTCTTACTTGAAGGTGTTGTTGTCAACCTTTTTTGCTGTTAATCAACTGTAGCTGTCAGAGCTGTTGCTGTTTGAGCTGCTTACTGTAGGAGCTGGTGTTGCTGTCAGAGATGATGTTGGGTTTTATTCTTTTTTTTGTATTGATTGTTGGCTTGTACAGCTTGCCCCCTTAGGCTTGAAGTGAATACTGTTTCACTTTTCCTGTTGTTTTCCTAGGTTCAAGGTTGAGTGGAACTCCCTTGCCTCACTTGTATTGCTGCATTGTTTGCATTTTACTGTATTTGTTTGTTTTCTCTTCTGTTTATCCCCTAGGATCTCCGATTTCCTCTGTGCAGGAGGGAATTATGACAGACATTAGGATTCTTATCCATGCATGACAATATTAGGTTATTTTTTACTCCCTTTTCAACCCTAGGCTTTTTTTAGATTTTCTTTCTCTTCTCATCTCAAAAAACCTCAAAAACACAGTAATAAGGTTAATCGATGTCGTACGTTACGGGCCTTAAGCTATTTGAGAAAGGGTTGCTGGAGAGCTTCTTTCCAGTAGTCGGACTGCTTAGTGTGGTACCCTTTGGGTGACACACGACGTAGTCACTCTCAAATCATAGTCTCTAGTGCGTCAGAGATTGCAAACAAATGAAAAAAAACATTTCTTTCGTAAAAGATTCAAAACAAACATCAAGGTGTCATTTTTGTCCGCTTGAACTCTTAATCAAGAAAAACCCTTTTTGAAGGTCATAAAAAAAACTGTCAGACAAATCTGTGTCTTCCGTATCCCAAACTACGTTTGCTCTGATCTTTCATGCTGTATGAAAGTACGTCGACATAGGATGCCGTGTCCTAGCGATCAACCTTCCCCTCCTTTCCCGTAGGTAGGCGAACTACGTTGACTCTGATTTCTCGTTCCAGACGGGAATACGTAGGCATAAAGTGCGATACTTTGCCGAGTCATTTTCTTTTCTTTTTAACCCAGACCTGTAGAGTAGATAGAATAACAAACCGTACTAGAAAACAAGCGTGGATCCCGTCGAGTACGACGGACGTGAGGGGTGCTAATACCTTCCCCTTGCGTAACCGACTCCCGAATCCAGGATTTTGGTTGCGACGACCATTCCTTTCCCGTTTTGAGTTAGGTTTACTCTGAGCGTTTCCTTTCCCTCTGTTGGGATAAATAATGCACGGTGCCGACTCTTCTGTCATATCCGGCGCCGATTTTCGCAGTAGCGACACATAATCCAAGAGATGATGAGTTTATATGAGTCATATGGTATGTGTATGTGATTGTTGTATGAAAGTTTGAGATGTGGCCGTTTGGCAATTATGTGTATAATTGTATATACTTGTGTGAGGTGTAATGCGTAATTATATATATTTATGAATATGTATATATTTCAAGAGTGAGTGGAGTCGTTTTGCATGTGAAGCATCATGACTTGTGAATATGCATTCTTGTGTCTTGATCCCGTGGAGGATCTGCAGAAACCCTGTGTGCCCTTGTGGGATGTGAGTGATGGTTTATTCTTGATCCCGTGGAGGATATGCAGAAACCTCGTGTGCCCTTGTGGGGTGTGAGCAATGGTTTATTCTTGATCCCGTGGAGGATCTACAGAAATGGTCGTGTGCCCTTCTGGGGTGTGAGCGATGGTTTATTCTTGATCCTGTGGAGGATCTGCAGAAACTATCGTGTGCCCTTGTGGGGTGTGAGCGATGGTTTATTCTTGATCCCATGGAGGATCTGCAGAACCATTGTGTGCCCTTGTGGGGTGTGAGCAATCCTGAAACATCGGGTGCCCATGTGGGGTGTGAGCGATGGGTGAACATCGTAGGCCCGACGGGGAGTTACTTCGGTAACGAGCGATGGTTCCTTTAGGTTCTTCAATTGAACCTGCTGAATGAGTCGGTACCACATTTGTTTCTGCATAGAGTCGTGAGTCGGTCTCTATGAGTTGCATTATCATCTTTATATGATGCATTGTTGAAATAAACATGAATATAGATGTTTATGTGAATTGGTGGAATAAACATGTTGTGTGTGTTTATGTGAATTGATGAATGTGCTTAATTAGATAAACGTATGTTGTGACATTTATGACGTTTATAGTGTATTGTGGTGAGAAAATGTGGAACATATGTATTCTGTATTTGTGCATTTATATATGATTATATGCATTGTTATTATGATAATATTTCTCACCATTCTGCTGGAATGATGTCCTTCATGACATCGTGTAGGTATCAAGGTGTAGTACTGCTCGTAGTTTGTGAGGTCACTATTGGTGTAGTTGTTTAGTGATTTACTTGTATTGGGTCGAGTCATGCTCTGGTCGTATAACACTGGGATCGTTTGGGTTACGTTTCATACGTATATTGTGTTGTTGGCCTTAGTGCCTAAGTGATGTTGATTTATGTGATAAATGCAAATATTTCTTTTATGAAAAATTGTGATATAAATGAAACTGCTGCTACATGCAATGAAATTTTGTAAAGTATGATTATTTATTTCATTGTTATTGAGCATGACAGATTGTTTTTAGTAATTTGGAAGTTTATGTGTGACGCCCTTTGTGAATGCATGTTAATTTTACTCTGATGACGCTTATTTTTTCCGTGGGGTTTTGAAGGGTGTTACATTCTCACTCATGCCTAAACACTCGTACTTGCTTTCTCTCTAGCCCAAAAACTTACTTTGACATCAGAGTATCTTGCAGGTACACCCCTCCTCTCATACAACCATTGTTACTGCCCTATATTAAAGGCCAAGACGACCCATTCTGATCACTCCAGATTAGTGGCGCCGTTTGTGGGAACCTGTTGCCCTGACTTTTTAAACCAATATCCCCCAATCTTCCCAAACAAAAGACCAAAGCTATCTCTCTGAACCATCATCGTCATGGCCTCTCACCACAACAATGACATCCATCAAGATTCCATCGTCTCCATTCTGGGTTGCGGCGAAACCCTCATTCTCGAAGTTGCTACCAGAGAAACCGATCAAAGAGATGGAAAATCGACATCTCCATCCTCTGACAACGTGAAGCCTCGTGTCCAAAGTTTCGACCATGTATACGAGCCTATCATCGTTCCATAAGTTGTTGACCCCTGCACTGCGACCCTCATCACTACTCTCAACAAATCTAACTACCTGCTTTTCAAATAAGGGGAAAGAATCCACATGCTGGAGAACACCATCGGAGAGTGACCTCCCCTGCAAAAATCCCTTAGTCCACCTCGTCGGTCTCGCTCACCTCTTCAGAAACTTTGCCGAGACGAATCTAGAAGCATCTCCCTAGTCAACGAACAATCCAAACCGGAGAAGCATGGACACGAGATAAATAGAAGACACGATCGTACCCCTTCCCGGAGGTCCAAGCACTCCCTAGCTCCAAAAAGGACCCGAACTTCGGGAAAGCCTCACGAAGAGCACCGAAGCCGACACAAACGTCCTCCTTAACATAGTAGGAGCCGTGGATGCAATTATTCATTCAGCAGATCACCAAGCACGAGCGACGAAGAGGACGCCCGTGGTCCCTTGTCTCAGGAAGTCATGGACACCCGCATTCCTCGTGAGCTAGAGAACCTTCCCCTCTAACTCTCTATGATGGTACCACTGGACCCGACGACCACATTAAAAACATTGAAACCATGCTGCACTACCATAACGTCACCGGGATGATCAAATGCAAGCTATTCCCCATCTCCCTCAAGAAGGGGGCTATGGCTTGGAATAAGGGCCTTCCTCAGGGCTCAATCACATCTTGGAGGAGCCTAAATGAGCAGTTTTCCCGGCATTTTACTGCCTCCAGGCGTCATCCAAAATCTGAAGCCACGCTTGAGGGCATCATACAAGCCAGGGGCGAGCCTCTCCGCAACTACGTCGACAGATTCTCCAAGGAAGCGGTCAAAATCTGCACAACTGAACACATGAAGAAGTACCTGCTAGAAAAGGGACTGAGGCTGAAGAGTGACTTCCGCAAGAGGGTAGGAATTGATCCTCCTCGTTCCCTAGCCGAACTTCTCCACAGGATACAATCCTATATTAAATAAGAGGAAAAGGAATCCGCATATAAAGCCAGAGACTCGAGGGACCAAGAGAGTTCCAGAGCATCGAAGAAAGACGAAGCAGAAACTTCCAAGCGAGACAAAAATAGGCGACGAGACGACCGTCCCCACGATCACAAAGGGCCTGGGGTCTGCTTCACCGAATATACCCTGCTTACCGCTCCCTAAAAGCATATCTTGTTTGAATGTATCAATGCAGAATTCAAGAAAGGAAGTGTGCGATTCCCTAAGCCAACAACTTCGAGGAGCAGCACCGACCAAAGAAAATATTGTCGCTTCCACCGCAGCCATGGCCACATGACAAAATACTACGTCCACCTGAAAGACGCCATTGAAATCCTCATCAAAGGAGGCCACCTAAAGCAATATACGAAGAGAGTAGAAACCCCTAAAGAGACACATCGGAGTCTAAGAAAACGGATACAGGAGCTTCAACTTCTAGCCCTCCCCCGCTGGTCGCCATGTCTATCTTCCGGCTAGAGGACTTTTTCATCCCCACCGGTCTCGAGGAGCCTACGTATTTTTTAATGCACAGCCCTGGAAGGCCTTCCCCGAAACAATAGTTATCTCCTGTGGTGGATACAACGAACTCACAGTAGCATCAGTAAAAAGAAAATTTGACCAACTAATCGACTGTTGCCTAGATCGTCTGTCAACACTTGAAAAGTTCCAAGGACGATCTCAGCCAATCACTTTCTACCGTGAAGAGCTCGCCGGAGGCTCCCCCAATTCTCACAATCCTCTTCTCATTAAAGCCAAGTTAACCAACACTGATGTCTGCCGAATCTTTGTCGATCAGGGTAGCTCGGTAGACATCGTGTACATAAGCCTATTTCGCGCCCTCAAACCCGACCAAAAGAACCTGTCTCCTTATGTAGGTTCATATTTGTAAGGATTTAACGGGGCTACTGCTAGGCCCTGGGGATACGTGGATCTCCAAGTTATGTTCAGGGATGAAGAGGCTGCCAAGACAATTAAGACTCAGTTCTTAGTCATAAACTGCCCCTCGCTATACCAATGCATCCCGGGGAGGCCGACACTTGTTGAGCTAATCATTGTTCCATCCACATTTCATATTAAGATGAAGTATTATACCAAAAAGGGGCGTGTCGCCACTTTGCACAGGGACATCGAGGCGGCTCCCAAGGGACGAAGTTCAATTGGTGCAACACCGTCGATCGTCAAACGGGCAAGAGACGAAGATCTTCCTAGCGAAGAAAGCCATCCCGGAAAGAAGCCAGCGCTCTAGGTTCATACTTTCAACCTCAACAATCGGATCTCAAAAGAAGGCGAAGAAGACACTCCAATTTAGACGGGCAGCTCATCCTCTACAACTGTTATGCGCCCAACACCAGATGGGGAATTCGAAGTGATCACCTTCGGGGATACCCTAACCGAGGAGTCAGGATTGGCGCGGGACTTCTAGGCGAGGTGAAGGAGAAGCTGAACACTTGCTTGAAGAACAACACATACTTGCTTTTCTGGAGCGCCGCGGACATGCCCGACCTCGATCCAGAAATTGCTTGCCATCATCTCACAATCGACCCATCTATTCGGGCGATAGCACAACTCAGACGCAAGCAATCCGACGAGAAGACTGAGGCGGCAAATAAACTTATAAAAGACCTCTTAGAGGCTAAATTTATCTTGGAATCCATGTGTACAACCTGGCTGTCTAACATTGTATTAGTCAAAAAAAACATAATGGAAAATGGAGAATGTCCATTGATTACACCAATCTCAATTGAGCTTGCTCAAAAGACTCTTATCATTTGCCTAAGATTGATAAGTTAGTAGATAACTCCGCGTATTTCAAACTTTTGTCCTTCAAGGACGCCTACTCGGGATATAACTAGATTCCCATGGCGGAGAAGGACAAGAGGTACACTACTTTCATGAGCTCGTCGGGCAACTATTACTACAACGTAATGCCTTTCGGTCTGAAAAACGCTGGGGCCACGTACCAGCGAATGATGAACAAAGTCTTCCGATCACAAATCAGAGACACGCTCGAGGTATATATGGATGACATGATCGTGAAGTCCCAAGAGGAATCTGATCATATGCTCCACTTTCAAAAGGTCTTCGACCAAGCTAGGGAGTGTAAAATGCGATTCAACCCAGAAAAATGCACCTTTAGCGTACGGGCAGGACAGTTCCTCGGATTCTACCTCACAAAGACGAGGATCGAGGTCAAACCTGACAAGTGTCGAGCATTTTCTGAATTCCACGCACCTAAGTCGAAGAAATCCATACATTCCTTCAACGGGATGCTCACCTCGATATCTTGCTTCGTGGCCAAATCTGCCCAATATGCCCTGCCTTTCTTCAAGCTCCTCCGAAAAGAGGCAACGTTCAATGGATAGAGGAATGCGAGTAGGCTCTCTGCCATCTTAAGCAAGCCTTAACCGAACTAGCTATTTTGTCATGACCAGACAACGGGAAAAGCTTTACCTTTATCTCTTCGTCACTAATGAAGCCATCATATCCCAGGTACGAGGGGAGTACCAGGCCAAAAACAATCATATCGTCAAGTACTTAACGCTGGAGTAGGAAAAGATATCCAAATTCGAAGCATATGAAGTCCAACACATCCCCCATGAAAGAAACGCTCGGGAAGACATCCTGTCGAAGTTGGCTAGCAAAAGGAGGAAAGAAGACAACAAGTCCATTATACAAGAGACATTTCCCTGTCCAAGCATCACGAAACCAACATGACTGCTCGACATCAACTCCATCGACGACAACAATTACTGGAAGACCCCGGTGCATGACTATCTCTCCATCGGGAAGCTGCTCAAAGATAGTAAAGAGGCCAACGTAATTAAGCGAAGGGCATGCTCCTATGTTTTATTCGAAGGCAAACTCTATTGGCGAGGATTCTCCATTCCCCCCTTAAAATGTCATGAAAAGAACAAGGTCATGGACATTCTCTGAGAAATTCACAATGGGATCGATGCATAACACTTAGGAGGAAGATCCTTGGCATGAAAAGCCCTTTGAGCGTGATACTATTGGCCAACCATGCAGCAGGATGCGAAAGAGCTTGTCAAGAAGTGTGACAGATGCTAACGCCATGGAGACATTCACTTAACACCCCCAACATAAAGACCATGTCCTCCCTATGGCCTTTCGCCTGGCACTACACCAGAATTGACATTTAGCAGCGCATACAAAGACAGCGCTTTTAGAAAAAGCGCTGCTAAAGAGGAATTAAAAAGAAAAAGAAAAAAATTGATAACCAAAGACAGCGCTTTTTCAAAAAGCGCTGCTAAAGGGGGGTCCTAAGACAACGCTTCTAAAAAGCGTTGCTAAAAGGGGGGTCTAAGATAGCCCAAAGACAACGCTTTTTAAAAAGCGCTGGTAAAGGGGGGGGGGGGGGGGGGTCCTAAGACAACGCTTCCAAAAAGCGCTGGTAAATGGGGGGTCTAAGACAGCCCAAAGACAGCGCTTTTCTAAAGCACTGCTGTAGGTCTAGTCTACGAGAGCGTTTTTCCATAAAGCGCTGCTATATGGGATACATAAGAAGATCTTTGAGAGCACTTTTTAAAGCGCTGCTAAAGCCATTAAAAAGCGCTGCTATAGGTTTAGTTAGAATTAATTTAAAATACCCACCAGAATTTTTATGAGAAACAGAACAGTCATATCGAACTTCTTTCTTTCATTTTCTCTGGCGAACAAAGAACGTTGCCCTATAAACCCACGGTTGCCGTCCAACCGTTGCCGTCCAACCATCGTCGTCCAACTGTCGCCCTCCTCTGCATTGCATTTTCGCCATTGTTACGGTATTTGAAGTTTTACTCTGGTTTTCTTTTTTACGTATATTTTCACCATTGTTGCTGTAATCTTTAAGTAGAACTGAATATGTTTTTATTATTTGAATGCAATCAAGTTAAGTCTTTATAAACAGAGAGTTTTTATTTGAGAGTTTATATGAGAGTTTATATTTGAGAGTTTATATTTGAGAGTTTATAACCAGAATCAAGTTAAGTATTTGAACTAAATATGTTTTCTACAAGAGTTTATATTTTTTAAGAGAGTTTATATTTTGTATGTTTTAAGAGAGTTTATAAGAGAGTTTTTATAAACAGAGAGTTTTTTAGAAGAGTTTATAAGAGAGTTTTTTAAGAGAGTTTGTATGTCTTGACAGAGAGTTTATATGTTAAGTCTCTCTGTTGAATATGTTTTTAAGAGAGTTTATATTTTTTAAGAGAGTTTATATTTTGTATGTTTTAGATTGACAAACAAGAGTTTATATTTTGCATGTTCAATATAGTTTGGAAATTCCTATTTTTTAAGAGAGTAGCCAACATGAATATGGTTTTATATGATATGGTTTTATATGTTATTATGGTTTTATATGTTTAGTTAGGATTTCTCAATGTTTAGTAACGGTGTCATTTTGGTTTAAGGATTATCTAGTATTTTTAATATGATTTGTTTTGGTGGGTTATCTAGTATTTTTGTTTTGGTTAATTATTAATATGATTTTAATAAAATTTATATTTTGTCTGCTATAGGGGTTACCTGTGAAGAGCAAAGTTGTGATCGTTTCCAAGCATCCTATTGCGTAGCATTCTTAGAAGTTAGTGATTTCTTTACAGGTATTCTCTGTTTTGTTTAACTTTCATAGTTTAGTATAGATTACTCAATTAGTATGGATAAAAAATGGATGTCTGGTAATCGATTGTGAAAAGAGTACGAGAATGGGGTATCGAAGTTCGTTAAGTTTGCTGTTGAACACGCCAAAGACCCCAGTAGGATCACATGTTCTTGCTTAGGATGCTGTTATGGGCGTCAAGTTGACGCCGTTCAGTTGGAATCTCATTTAATGAGACATGGAATTGATCGAAGTTACACATGTTGGACATTACATGGTGAGATAAGTAACGAGAATGTTGAACCCCGGAATAATACGACATGTGCTTCAAAGGACAATGGCAGGGATACATATGATTGTGATCGAGTCGAAGAGATTGCAGAAGCACTTGAAGAAGATCTTCAAGATTGTCCCAAGATGTTTGAGAGGTTGGTAAGCGATGCAGAGAAACCGTTGTATAAAGGTTGCACTACTTTCACAAGATTGTCCGTGGTATTAAAGTTGTACAATTTAAAGGCGGGTAATGGATGGTCGGATAAAAGTTTCACAGAGTTGTTAGCCCTGCTTCAAGAGATGCTTCCGGAGGATAATGTTCTTCCCAATCGAACCTATGAAGCTAAAAAAATGTTATGCTCTATTGGCATGAGCTATGATAAGATACATGCTTGTCCAAATGATTTCATTTTGCTTCGAAATGAATATGCATCATTAAACGTGTGTCCTAAATGCGGTGTATCTCGGTATAAGAAAAAATTGTCACCAGCAAAAGTATTATGGTATTTTCCTATAATTCCGAGATTCAGACGCATGTTTCATAGTGAAACAGATGCAAAACACCTGACTTGGCATGCAGATGATAGAATTGTAGATGGGAAGTATCGACATCCGGAAGATTCACCACAGTGGATGAAAATTGATAATGATTATCCTGATTTTGGAGAAGAAGCTAGAAACCTTAGCTTGGCATTATCGACTGATGGAATGAATCCGCATGGTCTGCAGAGTATCTCACATTCCACCTGACCTGTAATTATTATGATTTATAACCTACCTCCATGGCTATGTATGAAGCGTAAGTACATGATGTTATCTATGTTAATTTCTGGCCCTAAACAACCAGGGAATGACATAGACGTATACCTGACACCTTTAATCGAAGACTTAAAGAGTTTGTGGGAGAACGGTGTGGAGGTTTATGATGGATATAGGAAAGAAAGTTTCAATTTGAGGGCGATGTTGTTTGGCACAATTAATGATTTCCCAGCATACGGAAATCTATCGGGGTATATCATTAATGGTCAATGTGCGTGTCCTATATGTGAAGAAAACACAGATTGAACGCGGTTGAAATTTGGTCAGAAGAATGTCTTTCTTGGTCATCGTAGATTCTTAAATTCTAGTCATCACTACCGTGGGTGGAGAAAAGCATTCAATGGAAATTCAGAACAACGTAAAGCTCCACCTACATTGACCGAGGAACAAAGTTTTGAAAAGGAGAAAGATGTGAGTACTAAGTTTGGCAAGCCTTTTTCTCATACGCTTGTCACGCGTGGGTGGAAGAAGAGGTCAATTTTGTTTGAGTTGCCGTATTTGAAGTCGTTGTATGTAAGACATTTTCTTGATGTTATGCATATTGAAAAAAATGTATTTGAAAGTATTATTGGTACGTTACTCAATATACAAGGAAAGTCTAAGGATGGCCTTAAAGCAAGAAAGGACTTGGTAGCAATGGGAATCAGAAATGAATTAGGACCCTTGAAGAAAGGAAATCGCACATATCTACCACCTGCTACTTATAATTTATCTAGAAAGGAGAAAAAGATACTGTGTAAGTTTCTGAGTGAAGTTAAAGTTCCAGAAGGATACTCTTCAGATATTAGAAGACTTGTTTCTATGAAAGACCTCAATTTAAAGACTTTAAAGACACATGATTGCCATGTTATAATGGAACACTTTCTACCAATAGGTATACGTTCTATTTTTCCAGAAAAAGTGAGAGGCGCAATAACTAAATTGTGTTTTTTCTTTAGGTCAATCTGTAGTAAGGTGATAGATCCTGCGATCCTACCAACATTGTAAAGAGAAATAGTTATTACTTTGTGCGAGCTTGAAATGTATTTTCCTCCATCATTTTTTGACATAATGGTACATCTAGTTGTTCATCTTGTGAAAGAGACACAACTGTGTGGACCTGCCTATATGAGATGGATGTACCCTGTTGAACGTTATATGAAAATATTGAAAGGGTATGTGAAAAACCGAAGTCGACCAGAGGGATGTATTGTTGAACGATACATTGTTGTAGTAGCTATTGAGTTTTGTACTGAATATTTGTCCAACGTTCAATCCATTGGCCTCCCAAAATCTCATGTTGTTGAAAAAATAGTAGGTAAACAGATAATTGGAAATAAAGTTGTGACAGTTTCAAGGGATGAACGGGAGAAAGTGCATTTGTATGTTCTGCACAATGACATTGAGGTTGAGCCGTATGTTGAAATGCACAAGGACGTTCTCCGAGGTTTAAATCTGAATAGAAATGAAAATTGGATAGTACGTGAGCACAATCGAAGTTTTATAACATGGTTCAAGGAGCATATTTTTTCAAAGTTTTATTCTGATCCCGCTTCAATAACAGAAAGGTTGAGATGTTTAGCATATGGTCCAAGTTTGCATGTGTTTTCTTATAGCGCATATGCAATTAATGGATACACATTTTATACCAAGGAACAAGATGATAAAAGTACAATGCAAAATAGTGGTGTCACTGTGCTTATCGAAGCAATGCATATTTCCTCGTATTATGGGGTTATCGAGCGCATTTGGGTGTTTGATTATGAGAAGTTTCATATTCCTATCTTTGGATGCAAGTGGGTTGAAAATAATAGTGGCATACGGATGGATAAATCAGGTTTTTTGAAAGTGGATCTTAATAAGGTGGGGTACAAAGATGAGCCTTTTATTCCAGCTACGCAAGCTAAACAAGTGTTCTATGTCACTGATCCAACAAGTACGAAATGGTCTATAGTTCTTTTTTCCAACAAAGTAATCGATGATAACATTGGAGAAAAGGGGGATGTTGATGTTGAGAATGAATCTTATATTATAGATGATCTAGATGAGAATATTAGAGCGGACGAATCATATATTAGAAATGATCATAACGAGGGAATTTGGATCAATCCATCTGTCCGTGTTGTTAAGAGACATGTAAACCCGTTAAAACGAAAAAAAGAAAGAGATGTTAAAGTTACTTGTAACATATTATTTCTTATTTATACCATGTTTTTCTTATTTATACATTTCTTATGTATATATTTTTTATTTACATATTTGCATGTCATTCATTTGATACTTTGGTTTTTCTTAATTACAGGTATATATATTATGGCCAGCAACGAGGAAACATCACATGATGGAAAACAAACAACAAAAGACGTGAAATGCGATATTAAAAGAGGCATAACGATTATGAAAAAAATCATTTGTGCGAGAGATAAAGGAGTAAAGTATGATGTCCATTGGAATGAAAGAGATCCGTTAGTTGAGCCTAACGGTGCGTTGCTAACAAGTTACATCGGAGCACTTGTACGTTCGCAAGTTCAGATTACTTGCGATAATTGGAGAATTCTTTCATTACAACCGGCTAAAGATAAAATTTGGAGCGAGATTCAGGTATGATATTTGATTATTTTTAATTATGTTGACAGTTACATCTTTAAATTAATTATACTAACATGTTATATGTATATGTGTTTGTTTGCAGAGATCTTTTAATATTGAAGATCGTAGGAGAAAATATTGTATTCAATTGGCCGGAAAACGCTTGAGGGGATTTAGAGCATTTTTAACAAACAAGTTTCTAAAAGATTCTGAAGGAAACTTTTTTGACTCAGAGCGTCCAATGAAGTACGTGGATTTGATTTCGGAGGAAGAATGGGAGACGTTTGTTGCAAAGCGAAGAACAAAAGAATTTGAAGTAAGTACAACTTATCATGAACTATGTATAATATATATACTTCTTCCACAAGAGTTCTGATAAACTTGTTTTTTCAGGTTGTTAGTGGCGTAAATCGTCAACGGGCATCAAATCCCGCATATCCATACAGAAAGGGGCATTTGGGATATGCACGCTTAGAACAAAAAATAGTAAGTACATATAAATGCTTTAATATGATATATTTACAAAAAAATAGTAAGTATATATAATAGGATATAATGCTTTATTATCGGTCTTAATGCGTAGTTGGAAGAGGAGAAGAGTGATGCAACATCTCTTCCGGACCATGTTGTATGGAAGGTTGCCCGTGTGGGAAGAGATGGAGTCGTTCAGGAAGAAGTTCAACAAGTCTTTGAACAATGTGTAAGTACAACGTTATCTTTGTCAGTAACTGATAAAAAGTGTATAATATATTTATATATGTTTTTATCTATATTTCAGGAGACTCTATCCCAGACCATAACTCCCGCTGAGGACGATGATTGCAGGAGCTTACTGAGTCGGGTGTTGAATATTCCTGAGTATTCTGGGCGTGTGAGGGGTAAGGGATTTGGTGTCACTCCATCCAAACTGTATAAGCAGCCTAAGAAAAAAAATCCAACCAATAAAGAAGTGATGGATACTTTGGAGGAATTGAAAGCGCGGATCCGTGAATTACAGAAGGACAAGGAGAGATACATGTCGAAAAGACGTGCTCCAGAGGGTAAAGCTACTAGTGACAAAGATAGTATCGGTTGTCCGCAGAAGCTTCCAGAGGTAATTGTATATATTACATTGAAATTAATTTAGCACAGTTTACTTAATTGACACATTAACTGATCATTATTTGTTTAGGGCATTTCACTTTGGTGACTATATTTATCGTCACCGACTCATCGAATGGTTGGCAAGGGAAAGGTGCATAACTTTCTGGGAGACTTACTTCACCACAAACCGCTC
Organism: Lathyrus sativus; assembly: GCA_963859935.3. Classification (NCBI taxonomy): domain Eukaryota; kingdom Viridiplantae; phylum Streptophyta; class Magnoliopsida; order Fabales; family Fabaceae; genus Lathyrus; species Lathyrus sativus. The sequence goes on from OZ012737.1 coordinate 429,067,671, forward strand.
CCTTCTGGACTTTTGAAAGTATCTATTGATATTGCGTTAGAGGGGGGTGCGTTGTTGCCTATACCAGATGATATTTCATGCACAACAGTGGTGGGAGACGCAATAGGAGCGTATGTGGCATGGTCGGCAAATCTCATTTGCATAGATGATGAGGTAGGTTGAACCTTTTAATACTCAAATTTTTTATGATCCAGACATGAAAGTTATTCTTACATTTACATTTTCTTATTTACATGATGATCTTAGACTCCTACAAAATCCAAATCAAAAGATGATAGAATTATTGTGCGGGATACCGATTCAGCTGCATCAAAGAAACAGGTACTACTACAGTTACATGATTATCTTGTTATACATTAATTACTGAACTTATATATGATTTTTAGGTTCATGATCAACAGTCGCAACTAGCCAGCAAGGGTAAGATGCCTGAAACTTCCAAGGTGCCCAGAAAAGCATTTGTTCCTCGATTTAGGATGTGCCTTGAAAGATATGTGGGAACATCAGATGTGCCTGAGGGTGGCATCCGTCAATTGCATATGGATGGAGGTATTTTCGGTTTTGAATATCCCGAAACAATTGCTAAGGAGGATTTTGATCAGGTTTTCAACCATTCTGAATTGGGCGTCGGTGTTATGCATTCATACATCAGGTACTTCGATCCATTTTAATTAAATAATTGAACATTTTAAAATTTGCTCGTTTAACTGAATATTCTAATGTTTATTATGTTTTTTTAGGTTCTTGTACGACAAGTTGTTGGTCCCGAATGAATTGACTTCAGTATTCGCATTCTTATCTGCTAGCTGTGTCAACTCACGGATAATAGACCAGACACCAGATACAGTCAAAGAGTACACAGTGCAGAGATTTATGGGCGCGACTACGGAGAAGTTGTTCTTGTTGCCATATAATAATGGTCATGGGTTAGATTTTATTCTAAATTCATTTATTATAATTGTTCGATTTTTCCCTTTCAATATAACATTTCCGTATAAACTGTTGTCTTATTTTATAGTGGACATTGGTTGTTGATCGCGATTAATCCGAGGAAATAAATAGTGTATTATATAAATTCATTGGATGGCGATATAACAAAATATGAAAATCTGAGGAACATGGTTGATACGTAAGTGATGAGATATACTGTTGTCTTTAATTATATATCTTTATTTATTATGTGACATTGTTCTAAATATGCGTTTATATTATGTTAGAGTTATACAAATATTCAGAGCACAAAGAGATGCAACGGTGCCAAAAAGCAAGGCTAACAACATCAACTGGATCAGAGTGGAGGTATATTTTCCCATGTTTGACTGTTATAGTGGTTCTACTTGATAAAACTATTTAAACTATATATCCTGATAAATGTTCGTTTGTTTTTTCCATTTACAGTGTCCTCGGCAGCGCAATGGTATTGACTGTGGATATTTTTTATTGCGCTTTATAAAGGAAATTATTCTTTCTGGTCAACTTGAGATTCCAATCATGGTATGGATCAATTCATTATATAAGTTATATGATTCATTTTGATAATTATCCGATACTTCATCTGAGTAATTAGTTTTAAAATTAAATCTTGCATGTTCTGTTATATTATGTAGTATTTTGATGAATTCAAGTGCGCTACTTACACGAAAGCAAAATTGGAAGAAATTAAAGAGGAATGGTGTCAATTTATTCTTGGGTTGAGAATTGTATAAAGTTATCGGATTGGAAGAATTGTAATTATATGTAAATTGAATGTATTTGTGATGTTGTAATTCTGAGGATCGAATTTTATTGTAACATATTTAAGCAGGTTTATGTGTATTAAAATGATTATGGACAAAGTGATGAGTTAAAATGTATACTTAAAGGCCAAAGTTTTGAATTGTATATATAAGGCCAAAGTTTTGAATTGTATATTTAAGGCCAAAGTTTTGAATTGTATATATAAGGCCAAAGTGTTGAAATAAAGGCCTGAATTATAAGCAGGTTTGTGTAATATAAGTAGGTTGTTGGTAAATATACAAAACAGGGTGAATATTTTTTTAAAAAAAATTAAAATCTGGGACATTAGACAGCGCTTTTACAAAAAAGTGCTGCTAAAGGTTACAAACATAGCGCTACAAAAGCGCTGCTATAGGTTTGGAAGGGGGGGTCTAAGACAGCGCTTCTAAAAGTGCTGCTAAAGGGGGGGGGGGGCTATGGCAGCGCTTTGTAAAAGCGCTGCTAAAGGTGGGCTCTAAGACAGCGCTTTGTGAAAGCGCTTGTAAAGAGGGGGATGGTTGGGGGGAATATGCAGCGCTTATGAAAGCGCTGCTAAAGGGCTATAAAAGCGCTGCTAAAAGTGCTGCTGAAGGGAGCCTTTAGCAGCGCTTTTTCCATAAAAAAGCGCTACCTTTACCTTTAGCAGCGCCACTTTTGGCAGCGCTGCTAAAGGCCAAAAAAGTGCTGCTAAAGGTCTTTTTTGACATAGTGTGGTGGCGAATGTACATACTCGACCCCTTCAATGTTGGATCCTATCAGAACAAGTTTCTGATTCTGGCCGTCGACTACTTCACAAAGTGGATTGAAGCTGAGGCCCTCACCAAAATCATGACATTTAACATACTTAGTTTTTACAAAAGAAACGTCCTCGCGTGATTCGATTTCCCCAGGCCCTCGTAACCGACAACGGGACACAATTCACGGACAAGAAATTTCAAGATTTTTTTCCAAACTAGACACCAAGCAACACTTCACGTCCTCCGAACACCCCCAGACCAACAAACAAGCAGAAGCCGTGAACAAGGTGATCCTCCGCGGACTAAAATGAAGGTTAGGTGAAGCCAAAAAGAGGTGTGTCGAGGAGCTACATAGTGTGCTTTGGGAGTACAGAACAACACCACACTCTACCACCGGGGAAACTCCTTTCCAATTAGCATATGGAACCGAGGCAGTAATCTCGGTGGAAGTCAAAGAACCCTTGAGATGGACAGAGGCCCCTCTCGACGAGGAAATGAAAGATGAAGCATTAAGAGAAGAACTTGACCTGGTCGAAGAGATCTGATCAGGGGCAGCTCTCCACGAAGCTTCACTGAAGCAAAAAATAACCCTGCGCCACAACTCCAAGGTCATAAAGCACGATTTCCAAGTGGGAATCCTTGTCCTACGCTGAAATCAAAAAGATTCGCGCGAGGATAAGCTGACCGCAAATTAAGAAGGCCCTTATCGGGTGAGGTCAAAAACAGGTACAAGAGCCTACTACCTCGAACACCTAAATTGAGAACCATTTTGTTAACCCTGGAATGATGAAAATATCAAACAATATTACAGCTAGTGCTAATCCAATTAGGACTAACTGCCGACGACTTCGCCTCATAGAGAAGAGGGATCATCTGGCCAAGGGAGCATGCCCTGGTACAAGCACAATCCTCAAATATAACGAAGGCAAGTTTTCGCTCTTGGAACGAGCAAATTATGTGCCCGACGGGGACAACTCAATTGAGATCCACCGTTGTCGTACCAGTGTAGCAGGGCGCCCAGCTTGCGATGGGAGAGTCCAAGCCATGTGCGACCAGGACCTCAATTGAGATCCTAGTCCCACGACAGGAAAAATTACTTTGCCACCTCGACAAGTTCCCAAAACTATTGAGCAACATAACAAGTCAAGCAAACTCTAATTCAGCGAACACAACACGTAAGAAAAACTAACATAATAAGGCATACAATGTCAAGCAAACATATCCATATATAGGCCCGACCACCAGGCCGAAAATTGTTTAGATATTACAAAAAATCTGGGCCAAGCCCGACAATTAAAATTTACAAAAACTGACACGCGAGCCAAAATACACTAAGTTATAAAGAACGATCAAACCTCATCAGTAGGAATATTTGGCGAGACCATCTGTCCGTCGGCCACTTGGTGCAGAACACCCATCCCTTCAGTAATCAGCTGGGCATCGGTATTCAAGGCCTTCATCTGCTTCACTGCAATAGTGAATCCAAACTCAGCAGCTCCAAGGGTATCTTGCTCCAGGATACGAATCTTGTTGATCATCTCTCGTCGAGTCTATAGAGATTTCTCCTTCTCATTTCATCCGACCCCGCCGCTGATGAGCCTTCCAACTCCACTACCCTAGTATTTAAGCTGGCACTATTCTCCTTAATCTTCTTCATTTCATCAGCCATCTTGTTCATATCTTTGAGGAATGCGTCCTTGGCCTCATAGTTGCTTTGGAGAGTCGACAACTTGTTAAACAGGTCAGTTGTCTCCAACTCAAGCTTGACCTCCCCGGCCTTCACCTTTTTGAACTCTTTAAGCGGAACTTCCTCCACATCACCCAGGGCCAGAGCCATCTCCAGCACCCTCATCATTACAGCAACATCACGGTAGAGGAGCCCCCTCCTTACCTTTGGGTCAACAGACAAGATGGACGACGCCTCTAGGTCAAGGACGACCACATATCCTTCCCCGTTAAAAATCTTGTCCTACAAATAGCAAGGGGGCAGGGTGAATTTCCCCTAATAAAACTACCTAAGCCTTCAGCGAAGGAGGAACTGAGATCGTTCTGTCTCCTCTTCTTTTGAGGTTCTGGGGTATAAGGATTGAATGTGCTTCCTGGAGAAGGCGAAGGACCACCGAAAAACTTCTCCAAAGTCACTTGCTATCTGATCGCATCCACCCTCGAAGTCAAAACCTTTTTGACAATCTTGGCCGCGGCAGACATGACCAGACGCTGACGGATGTTTGACATCTTTCCTGTAAAGAAGAAAAAAAAGAGTCAGTACAACATCGAGAAGCACGAGTTAAACACATCATTTATACCTAGAAGCTCAAAAGCCTCGGCCTCAATTTTATAGTCAATAAGGGCTTTGATATTTATACAACGGCCCGCCCGAGAAGGCTCTCCGTCCTCGGTGGAGAGCAGGTTACCATCCTTGTCCACCACAGCGGCAGGGATGAAACTCTCCACGAACATTGTCAACGCTAGTAGAGATTTCTTATCCTCAGAGCACAACTGATCGTGTTTCACGAGGAATTGGTCGGTTCTATACCAGAAATGGACGTACACCCACTCCAAGGGAGTTTTGACACAGGTCGTGCCACGTCTCGACCGTCCTCTTTTATCGTCTCCATGATAACCAGGGAACTTTTAGTTGCCTCTGAAAGGGGCTTCACAATCAGAAACCTAAACTTGAAATTTCAGACAGACTCAAAATAGGGCCAAAATAGTCTTCTCTGTTGTTTAAAAGACACCTAACTCTGCTTTGACTCAGTGGTGCTCCTCAGTAGTTGAAATATGCAAAAGAAGAGTTACACGGTAGCCCCGATCTTAAGATAACGGTATACCAGCTTGAAAGATCGTATGAACGCTAGAGCATTCGGTTGAAGTTGGGCAGGGCATAAATCGAGATGACCAAATATCGCCCCTTGGAAATCCGTGAAAGGCACACGATATCTTGCCTCCCTAAAAGAAAACTCGTACATTGGGAATCTTCTCCCCAGATACATCAAGTATATCCAGTCATTCTCTATTGGACTAATCGCCTTCCAACTCATGGGCGCATCTTTTGCCCTATCTTCAAAGAGATCAAAATTACTGTCCTCCTCCTCGGTAAATGTCGACTTCGTCATGAGAGGCTCCTGGGCGATCCAACTAATGTCCCCCTGAGCGACCCGCACGTTGGCATATTCGGCGGGAGGGGCGTTCTCATTAGTAGTTGCCTCAATGTCAGGGACGGTTCCCTCATTTCAATTAGCCATTTCACCTGAGAAGCAGAGGAAGCAAAAGTGAATTTGACGGAGATCAAATCCACACTTCCACCACAAATCAAGTGAAAGGGCGAGGATTAAGTGCGAGGATGTCTCCTTGACTCAAGCCCTTGTTAACGACAAGGGGCCTTGATGAAAACCCTCCCCGAAAACAGGGACAAGTGTCTGCGACTGGTAAATACCCTAAAGGGGATAAGCCCCGCGACTACTATGACGTGTCAGACACTTAAGAACGAAACCCTCAGCGTCAAGGATATCTTCTGCCCGACTACAAACATGAAGATGTTTCACAACAACAACCTAGGAAGATCTACCGACATACAACATCCTATATTTATGTTCTTTAAGGCCCTCATGAATTTCTCATGAAATTCATGTATTCATCTAGAAACGCATGAACTTCAACCATAAAATTCATGTGTTGCCGGTAAACTCAAGCTAAAAATCCAGAAATTCATACATTCTAACAGCAAGGATGAAAAGCTTACTTGAATAAGGAGGATGAAGATAAAGATTTTGGAAAAGGCAAGAATAACTGATAGCGGCGAAGAATGCTCTGGCGATGGACATTTGTTGCAGAGAAAAAGATAAGAGAGAAATTTTTGTGAAGTGAAAATGAATCCTCTTCTCCCATTTTATGGGCTCTTTTTCTCGCATGGGGAAGCACTGTCATACCCCAAATTTGTCCTACTTTGATATTTAATGAACGTTTTACTGATTCATGACTTCTGGTCATGACTCTCTAAGATTTCGTTTATAAAGAATTTACGTGTACTCATTATGGTTATAATCCCTAGCAATTTATATGGGAAGAGCGTGCCTCCAACCCCTTATACCCAAAATCATGTTTGTCCTCGTTTTCACGATCAGATAAATATGATATGGTCAAAAAAAATGCGTAATTGGATTTATCTCGCAACGTGATCGTTGGTTTTCAATAGGTTTGAACACTGTTTTAACTTGATTACAAGTTCCTCTAAAGGTTGTGCGGGCCTCATTACAAGTTGCTTGTTACGATATGCATTTAATTCAAGATACTTCTCATGATGCTTCTAGACACGGTCTATCTGGCCTCAGACCTTATTCGACTTGATTACAGACGTCAAGCTATGTTTGGATCCTAAATCAGTTTGTGACAAATTTAGATTTAGTGTGCAAAGTTCAAGTCTTGATTGAATTTGGGTTTAAATGCAATTTGTCCAAAGGATACTTTGGTTCATCTCAAAAGCTTATAGTATAAGTGCATCAGTTCATAACCATACAAGATATGTTTGGGGACTGGACCGCATATATTATTAGCTTCAAGGCCAATCTCATCGATACATATATATGTTGGATGTTCAAACAAGTAGTTGTTGGTGTTTCGAGGTAATGTTTCAAGTCATAAGTGGAGATGTTGCGGTAAATTATGAGATCATAATTTATGTCTTTTGAGCCACGATGCTCATAAGCGAAGATGGAAACTTGATTTCATATCTAAGTCAAGGAAAGGCATTTATAGTAGATATTTTGGTTTGTCGATGAACTGTGTTCTAAGATGGTTCACAAACTCCAAATTGGTCGGGTTATTTCAAAAAGGGGTCATTTAACTGGGGTCAGCCATTAGAAATTTTCAAGGTAAATTGCAGGTGCCACCAAGTCATAAGCAAATTGGTACTGAGTTTGAGTTGGGTCATGCCAATTCATTTGCAAGTTATTAAATGTTGTCAAGATAAAAGCCATAATTGCAAGGAATGACCCAAGCCGTGCGCTATTTTCTGAACCATGACCAATTGGATGTGTATTACCTTCAAGCCAAACCACAGAAAGCTTGCTATCAAATGGCATTTAGGATATACTGCATATTATCCTGATTGAGGCTATACATCATCAGTACTACAGAACCATGGTTACTTAAATGGGAGCAGGAAATAAGAATCATAACCATACTTTTACTAAACAAACAGAATACAAGATCATGGTTGCGTATAAGAAAAAAACTCAGAATGAGTATACATCACAAGCCTCAATTCATTCTTGCTTTATCAAAAACCGCAACAAAACAATAATAAAGGAATAGCAAGCACAAGGAAAAATTAAGGATTGATGGGGATAATTCTGTCGGTAGCCATCGTCAAGCTTCTAAGCCAGCACACCTGCATAATCAAGTCGTCACGTCGCATACGCCCAGCTTGCAAATCAGTCCCAACAGGCCAACAAAGCCTGAACCCGAGTCTGTTCAGAAGCCGAAGCAAAAGTATGAAATTCACAACATGATAATCTAGCTGTCACCGACAGATAATTGGTGACCCAATGAAAACTCGCAACCTAAAAGCTTTAAGATGGATGGACTTCATTGATCTTAAGCTTGCCTTCCGCACCAAGTATCTATTGGCTGGCGTAACTTCTCCGTTCGTTGTTGGTGATACACTGTCCCTCAAATAGACTTCCTGGCAAATTAACATCCATGATTAAAACAGGGTCAGATTTTGTTATTAACATTGAAAGTTCAAATAAAATCTCATCACAAAATGAGCCGAAAAATGCAAAAAAAGAGGAGTTTAGAAAACCAACCTTCACAACTGTAACCCTGAAAAATCATACAAGTCCCATTCAGGTTATGACTACATCTGGAGCTAAGGGAGGTATGGTCAACTTCCAGCAGATATCTTCTCATCTTGTCCAGCGAGAGTTGGAAGGAAAACGAGTCCCACGAATATTGCTTTCATTGTATGACTGTTAGAGAAGGGTTAGTTGACACTACAGCCAAAGCATCTAGGAGTGATTACCTGCAAAGATGTCTTATGAAAACCTTGAGTGCCTAAAAGTTGCTATGATCATACTGTCCGCGATGGCAATGGGTCAGTTGTTCAGTTTCACTATGGAGAAGATGGTGTAGGTGTGCATCAAACTAGCTTTATCACCAAATTAGAAACACTGTCAATTAATTGAGAATTGGTTTACAGCAGCTGTTGCCGTCAGCTAGATAGATCCAGTCCTTATATTAACAAGTTGACTGCTGCTCTTCAAAGGAAAACAGAAAACTTCAGTCGTGATTTCTCTTCAAAACAGAGAAATTCTGGTTCATTTGAAACAAGATTTCCTACAGTTGATGGAGCACAAGTACGTCTCAAGTCTTGCTCAACCGGATGAACCGGTTGGTGTGTTGGCTTCTCAGTCTGTGGGAGAACCGGCAACACAGATGACTTTGAATGCTTTCCATCTTGCTGGTCGAAGTGAAATGAATGTGACTCTTGGAATTCCTCGTTTGCACGAAATTGTGGTGGCAGCCTCAGATAACATCAAGACTCCCTTTATGTCGTGCTCCCTGAGATCCAATAAGTCTATGGAAAGTGCTATCAGTCTTGCGGACAAAACAAAAAAAGAAAGAAAAAGAAAGACAATTGTAGTTGACACAATTGAAAGTATGAAAGTCTTTGTTGTACCTGTTGCTGTAAAAGATGGTCAGATTTGCAGTATACATAAGCTTATGATGAAACTGTATAAACTTAAACACCATCCAAAATGCACTGATATTACGCTTGAAGACTGGGAGGAAACTTTAAGAGTTGGGTTTGTGAGGGCGTTGGAGGATGCGATTGAAAGTTAACGTGTGTTGTGTGAAAAATTAGTGGCATAAAAAAATTTTTCAAGGCATGGAGGTGTGAGGCTTATGACTTGCAGAATAAGTCAAGACAGATACCGCAAACCAGCTCACCGCGAAAATGCCTGCAGCAACACATGACTCTACCATACCAGCCTTCAACACATAACAGTCATTTTCATAACAGTTACCCTCGGCAAATCAACCGAAGCACTCACGAAACAACAGCAGCAGCGTCGCGCAACACCAAATTTTACACCATTGAATCACCGATTCTTTAGCCTTCATAACCATATCACAAAGCTCCAAAAGTCAAGCTGCAATGCCCCAGGAATTCATTGGCATGAGATTACACAAAGCCTATCTGCAAAACCAGAAATAAAGCTGAGTCAGCCCAAACCGGTAAAGAGCCATTACTCCACTGCAACCACAAAATTCATAATAGAGAGAATAAGACAGTGTCAAAATAAAATTGAAATAAAGGCCACATCAGCAGGTTCATAACAGTGAAAATCTCAAGAATTCACACAGTAAAAAAACAGGGTAAAAAGTAGGTATTTTGGTACCTCACTACAGACAAAACAGATAGGCTTGAGTTTTCTTTATTTCCCACATCATACCACGTTCTGAGGAGGACAGCAGGAACAACCAATACAACAGATACCTGCATATAAAAAGGAATTTTGATCAGTGATAGAGGGGGACCCTTTTTCAAAAAAACCCTAGCCACCACCCTCTCATTGGAACCTCCTTCAAAGAGAAAATTCTTTCTCCTTCAATCTTGAACAAAAGGACCCGAGCTGCCCACCAATACCAGGACAAAATCATTCTCTCCTCCTTCCAACAATAATGGAAACTCTCATAATAATCCCTCAAACTTCATCCATCCATAAATCCTACAGCCTCAGAAATCAACCACGATAACCTTTTACCCATAAACTTTCTGCTTCCACCTTCAAATTTCCCCTAACGTGATTCAAAACGCACAAACCATTATTACCTCCCCCATTCAACCTATTATTTTTTTCCGAAATAAAAACTTTCCATCCATTTTCGAACAACCTTCGACCCGCACTCTTTTATTCCGAAACCCTTGCTACCCTAATACGCCGCTGCCCCCCAAATAAACCCTTAGTTCTCATCTTCGAACTACAACCATAAACTCACTTTCAAAGGTTCCAATCAAGTGACACAAAAATCTGGGAAAAAAGCGAAACATAGTGAGGAATATAGAGTTGGAGGAGAACCAAGATTTACTCAAACCAACACAAACCTATTAGAAAATCTTGAAGTGAGAGGCGGAGGGAGAAATAGAGCGAAGGATCGAAAGAGGTAGGCTTGCGGAGGTGAGCTTGATTTCGCCGTCGTTCTGCCGATTCGTTGATGATCTTGAGGCGCGAGGACGTTCGCGACATTCTGAGCGCAAGGTTCTTTTTTTTTTCCTTCTTTTCATTTCTTTGGCTGGATCATTTTTTTAAAAAAAAAAGGGGTTGACGAATTCTGGTGGTAGCTGGGATAAAGATCGTTTTTTTTCTGTGGTGTTTTTATTTTATTTTATTTATTGTTCAATTTAATAAGCTGATTTCGTCTTGGGGAGTCACTTCATGACGGTTGGGTTAAGCCCATTTTGAGATTATTATCACACACAATCAGTTGTGAATACCCAACCGTATGATGTGAGTGAGGAATAGATGACGGGCTTTTGAGAAGCCCTATGATTCTGCACCCGTGTTTTCTTTTTACACCCTCTGTTTTCAATAAGGATGTAAACATCTTAGTTCCTTTTTATAAAAAGAAAATACTTCAAATTGTTAGTATTTTATTTTAAGGTTTTATGTTTTCAATAATTAAGTATTTAACTCTAGGGTTTTATAGGTGGTTTTAATAAGAGTTTAAATTTTAACTTTTCTTATTTGAGGATTTATTTTCATATTCCTTCACTTTTTCCGGTCGATGACCATTTTCTCTTTAACTTCTTTCATTTTTCGATTTTTATCGATTTCTTGCTTATTTTAGTCAATGATGACTCTAATAATTATTATCGGTCAAAATTATTGATAGATGGTAATTTTAGTCGAGACTATTTCACTTACACTTCAAATTATCTTTTAAAACATTTTCTCGATCAAACTTCGAAAGAAGGAGGTTCTTGGAGTCTAGCATTCCTTGAATTTTCGAGTGAATAGCTCTCGAGGCGCGCCCTTTGGGTTGTTATTCACTCAACCTTTCGACTTTTTAAACTCAGTCACTATCAATATTCTCCTGAGTCGATTGCTCGTCCGCATTCGCAACCCATTTCCTTCACAATTCCTCGTGGTCTCGATATTAGGAGCACCCTCAGGGACTAATATCGTTTCTCACAACCTTAACCCTTGACACGTCGTCATGCCGGTCCCATCTTCGATCAAATCCTCGACACGTCGTCGAACCAGTTCAAAACAATTCCCTTTTGGCCTCGCATGCCATTCTTCGATTCGATCCTGTCACAAACACATTTTTAAAACTTACGAAAGAGGGGTATTCTTAGAATCTAGCATTCTTTGAATATTCGAACGAGTAACTCTTGGGCGCGCCCCCGAGTTGTTATTAGTTCATTCTTTCGTTTTTAAAACATCCAACTCTTATCTTCAACTTATTCGACTCAATTTCCGAAAGAACTGAGTTCTTGGGATCTCGCATTCCTTGAATTCTTGAGTGACAAGCTCTTGAGGCACGCCCTTAGGTTGTTTGTCAGTCACTCTTTCGTCTCAAACTCAAACTTCACCCCTTTTCAAACCTAATCACTTCGTGGTTGTTACCACGAACTACGGACGCTCTGATTCTTTATTCATTCTTGAATATAAGATACGTAGGCACAAGATTGCGATGATCTTGGCGAGCACACTTCCATCCATCTTCCGTTTTCCACCCAATCCTTTCCCGTAGTCGAACTACGACGCTCTGATTTCTCATTCCCGTCCGAATGAGCATACGTAGGCACAAGGGCCCCAATCCTTGGCGAGCACCCTATTCTCTAATCACCCATCTCTCCTTTGCGTCTTTAACCTTTTACCCTACCAATTCTACCTTTAACAACGAGAAGAAAACAAGTAAACCCTAAACAACACTCCCCACAATTACCTTAAGAGGTTCCCGTCGAGTACGACGGACGTGAGGGGTGCTAATACCTTCCCCTCACGTAACCGACTCCCGAACCCGAAACTTGGTTGCGACAGCCCTGTTCCTATCCTTTCGTTTTTAAGAGGTTTTCTCGATATTTTCCTCTCCCGTTTATTCGGGAAAAATAAAGTTCGGTGGCGACTCTGTCGAACCGCATTTTCCGCGACTTTCGCGCGAGGGTCGTATTTTCGAATGAATTTTCGAGGTGCGACAGGTGGCGACTCTGCTGGGGACGCATTGCTCCATGCAAAGAGAGAGTCAAGCCTATCTTTTGGTTTGTGAGGAGTGTTTGTTTTTATTTGTTTTCTTTTTATATTCGTTCTCTTGTGGATTTTATTTGTGCTTGTTATCTGGGCCTGTTGGTTTTTGGGATGACATCATGAGTAAAGCTCTACACCCGAGCTTTGGTAAAAGCAGAGAGAACACATAGTTTAGAATTGGTAGTCGAGTAGTGTTAGTCTCCGAGGACTCGCTCCTTGTGGGCCTAGCATGAAAGCTCCTCCAGAGGAGACCTATTCGTAGATCATGTTGTAACACAGCTAGCCTGTCGCACGACTTGATTAATGAAGGGTCCGTGATTCTGGGAACCTTTTGTTAGCACCAGTTCCGATATTGGTGGTCGTGTAATGTTAGTCTCCAAGGACTCGCTCCTTGTGTGCCTAGCACGAGGACCCCGCTCAGGAGAGATCTTATCGTCATTATCGTTGTAATGCAGCCAGCCTGTTACGTGACGCTAATACGACTAGTGTCCGTGATCCTGGGAACCAAACATAGAAACCATCCCGTGAGAGGGTTTATGGGCAGAGTGTTTAGATCTTCCCGCATAGGTCGCACCTGTCAATGTTCTTTGAGCAGGAATTATGGTTATGTATCTATTACAGTTACCAGCTTCAAGAGTTGTTGGAATTGTGATCCTGTGATCCTGGATCTTGTATTTTGCATTGCATCTTGCATATCATTTGCATTGCATTTCATATGTTGTGCATTTTGCATTTCCAGTCCTCCAACAGAATCTTATGTCTCCGCTCCTTCTTCTCCAGTAAATCAAGCTGATTCCCAGACACCAGTACGCAACTAGAGCCAATACCAGACGAATGATGGAGCAGATTCAACAGGAGCAAGTCGCCTTCAGGGAAGAGTTGGATTCCATGAAAGGAAAGATCGACCAGATCCTCGAAGCCATCCTCACAGCCAGGAGAGAGGAAGAACAGCGTGAAGCCGCCGCTGTCGTCAACCACAATGGACAAGGGTCTACTGCCATCCCTTTGGTTCAAATTCCAAGTTCTCATGGGATGCCGCTGAACTTCAACAACGCAGTCGAAGGAAATACTTCTCAACCAATCCCAGCGCCTGGAGTTACCGTTGGAGTTATCCCGCACGCCCAGCCTGCTACTGTGCAAATCCCGGTTCCTCATGTCGAAGATACTCTGATGGATCAGTATGACGACGTTCAGAATTATCATGCTGCTATCCCCATCGCCAGTCCTGTTGCTGCTCAGGATTCTGAAGCCATGAAGATGTGCCGAGATCTAGCCGAGAAACTCCGAGCCATGGAGGGGCACAATTCAAATTCTTTCAGTGCTTTGGAGTTATGCTTGGTGCCTGATGTTGTCATTCCTCCAAAATTCAAGGTGCCCGAATTTTCGAAGTACAAAGGTCTCAGCTGCCCAAATATTCATCTGAAGATGTACTGTCGCAAGATGGCTGCCTATGCCAGAGACGAGAAGCTCATGATCCATTGCTTCCAGGACAGCCTGTCTGGGGCATCACTTGAATGGTATATGCAGCTGGAGCGTAATAGTGTGCGTACTTGGGCCGAGCTAGCTGATGCATTTGTCAAGCAGTACAAGTACAACACTGACCTTGCTCCTAATCGTACTCAGCTTCAGAGTATGACTCAGAAGGATAACAAATCCTTTAAGGAGTACGCGCAACGATGGAGAGAGCTAGCCGCAAGGGTGCATCCACCTCTTGTTGACCGAGAATTGATTGACATCTTCATGGGCACTTTGCAAGGCCAGTACTACGAAAAGCTGATCGGTAGCGTCTCCGCTGGATTCTCTGACTTGGTGATCGTCGGTGAGAGAATTGAGGAAGGGATGAAGAGTGGGAAGATCCCAGGAAGTTCTAATAGCCAGGCTAATGCCAAGAGGCCTTTTAATGGATACAAGAAGAAGGAGGGCGAAACAAATGCCATCTTTGTGCAGAAAGGGCAAACTTCTCAACAAGCTCCTCCTATGCCTTATCAAGTTCCCTACTATCAGTATCCATATGTTGCTGCTGCGCAATATGCTCCAATGCCTTATCAGCCAGCTGTTCATGCAGCACAAGCTCAGATGCCACGGCAACAAGCTCCTCAGCAACAAGCCTACAACCAACAAGGATATCAGTATCCTCCTCAGCAACAGCAGATGCAAGCTACTCAGCAACGACAAGGTGCTCGCCCACAGCGTCCGCAGAGAACATGGAGGCCAGATAGAGTCTTTGATCGTCTACCAATGCCATATGCCAAAATCTTTGCCCAGTTGATGGAGAAGAAAGCTGTTGTTCCGAGAGATTTAGCTCCTCCAACTATCATTCCTGCCGATTACGATGCAAATGCCCATTGTGAGTTTCATAAGGGCGCTCCAGGTCACACCATTGAGGACTGCAGGGCTTTCAAGCATATAATTCAAGACATGATCGATAGGGATGCTATCAACTTCAATGGGAAGTCTCCAAACATCATCAACAATCCGATGCCACCAGTCAACTAGTGCCAACAATCACTTCCAGTCAAGTTCCTTCCCCGAAGAAGGCAGTCATGTTGCCATTTCATTATTCGCAACTTCTTATGTTTTGTCTTTGTTTATTTAAGTATTGTATGCTTTGAACAATTGCCATTCGTATTTGGTTTTCATTAATGTATTGTTTATGCATGTTTTGATCTAGTTATGTCGTGTTCACTCTTTTTTACTTATCACCGACACATTTATTCGCTCCACTCTATTCACTGTTGTTTAGCATGATTTGAGGGAGGATGATGAAAATGAGATACCCATAATTGCAAACGGTATGCTTTCAGATAGAATCTCGTCAATGATGTACAGGCATTGCTTCAATTCCCCAAACACCGGAGATATAAGGAGTTAATCCCTAGTGAACCACTTCGAGCCTAGAAGTAGCAGCTTCCTTCGGATATTCAAACCCTTACACTCAACCTGGGGCAGGGTAGTGTTCAGTTAATCCAATTCCACACTCGAATCAACAAGCAAAATCCAGAAGACGGTTGTTCGTCAATGACCCATGCTATGGCAGTCACAACAAAATCCAGAAAAAATCAAAAGCCAGCTAAGTCAGACACCTTAGAGGGGACTTAGGCAAAATCAAGGCAATCCCGATGGATCTGACAAACGAAGTCAATCCATGCAAAAGTTAGGGATCAAAAACAAAGCAAAAGAGGACCCCGAAACCCTCAACAAAAAATAAAATAGGATTCAGTGGCCACCCAAGTCAAAAGGGACACTGGCATCCATCAAAAAACCAAAATAAGGTGACTGCCACGTCGAGCGAACCTTGAACTATCAAGCTCACACCGTTCAGACAAGTGTAGGATTAACTGAGCGTAGGACTGGAGATCATTAAGAAGAGGGGTGGGTATAAATCATATTTTGAGCCTAATATCCTTTGTTTCATAACCGTGAACCAGACCACGTTGCAACCCTCGAAAGACCTAATTGAGGCGAGGTTCCTTCTGAAAGCATGCTATCGCGAGGTTGCGTAACCTGACTCCTCACATGATTTCTAATCGTCAATATTGGTGTCGTTTTTGCTTGCTATATCTTTTCGCACCAATCAAACAGCACAACGTCTGGGCTAGCAGTCCATTCGTCTCACACTTCCACGACACCTCAATAAATGACACACTTTTTCAAAACTTACATTGAACTTTGCATTAATATTACCATTTATGGATGTACAATTTTAATTGCAAATCAGTGCTAGGTATTCAAAGAAACTCCAGCAAGGGGCAATTAAGGAGGAACTTGACTTTCAGTGGCGCACACGAAGCAAGACTACATCGGAACCCACAGGCTGGGGCAAATCACTCAACAGCTCGAGCAAGGGCAGGTTATCCGAGTTCGGCTTCCATATGTCAGAACTGGTTAGTCTGGGACAGGCCACTACCACGTTCAGACTGGGGCAAGACCAGGTCGTCCTGACCATCAAGCAAAGTTGCAATTCTCTCTGATGCAAATTCACAGTCGACCAAGTACCCAGACTTGGGGCATCCAGAGTATCTTCTCCTGTGTCTTCAGCAAAACTGCGTGTCGAGAAAGTCAATCCCTCCTACCACCCGAAGTCCAATCCGCATTGGCAACTACCAGAGGCCACCACGCTG
This sequence comes from Lathyrus sativus, assembly GCA_963859935.3. NCBI lineage: Eukaryota > Viridiplantae > Streptophyta > Magnoliopsida > Fabales > Fabaceae > Lathyrus > Lathyrus sativus. The sequence continues at coordinate 429,084,540 of OZ012737.1, forward strand.
GCATCTCCACCTTGCATTTCCAATTACTCGTCTGCAATCATGTGCATCATACGCATGGCATTCATTATCATAAGTATCCCGCATCATATGCATACTCCAATCATACCATACTTCCCCCAGCTCTTGCATCTCCGCTCGTTAGCATTTGCATTTGCACTTCCACTTGCATGGAATGTCATTTATCATCCGGCACTCATATATGCAAGTCAAGGTCCAGGATCAATCTCGAAGATTTCCAAGACCGTCGACCGCCCAGTCAGGGGCGTCTTCCGCAAGATGGTGGGTTTACCCCACGATTTTCAAGAGCTTCAAAGCAGTCATCAACCCAGTCAGGGGCAACCTTCTGCAATTGTGGGTTTCTCCCACAAAATTTGAAGTTATTCAAAGCAAGATTCAGCCCAGTCAGGGGCATTCTTTTCAAGACCATGGGTACTTCCCATGGCGTGTTTCAACCGCGTGGTTGATCAGATATGCAAATCAACATTCAGCCTAATCAGGGGCATACCATTCAAGACCGTGGGCGTTCCCCACAAAGTTGTTCAGCTTTTTGTTGGGCAAATCCAAGAAGTTCAGTGCAAGATCCAACCCGAGCAGGGGCATCTTCAGCAAGACCATGAGCATTCCTCATGAAGTTGTTCAACCTTTTGTTGACTAAAACAAGACATTTCAAGACAAACTCAGCCCAGTCAGGGGTATCCTCTTCAGAATTTATGGGCGTAACCATGAAATCATTTCAGCAAATTATGATTCCCAAGCAAAGACGGTGGGTGTACCCCGTCGACTCATTTCAAATTCAATCTTCTTCTCAGGGGTTCCCCAGTGAGTTGTACCCAGCAAGCGTGAGCGTTGTCAATTGCCTTCCTATCATCCTTTTGGTGATAGCCGAACTTCGTCAGTTCAACCTAGCCCGCATCCTTTTGATGTTGGTAAGCTTCAAATCTGTGTTGTCCTATCATCCTTTTGGTGATAACGACATGTTTTGTTTGTGTTTTCGCTCTACCATCCTTTTGGTGGTAGGTCTGATATTTCGTCGGTATCAGATTGCGCGATGTTTTTGTGTTTTTGCTCTATCATCCTTTTGGTGATAGGTCTGATACTTCGTCGGTATCAGATTGCGCAATGTTTTGTTGGTGTTTTTGCTCTATCATCCTTTTGGTGATAGGTCTGGTACTTCGTCGGTATCAGATTGCGCGATGTTTTTATGCTTTTGCTCTATCATCCTTTTGGTGATAGGTCTGATACTTCGTCGGTATCAGATTGCGCAATGTTTTGTTGGTATTTTTGCTCTATCATCCTTTTGGTGATAGGTCTGATACTTCGTCGGTATCAGATTGCGCAATGTTTTGTTGGTGTTTTCGCTCTACCATCCTTTTGGTGGTAGGTCTGGTACTTCGTTAGTATCAGGTTGCGCGATGTTTTCTTTTGTGTTTTCGCTCTACCATCCTTTTGGTGTTAGGTCTGGTATTTCGTCGGTATCAGATTGTGCGATGTTTCTTTTGTGTTTTCGCTCTACCATCCTTTTGGTGGTAGGTCTGGTACTTTGTCGGTATCAGATTACGCGATGTTTTCTTTATGTTTTCGCTCTACCATCCTTTTGGTGGTAGGTCTGACATTTCGTCGATGTCAGATTGTGTGATCATTTTTCTTTTGTTTTTGTTGTTTCGCTCCGTCATCCTTTTGGTGAGGGTCTATCATGGTCATTAATGATAGATTGTGCGATGTGTTTATTTGTGTTTCGCTCCGTCATCCTTTTGGTGAGGGTCTATCATGGTCATTAATGATATATTGTGCGATGTGTTTATTTGTGTTTCGCTCCGTCATCATTTTGGTGAGGGTCTATCATGGTCATTAATGATAGATTGTGCGATGTGTTTATTTGTGTTTCGCTCCGTCATCCTTTTGGTGAGGGTCTATCATGGTCATTAATGATAGATTGTGCGATGTGTTTATTTGTGTTTCGCTCCGTCATCCTTTTGGTGAGGGTCTATCATGGTCATTAATGATAGATTGTGCGATATTGTTTGGCGTGTGTTTCGCTCCGTCATCCTTTTGGCGAGGGTCTATCATGGTCATTAATGATGGATTGTGCGAATTTTGCTTGTCTCGCTCCGTCATCCTTTTGGTGGGGGGTCTATCATGGTCATTAGTGATAGATTGTGCGAATTTTGTTTTCGCTCTACCATCCTTTTGGTGGTAGGTCTGATATTTCGTCGATATCAGATTGTGCGATGTTTTATTTTATGTTTCCGCTCTACCATCCTTTTGGTGGTAGGTCTGGTACTTCGTCGGTATCAGATTGCGCGATGTTTTCTTTTATGTTTTCGCTCTACCGCCCCTTTTTGGTGGTAATAGCCGTGTTCATTTCTTTCCATCATCCTTTTGGTGATGACAACTTCTTGCCGTTTATTTACTTTGAGTTACGTTTTCCAGTATTTCACTTCCCGAGCGTCTCTTTTCTTTTCGGACAAATTTTGAGGTCTTCTTATATCTAATTGACTTCCACCTTAAAATGAACGACAAGCATCAGTTCATTCTCTCAAGTTTAAGGCAATTAGATAGGGGCATCTGTCATACCCCAAATTTGTCCTACTTTGATATTTAATGAACGTTTTACTGATTCATGACTTCTGGTCATGACTCTCTAAGATTTCGTTTATAAAGAATTTACGTGTACTCATTATGGTTATAATCCCTAGCAATTTATATGGGAAGAGCGTGCCTCCAACCCCTTATACCCAAAATCATGTTTGTCCTCGTTTTCACGATCAGATAAATATGATATGGTCAAAAAAAAATGCGTAATTGGATTTATCTCGCAACGTGATCGTTGGTTTTCAATAGGTTTGAACACTGTTTTAACTTGATTACAAGTTCCTCTAAAGGTTGTGCGGGCCTCATTACAAGTTGCTTGTTACGATATGCATTTAATTCAAGATACTTCTCATGATGCTTCTAGACACGGTCTATCTGGCCTCAGACCTTATTCGACTTGATTACAGACGTCAAGCTATGTTTGGATCCTAAATCAGTTTGTGACAAATTTAGATTTAGTGTGCAAAATTCAAGTCTTGATTGAATTTGGGTTTAAATGCAATTTGTCCAAAGGATACTTTGGTTCATCTCAAAAGCTTATAGTATAAGTGCATCAGTTCATAACCATACAAGATATGTTTGGGGACTGGACCGCATATATTATTAGCTTCAAGGCCAATCTCATCGATACATATATATGTTGGATGTTCAAACAAGTAGTTGTTGGTGTTTCGAGGTAATGTTTCAAGTCATAAGTGGAGATGTTGCGGTAAATTATGAGATCATAATTTATGTCTTTTGAGCCACGATGCTCATAAGCGAAGATGGAAACTTGATTTCATATCTAAGTCAAGGAAAGGCATTTATAGTAGATATTTTGGTTTGTCGATGAACTGTGTTCTAAGATGGTTCACAAACTCCAAATTGGTCGGGTTATTTCAAAAAGGGGTCATTTAACTGGGGTCAGCCATTAGAAATTTTCAAGGTAAATTGCAGGTGCCACCAAGTCATAAGCAAATTGGTACTGAGTTTGAGTTGGGTCATGCCAATTCATTTGCAAGTTATTAAATGTTGTTAAGATAAAAGCCATAATTGCAAGGAATGACCCAAGCCGTGCGCTATTTTCTGAACCATGACCAATTGGATGTGTATTACCTTCAAGCCAAACCACAGAAAGCTTGCTATCAAATGGCATTTAGGATATACTGCATATTATCCTGATTGAGGCTATACATCATCAGTACTACAGAACCATGGTTACTTAAATGGGAGCAGGAAATAAGAATCATAACCATACTTTTACTAAACAAACAGAATACAAGATCATGGTTGCGTATAAGAAGAAAACTCAGAATGAGTATACATCACAAGCCTCAATTCATTCTTGCTTTATCAAAAACCGCAACAAAACAATAATAAAGGAATAGCAAGCACAAGGAAAAATTAAGGATTGATGGGGATAATTCTGTCGGTAGCCATCGTCAAGCTTCTAAGCCAGCACACCTGCATAATCAAGTCGTCACGTCGCATACGCCCAGCTTGCAAATCAGTCCCAACAGGCCAACAAAGCCTGAACCCGAGTCTGTTCAGAAGCCGAAGCAAAAGTATGAAATTCACAACATGATAATCTAGCTGTCACCGACAGATAATTGGTGACCCAATGAAAACTCGCAACCTAAAAGCTTTAAGATGGATGGACTTCATTGATCTTAAGCTTGCCTTCCGCACCAAGTATCTATTGGCTGGCGTAACTTCTCCGTTCGTTGTTGGTGATACACTGTCCCTCAAATAGACTTCCTGGAAAATTAACATCCATGATTAAAACAGGGTCAGATTTTGTTATTAACATTGAAAGTTCAAATAAAATCTCATCACAAAATGAGCCGAAAAATGCAAAAAAAGAGGAGTTTAGAAAACCAACCTTCACAACTGTAACCCTGAAAAATCATAGAAGTCCCATTCAGGTTATGACTACATCTGGAGCTAAGGGAGGTATGGTCAACTTCCAGCAGATATCTTCTCATCTTGGCCAGCGAGAGTTGGAAGGAAAACGAGTCCCACGAATATTGCTTTCATTGTATGACTGTTAGAGAAGGGTTAGTTGACACTACAGCCAAAGCATCTAGGAGTGATTACCTGCAAAGATGTCTTATGAAAACCTTGAGTGCCTAAAAGTTGCTATGATCATACTGTCCGCGATGGCAATGGGTCAGTTGTTCAGTTTCACTATGGAGAAGATGGTGTAGGTGTGCATCAAACTAGCTTTATCACCAAATTAGAAACACTGTCAATTAATTGAGAATTGGTTTACAGCAGCTGTTGCCGTCAGCTAGATAGATCCAGTCCTTATATTAACAAGTTGACTGCTGCTCTTCAAAGGAAAACAGAAAACTTCAGTCGTGATTTCTCTTCAAAACAGAGAAATTCTGGTTCATTTGAAACAAGATTTCCTACAGTTGATGGAGCACAAGTACGTCTCAAGTCTTGCTCAACCGGATGAACCGGTTGGTGTGTTGGCTTCTCAGTCTGTGGGAGAACCGGCAACACAGATGACTTTGAATGCTTTCCATCTTGCTGGTCGAAGTGAAATGAATGTGACTCTTGGAATTCCTCGTTTGCACGAAATTGTGGTGGCAGCCTCAGATAACATCAAGACTCCCTTTATGTCGTGCTCCCTGAGATCCAATAAGTCTATGGAAAGTGCTATCAGTGTTGCGGACAAAACAAAAAAAGAAAGAAAAAGAAAGACAATTGTAGTTGACACAATTGAAAGTATGAAAGTCTTTGTTGTACCTGTTGCTGTAAAAGATGGTCAGATTTGCAGTATACATAAGCTTATGATGAAACTGTATAAACTTAAACACCATCCAAAATGCACTGATATTACGCTTGAAGACTGGGAGGAAACTTTAAGAGTTGGGTTTGTGAGGGCGTTGGAGGATGCGATTGAAAGTTACCGTGTGTTGTGTGAAAAATTAGTGGCATAAAAAAAATTTTCAAGGCATGGAGGTGTGAGGCTTATGACTTGCAGAATAAGTCAAGACAGATACCGCAAACCAGCTCACCGCGAAAATGCCTGCAGCAACACATGACTCTACCATACCAGCCTTCAACACATAACAGTCATTTTCATAACAGTTACCCTCGGCAAATCAACCGAAGCACTCACGAAACAACAGCAGCAGCGTCGCGCAACACCAAATTTTACACCATTGAATCACCGATTCTTTAGCCTTCATAACCATATCACAAAGCTCCAAAAGTCAAGCTGCAATGCCCCAGGAATTCATTGGCATGAGATTACACAAAGCCTATCTGCAAAACCAGAAATAAAGCTGAGTCAGCCCAAACCGGTAAAGAGCCATTAGTCCACTGCAACCACAAAATTCATAATAGAGAGAATAAGACAGTGTCAAAATAAAATTGAAATAAAGGCCACATCAGCAGGTTCATAACAGTGAAAATCTCAAGAATTCACACAGTAAAAAAACAGGGTAAAAAGTAGGTATTTTGGTACCTCACTACAGACAAAACAGATAGGCTTGAGTTTTCTTTATTTCCCACATCATACCACGTTCTGAGGAGGACAGCAGGAACAGCCAATACAACAGATACCTGCATATAAAAAGGAATTTTGATCAGTGATAGAGGGGGACCCTTTTTCAAAAAAACCCTAGCCACCACCCTCTCATTGGAACCTCCTTCAAAGAGAAAATTCTTTCTCCTTCAATCTTGAACAAAAGGACCCGAGCTGCCCACCAATACCAGGACAAAATCATTCTCTCCTCCTTCCAACAATAATGGAAACTCTCATAATAATCCCTCAAACTTCATCCATCCATAAATCCTTCAGCCTCAGAAATCAACCACGATAACCTTTTACCCATAAACTTTCTGCTTCCACCTTCAAATTTCCCCTAACGTGATTCAAAACGCACAAACCATTATTACCTCCCCCATTCAACCTATTATTTTTTTCCGAAATAAAAACTTTCCATCCATTTTCGAACAACCTTCGACCCGCACTCTTTTATTCCGAAACCCTTGCTACCCTAATACGCCGCTGCCCCCCAAATAAACCCTTAGTTCTCATCTTCGAACTACAACCATAAACTCACTTTCAAAGGTTCCAATCAAGTGACACAAAAATCTGGGAAAAAAGCGAAACATAGTGAGGAATATAGAGTTGGAGGAGAACCAAGATTTACTCAAACCAACACAAACCTATTAGAAAATCTTGAAGTGAGAGGCGGAGGGAGAAATAGAGCGAAGGATCGAAAGAGGTAGGCTTGCGGAGGTGAGCTTGATTTCGCCGTCGTTCTGCCGATTCGTTGATGATCTTGAGGCGCGAGGACGTTCGCGACATTCTGAGCGCAAGGTTCTTTTTTTTTTCCTTCTTTTCATTTCTTTGGCTGGATCATTTTTTAAAAAAAAAAGGGGTTGACGAATTCTGGTGGTAGCTGGGATAAAGATCGTTTTTTTTCTGTGGTGTTTTTATTTTATTTTATTTATTGTTCAATTTAATAAACTGATTTCGTCTTGGGGAGTCACTTCATGACGGTTGGGTTAAGCCCATTTTGAGATTATTATCACACACAATCAGTTGTGAATACCCAACCGTATGATGTGAGTGAGGAATAGATGACGGGCTTTTGAGAAGCCCTATGATTCTGCACCCGTGTTTTCTTTTTACACCCTCTGTTTTCAATAAGGATGTAAACATCTTAGTTCCTTTTTATAAAAAGAAAATATCTTCAAATTGTTAGTATTTTATTTTAAGGTTTTATGTTTTCAATAATTAAGTATTTAACTCTAGGGTTTTATAGGTGGTTTTAATAAGAGTTTAAATTTTAACTTTTCTTATTTGAGGATTTATTTTCATATTCCTTCACTTTTTCCGGTCGATGACCATTTTCTCTTTAACTTCTTTCATTTTTCGATTTTTATCGATTTCTTGCTTATTTTAGTCAATGATGACTCTAATAATTATTATCGGTCAAAATTATTGATAGATGGTAATTTTAGTCGAGACTATTTCACTTACACTTCAAATTATCTTTTAAAACATTTTCTCGATCAAACTTCGAAAGAAGGAGGTTCTTGGAGTCTAGCATTCCTTGAATTTTCGAGTGAATAGCTCTCGAGGCGCGCCCTTTGGGTTGTTATTCACTCAACCTTTCGACTTTTTAAACTCAGTCACTATCAATATTCTCCTGAGTCGATTGCTCGTCCGCATTCGCAACCCATTTCCTTCACAATTCCTCGTGGTCTCGATATTAGGAGCACCCTCAGGGACTAATATCGTTTCTCACAACCTTAACCCTTGACACGTCGTCATGCCGGTCCCATCTTCGATCAAATCCTCGACACGTCGTCGAACCAGTTCAAAACAATTCCCTTTTGGCCTCGCATGCCATTCTTCGATTCGATCCTGTCACAAACACATTTTTTAAACTTACGAAAGAGGGGTATTCTTAGAATCTAGCATTCTTTGAATATTCGAACGAGTAACTCTTGGGCGCGCCCCCGAGTTGTTATTAGTTCATTCTTTCGTTTTCAAAACATCCAACTCTTATCTTCAACTTATTCGACTCAATTTCCGAAAGAACTGAGTTCTTGGGATCTCGCATTCCTTGAATTCTTGAGTGACAAGCTCTTGAGGCACGCCCTTAGGTTGTTTGTCAGTCACTCTTTCGTCTCAAACTCAAACTTCACCCCTTTTCAAACCTAATCACTTCGTGGTTGTTACCACGAACTACGGACGCTCTGATTCTTTATTCATTCTTGAATATAAGATACGTAGGCACAAGATTGCGATGATCTTGGCGAGCACACTTCCATCCATCTTCCGTTTTCCACCCAATCCTTTCCCGTAGTCGAACTACAACGCTCTGATTTCTCATTCCCGTCCGAATGAGCATACGTAGGCACAAGGGCCCCAATCCTTGGCGAGCACCCTATTCTCTAATCACCCATCTCTCCTTTGCGTCTTTAACCTTTTACCCTACCAATTCTACCTTTAACAACGAGAAGAAAACAAGTAAACCCTAAACAACACTCCCCACAATTACCTTAAGAGGTTCCCGTCGAGTACGACGGACGTGAGGGGTGCTAATACCTTCCCCTCACGTAACCGACTCCCGAACCCGGAACTTGGTTGCGACAGCCCTGTTCCTATCCTTTCGTTTTTAAGAGGTTTTCTCGATATTTTCCTCTCCCGTTTATTCGGGAAAAATAAAGTTCGGTGGCGACTCTGTCGAACCGCATTTTCCGCGCCTTTCGCGCGAGGGTCGTATTTTCGAATGAATTTTCGAGGTGCGACAAGCACAAACGGAAAAAAAGCCATCATTGCCTAGCCTCGTAGACCTCCTAGGCATTAAAAAAATTAATTGCTCCTTTACATGTGCCAAAAGAAGCTGTCAGTTGGCACTTTCAAAACTGACCCTTCATATGGTTGTGAAAGAAAAACTCCCTTCAGCTCCCTGCGGGCACATTCTACTCGACAATGTCATCAAATAGCATCTGAGCAGGAGGCTCGTCGACATTTTCTACACCTTAAGAACAATTCTGGTCGATGTAAAGAACCCCTTTCATATCCGACCACGTTTGTGCACCTCCGAGGAGGCGGCACGTGATCAACAGTCGACCAAACTACTCGCATGCCAGGCACATGCGCTTCCTCAAAATTTTTAGTTCAAATAATGATGACCTCAAAGACCTCCTCTTGATATGGTTCCTACCCTTTGGTCGACCTGCGAAGCTAACTCAAGTTATTACTCTTCACCTCGAAGCAACAATTTGGGGGGATCATGTTCTAGACTAGACTGTCACATGCCCCATAGTTGGGCAAGACCCAATCCAGTTTAGCTTAAGGCCGGGCCCAATAAGGATATTGGGACAAAATATTTGTTGGGCATAATATGATTGTTGGGCACAATATAGCCATTGAAGCATATAGTCGTTAGGGACATCCCCCTCACGCGCTTGACAATTCACGCAACCAATTGTCCCTCCAAAATTCATGGAGACAGTCGGACCAGGTCAAAGATCACGCACTAGATCTTCCACCTGGAAGTCTCCCATTAGTCGACAAGATATTTCGGCCACATGGGAGACCATGGCCCTGCCCTGGGGGGAATCTCATAAATACCCTCTCTCTTGAGAGGGTCAGGTATTCTAATCATTCTCACTCATACCTAAACACTTGTACTTGCTTTCTCTCTAGCTCAAAAATTTACTTTGGCATTGGAGTACCTTGCAGGTACACCCCATTCTCTCCTATAACCACTGTTACTGCCCTAAATTGAATGCCAAGAAGATCCATTCAGATCACTCCAGATCAAACCCTAACACATCGACGCCAACATTAACATCATCGTCATCGTCAAGAAGGAATATAACAACAATACTATTTATATCAACCCAAATATTCACATTTACTTACTCATCAAGTTTACGGTACATAAAACGTTTTTCCATGCATCTACAATAAACTTCAGTTTCCATTGTTGTTGTTATTTTTTTGGTTCTTGTTGAATGTGTCATAAAACTTGATTAATATTTTGTTGTTGTTGTTTTTCTGGTTCTTGTTGAATGTGTGTCATAAAACTTGATTAATATTTGTTGTTGTTGTTGAAAGTGTATGTGATAATAGATGAAAGAGTTTATTGTTGTTGTTGAATGTGTATGTGATAATCTTTGAAAGAGTTTGTTGTTGTTATTGTTGTTGTTGTTGTTGTTGTTGTTAAATGTCTATGTAATAATATATGAAAGAGTTTTTTATTATTGTTGTTGTTGTTATTGTTTTTGAGGTTGTTGTTGTATTTAAAAATAGATGTCGTCTTTGTTGTATTCTTCATCTAGTGATGAGGAAACTATGACAAGTGATACTCAAATAAAAAAGAAAAGATCACAAAGAGGTGCCACAATGCTTACTGAAGAAACAAAAGTCCACAAATCTGGTATCAATTTGCCTATCGCGTTTGATTCTTATTATAGAGTAGTTAATGGTGAATACTCTTATCTTTTTAAGAGTTATATTGTGTTCCTTGGACGTAGAAAAGTTTGTATATTGATAGATGATTGGAAACAATCGTCAGATGATGTCAAAGATAGCATATGGACAAACATTAAGGTATTACTTTTAATTTTTGTCATTTCGATATGACTTTCTATAATTTATAATACATTCTTATTGATTTAAATATAGTTGACCTTTGAGTTTACGGACTTTGATAAACACTTAAAAAATTGTTTAAGTCATGCTGGTACGTGTTGGAGGGGCACTAAGTCATGACTCACGCGTGACTACATTAGGAAGCCTAAGTCTGATCTTGACTGTCCATGGATGAGGTATAGTTTTCTCTCGAAGAAGGTTTGGAAAAAGTTTGCAAAGGGTTGTCGTTCTGAGAAATTCCTAGTTAGTACTAGTCTTATTTATCTTGATAATTTGATGCTAATAATTTATAGATACTGTCGCAACTGCGAAAAACACCCGGCGGGAAAACAGAAGAGTCGCCACCGTTCGTTATTTATCCCAAAGAAAGGGAAAGGAAACGATCAGAGAAAACCTGACGAAAAGGGAAAAAACAAGGTCATCGCAACCAAATCTTGGGTTCGGGAGTCGGTTACGCAAGGGGAAGGTATTAGCACCCCTCACGTCCGTCGTACTCGACGGGATCCATGCTTGTTGTCTAATCAAAGGGTGTGTCTATCTATCTAAACTACAGGCTCACAGGACAAAAGAAAAGAAAAGAGACTCGATAGAGTACTTCCGCTCTATGCCTACATATTCCCTCGTGCAATGGGAAATTCAGAGTCAACGTAGTTCGGAAAACTACGGGTGAAGGTGGGGAAGGTTGCTCACCAAGACATCCTCGTCTTGTGCCTACGTACCATTGTCTGGTACGAGAAATCAGAGCAAACAGAGTTTGGGCTAACACGAAACCACAGGTTGATTAAGTGTTTTAATCGAGTAGGGTTAAACCTCCATTCTAGCAGTTAGGGACGATGCGTGTTTGCGGTAGAACCAAGAGTTAATAACACTCTTTTTGAAAATGGTTTCAATTAATCCTGAAGGGTAAAAAGATTTGAGGTTTTGTTTGTGTTTTTTAGTGAAGTGAATTAGTTTGATTTGTGATTCACAATGCACTAAAGACTATGACATAGGAACGAATGCGTCGCATATCGCCCCTAGGCGGGATGTACACTAAACACTCTAGACAAGCGAGGGGAGACCCCTCACTCATCATTCCCCATGTGTTAAAGGCTCATAACGTACAATGTTCATCATATTTATTAAATGAGTTAGAATGTTTTGAGATGAGAAGAGAGACGCACAGAAGGTCTAAGGGAAACTCGGCCCTAATGTTGTCATGCAAAGTGGTCCTAAGTTGGGATTGAAAGGGGAAAATCTACCATAATGTTAGCATGCTTGGATTGAATACTTAATGTCTCCCCTACTCCAAAAGGGGCTAGGGATCCTAAGGGATCATGGCAAAGGAACCAAGAAAATACAAGATAAATCAATCACAAGTAGAAATAAATGGAAAAGATGCAAACAGGAAATGCAACACAAAGAAAAGTGGGAGGAAAAAGTGTGGGACAGCAACCACCACAAGCACATCTCAACCAAGCAATGCAAGCAAAGGCAACAATGTAAATGATCATCACTTTGAACCACATCCATAAGCATGCATTCAAGTGGAAATAGAACACGCGTGTCGATGAAATCATGATTAAAAAATCAAGAACAACGACATATATCCAAAACATCTCACTCCTAATGCACCATACTGATCCATGAAGATTCAAAGTGAAACGATACCAAAACAACCTTGAAAAACAGCAAAACAGGCCTGTTGGCACCGTGTTATTCGATTAACACCAGGGGTTAATCGATTAACCATTGAAAAATGTTTGAAATTTTGAATATTCGCACTGGTTAATCGATTAACCAGTTTTCACTGCAACTGGTTAATCGATTAACATTGTCCAGCAGTAGAAAACAACAGCTTAAAAGCACTTTTCAACAATTAATCACTTCTCCAATAATCTAGATGATTGTATAATCAATTATACACGAAATTATACCAGAAAATAATGATTCAATCAACATATAAACATGTTCAAACAACAATGTCACAAATCACATGGATCAAATCAACCAAAAGTCAATCAAAAATGAAGATCCACATTGAATATGCAAATAAGCTCAAAAACATAATCGGATCTAGAATTTCCAACCTACAAAGTGGAGATTTGCTTTGGTAATTGTTGATTCAACCTCAATTGAGCAGATCCAAGCAAGAAATTCGGGAATCCTTCAAGATCCAAGTGATTACTTGTAGTAGAAACAAAGATCTACCAAAATTAAGCAAGAAATATCCAAATAAGCTCCTCTAGATCAACTTCAAAATTCAGATCCACAATAGCACGAAATTTGAATGGAGAATTGGATATGATATGGATGAAGGATGAAGGTTTTAGCTCTAGAATTCAATGATTCCAATGGAGAATCAAAGAATTCCAAGAAAGAGCTTTAATGGAGTTTTGGTGGGAAGAAAAGTTGAGAGAAAATTGAGAGAATTAGAGTGAATTCTGAAATAAGAATGAAATTATGAGGATTGTCTTTGTGAGGTTTGGAGCAAATCATTTAAATATGCTTTTGGTTAGGATCCAAATGTGGTTTGGAATGTGGTTTGTGAAAATTGGTTTGGGATTAGGAGTGGGAATTTGGAGGGAATTTATAAATTAACCAAAATTCAAAGTGGTTCTAGATCCTTCTTTTGGTGTAAAATCAATTCACAAATGATCAAAATGGACCCCAAAGTGGCTGCCTCTTGAAAATCACGTACAGAGCTGATTTTTTCCTTGGTTAATTAGTTAACCATATAGGTTAATCGATTAACACCTTCAAAAATTCAAATTTGACCTAATTTTGACTTGGTTAAACAGTTAACCATTTTGTTAATCGATTAACACCTTAAGAATTTGAATTTTGGAGCCTTTTGGAGGGAAACCTACACATTTGTCCGTTTTCACTTGTTATGAGTCCGGTTAAGCCTTGGAAACTTGCTCTTGAATATTATAACCGTGAGAATGCTTGAGATAGCATGAGTGCTGCCTCCTGTGCTGAAAATATCTTGCAAAATAAAATAAAATCGACCGTTCGATCGTCAGGCAAAATAAATGTCGAAGCCTTTGATGCTCGTTGTTCAATCTCTGACACTAAAAGAGCTCTGAGCCACAGAAACGCCTTGATCCCATGCTTCAAGAACAGATGCTATGGTATGCAAAAATGCAAAAATGCAAAGAAACAAAATCCAGTCCAGGTTAAAACGGAAGGGAAAATTTTTGGGTGCTACAGCTTCCCCTATTCAATCGACTTGGACCTGAAGGGATGAAAAGCATCAGCTCTTAAACATTCAAGGTAGAAGGTGATTGAATACCAAAAGAACCCGGAAATTTGCAACCTGCGGGGATGCAAAACAGCGAATACCAACCAAAAGTTGGAATGCGACACGCTGAGGATAACAATCCAAAAGAACATCAACCAAACGATACCAACCAAGAGTTGGGATAACAGCCAAAGGATACCAACCAAGAGTTGGGATAGAAGCCAAAGGATACCAACCAAGAGTTGGGATAACACGAGAATCCAGACCCTGCAGGACGTACAATCAGCAAACTGACGACCTGAGGAAAGGACAAACTCCACTAGGAAAATAAGAGAAAATCTTATACCAGACCACCCTGTGGGGACCAAGCGTCTACCAAATAGCAATCATAGGACACCATCCAAGAGATGGGATGACCAGGAAATGAGTACCAACCAAGAGTTGGGATAGAGGTCTGAGAATACCAACCAAGAGTTGGAATACAACCAAGGATACCAACCAAGAGTTGGGATATCGAATCTGCCGAGGAACAAAAGAGGAAACTACCCAAGCAGTCTCGTGGCGACATCACTAGGAAAAGAGTAGACTAACCAGACGACTCTGCACGGCATAAACATCCATCAAAAGATAATAATCAAAGGATACCATCCAAGAGATGGGATAAGGGTTACTCTATGGGGAATTCACTGACCAAAAGTCAGAATGCAACAAAAAAATCCTGAACACAAACTACCAACCAAGAGTTGGAATCGCCGCAATACCGAACAAAGTTGAACCCAAACTATCAACCAAAAGTTGAAAACATCTGATGAAACACAATGACCACAAGCTACCAACCAAAATTTGGAATCACTTTCAACTAAATCTCACCAAGCAAAAGTTGGAATCAGACAAAGCTAACAACCAAAAGTTGGGATGACGAATCCGTCGGGGAATAGTGGAGGACTACCAACCAAAAGTTGGGATAAACATACCTCCACCAAAGGATTACCAACCAAAAGTTGGAATAATAAAATCCAGGAAAGGAAGACTATCAACCAAAAGTTGGAATAACGTCAACAAAGCTTTGGACCCAGCTGGGAACTACCAACCAAAAGTTGGGATGACGTCCCACAAGATACAAACTACCAACCAAAAGTTGGGACAACGACTGCAGGGGATAACATCCAACCAAACGATAGGACACAAGCTACTAACCAAAAGTTAGGATGGCTAGAAAGGTTATCATCGACCAAAAGTCGGAACACAAGCTACTAACCAAAAGTTTGGATCGTTGGGGACGCTGAACAACGCTGACTCCACCACAGAAGACTACCAACCAAAAGTTGGGATGATCATCCAAGATTACCAATCAAAAGTTGCAATAAAAGGCTACTGTTGCGTTGAGAATCGTAATACCAAGCTATTGATTAAACTTGAATCTTAATTCTTAAATTCACAACCAGACTTTAATTTATGCAAAGGAAAGGTCTAAAGAAAGAAAAATCCTTTTCGCGATGTAACAACAACGCTAAGAGATTCGGGGATCGGGGGTTGGTTATGCATAGGGTAGGTATTTCACATCCTAAACATTTGTAGTACTCTACAGGAACCTTTTGTTTGTTTGCATACTAATACCTGCTAAATGTTTGCTATGGATTGGGATTGGGTAAAAGGTGTAGGTAAAGACCTAAGGATAGTTTATAAGTTTGCTCGCAAGGATATCGCATCCCCTGCCTATGTATCCTTACTAGGATAGAATCAGAGCAATCGTAGTTCATCTCACAAGGGATGAAGAACACTTGATTATGATCAAGGTTCAAAGGGGAACAAACATATCCATGCTTGTGTAGAGTTTCACGAAACTCTCTAGATCTATATTGAACTCTCAAGAAAGGGAAGTAAGTAATCATATCCATGATTCTTACATAGAGTTAAACAAACTCTATCCTAAAGTTCTACGTTGTGAGACCAATTGGTTCTATCCAGACCAAAAGGTGGGAGAAAGGGAAAGGTTGCTCGTCAAGATATTGCATCTTGTGCCTACGTATTCTCATTATCCAATGAGAAATCAGAGCGGCCGTAGTTCGGGCACGAACTACAGAATAAGGATCAATTGGTTCTTTCTAGACCAAAAGAGGGAGAAGGTTCTATCTAGACCTATGAGTTTTAATCCTATTGGTTCTATCGAGACCAAAAAGGGGAAGAAGGTTCTATCCAGACCTGTGATTGTATTGAGCTATCTATGACCCAAGGGTCAATAAAGAGACTTTCCTTTGGAAGGAGAGAGAGAGAGGCAACTTGGATGAGAACTAAAGAGTTCCATCACTTGGGGAAGAAATACTTAACAAAGCAATAAACAATAAAGCATGATGAATACAACGAATATGGTTACAACCAAACAAGCATTCATATCACAATAAGCGAGTATTAAATTGATACAAATGGTTACAACCAAGAATGACATATCTTTACAAAGATGAAGGTAACAACCTAAAGGATACATATTAACAAATGTGGAAACAACAATCATACAAATCAGTCACAACTTAAGATGATCATGTTATAAGTTCAAATGTAGCAACATTAGGCATTGATGACAATCAAATACGCAAGGAATGTTCACAATAGTTAAATTCAAGACTTAGGAAGAGAACAACAAATTTATGGTAACCACCAATGAGAAACAAAGCTCTCACATGTTAACAAACACGAAGAAATCAATTATAAACAAATCTCTCAAGATAAATTAAGCATGGTATGAAAGAAATTCATCAAGACGCAAGGAAACGACCTACAAACTAAACCAACTTACAAGTAGGCAAGAGGCATTGTAAATACAAACAATTTGAAATATTATTCCATTAAATGAAAATAGACATTTAAAATGAACAAGAAAAGGGCAGAGGAAGGGATTGAACCCACGCCCTTTGGTTCACAAACCCAACACCTATACACTCAGCCACCATGCGCGCTTGTACATAAATGGAAGTGAAATAGAAAATATAAAAATATGAGCAGCAAAAAATAAAACATCAAAAAGTGTCCCACTTAGGGATCGAACACAAGACACAATGAACAAGAGGTACTAAAGGCGCATGTGATAACCACTAGGGTGGCAATACATCCGTGTATTATGCCACCCCAAATAATAGATATGGCCTCCTTGGCAGGCATTTCTGGGCCCAACACAAATCAAGCAAACATGAAAACGGATTGGATCATAACTTCAACAAATCAAAACCAAATTCAACAAAATTAAAGTCTAACTTGATTATTTTTCCACAAGGATGATGATCGTAACAACCATTTTCTAAAATGATGCACAAACAACAAGATTCGAATGAACACATAAATACGAGTTTTGAGATGCACTTTGGTATGCCATGATCACAACAGATGCAAATAGATCAAATTTGAACTGCATACAAACTCCAAATGTGCAAAAGATCAAGTCTTTACAAAGAAATGAATCAAAAGACAATGTGAAAGGATTTTGGCACATGAGTTGCTATGACTTGCACACATGTCAAAACATCAAGTTCAAACCAAACTTAACCATGCTAAGGGTTACAACCAAATCCTAACAACCTAAATGACCAACTGTCAACCTGAAGATCTGACAGAAAACACTGCTAAGTCAATGTCATGATCCAAAACATGACTGCCATGTTTGTAAAATAGTGAAATGATGTTGAAGGAAACAAAAGCAGTCATGATGCTTATCAAATGAGAGGTCCACAATGTTAATTTTAAAACTGGTTTGGAGGTTTATCCATGTTTCAAACATATTGTGGGGTGAGTTCCAACAGAGTTTCTTGCTTAAACCACAAAAAAAAAACTTTTTGAGTTGGTGCTAATTTGCAAGCAAAATCCATGACAGCAAAACTGTAACAACTGATGTGCTTAGTTATGAAAGAAAACAAAATTGGCAGACAATGAGTATCAACTCAACAGCAATAATCAACACCTATTTGATCATCAAATCAAGGCCTGCAAATCACTTAGACACACATTGCTCAATGAAAAATATGGCAGCCAACTTAGCAACATAAAAGTGAAATCAACCCTGATCATTCTACAAAATTACATTTGCCAATTAATGCCTTATGACAACAATGCACAAGAAACAAACAAACAGAATTTGTGCTATCAACAACCAAGCAAACTTATCTCAACAGTTATTAAATGAATAGCAATCCTCATCACAAGGCTCTAATGTCAGTTACCACTGCACACAAGTTATAGCTGGCAAAGAGGTAAACTCCAACAACAACAAATTAATAGACTTTACAAAAAAGAAAGGCAGCATGGATATTACAAAAATGATCAAATATTGGACTTTACGTGACAATCACCAAATCAGTTCATGATTAAGAGTAAAAACACCAAGCTGATTAGCCCCCAATTCATGACAGCAAAACTGGTCATTCCCTGGTTCCAAACAAACACTCACCACAACCTAAACCAACTTCCTAGCATGATAAACCGCTCCTAGTGACAACTGAATATGAGTTGACAAACTCAAAGTCCACAAGAACAGTCTTGGAAAAAAAAGGTGATAACCTAAGTACATCAAAGCAAACAAACTGTTCCATATTGGTTTCAGAGCTATACAGAATGAGGGCAAGAGCCTTGCAATCTAACCAACTCAACCAAGGCATGGAGTAATTTTACAGACTAAAAGCAAGCCTGATAAGAAAACTAGTTAGTGACCTTACCAACAAGATTGGACAACAGGTACAACCTCAAATCCAAATGTCAACTAAGTCTGAAACTCTAAACATTCAAAACAGAAGCAGCTCATGGTCTAGTATTTACAATGCCAAATTCAATACAAAATGAAGTTCCTACTTCACTCAAACAGTAAGGGGTACTTAAACTACACCTAAACAGAAACATGAAAGTTGACAATGCGATGTCAAGTCTAAAAGGAAAGCACACTAATATAAAGAGTTAACAACTCTGAACATCAATATATTCTTGACAAATCCAACACGGCCTAACAGCCTAAAGTCAAAAATTAAGGGCATGAACCTAGCACTAAGGGGTACTAAAAGACTGTTATCAAAATGCCAAGGAAAAATTGTCATAAAGAGTTGACAGCTTCTAGCAGTGGCATAAGCAACCAAACAAGGTAGCTGGTAGTATTTGACTAAACAACACATCCTGATCCAACAAAACACCAGGCCTGTAAGTGAGCCTCAAGCACAACATAAACTTAACATCAATGGACCTCTAATCCCAGCTGCAGTGCAAAATGAACTATGGTCTAAGTTGTAGTTATAAAACTGGGCTGAGGAACTTCAAGACAGTTGGGCAGAAGCCAAAACATCACTCAGTCATATCCATAAAACAGAATGCCTGCACATAAAGCTTTCAAGTTAAAAGAATGTTGCAAATTTAAGCAAAATTGTGGTGACAGTCCTCTCCTCATTTCCATCTTATGCCAATAGTTCCACACCAGCCAACAACATCATCTCAACACAAGCAATCTCCACAACTGATCCCAAAACCAAAACCTGGCCTATAATTTCTATAACCACCTGCCAGCCCCTATAGCAGTAAACATGTCAGTTGACAAGCCCTTACAAAAATGACAGCCTTGATCATCCCAAAACCTGCTAGCATCAAACTCTAAAACAGTAGTGGACTACCAGTTCTAGGTGTCTCAGGCAAGATGGAGTAGATGAAATCAAACATAGCAACCTATCAGCAAGTTTGAAAATAAACCAAAGCAAACTAAACAGAAACTCTTATTGACAGCCTCAGTCATACACAAATAGGTTGGTTAGATTCCCAAAACCCAAATATAACAGTTGCAAACCCCTCAAATAATGGTGAAGTTGTTTATTATCAAACCAAACATTAAACACTAAAATCCTTGTGACAGTTGCCAAACATTAAACCTAACAAAGTTTAGAACCAAACAAACTAACCTAAACCTCTTCAAGTGACAGTTACCAATGCAAACAGTTTTTCTTTTAATTGAACATCTGTGGTGAAGGTTTTGACAGCACTGAACCAAAGCCCAACATCCAATGGTCACAAAAATCTGGCCTCTTGTAAACCTTACTGAGGTCCTAAGACCCTTAAACTACATTCTCAATGGCTGAAAAGGTCCACCAACCACGAGACCAAAATACTGATCTAACTCTGTCCCAGACCAACATTCCTAGGCACTGTATATAACACAAACCAAACCTTCTACATAGGAACTCAGCCCTGATAATAGCTAAACCTAATCATCTTCCTAATACACCAACAACAACCTAATGGCTGATAAGATCTCAACCTGAACCCCCCCCCCCCCCCCCCCCAAACTGCCCTCATGGTTGTAACAGAAGTGAAGCATACAAAACTTAAAACCTCAAACAACCCTTCACCCAACCTATAGCTCTCTTGATAACAACATAGGCAAGTCAGCTAAATTTAAACAAGCATAAAGGTTAAAACCAAATATGAATCTGACCAGTGTAGAACCAATCAAACACAAACCAAATGTATTATGACAATTACTAGACTGAACCAAACATAAAGAATAGCTTTGACAGCAAGATTGCAATTCTAAACATAACAATGTTTAAACTTGTTTAGCATACCAGATCCATACATACATGAAGCATCAATGATGAATAAACTTAACATGAAATACCTCTTGTAGACCTTCCTGAGCAAGCTTAATAGTAGAGAAACCCAAAGATCCTCTATTGGCACCAATTTGGAGTTTGCTTCCTCTTGAAGCAATGAGCAACCTTTTAGGACAGTTTGAGTTATGAACTTCCCAACCTGTTTTTGAGACTTTGGACAGTTCAAATATGATATATATGAGGTGTTGGGAGTGTTGAGGTGGTAGGAAAAGCCTTAAGTAGAGACTTGGCTTCCAAAGTGCATAAAAGTCAACATATAAAGGTATGAAGGTTGACTTTTAGATTGATGAGTTTTTTGATGAAAGTGATGGTGGGAACAATTTCGAATAGCCATTTTAACGGTGTGTAGATGGTCTTTAAAGTGTTTTGATGTTTGGAAAAAGAACTAGCATGAAAAGTGGAAAATGGTGATTTTTGTGATTTTATGAACTTAAGCAACTTTCAAGCAAGAAAAGGAATGAGAGAGCTATGAGTTCTATGTGTTCTTGATAGCTCTGATGTGGTTTATAACATATAGAAAGGTCTCTATTTATAGGGAAAGTGAGGGTGAGGGCAGCCTTGGTTTTTCCAAATTTTGGAGGGAAATTGTGAAGAAATCTTGCCAAGATCTTGTGGCAGCTCTAGACATCAGTTCCTTGGCTAAAGGAAAGCCATAAAATCAAGTGGAATGATACATGAAGTGACTGCATAGAGCTTAGAGTGATCAGCATACAACTGCTACAGTTTTTGGAGAAAACTTTCTCTTTCCTCTTTCACATTTTGATTATTATATTGCCACTTGTTGCAACTTGCGTCTTTCTCTTCACTTCTTTCATTTTTCTGCACTTTTAAATCATTCGCACCTCTAAATATCAGAATAAACATGATCTAATGGCTGAGGATAGCCCAAGTTGTTGAAATTTGAAATTTGGAAAAAGGTGAAGTGGTGACTTCAAGTGTGGCAGCCCCAACTTTCATGATCCATAACTCTCTGCTCACAAATGCTATTGAGGAGTTCTACCATATTTTAGAAATCCGTAAAGCAGCTCTAAAACTTTCATGTTTTTGAGATTTTCAAATTCTGGATGGAACTAGGTTGAAAAACCTCTCCAAGTTGCTGAAAAATCATACTTAAGAGACCAAATAACTTGAAAATTTTCTAAGTTATTTCCCTTAAAATGAATTTGGTCATAACTCCAAATCTATGCAGTTTTTGATCATGGACCACTTTGGGACTTTTGTAGGAATTGTCAAGAGCTTTCCAATGAGCTTTGAAACACCTCAATTGGATGTGTGGTTGAGGAGTTATGGTCTTGCCCCTTTCAAAACCCTAATTCCCAATTTTTGCAATTACTTCCTAACCCTTGATCCAATGGTCATGAAATTTTATGGGAAGGTGTAATATAACATAAGGAACATTTTTTATTCACATCTTGAAGTCAAATTCCTCATGGTTGAAGAGGTGACGTTTCGGTCAACCGTACGATCAATCGGTGACTACCGAGTCGACTGTTGATGATCCGTGTATTCCAAGACCTTGAAACTCTTTGAGTAGACTTTACTAAGCCATAGGAACTTCATGGACCATGATCCCACCCTTGAAATACTTTTTAAATCAAAAGTCAAACTACAGTTGACTTTTCCTAATCGAAAACCCTAATCGGGTATCCTGAACTGCACTGTTCTCAATTCCCAGGTGACAACCTCAAATTGGATTCATACTTGACCCAATATAGTATCCTTGATCTTGTTTATAGTTGAATCAATCCAAAACATTGATTGATCAAACCATCGAAGCCTTGATTTCTGTTGGTACGGAACCCTGATTCATCTACATCTTGACAAAGATAAACTTAAAATGGGTTAAGGTTAGTTAATCAAATGAATATGATCCTAAAATGATGATGAGGATCTAAGGGGTAAAAATTTGGGGTGCAACAGTTGCCCCTATTTAAATATCTTCACTAGATGGCGATGAGAGATGACAATCCTCATTGAATCATAGTGGAAGGTATTTAAATATAGCAAACCAAAAATTCTGTCCCTTAGATCCGATGGTATGTAAAAGGACCAATACTAAAATGCAATGATTTCTAAATGATGCTTTATGATGCTTGAATGCAAGACAAATGCAGACACACGAGCAAAAAATAAAAGAACGACAATACAACGAGTAACCACTCACGAGGGACCCAACACACTGGGGAAAGATTCAAGGCAAAACGAGCAAAATAGTTCAAACGTGACTAAAGATGTTGTTTAAGGGAATCTTTCACACCGGGGACACAAATTCCACCAAAGAAGACACATCTTCATTGGGGAAAGGAAACACAAACCTCACTGGGGATAAACCAGATGAGGAAGCCCACTGGGGAAGAAGGAAATTCTCCACTGGGGAACGAAAGAAAAGAAACGCAAACCTCACTAGGGAAGAAACCCACTGTGGAAAACTTTGCTGGGGAGCAATTCTACTAGGGAAGCAAATCTTCACCGGGCAAAAGACGGAATGAAGACACTAAACCCACTGGGGATAACCAGATAAAAAATTTCCTATAACGAAGAGTTCAAACGGGATCTTTACGAAAAGGTTAGAAACAAGACCGGACGCGCCGGGGAAGCTAGTATCCACTAGTTCTCCGAGACTTGACTAGGAAAGCAAAAGCTTCAACGGGGAAACCAGTGACGACCAGAACAACAAACAGCTCTAAGTGGTGCTAGCTTCCACTAGACTTACTAGGGATGATGGTGACGACCAAACCAAAGTTCCAAATATAATTGGGAATTCCAAACAATATTGATAAAACACAGGACTTCAGCTGGGGGAATTGGTAACAACCGACTAATAACGATTAATTTTCAAGCAATTCCAGCAACCACTGGATTTAGAAAGAACTGGATTTCCAAAGAGTTTGGTGACGACCAGGTCTGCAAATAGGAAGCATAAATATATCCCTCAATACTTTAGGAACAAAAAGCTAATACCCTCAGCAGAGACACAATCCTCAACACGTTAGGATTGTACCCAAGCTCTCAAAACATTAAGAACAAAAGTTGATCATCCTCAATACATTAGGATATAGAAGAGACAAAACCCTCAACACGTTAGGATTGGACGAAGACCCTCAAAAACTTAGGATCAAAAACTGATACCCTCAAAACCTTAGGATATAGATCACTTCATGCAAATGCAACCACTTTAGTCTCTGGGAATTTCTGAACTCGGGATTCAAAGTATACATCTCCAAAGGTACACAACCTGTGCTCGGGATGGCAACAAACATCTTCCAAAGGTACAAAACCTGTGCTTGGAATCAAATAATACATCTCCAATGGTACGAAACCTGAGCTTGGGATGGCAACAAACATCTATCTCCAAAGGTACACAACCTGTGTTCGGGATAGAAACAAACCTCTTTCAAAGGTACGAAACCTGTGCTTGGAATGGAACAATACATCTCTAAAGGTACGAAACCTGAGCTTGGGATGGAAACCATCGTGACTTAGTTTGGAATGATACACAACCAAATTGTCAGTATTCGTCGTCCAGGGATTTTCATAATGCCAGTTACCAACGGGCCTTACCTGAAATATGATTGGTCACCACCAAATGACTTATACCAGTATCCATTAGATTTTCAAACAATGCCGGTCACAATCGTGCGTTAACACCCTTAAGATAAGATTCTCAAATGAGACTGCCACTTATTGTTGATGAAGGATAAGCTTCTCTGAAGAGATTGCCACTTATTGCTGATGAAGGATAAGCTTCTCTGAAGAGATTGCCATTTATCGCTGAAGACGATTAAACTTCTCCGAAGAGACTGCCATTTATCGTTGATGAAGGTTAAGCTTCTCTCAAGAGATTGCCACTCACCGCTAAAGACGATTAAACTTCTCCGAAGAGACTGCCATTTATCGTTGAGATGATAAGCTTCTCGCTAGAGATTGCCACTTATTTGTTGAAGATGATTAAACTTCTCCGAAGAGACTGCCATTTATCGCTGAAGACGATTAAACTTCTCCGAAGAGACTGCCATTTAATGTTAATGAAGGTTAAGCTTCTCTCAAGAGATTGCCACTCACCACTAAACACGATTAAACTTCTCCGAAGAGACTGCCATTTATCGTTGAGATGATAAGCTTCTCGCCAGAGATTGCCACTTATTTGTTGAAGACGATTAAACTTCTTCGAAGAGACTGTCGTTTATCTCTGAAGAAGATTAAACTTCTCCGAAGAGAGTGCCATTTATCGTTGAGATGATAAGCTTCTCGCCAGAGATTGCCACTTATTTGCTGAAGACGATTAAACTTCTCCGAAGAGACTGCCATTTATAGTTGAGATGATAGGCTTCTCGCCAGAGATTTCCACTTATTTGTTGAAGACGATTAAACTTCTTCGAAGAGACTGCCATTTATCATTGAAGACGATTAAACTTCTTCGAAGAGACTGCCATTTATCGTTGATGAAGGTTAAGCTTCTCTCAAGAGATTGCCACTCACCGCGGAAGACGATTAAACTTCTCCGAAGAGACTGCCATTTATCGTTGATGAAGGTTAAGCTTCTCTCAAGAGATTTCCACTCACCGCTGAAGACGATTAAACTTCTCCTAAGAGACTGCAATTAATCATTGAGATGATAAGCTTCTCGCCAGAGATTTCCACTTATTTGTTGAAGACGATTAAACTTCTCCGAAGAGACTGCCATTTTTCGCTGAAGACAATTAAACTTCTCCAAAGAGACGGCCATATATCGTTGATGAATGTTAAGCTTCTCTCAAGAGATTGCCACTCACAGCTGAAGACGATTAAACTTCTCCGAAGAGACTGCCATTTATCTGTATTGCAATGTGAAATGTTCTTCTTGATAGATAGTGCAAAATAAATGCACGTCCAGGTAGGTTCGGCGACCGACAGGGACCGAAGTTCAATCTAGAACCAAGCTAGAAAGAAACTGTCAAACAAGACTCCAACCATTGAGAAATGAACTCGAATGGTGACTTACCTTATCCAATCATGGAAAAAGATAACTGAAGCAACCATCATCCACGAGGATTAAACTCTATGGGGAATTGAGAAAGGATGGACATTTTATGCTTAAGGGCTGACAACTTTATTAGACAGAGACAACACACCCAATCACTGAGGAAAGAACCAAAGTGAAACAGGAACAGGGAACAACCAGAGATAGCAAAAATGCACGGATGTTATGCATATGCTTTATGCCATGCTTATGTTTATGCTGACAAAACAGACAAAACAAAACTGGAGACGAAATGAACATCTCCACACAGAGACTCAACCAACTTCACCAAAATTGGACATCAAAGGGATGATCATGAAGAACAACAATTCCACTTCAAGGTTACCACCTTCTTTGGGAGAGAGTAATCTTCTTAGGCCAAACCATCATGACTTCACTTGGATTGCCATCATGAGCTTGAATTCTTTGTTGAAGGAAAAAATACCAAAGGAAGTTCCAAGATCAACCGAAGTAACAACTTAATCAGAGAGCTGACAAAGGGTATCACGAGACCAAAATTGTTCTGCCCCATTGATAGTATAACAATCCTCTTCAGTGATCAACGGCTCTTGCGACAAACAGTCTTCAATTCTTTCTGCCCCTGATTACGTGGTTAGTGGGAAGAACCCATTAAGAGAATTTCATAAAAGGATCAGCATAAAGATGCTTCAATCTCTTCAAACTCTTATAGTGAGAGATTTACAAATCTCGACGTGATTGCCCCAGGTTAACGGTACTTGCGCAACAAAGTCTCAGACTGTGGAAGTAACGACTGGGTAACAAACTTGCCCTTGCTTACTGGTAACTGCAAAAGATTTGCCCCAGACTAAACTGTTCATTGAGAGCTTCATCTGATCTTGACCTAATCGGCTCTGATTAGCTGAACGTTATGACAATGATTAACAAATCCTTCAAATTGGCTGCCCCAGGCTGAGCTTCCTTTATCAAGTCAAATTCCCTAGCTGACAGCGCTTGTTGGGATTCCTTTGATATTGGATTGTTTTGCACGCAATGCTGTTCATTAAAAATTGGCAATTTTCAATGTAAAATTCATGCAATCTTTTGAAAACATTTTTTGATGAAACAAACACAGCGGAGTGGTCAAGTGATCAAAGTGAAAGTGATCCAATCATTTTACAAATGATGGATAAAGGGATGAGCACACACAATTAACAAAGATCATTAGGAGTCAGGTTATCCAACCTTGCTGTAATATGCTTTTAAAACAACTTTACCTCAATTAGGTCTTTTAAGGGTTGTAACGTGGCTTGGTTCATGGTTCATGAAACAAAGGATAAAGGCTCAAAGTTATTTGGTTCCACCCACTCTCCATGATGAACTCCAATCCTACGCTCAGTTAACTTGAACTATACATTCAGGTTCTTACAAGTTTAATAATTGAATTGATGATAGTTGGAGATGGTTTACAAACCTAGGGTAGTCACGACAGTATTTGATAGCTTTTTTCTATTTGAGGATTTTTAAGAGTGATAACTCTTACAGCATTCCTCTCTTTTGTTATCCCTGACTTTTAGCTGAACTTCTTTGTTCGAATATACAGTTAATGGGATGCCCCATTTTTGCCTAAGTCTCCTTCATAGGTTTTGACTTAGCGGGCTTTTTTCTTTTTTCACTTTTCTTCTTCTCTTTTTTTTTTTTTTTGAGAAAGGAGGTGATCACCTAGTTTAATGGCTACGGTGAACCATCATCATCTTCTGAACTTCGACACTTGTTTGTTTTGTGTGAAGGAAAACCTGAATGCACCACTTTTAAAGTGTCTTGTATGCATATATCTCCGAGTTGACTGAGAACTACCCACCCCCAGGTTTGAGATTTAAGGTTTCTGTTTTTGTAAAGAAAGAAAAACTCCTACTTCTAGGCTCGAAGGGGTTAATGAGGGATTATCTTCCTTATTTATCCAGTGTTTAGGGATTGAAACAATGCCTTACATCATCGGCAAAGTTAAATTGAAAGCATATCGACAACAGTTATGGACATAGTTTTCATCATCCTCCCTAATCTTTGCTTTAAACAAACAGTTTAGTAAAGAATTTTTTGCATTTTTCGTTATTTCATAACAATGAAAGAAAAGAGAAAGAGTGAAACGAATGAACAACAGCTTACAAGCAATTCAAATGCAAAGAAAACACAACAAAATGCTGAAACAGTCTACAGCTGCCAGTCTTAGGGAATTAAAATTTACAAAACAAATTTCAAATTTTAGGCCCATGTGGGGAAACAACTTGAACCACCACTTTCTCCTTGTGATATATAATTATGAGAGGTCTCACGGGTCCTTTGCCTTTGGATTTAGGAATCGCAGTACTGTCATTTGATTTATCCTCCTGAGGTCTCAACAACTCTTGTAGTCTTAGTTTAAAACCTTCACACTCTTCAACTAGGTGCCCTGTTGTCCCAGTATGATATCCACATTCTACTTCTGGGTGGTCTTCCTCGAGGATCATGCGTTTGTCAATGATCAGCTCTTGCACAAGATAACCCAATGTTATACATGCATCTAAGTTGTGTCCTTCAGCTCCTTTGTGAAATTCACAATTCAGGTTCGCATTATGCCATGGTCCTGGCACAGGATTGGATAATCATGGAGTCACTAGTGAGTTCTGAATTAGTAGCGGGTAAAGTTTTCTTAACGGTACTGGAGTTGGTCTACCGCAAGTCTTATTTTTCCTGACATGATTTTTCTTGTTCAATCTCCGGCTTTGAGAACCTTAAGGAGGAACAAACACCGACTGGTGAGAGACTTCAGTTGAACGCCCTAGTTCCCCAGTATGATAGTCCCATTTAGCGTTGGTACCACAGTTAAGAGGGTAAGGAGGAATTACTGGTTTCATCTCCTTTGGTGTTATCAATTCGTCTTGGATCAAGTCTGGCAATATCTGATTGTGTGACATTGGAAACGGGCTCTCTGATTTCCTTGGTTTTTGTTGGGTGTGCTAACGCGATTGACGGTTATCTGGTTGTCGATACCGAGAATGTCCTAGAGTTGGAGGAATCATCGGAGATAATACATCCCTAGTTTCTATGGACGTCACATGGTTGGAGTGATCTTCTTTTTCCATCATGTTCTGCAATGTCTCTAGAACCCAATTCATCTGATACTTGAGAATTTTGATGTCCTATTTCAGCATTTCCCGAGCATTCAAAAGTCCCTCCATTGTTGCCATTTGTCCTGGATATATGCTAGGTATCCCTTCTCTATCTCTAATCAAAAGCGACGCAAGGCTGAGAAATGCAAATGCAATGCAAAAGCAAACTGGTTTTACAAAACTCAGAAGATTGACTAGGTCAAAATCCTCATTTCATCAATCGTTGGAAAAGTTACAACTTTTAAAATACCAGAGATCGACTGAGTTTTACAAAAGTAGCTGCGACATGATATGCTTATGGTGATATGATGGGATGATGCACACATAACATAAAGGCAAGTATTCACAAATACAATGCATACACAAAGACCTCCTAGGCTCAAGATCAAAGCAAGGAGTCAGAGGTCTAACCATCCCCAAGGATTTGTATTGTGGGTTGATTTGTACCTGCCAAACGGGTTCTTAACAAAGTTCCCAGGGTTAACAACCCATCTTTTAGATATTATCAATTTCCCAAATTACTCGGTAATCGATAATATTCTCAAGAGAGTCTCGCCCGAGTGTAGTATCGCGTATCAACTACTTCGGAAATACTTCCTTATAGCCATCGCACTACGTCTGAATAAGGCCAAAGTGAGGTAAAATGTAATCTAAAAGTCCACAGTGTCATGGGCTCCTTCGTCGAAGGTAGCATTGTTTTCACGAATACTCGATCAACAATACTAACTCTCAAGAGGGCCTACACTGAGCGGTGGTTTCTCAATTTAGCTTGGTCGGGAATCAACTCCCTATAAGCCTTCTTGAATATACCACCATCCTATCATAATTGCACTAAAGTCCGGGTATAGGACCGTCTCACCACTCAAAGCACCCAATATCTAACATTCAAACAAATATATTGACAAAAATACATGTTAAGCAAATATTTACAAATATAGCATACAATTAAACAAAATAGGCTAAACCCTCAAGCTTTCGTTTCCCCAGCGAAGTCGCCATTTCTGTTGCGCTGAGAATCGTTATACCAAGCTATTGATTAAACTTGAATCTTAATTCTTAAATTCACAACGGGACTTTAATTTATCCAAAGGAAAGGTCTAAAGAAAGAAAAACCCTTTTCGCGATGTAACAACAACGCTAAGAGATTCGGGGATCGGGGGTTGGTTATGCATAGGGTAGGTATTTCACATCCTAGACATTTGTAGTACTCTACATAAACCTTTTGTTTGTTTGCATACTAATACCTGCTAAATGTTTGCTATGGATTGGGATTGGGTAAAAGGTGTAGGTAAAGACCTAAGGATAGTTTCTAAGTTTTCTTGCAAGGATATCACATCCTCTGCCTACGTATCCTTACTAGGATAGAATCAGAGCAATCGTAGTTCACCTCACAAGGGATGAAGAACACTTGATTATGATCAAGGTTCAAAGGGGAACAAACATATCCATGCTTGTGTAGAGTTTCACGAAACTCTCTAGATCTATGATGAACTCTCAAGAAAGGGAAGTAAGTAATCATATCCATGATTCTTACATAGAGTTAAACAAACTCTATCCTAAAGTTCTACGTTGGGAGACACATTGGTTCTATCCAGACCAAAAGGTGGGAGAAAGGGAAACGTTGCTCGTCAAGATATCGCATCTTATGCCTACGTATTCTCATTATCCAAGGAGAAATCAGAGCGGTTGTAGTTCGGGCACGAACTACAGAATAAGGATCAATTGGTTCTTTCCAGACCAAAAGAGGGAGAAGGTTCTATCCAAACCTATGAGTTTTAATCCTATTGGTTCTATCCAGACCAAAAAGGGGAAGAAGGTTCTATCCAGACCTGTGATTGTATTGAGCTATCTATGACTTAAGGGTCAATAGAGAGACTTTCCTTTGGAAGGAGAGAGAGAGAGAGAGAGAGAGAGAGAGAGAGAGAGAGAGAGAGAGAGGAAACTTGGATGAGAACTAAAGAGTTCCATCACTTGGGGAAGAAATACTTAACAAAGCAATAAACAATAAAGCATGATGAATACAAGGAATATGGTTACAACCAAACAAGCATGCATATCACAATAAGCGAGGATTAAATTGATACAAATGGTTACAACCAAGAATGACATATCTTTACAAAGATGAAAGTAACAACCCAAAGAATACATATTAACAAATATGGAAACAACAATCATACAAATCAATCACAACTTAAGATGATCATGTTATAAGTTCAAATGTAGCAACATTAGGCATTTATGACAATCAAATACGCAAGGAATGTTCACAACAGTTAAATTCAAGACTTAGGAAGAGAACAACAAATTTATGGTAACCACCAATGAGAAACAAAGCTCTAACATGTTAACAAACACGAAGAAATCAATTATAAACAAATCTCTCAAGATAAATTAAGCATGGTATGAAAGAAATTCATCAAGACGCAAGGAAACGACCTAAAAACTAAACCAACTTACAAGTAGGCAAGAGGCATTGTAAATACAAACAATTTGAAATATTATTACATTAAATGAAAATAGACATTTAAAATAAACAAGAAAAGGGCACAAGAAGGGATTGAACCCACGCCCTTTGGTTCATAAACCCAACACCTATCCACTCAGCCACCATGCGCGCTTGTACATAAATGGAAGTGAAATAGAAAATAATAAAATATGAGCAGCAAAAAATAAAACATCAAAAAGTGTCCCACTCAGGGATCGAACACAGGACACAATGAACAAGAGGTACTAAAGGCGCATGTGACAACCACTGGGGTGGCAATACATCCGTGTATTATGCCACCCCAAATAATAGATATGGCCTCCTTGGCAGGCATTTCTGGGCCCAACACAAATCAAGCAAACATGAAAACGGATTGGATCATAACTTCAACAAATCAAAACCAAATTCAACAAAATTAAAGTCTAACTTGATTATTTTTCCACAAGGATGATGATGGTAACAACCATTTTCTAAAATGATGCACAAACAACAAGATTCAAATGAACACGTAAATTCGAGTTTTGAGATGCACTTTGGTATGCCATGATCACAACAGATGCAAATAGATCAAATTACAACTGCATACAAACTCCAAATGTGCAAAAGATCAAGTCTTTACAAAGAAATGAATCAAAAGACAATGTGAAAGGATTTTGGCACATGAGCTGTTATGACTTGTACACATGTAAAAACATCAAGTTCAAACCAAACTTAACCATGCTAAGGGTTACAACCAAATCCTAACAACCTATATGACCAACTGTAAACCTGAAGATCTGATAGAAAACACTGCTAAGTCAATGTCATGATCCAAAACATGACTGCCAAGTTTGTAAAATAGTGAAATAATGTTGAAGGAAACAAAAGCAGTCGTGATGCATATTAAATGAGAGGTCCACAATGTTAATTTTAAAACTTGTTTGGAGGTTTATCCATGTTTCAAACATATTGTGGGGTGAGTTCCAACAGAGGTTCTTACTTAAAACACAAAAAAAATAACTTTTTGAGTTGGTGCTAATTTGCAAGCAAAATCCATGACAGCAAAACTGTAACAACTGATGTGCTTAGTTATGAAAGAAAACAAAATTGACAGACAATGAGTATGAACTCAACAGCAATAATCAACACCTATTTGATCATCAAATCAAGGCCTGCAAATCACTTAGACACACATTGCTCAATGAAAAATATGGTAGCCAACTTAGCCACATAAAAGTGAAATCAACCCTGATCATTCTATAAATTTACATTTGCCAATTAATGCCTTATGACAACAATGCACAAGAAACAAACAAACAGAATTTGTGCTATCAACAGCCAAGCAAACTCATCTCAACAGTTATTAAATGAATAGAAATCCTCATCACAAGGCTCTAATGTCAGTTACCACTGCACACAAGTCATAGCTGACAATGTGGTAAACTCCAACAACAACAAATTAATAGACTTTACAAAAAAGAAAGGCAGCATGGATATTGCAAAAATGATCAAATATTGGACTTTACATGACAGTCACCAAATCAGTTCAGGATTAGGAGTAAAAACACTAAGCTGAACAGCCCCCAATTCATGACAGCAAAACTGGTCATTCCCTGGTTCCAAACAAACACTCACCACAACCTAAACCAACTTCCTAGCATGATAAACTGCTCCTGGTGACAACTGAATATGAGTTGACAAACTCAAAGTCCACAAGAACAGTCTTGAAAAAAAAAGGTGATAACCTAAGTACATCAAAGCAAACAAACTGTTCCATATTGGTTTCAGAGCTATACAGAGTGAGGGCAAGAGCCTTGCAATCTAACCAACTCAACCAAGGCATGGAGTAATTTTACAGACTAAAAGCAAGCCTGATAAGAAAACCAATTAGTGACCTTACCAACAAGATTGGACAGCAGGTACAACCTCAAACCCAAATGTCAACTAAGTCTGAAACTCTAAACATTCAAAACAGAAGCAGCTCATGGTCTAGTATTTACAATGCCAAATTCAATACAAAATGAAGTTCCTACTTCACTCAAACAGTAAGGGGTACTTAAACTACACCTAAACAGAAACATGAAAGTTGACAATGCAATGTCAAGTCTAAAAGGAATGCACACTAATATAAAGAGTTAACAATTCTGAACATCAATATATTCTTGACAGATCCAACACAGCCTAACAGCCTAAAGTCACAAATTAAGGGCATGAACCTAGCACTAAGGGGTACTAAAAGACTGTTATCAAAATGCCAAGGAAAAACTGTCATAAAGAGTTGACAGCTCCTAGCAGTGGCACAAGCTACCAAACAAGGTAGCTGGTAGTATTTAACTAAACAACACATCCTGATCCAACTAAACACCAGGCCTGTAAGTGAGCCTCAAGCACAACATGAACTTAACATCAATGGACCTCTAATCCCAGCTGCAGTGCAAAATGAACTGTGGTCTAAGCTGTAGTAATGAAACTAGGCTGAGGAACCTCAATACAGTTGGGCAGAAGCCAAAACCTCACTCAGTCATATCCATAAAACGGAATGCCTGCACATGAAGCTTTCAAGTCAAAAGACTGTTGCAAATTTAAGCAAAATTGTGGTGACAATCCTCTCCTCATTTCCATCTTATGCCAATAGGTCCACACCAGCCAACAACATCATCTCAACACAAGCAATCTCCACAACTGATCCCAAAACCAAAACCAGGCCTATAATTTCTAAAACCACCTGCCAGCCCCTATAGCAGTAAACAGGTCAGTTGACAAGCCCTTACAAAAATGACATCCTTGATCATCCCAAAACCTGCTAGCATCAAACTCTAAAACAGTAGTGGACTACTAGTTCTAGGTGTCTCAGGCAAGATGGAGTAGATGAAATCAAACATAGCAACCTATCAGCAAGTTTGAAAATAAACCAAAGCAAACTAAACAGAAACTCTTGTTGACAGCCTCAGTCATACACAAACAGGTTGGTTAGATTCCCAAAACCCAAATATAACAGTTGCAAACCCCTCAAATAATGGTGAAATTGTTTATTATCAAACCAAACATCAAACACTAAAATCCTTGTGACAGTTGCCAAACATTAAACCCAACAAAGTTCAGAACCAAACAAACTAACTTAAACCTCTTCAAGTGATAGTAACCAATGCAAAAAGTTTTTCTTTTAATTGAACATCTGTGGTGAAGGTTTTGTCAGCAGTGAACCAAAGCCCAACATCCAATGGTCACCAAAATCTGGCCTCTTGAAAACCTTCCTGAGGTCCTGAGACCCTTAAACTACATTCTCAATGGCTGAAAAGGTCCACCAACCACCAGACCAAAAAACTGATCCAACTTTGTCCCAGACCAACATTCCTAGGCACTGAATATAACACAAACCAAACCACCTACATAGGGACTCAGCCCTGATAACAGCTAAACCTAATCATCTTCCTAATACACCAATAACAACCTAATGGCTGATAGGATCTCAACCTGAACTCCCCCTCCCCCCCCCCCCCCCCAAACTGCCCTCATGGTTGTAACAGAAGTGAAACATACAAAACTTAAAACCTCAAACAGCCCTTCACCCAACCTATAGCTCTTTTGATAACAACATAGGCAAGTCAGCTAAATTTACACAAGCATAAAGGTTAAAACCAAATATGAATTTGACCAGTGTAGAACCAATCAAAGACAAACCAAATGTATTATGACAATTACTAGACTGAACCAAACATGAAGAATATCTTTGACAACAAGATTGCAATTCTAAACATAACAATGTTTAAACTTGTTCAGCATACCAGGTCCATACATACATGAAGCATCAATGATGAATAAACTTAACATGACATACCTCTTGGAGACCTTCCTGAGCAAGCTTAATAGCAGAGGAACCCAGAGATCCTCTATTGGCACCAATTTGGAGTTTGCTTCCTCTTGAAGCAATGAGCAACCGTTTAGGACAGTTTGAGTTAAGAACTTCCCAACTAGTTTTTGAGACTTTGGACAGTTGAAATATGGTATATATGAGGTGTTGGGAGTGTTGAGGTGGTAGGAAAGGCCTTAAGTAGAGACTTGGCTTCCAAAGTGCATAAAAGTCAACATATAAAGGTATGAATGTTGACTTTTAGATTGATGAGTTTTTTGATGAAAGTGATGGTGGGAACAGTTTCAAATGGCCATTTTAAGGGTGTTAGATGGTATTTGAAGTGTTTTGATGTTTGGAAAAAGAACTAGCATGAAAAGTGGAAAATGGTGATTTTTGTGATTTTGTGAACTTAAGCAACTTTCAAGCAAGAAAAGGAATGAGAGAGCTATGAGTTCTATGTGTTCTTGATAGCTCTAGTATGGTTTATAACATAGATAAAGGTCTCTATTTATAGGGAAAGTGAGGGTGAGGGCAACCTAGGTTTTTCCGCATTTTGGAGGGAAATTGTGAAGAAATCTTGCCAAGATCTTGTGGCAGCTCTAGACATCAGTTCCTTGGCTAAAGGAAAGCCAGAAAATCAAGTGGAATGATACATGAAGTGACTGCATAGAGCTTAGAGTGATGAGCATACAGCTGCTACAGTTTTTGGAGAAAAGTTTCTCTTTCCTCTTTCACGTTTTGATTATTATATTGCCACTTGTTGCAACTTGCGTCTCTCTCTTCACTTCTTTCATTTTTCTGCACTTTTAAATCATCCACACCTCTAAATATCAGAATGAACATGATCTAATGGCTGAGGATAACCCAAGTTGTTGAAATTTGAAATTTGGAAAAAGGTGAAGTGGTGACTTCATGTGTGGCAGCCCCAACTTCCATGATCCATAACTCTCTGCTCACAAATGCTATTGAGGAGTTCTACCACATTTTAGAAAGCCCTCAAGTAGCTCTACAACTTTCATGTGTTTGAGATTTTCAAACTCTGGATGGAACTAGGTTGAAAAACCTCTCCAAGTTGCTGAAAAATCATACTTAAGAGACCAAATAACTTGAAAATTTTCTAAGTTATTTCCCTTCTTAAAATGAATTTGGTCATAACTCCAAATCTATGCATTTTTTGATCATGGACCACTTTGGGACTTTTGTAGGACTTATCAAGAGCTTTCCAATGAGCTTTGAACCACCTCAATTGGATGTGTGGTTGAGGAGTTATGGTCTTACCCCTTTCAAAACCCTAATTCCCGATTTTTGCAATTACTTCCTAACCCTTGATCCAATGGTCATGAAAGTTTATGGGAAGGTGTAATATGACATAAGGAACATTTTTGATTCACATCCTGAAGTCAAATTCCTCATGGTTGAAGAGTTGACTTTTCGGTCAACCGTACGATCAATCGGTGACTACCGAGTCGACTGTTGATGATCCGTGTATTCTGAGGCCTTGAAACTCTTTGAGTAGACTTTACTAAGCCATAGGAACTTCATGGACCATGATCCCACCCTTGAAACACTTTTTAAATCAAAATTCAAACTACAGTTAACTTTTCGTGATCAAAAACCCTAATCGGGTATCCTGAACTGCACTGTTCTCAATTCCCGGGTGACAACCTCAAATTGGATTCATACTTGACCCAATGTAGTATCCTTGATCTTGTTTATAGTTGAATCAATCCAAAACATTGATTGATCAAACCATCGAAGCCTTGATTTTTGTTGCTACGGAACCCTGATTCATCGGCATCTTGACAAAGATAAACTTAAAATGGGTTAAGGTTAGTTAATCAAATGAATATGATCCTAAAATGATGATGAGGATCTAAGGGGTCAAAATTTGGGGTGCAACAGCTACTAACGAAAAGTTAGGATCTCCGGAAACGCTAAACGAGAGTGAACTGACCACAACAAAGGTTACCAACCAAAAGTTGGAATATCCGACTTTGCTGAAGAAAACGAGGATTACCAACCAAAAGTTGGAATAACATCCAAACGTCAATAGGTCACCAACCAAAAGTCGGAATGAAGCAAAGATTACAAACCAAAAGTTGGAACAAAGACTCTACGAGAGGAACCCAGAGATTACCAACCAAGAGTTAGGATAACACACCGTGGAATTACCAACCAAAAGTTGGAATACCAAACACAATATTTCGGACTACACTGGGGAATACCAACCAAAAGTTGGGATAACACACCCGGAATAGGCAAGCAACAGAATCAACTGACTCACAACTTGCAACGAAAACCCCAACGGGAAAAAGATAGTTTTAAATAAACGACTATGTTGATGCAAAAACATTCACCGAACAACTCTGTTGGGGAAAATGTCCGAGCAAACGACTCGACCAGGGACGACAATGCTTACAAGTGAATCGCCTGGGGAGAATAATGACGTTTAAACAAACGAATCAAGCGAGGAGAACACGGATAACACGCAAATCTCCTGAACCAAACAACCCCTGGCACCAAACATGGCTTATGCTTCGGATTAATATGTTTGAAAATGTCGTAATTCTCCATACGAAATGGAAATGCTACGCATTTAGGATGATGCTAAACAAAAATGCAAATGCAACGGGACCACCTCAGCAAAATAAATGCTGAAGAGAACGACCCTGCCGGGGAAAGGAACGATATGCCAATCACGATTGGAGTTATGCTGGTAAGAACAAGCCTTGGATGTCCTTCAAGAAAAGAACTCTCCTGGGTAATATTGCTCTAACAAGAACAAAAATCCACTCTGCTAGGGATCAACGCAAACTCTGCTGAGGAAAGTGCCATGAATGGCTTATCAGAATACCACCCTTCTGAGGAATAAAAACTCGGCTGGTAAAATGACTTGGATGACCTTTCTTGAAAATCTTCACCTGCTGGGAAAACATCAAACAACCCACTCAGTGGGGAATCAAGAACCATTTTGAAAGATCCACTCTGTTTGGAAATAAATTCCACCTTGTTGGGGACGTATCGGTAACAACATGCCCCGCTGAGGAACATCCGAGACCTCTACTGAGGACCCTACTCTATTGAGGAATGGGTTATGCTTCTATTTGAACACTTACCCTGTCGAGGGAATCAGCACTAAATTCTGCTCGAGGAATAAAATTCTGAATACCGATATTACGGGAAAGACACCAGAACGTCGACTCCATTGGAGAAAGGGAGTCAAAGATGTTGCCTCTGCTGGAGAATAAAATTGGATTGCAATCTACCCTGCCGCCGAGGGAATATCCTTCCACCTTACTCTTTTGGGAACATGCTTAGCACAAATCCACCCTGCTGGGGATTATTATAGGGAGACAAAACTTTGTTCTGCATGAGACACACCACACTTTCGCTGGCGACATCTGTCTTGATAACGAGATTCTGTGGGGAAACAAAATATTTGTTGAACAAAATGCCTGACTGCATTCCACCTGAAGGAACCCTTCAAAACTTGCCAAGGTGTACGAACCTGCTTACGTTGAGAAAGAAAACCCTGAACTCCCGCTAGGGGAAAAGTGAATCACCCTGTACTGCCGTTAAGACCTAAACACTGGAGTGAGTCTACCGAGGAGAAGACCCTGACATCCTACAACAAACAAAAACATGCCCTACATGCAAAATGGTTACTTTGGTTATCATTCATGATACTTGTCGCCCAAGCAAAATCATTGCTTCCGTTATGATCCGTAAACCCTCATGTTTTCACCTGCAACGTTTATCAAAATATCGGACATTTTTTTGCAAACAAAATAACAGTAGTAAAAACAAGGAACGAAAAATTCTTTGACTGAAGTGAATACTCTATTGATGAAAAGGTCTGTAAATAGGTGAATTACAACTCGGATGCAATTCCTGAAAAGAGGTAATTGCGTAAAAGCAAAAGAAAATATACAAATGTTGGCAATGTGGAAACAGACAACCACCATGTGTCAACTCAGCTATGACCTATATGTCTTTGATGCTCCCCATGTTTCTCCTTCTAAAAAGACTGATTGGACTGATTCCTTTCCTTCGGGATAACCGCTCACAAGCTTACAGATCAAATGCAAACCACAATCATTTGCTTTCCAATCCCTAACTTTTTCCTGGATCTCCCTTTCAGGTTTTCAATCCACCGGGATACCCATTTTTGCCAAAGTCGCCTTTTCAGGTTTTCAACTTTGCGGGTTTACATTTTTCTTTTTATCCCTAATTTTTTCTCGAACCTTTCTTTTTATGGTTCTCCGGGATGCCATATTTTTTCATGGACTTTTCTTTTTCTGTCCAGCGGGTCTCGTTTAAGCAAAGTATCTTTTAACCGCGTCTGCGTTCACAGGGGATGAAAAATCTTCACCATCCATGGTAGATAGTAATAAGGCTCCGCCAGAGAAAACCTTTCTTACCACGTATGGACCTTCATAATTAGGAGTCCATTTTCCCCTGTGATCTTTATGAGGAGGAAGGATCCTTGTCAACACCAAATTACCCGTCTGGAAGCACCGAGGACACATTTTCTGATCAAAGGCTTTCTTCATCCTACTTTGGTACAACCCGCCATGAGCAATGGCTGCCAATCTCTTTTCGTCAATCAAGCTCAGTTGATTCAACCTGGTCTGCTGATTGCGACTTTCTATGTATAACAAATGTAACTGCAAGTGCACAGTCTATCGCGTAGTAATAATAGATATCGATCCCATAGGGACTCGTAATCAATCAAGTATTATCGGGTGTTACGGTGTTTAGCTAGGTCGGTAAGGTTTTAAGTTGGGTAATAGCAGAATAAATGCGTAAACTAAAGGGAACTAAAGCTTTTACTTAAGAAATGAATTTATGAATCGATATGCAATAATTTTGTTCTTCGGGGATTTGACAATTTACTGGCGTATCAAGTGTTTTCAAAATTAGCTTAAGAAGAAAATAGTGATCTAAAGACTTTTGTCTCACGATGATTGTTGACGCTAGTCGCAACTCTAAGGCGGAACGTATGTTGTCGCTATCCCGTTCGGGGTTAAAGTTACTTTTTGAAAATCTCTAAGTTCTAATCCTTTTTAAAGCGCTTTCGCTGTTTTTAAATCGAATGCCTAGTTTCTACTATCTGGTCTTAGCCGCAGCTGTCGCTTGTTGGTTCGTACCTTAGTTAATTTCCCACTGTCGTGGCAAAACTATTTTTTAAATAAGTTCTCGCTGTCGGGACGAACGTTTACTTAGAAATTTTAATTAAAAACTAAAACCATAACTGAGGTTTGAAAAAAGATAGATTACGCCAATTATTATCAAATCCCGTCCGAATTATTATTACATATCGATTACGGTAATTTAGCTAGACATGGAAGAAGAAATGATAATACATAAATAAAAGCAGTAATTAAGAACATACATCATAATGAAAATTGCAATTACGATTAAAATGAAAACCTGGAAATATCCCAATTGGCTTTTGGGCAGATCCTCCACAATGTTGGCAGGATTCTGGTCTTTGTGCCAATTGATCGTACAAGATAATGGAAAGTACAAAATACCAAAGAATACAGAGAAGGAAAAGAGAAACAAATAAGAATATGAAAACGGTAAGGTTGCTCTGAAGATAAATTGGCAGCACTTCATTGTCTTGAATGCGGCTCCCTTTTTCAGGTCCCAACCTCTTCCTTTTATAGAGGGAGAGTATCTAACGGTTATTCCTTCAGGAAGTGGGTTTGAGGCAGAAAAGTAGGAGTTGTGGTCACACTTTTGGTCTTTGAGGGGGAATTTTAGCACGTGACCCCATTCTGCACGTTCTGGGTGCATGACGGTCGTCATGGAGGTGTGACGGTCGTCAAACGCATGACGAGCGTAACGGTCATGTGACGGTCGTCACATCAGTAGAACTCGTATCTGCTGTTTTTCCCTTGGTTTTTCATCTGTTTTTCACCTGTTTTTGCTCCTTTTCTTCATATTGCTTTGCTTGGACATGTTCTTTGAATACCTGCATAATAGTTAGACAAATAGCATGGAATGCCCCGAATTCGGAGTGAAACCAGTCAAATATTAGTTAAAACACATGTCATTTTATATAGAGAATTTCGCGTTATCAAACTCCCCTAAACTTGAATCTTTTCTTGTCCTCAAGTAAAAGTCGGGAAAAATTGAAAATGTGGCAAACACGCGGCACGCTTCTCCTTTCCGAAAGGTTTTTCAAATCATAAGTTAGGAAGGCCGGGCCTTAAA
This sequence comes from Lathyrus sativus, assembly GCA_963859935.3. Taxonomy (NCBI): domain Eukaryota; kingdom Viridiplantae; phylum Streptophyta; class Magnoliopsida; order Fabales; family Fabaceae; genus Lathyrus; species Lathyrus sativus. The sequence goes on from OZ012737.1 coordinate 429,125,745, forward strand.
TTGAAACAAAACACACACTGTGGTGACACTGAATTGTAAGTCTTTGAAGGACTCCCTTTTATGCAAACCAGTTCCAATCATGCTACTGCAGCTTGGCATCAAGTTCCTTGCAACAAGTTTTACCCGGTTTGTTCTGGCGTAGTCACATTAAGCCCGTTATCCATATACTTTCATGGCAAGTCAACCTGTTAGTGGCTATGATCTCTTTTCTATTTCGATTCTTCTTTGCACATATGCTTATGCTATTGATTTCCAAAGACTTTCTGTACCGTTGGGCTAAATGCTCGGGTGAGGAGCACCTAACTTAGAAGGAACATGTCTTTATACTCAGGCTATATGGCTTTTCTTCTTCATGATTTTTTTCATTTTGAACTAGAGATCACACACTTATTTGCATCGGTTTCATTGCTTAGAAGCATTTAGGATGGTGTTGACTGCTTGTATAAATTACTGGGGGCTATGTTTGAGTAGGAGCTTGAAGCTTCGGTACGTGTAGGTAGTGAAACGGACTCGCATAAACTGGAGGTCTAAGGTGTCAGGACGGTAATGGAATTGTTAGAATTTTCTTCTCGGGATTTCCATACTTTATTGAACTTTGGTGTGTCCTCGTGGTGCTTTGAGGCAAGGGGTTTAAAAATTTCTTTGTATAGTCATATGAAACGCGGGGAGTTAACGTAACGGAGATATATATATATAAGAGCTTATTTGCCGAAAATTAAAATTTCTTTAAATTGAGAATTCGAAAGAAAAAGTACAATGGGAAATAACATGAAAAAGGGAAATGAAAAGGGAAATAACGATCCGCTCCCACACTATCTCAATCAGTGTCCTCACTGATTTGAAAGAATGCGGAAGGGAGGAATACAAAGGAAATAAAGAAAAAACAACAAAAATGGCAAAAATGAAAAATACTACTATTCCCGTCCTCGTCCTCGATCTCTTCCTCGACCTCTGGCTAGGGGGTCTCGTGCGGCGAGGTTCAGAGCTCCGGTGTGGAATATGTAATCACGGAGGCCGTCGACACGCACAGTAAGGTGTGCCATCTCATCGGCCATGCCAGAATGGATATCGTGCATCATCTGCAAAGATTGCTGAATTTGACCCGTTTGCTCTCTCTGCCATGCTTCAAATTCCTCAGCCCTTCGGTTCTGCTGCTCCATCATAAGCATCATCTGGTTCTATTGCTCGATGCAGCGGAGGAGGGCCGCAGATGTGTCATCAGTAGTAGGACGGGGGCGGCGGCGCGTGGAAGGGCCTTCGACAGCAGCTGCTTGTGATGGCTCGGGCTGGTCGGCTCTGTCTAGCTCCTCTTGAACTTCGTCCCTGGGCTCTTGGATATTATCCTGTGTTGGGGCAGCAGGGGCAGTGGTGTCGAAGAGACAGTTGGCTCTATCCTCTGGATGCATCTGGGTGCGTGAAGGCATGATGATGCTCTGGATAGTGCAGCCTCGCACTACAGGATGATATCTCCCCTCACGGCGGGCCTTGATGAGGTGGGAGGCGCGGCAGTAGTCGGTGTCCAGAAATACAGGGGGCAGCTGGCGGAGTGTCTGGAGGCGGTCGCCAAGACTGAGGCCTATGGCGATGGATGTGATGATGCCACCGAAATAGAAAGGTTTAGAGCCGCGTTTACAATTGGCTTGAATGTGAGCCAAGAGAAACGGGGCGGCGTTAACCGGCTCTGAAGCGAACACGCAGCGGAGGAAAAACAGCTCATTCGAGTTGACCTTATGATTACTGTCACGAGCGAATATTGTGTTGCTCAACACGCGGTGGAAGTAGCGGATAGTTGGGTTGTGGAAATGAGTGGCGTTCAGCGTGTCCCAACTGTTTGGAGTGGTTCCGGTCAGTCGGTTCCAGAGAGGGAAGGCCTCTTGGTAGAACTGATCGGAGATGCAGCGGTGAGCATCGTCGCTGTGAGTTAACTGTAGAATGAAGGCGATGCGGTCCTGGGGGACCTAATATTTAGTGCCGAACAGACGAAAGTAGGCGGCGCCGTGAAGTTGGTTGGTATCGCCGGATGATGTTGTGTATGCGAAAGAGCTGAGAAACTCCAGAGTGTGTTGCTCGTAGGTGGGTTGGGGATTGGTGCAGAGATGCCAGATGCCGGCTCTCTGCAACATCCAAGTGACGCCGTCGAGAAACCCGAGTTCCGTCAGAGAATCCAAGTGAGCATACCGGGTCGGTTGAAGCGACCGTTGATGGAATGCTAGGAAGTTGGTCTGCTGCCGTTCGCCGGCCTCTGCTTCTCGGAAGGTGATGTTTCTCAAATTGGGGTTTGCACTGGTTTGGCTGGCCATTTTTGGTGATAGAAGTGCAGAGGTTTGAGAATATGGGGTTTCAGATAATTATGAGGTAAGGGAATGCAGAGGGTAATATATATGGGTGAATTGGAGGTTGAAAATGGTGGAGGTTTTATGGGGGATTCGGAGGGTTTTGAGTGGGTTTTAATATTGGGATAGTGGGGAATTAGGGGAGAGGAAGTGGAGGGGGGCGCAACTCTGTTTTAGACAGAATTGGGGTTTTTACTGCATGACAACCGTCAGGGATGTGTGACGGTCGTAACACGCATGACGACCGTCAGGGGAATGTGACGACCGTCACAGCAGCAAAATCTGCAGAACTGCGGAATTTTGCTTGTGGGGCGTTTTAACAGTGGAGAATATGGTATTTTGACTTGTGATGGACTAATGACAATTAACAGGAAACATAATTAAGGGAAATACTGAATTGAAAATAACATTGAATTGAAAAAATGAGTGTAAGGTAGTACAATATCCAAAAAGAGGAAACAATTGCAAAATGAACTAATGTAAACAATGTAAAATGCAGTAAACTTAAATTAAAGCGAAAACTAAAATATCACTCCGTTGGTTTCTTCAAATTGTTGACCTGCTGAACAACGTCATTAAATTGGTCGCTAACCAAGTCCATGAAGGTAACGAAATCCATGTGAAGCTGCGTTAATTCATCTTTGATAGTAGTTACTTCCAGCTTGAGATCGTCTACAGTTCTCAGAACAGTGTCTAGCTTATCTGTGTTTTGTTCAGGCGTGGGGTCAGGAAAGTTATGGTAGTTAGAAGGGGTCTCAGGATCGATCTCTACCTCAGACTCATAATCTTCGTAGTACAAATAGTCATGTGCTTCTGAGATTTGATCATTGTCATACATATAAGCCTGGGGTATGGAGTGAGGTGATGAAGGTCCCATAGGCTCGTCCAATTCATAAAGCCAATTGTCTTTGTTATGGATACTGGTTAGCGCATGGTTGGGCAATGTGAAAAGGTGGACAGGTTGGCCAGCTATGAGGTATTCGTAGGCTCCTAGTCCTAAGGTACCTAGAATGCGTCTGTTGAAGCAGAACTGGATGTCCATTGCTCTGAGGTTGCCGAAACGAACGACTTTGTTCAGGTAATACCTTAGGCCAATTTCATGGGAGATCATGGTGACTAGGCCTCATATTAAAATGGGTGAGTGCGGATCCTGATTGAGGCGTGTAAATGCCCCAATCATAAAAGGGACAACATTTACAGGGCGGCCTTGCGAAGCACAGAAAAGGATGAACAACTCATCCTTTGAGACTGTTGTAATGTTTTCCTCCTTACCAAAGAGGGTATGGGCTAATATCCTATGGAAATAGCGGAAGGCTGGATTGTGTATCTCGTTGTTGTGCATGTCGTTCAGTTCTGGGTGATAGTTTTTGGTGATGGAACCCCAGAATTGGTCTAATTCGAGATCAATATCATCTTTAGTGGCGGTAAACACAAAAGGTCCGCTAGGGAAACCTAGGATGTTAACTAACGTGGGATGGTTGTGTGTTTGGTCTATTCCAAACATTCTAAAGGTTATTAGCTCTTTAGTGGATCCAAAGCCATATTCAGGTGAGTAACTTAGGGAGCTAAGGAACTCGAATGTCAGTTCGCGGAAGGTAGCAAATCGGGTCTTTAGAGCAGTTTTCTCCCAGCCTAATTGGTAAAATAAGTACTGAATGATATCCTGGATTCCTAGCTTGTCCATGGTGGGTGTATCGTAGTACAGAGTCGAAGCAAAGTTTCTTTGAGTCAGTGCCTCGAATCTGGCCTGATGAGCTCGTCCTCTAAACACAACAGTCGTAACATCAATGTCGGCCATACTCGTTAGTCGGATAAAACGGAAGAAAAGTAGAATGACTTTTAAAATCCTGGAAAAAATCATTTTCACTCAGGTCATATTTTTAAGAAATAAAGAGTGATAAAAGAGAAAATATAAAATAAATATAAATATTGGAAAATAAGATAATAGAAATTTATAGAAATTATAAGTTAACAAAAAGAATAGTTTTAATAAATTTAGAAGGAAAATATGGAAAAATTTGGGTTGCCTCCCAATCAGCGTTGTCTTTAACGTCAGAAGCCTGACGATAGCTTGGATATAAGCTATTCGGGAATCTCGAGCAATTTCATATTGCTCACGTGGTCGATGTGTTCACTTTGATTATAATGTTTCAAACGCTGTCCGTTTACTATAAACGGTGCGTTGATTTGATTCTTGACTTCAACAGCTCCACTCTTAAGGACTTTGGTGACCTCAAGAGGTCCAGACCATCTAGATTTTAGTTTTCCAGGGAATAGTTTCAATCTGGAGTTGAATAGGAGCACGATGTCTCCCACTCTGAATTGCTTCCGGATTGAATGTTTGTCATGCCATTTCTTTGTCCTTTCTTTGTAGATGCGTGCATTCTCGTACGCGTCTAATCTTAGCTCTTCCAATTCATGAAGGTTCAAGATTCACTTTTCGCCTGCCGCAGTGTAGTTGAAGTTTAGTGTCTTAATAGCCCAGAAGGCTTTATGCTCTAACTCTACCGACAGGTGGCATGATTTTCCGTAGACTAGTTTGAATGGTGTGGTGCCTATCGGTGTCTTAAAGGCGGTCCTATAAGCCCATAAAGCTTCGTTCAGCTTTGAGGACCAATCTTTCCTGGAGGTTGCGACAGTCTTTTCTAAAATTTGCTTTATTTCCCTATTCGAAACCTCCACTTGTCCACTAGTTTGTGGATGATACGGTGTGGCTACGCGGTGTTTGACTCCGTATTTGGAGAGGAGTTTGTCAAAGATTCGCGATATGAAATGCAAACCACCGTCACTAATGACGAGCCTGGGCACACCAAATCTTGGAAAGATTACGTTTTTAAAGAGTTTAACGACTACTCGCGTGTCATTTGTTGGAGTGGCAACGGCCTCTATCCATTTCGATACATAGTCGACAACGACGAGTATATATTTATTTCCAAAAGAAGATGGGAAAGGTCCCATGAAGTCGATTCCCCAGACGTCAAAGATTTTTACTTCCAAAATTCCTCTCTGAGGCATTTCATCGCGTCGTGAGATATTGCCAGTGCGTTGGCACCGGTCGCATTTTTGTACAGCGATATGGACGTCCTTCTAGAGACTGGGCCAAAATAGGCCAGATTGTAGAATTTTAGCGCACGTCTTCGAGGTGCTAGCATGACCACCATATGGTGTTGAATGGCATTGGGTGATGATGTCTTCTATTTCTTCCTCTGGGACACAACGACGGTATAAGTTGTCGGCGCCTCGTCTAAAGAGTAGAGGTTCGTCCTAGTAGTAGTGCTTTAAGTCATGGAAGAATTTCTTCTTTTGTTGATAAGTCAGGTTCGGTGGAAGCACGCCTGCGGCCAGGTAATTAACGATGTCGGCAAACCACGACAAAGTGGCTTGGGCATAGACAGCTTCCACGGCTTTTTCCAGTTCCGGTTCTTCCGAAGTAGAGTTAGACATATAGCTTTCCAATTTGGCTATTAGACGTTCGTAAGGAAAGTCTTCGTTGATAGGTGTTGCACCCTAAAATTTGACCAACAATTATTTATCCATAAAGTGTTTGAAGGTTGATACCTTCATCAGAATGTTCAAGGGATCCTCAGAGGAATTGGTTGAAACCAAGGTTGTGTGTCTCATAGCTTGAGAGTTGTGGGTACTCCTCAGATGGTTCTGAGACTTTGAGAATGAACTTGATGCTTTGAGAAGGTTTATGAGATGTCTTGAAAGCCATCATGAAGCCCAGAGAGGTCATTATGCAAGAATTCAGAAGATTCAACCATGAATGGTAGAATTAGGGTTTTGACTGGGTCAACCCTAGGTCAACTGAAGATTTGGAGAAGGTTGAGACCTAATCCAAGGGCCATGTGATCATGGGATGATGTATTAAGATGTTATAAAGGTGATTCCTAGACCAACTCATCATGATTGAGGAGTTTGAGAAGATTTGAGTTAGGGTTTCCAGGGATTGTCAGTGAAAAACCCTAATTTGATCCCTATCTTCCAGGCAGTTTTAGATCAAGATGTGATTGATATCTCATCTTCCCCACAACATCAATGTTTTAGAGCTTGTTCTTAGCTTTAATTTGAGTGGTAGAAGTCCTTGATAGGAGTTGCAGAGCTCAAGTTATGGTTTTGACAAATTACAGGTCATCTGAGGTATGTGAATCTGGGTCCTTGAAAGTCACCCAACTTGCAGACAACGTTTGCCCTAGTAGGATGATTCCTATGATCTCTTGGTCAACATGAATGTTGAAGAGCATCTTCTTAGATTTCTAGAGAGTACTATAAGTCCTTGATAGGATTTGTGGAACTCAACTTATGGTTTGAACAAGACAGGGGTATTTTGGTCATTTGGAAGTTATAGGTCATTTTAAGCAAAGGCCATATCTCCTATTTCCAAGCCTCAAATGGAAAAATTCAAAACATCAAAGTTGTTCAAAATAGGATTTTAAGCTTATAAAAAAGGTCATGAGTTATTGAAAAAGCTTGTATCAAGGATTTTCATGATTGGGTAAAAATGACCTAAAAAAGGGCTTATAAGTTAAAAAGTTGAAATGGAATTTTGGTTTAGGAGATGTACAAATCCAAAATGGGTCATCCAATATGTCATTTTGACTCCAAACATTATTTTAAAAACAATGGTTCAAGTAGAATTTTTATTTGAGGTCTCAAAATGGAGGTTGCTTTGTAATTTTCATTCTTGCATAATAAGGCAACTTGAGAAACTTCACATAAAGCAAAACCAAGGCATGTTTTTCACTCATTCCTTCTCAATATCTCTTGTAAGGAGATTTTAAAGCCCAATTGAAAGTCTTAAGTCATGAGATATGAGATGTGCAATGTATCAGTTCATGAGAAATTCCTTAACTTTCTAGCTCATTCTAGAAGTTCCTAGGCTATTCTTTTGGTTGTTATAAAAAGGATGAATCACCATGAGATCAAGGTTGGTGAAAGTTGCTGAGTTCATTGGAGAGAGTGAGAGAGAAAGTGACATTCCAAGATTCCTTCAAAATCAAGCAAGTTCCCATTTCTTCCTCCACAAGCCTCATCCATCCCAATTCTTGCAAACAGAAAGGTATCCACCATTAGAGGAGCATTTGGAGAAGATTTCAAGTGCCAGATCAAGCCATAACACCATTCACCATTGGTTCTTGACAGTTTGGTAATTTCCACCATAGATCCTTATTCAGGTGCATTCTGTTAGAATTTTAGGTGGAAAGATAGCATGCTAGGTTAGAGGAAGGTTTTCTGAAAGTTTGAAAGGGATCCATGGAGTTCCATGGCAGGTCACCAATTCTTTGATTTCCAACAACAAGCTGTATACTGAGTTTTAATGGATATGATATAGTGTAGTTTGGTTAAGATAACATGTAGAACAAGTTTGGATCATTAGAGTGAAGTTCCATCAAGGTTGATAACAGAGAAAGAGATTGAAACCCTAAGGTTCGCGCATTCTGTTAGAACAATACAAGACGTTTCAGTGGAAGATATGAGCTTGGTTAAAATCTTGGTAGCACGTAGAACATTTTTGCCTTTGGAAGTTTGGGATTTCATTGAGTATTAGAGGAGAACGAAGGAGTTGAAGCTCTGGCATGGAGGTAGGGTTTCTGAAACCCTAGATGTCATTTTGGGGAAGACGAGTGTATAGCCGTTGGATCGCCCCAGAGTCTTGACCAATTCATCTGATCGCACGGCCATGATCTGGTTTCAGAAACTGAGGGAATTTTAAAAAGCAAAACGCACCGTTTGAGTTAGTTGAATGTTCTGGGCTGAATGCAGAACGTTGATACTTGCACCCCCACCATGGGCCCAATCCAGTTTTTAACTATAAAATGTTGCTATTCTCACCGCGTCCGTATTTATTTTCTGGTGATTTTTTCTTTTCATTTTCTAAAGCGCTGGGCCTTAATGATTTGATATCTGCACCCCTGGTATTTTGGCCCACCATCATAGTCAACTGAGCGTGTTTACTTTTCTCACCCCCTCCCCATTTTATGTTAATTCCTTTATTTTAATTCCTTTTATATTTTCTTGCATGTTAAAAAATCCATATAAAATTGAAAAATTAATATTTTTCAATGCTTGTTTTTTTCACATATTCATAATCATGTCTAGAAAAATGTAAATAAATAAAATTCCATTTTATTTTCCTTTTAATATTTTTAGCATATTATTCTTGTAAATAGTCTTTTTGATTGATTTTTGTTAATACTTGACTTTGTATAATTTCTTTTAGGACTTTCCCTTAGGATTTTTGAGCCATTCTTTTTGGCATAGTTAGGTATTGAACCATAGTTCATATGGGATTTAATTCACAATTTGTAGGTTAAAATTGGATTAGTTTGTTAAGCATAGTCCTAGTGTACTCAAAATTAGGGTTTAGGTAGCATAGTTGAACTTGAACAATTTTGTTTTGGGTTTTATAGGACAAATTAGTATATGGGGGATATATGGGTTAAGGGTAAGTATGTATAGAATCCCCTAGAATTTTCCTAGAATATTATATAGTATTTTAGTATTTTTAACTGATTTTTGAATGTATGGTTAGTATGTGTGTTGCTTGAAGGCATAGTTTGTATTGTTGTGCTTGTTTTTCTTCTCCTTTGAGTGTGTGAGCCTTGAAGATTGAGTTGAAGACCTTGTGGATCATCATTGGAGCTTTGAAGACCTTGAAGTGGAGTTTAGTTAGCTTTTGTTGTTGTGTTTATAGGATCATAAGTGCATAGGCAGAGCTTTAGATAGAATAACTCCATTCAGTAAACAAGGAGTGTCTTGTTCACCTCCTTCCTTCTCTATGACATAAAGTCCCTTAAGGGTATTCACCTCTCTCCTTTGGAGGGATTAGTGACCTTGCCCTCTGAGGTAGAACTTTGAGAGAGCCTTTCCCTTTGATGTTAAGTCCTCAATGGCATCCTTTGGAAGTCAGTGAGCACCTTATCATCCTCACCTCATCTTGTGGATTAACTCTTGTTTGCTGAAGCATCTGGGTTGTTGAAGATAGCAATGAAGAGCATTGAAGATTTGATTGAAGATCTAAAAGCCATTGAAGATAGAAGTTGAAGCTTTGAAGAGGATGATTCCTTGAAGATTGTTGAAGAGGATGAATCCTTGAAGACTGTCACTCCAGCTGAAGCTTGAAGAGCATGAAGATCAAGTTGATACTTGAAGACCCCTGAAGATAGTGAAGCCTGAAGGTGGAGCTGATCAAAGAAGCTGAAGCTTAAGGGAGAAGATGAGTTGATACTCATGTTGTAGGGTTGATACCTGGAAGGCATTTGAAGTCTGAAGACTGAGTAGCTGCTGGAGGAGCTGAGGCTTTCTTCTATTTTTCTTTTCTATATTGTGTGTTTTGTTTGATTTGTCTGTTGCATTAGATTAAGTCCATCTGGAATAAGTAGAATCTAAGAGCATGATTGCATTAGAGGTTGAGTTGCTCCCTCTGCTTGTATTGTTATTGCGTGGCTTTGCTTGCGGGTATTCGGTAGAGCCCAGCTCCCTTGCCCATGTAGTTTGTTTGCCTGATGGCATTTCATTTCTTTTATCTGTATGATTGCAGTTTACTATTTATTGCTTGATAGCATGTTGTTTATATTTCAGTATGATTGCTGTTATTTCATGACTGGCTTGAGGTTGAGATGAGCTTGTGGAGGCTGAAGCCCCACACACATTTCCTCCCTCACTTGCATTGCATGCATTTTACTGTTAAGCTGATGCTTTGTCTATTTTGGTGTATCATTGACATGATCCCTTAGGACTCTCATTTCCTTTGATAAGGATTTGATGATAGACTTTTAGGTTGAAACCTATGCATGACAACTTCTAGGAGTTCCCTGTTCAAACCTCAACCATAGGACGAATCCATGGCATGATAACAGTAGGACTTGATAGTCTCCCTCCTAGTTGGGCCTGTTCTCTTCTCATCTCAAAACAGTTTAAGATACAGTAATCATGAATGATTTCTTTCGTACGTTACGAGCCTTAAGCTATCTGAGAAAGGATTGTGGGAGAGTTTCTTTTCCATGGTCTGGATGTTTAGTATGGTACCCTTTGGGTGACATGCGACGCATTCACTCTCAGGTCATAGTCTCTAGTGCGGTTGAAATCGCAAACACAATAAAAAACACTTCTTTCAAGACAGGAAATAAACCATAGTTTCCCGAACTACGTGAGCTCTGATCTCTCATGCCTGTTTAGAGTACGTAGGCACAAGATGGCGAAGTCTTGGCGAGCTACCTTCCCCCATAATCCTTCGTAGGCCGAACTACGTTGACTCTGATTTCTCATTCTCTGATGAGAATACGTAGGCATAAAGTGCGACGCTTTGCCGAGTCATTTTTCTTTTCTTTTTCAGCCAGCCTTGATAGGTAGATAGAATAAAACCAACCCGTCCAAGTAAACAAACAAGCGAGGATCCCGTCGAGTACGATGGACGTGAGGGGTGCTAATACCTTCCCCTTGCGTAACCGACTCCCGAACCCAGACAATGGTTGCGATGACCTTGTCTTACCTTTATTCGTCAGGTTTTTCCGATCGTTTCCTTTCCCGCTCTGAGGGATAAATAACGAAAGGTGGCGACTCTTCTGTCATGCCGACACCTTATTTTCGCGCAAGCGACAGCTGGCGACTCTGCTGGGGAATTGACAGTTTCCTAGGGATCCAACATCCCGAAAGCGAGTCAGTTTTGGGATCCAACGTCCCTTAAGAGAGTCAATCCTACCGTTTGTGTGTTTTCTTGTTGGGTTGCGTTTATTTATCGCATTTTTACTTCTCGCGCTTTATTTCCCGCAGTTTATTTTCAGTATAATATGATTATTTGTGCTGTTGTGGGATGGGAGTTCTGATGAGTGAGAAGCCAGACCCAGGCTTGAGTGCACCATAGACTTAGAGTGGAAATTAGTGGGCGCGTGCTTGCTTTGCAGGCACTAGTGTCTCATGAAATCCACGCTCAGACGAGGTTCATCCGGTTGGCTTCACTTTCAACCCTTTGGGTTGAGACGGTTGCTGGTTTGGTGGATTGTCGACTCTAGGGACCGATCATTTGTGATTCAGCTAAGTGAGGCCTCTTCAAAGCTTGATGATGCCACTCCTTCTGGGAATCGTATCATCAGTTTTGAAAGTCTGTGATTGTCGCTTGCGCGAAAATAAGGTGCCGGCATGACAGAAGAGTCGCCACCTTTCGTTATTTATCCCTCAGAGCGGGAAAGGAAACGATCGGAAAAAACCTGACGAATAAGGGTAAGACAAGGTCGTCGCAACCATTGTCTGGGTTCGGGAGTCGGTTACGCAAGGGGAAGGTATTAGCACCCCTCACGTCCGTCGTACTCGACGGGATCCTCGCTTGTTTGTTTACTTGGACGGGTTGGTTATAATCTATCTACCTATCAAGGCTGGCTGAAAAAGAAAAGAAAAATGACTCGGCAAAGCGTCACACTTTATGCCTACGTATTCTCGTCAGAGAATGAGAAATCAGAGTCAACATAGTTCGGCCTACGAAGGATTATGGGGGAAGGTTGCTCGCTAGGATATCGCATCCTATGCCTACGTACTTCCACACAGCATGGAAGATCAGAGCAAACGTAGTTCGGGCTACGCCCGACACAAGCTGTTCAAGTGTCTTTTATGAAAAATCTCACCTTAAACAAGGGTTTTCTTATTGCAAAAAGGTTGATGTCTGTTCAAATCTTTTGACGGAAGAAATGAATTAATCTCTGTTATAACCTTTATTAATGTTTTTCTGTTGTTTTGAAGGAAGAAGAGATGACACTCTACAAATCCTAGGGTTAAAAGGGAATAAAATCTACCCTAATGTTATCATGCATGGGTTAACTCCTAATGTCTATCACATCCTCCCTTGAACAAGGAAGAATGGAAGTCCTACGGGAAAGGAAACGAAAGGAAGAAACGGAAATACAAGTAATAACCGCATACAAGTGAACATGAATATAGAAATGGTAAATGCAATGCAAAGGAGGGAGGAAGGTTCATCTCAACCTCAATCCCATTCATGGATGGAATAAGAAAATACCAAGTGATCATATGCAAAGAATCGAGTGAAAACTCCGAATGAAACGCGTAATCCACTATTTGGAATCGCAACATGCTATCATGCAAACAAGTCGATAATCGGGCAAGCTACACATACAAATAACAGCCACCTAAGGGTCTTCCAATACCTCTAACCTATCTACAATAAGAAATATAAGCCACGGCGTTCATCATGCAAACACAAAGCGGCCGTTGGAGCCTTAACAAAAATAAAGTCCGTTCGGAAGTCCAAATTACAAGTTCGAATACAAAACATAAGAAAAATAGCAAAAGGTGCTAAAAAATTCAAATAAAAATCTCCAATGCCCTACATCAAGCCACAAACCAGGGGTGAGAGATACCACAAAAATATCCAAAGATAAATGGTCAAACAAGATGAAAACATTGCAAGATATCTCATGTATACCAAAGGAAAGATTAAAGTGGAGCATGTTAAAGAAAGCATCCAAAACCAATTAAAATGGTACAATAAAATTCCCACAAAAATATATCACAATACCTCAACGTGTGTATGAGATCCCTGCAAAAGGATTGACATTTAAATTGTGTTTTGATAGGTCAAAGAAATTCAACAAAATGATAGCACCAGCATTGGCCTTTTTATGACGACCCAAATGTAAAAAATCCAAAGAAAATGTAAACAAATGGTAAAATTATAATTCCAGTTTTATTAAATCCTAGACATCTTAAAAATTCAGCACAAAAAAATGGGGATCAAAAAGACTAATTTTCCTATTTTTTATGATTATTTGAAGTCAGCATATAAAACAGAAAAATAAAAGAACATATGGAATAGCATGAACACATGAGAAAACAAGAGAAATAGTGAGAATAAATAAAAGTGCAGCTGCCAAGGATCGAACAGGGGTGTGGGGGGGTCAAAAATGCTGAGTTGGCGTGCCACCTCAATTAATGAGGGATGAGGTGGCCGCGCATGTGGATTATTCCTGGCCGTGTGATGGTAGACCAAGTCAAAGTCTTTTGCATGATCCAACGGCGTATTCATCATCTTCTCCAAATTGAATTTGTGAAGCTAAAATTTCCAGCAAGAAACGTGTAACCGTGGCTTTCATCTTCCATGTTCCTCAATATCTAACTCTCTCATAACTCCATGAAAATCAATGATTCTTAGATGAAAGTTGTAGCATTTTTCTCAAGGATTACAAATATATCACTAGAATTTCTTGAAACCTCCTCTAACCCAAAAACCGAATATGGATCAAGAAACACCATGAGTACAAAACTTCCATGAAAATGCTCCAATAAATGCCAGAAACGTAATTCATGTTGAGGGGATTCCAAATATATAAAAATGGCACCGTAAAGATTACTATAACATGAGTTATCTTGAAATGCAAGTACCTCTGAAAATGGCGACGTGTAGCTTCAAACCCCCACGAATTCTTCAAGAAAATTGTATGGAATTACTCCATGATGGTTGTTGAAGATGTTTGGATAGGTGAGAACACTTGAATTGATGGAAAATGAAGATCTTGTTTTTGACTTGAAGCTCAGTTTTTTCAATTACTATAAGCTTGTTCTTGCACCAAAAATGGCTAAAAAATGGTGGAATCAATTGTAGAAAGTATGTGGAATTGATTTGCAATGAAAAAATGAACAAAAATTGAGAGAAAGAAAGAAAAGAATTTTTGAGCTTTCAAGTGTAGAAAAATGTGGGAAGAATGGAAAAATGGTGAAGAGAAAAATTCAATATGATTGGCAAATGGATTCAAAATCAACCATCACCAACCTTGACCACATTATGATCTAACCAATATATAGAAACCAATGGAAGAGTCTAGATTCATCTAGAAACTTTGAGAATCATTTAGAAAGTAATGGAACTTCTCTTGTCATGACATATTGTATTATCTCCTTTCATGCCTTAAACCTTTCAATCTTGTGTCAAAAACTCCTTACATGATATTTTGGGATTGAATGAATAAAAAACAAGCTAAACCTTGCCTTATGCCAAGTTTCTCAAATTGCCTTATGATGCAAGAATGAAAATTACAAAGCAACCTCCATTTTAAGACCTCAAATCAAAATTATACTTGAACCATTGTTTTTAAAATGATGTTGGGAGTCAAAATGACATATTGGATGACCTATTTTGGATTTGTGGATCTCCCAAACCAATTTCCAACTTGGATCCATTTAACTTATAAGTCATTTTTACCCAATCATGAAAATCCTTGCTACAAGCTCTTTCAATAACTCATGAACACTTTTCTAGGCTTAAAATACCATTTTGAACAACTTTGATGTTTTGAGTTTTTCCATTTGAGGCTTGGAAATAGGAGATATGGCCTTTGCTTAAAATGACCTATAATCATCAAATGACCAAAATACCCCTGTCTTGTTCAAACCATAAGTTGAGTTCTACAAATCCTATCAAGGACTTCTAGTACTATCTAGAAATCTAAGAAGATTCTCTTCAACATTCATGTTGACCAAGAGATCATAGGAAGCATCCTACTAGGGAAAAAGTTGTCTGCAAGTTGGGTGACTTTCAAGGACCCAGATTCACACACCTCAGCTGACCTGTAATTTGTCAAAACCATAACTTGAGCTATGCAACTCCTATCAAGGACTTCTACCACTCAAATTAAAGCTAAGAACAAGCTCTACAACATTCATGTTGTGGGGAAGATGAGATATCAATCACATCTTGAGCTAAAACTGCCTGGAAGATAGGGATCCAACTAGGGTTTTTTCACTATCCATCCTTAGAAACCCTGGCTTAAAACTTCTCAAACTCCTCAATCATGATGAGTTGGTCTAGGAATCATCTTTATAACATCTCCATACATCATTCCATGATCTCATGGCCCTTGGATTGGGTCTCAATCTTCTCCAAAACTTCAGTTGACCTAGGGTTGACCCAGTCAAACCCTAATTCTACCATTCATGGTTGAATCTTCTGAATTCTTGCACAATGACCTCTCTGGACTTCATGATGGCTTTCAAGACATCTCATAGGCTTTCTCAAATCTCCAAGTTCATTCTCAAAGTCTCTGAATCATCTGAGGAGTTCCCATAATTCTCAAGCTAGGAGACACACAACTCTAGTTTCAACCAATTCTCTTGAACTTTCTGATGAAGGTATCAACCTGCAAACACTTGATGGATAAATAATTGTTGGTCAAATTTTGGGGTGCAACAGCTGCCCCTATTCAAACGGCTTGAACCTGACTGGGTGAGAAGCGAACGGCTCTCAGCCAATCAAGGTGCGATACGATTGAATACCGGTAAACCCGAAAATTTGCCAACTGCACGAGCACATGATACTCTGCGGAGAACAAACCTTCGAACACTGCAACACTAGCTGCTCAACAACTAGCTGGAGAAATATCGATCTGACATCGCCGTCAATTATCCACGTTAACTTCTTCTGACATTGCCTTCAGACAACCACGACACCCAACATCACCGCTGGAAGACTAAACCTGATATCGCCGTCGAACAATCAAAATACTCCGCATCGCCGCTGGAGAACTACAACACTGAACAACTCTGCCCTGGGGTTCACCCCTGGTAACTGGAACAAAAGGTACACTTGCATATTTGGAGCTACACTGCTGGGGATGAGAGACTCAACCAAGCACACTCTGATCTGGGGTTCACCCTCAGAACCATAACGAACATCCAAATACTACTGCATACTGAGCCCACCGTAGAACTTCAACATCAAAGATATATGAAACCCTGGCCCCTGGCCACTTCCAACTTCAGCCAGAAAAGATCTTCAAGTACTCCTGAAGATGGGATCCTTGGCCTCTAAGGATATAAACCTTGCCCGTCGGCGATTCCAGCTTCAGCTAGAAAAGATCTTCAAGTATTTCTGAAGATAATCATCCTTGGCCTTCAAGGATATAAACTTTGCCCGTCGGCAACTCTGCAGGAGGTATCTTCGACTTCAGTCTAAAGAAATGGTCCTTGGCCTTCAAGGATACATGGATCTGCCTTCAGGCAACTCCACCTCTGCTATAGAGTATCCGTGACTTCAGTCAGGGATATACTTCGGCCTTCAGTCCGAAAAATGAATCCTAGGTCATTCATGACCTTTGGGATAACCTTGCCTTCAGGCACCTTCGCTTCAGCTTGGGAAATCTGTGACTTCAGTCAGAGAAATGGTATCCTGAGCCATTCATGACTCTTCGGGGATTCAAACACTTTGCCTTCAGGCAAACTCCGCTTCAGCTGGAGAAACATCTTCGACTTCAGTCGGAAGAAACACTATTCACTTGATCGCAATCAATCATCACCTCAGGACAACTGACTTGGTCTTCAGGCTAACACGGATCACCTGGTTATATCTACAAACTTTGGAACCTTGTCTTCAGCCACACGTTGATTCATCAACAAGTACATCTGAGCTCACAGGAACCTTCTGATATCGCCTTCAGGCGTTCACGAAGTCAATCTTCAGATTAGACATCACGGTTGGAGCAAACATATCACGCTGCTATTCTCTTGACATCCTGTCAAGTCGTTGTTAAATAAAAGCAAACATGCCAGGTCACCGGACATAATTACCAAGTTAACAACTCTGTTGAGGAGAGAGGAATGAGGGTTCACCCAAACAATCCTGACGACTCACTGGGGAAAAGGAAGAAGGGTTCGCCCAAACAACCTTGTAGACTTTGCTGCAGAAAGACGAGAGAGTTCACCCAAACGACTTCAACAACTGCTGGAGAATAACGAAAGAGCTCACTCAGACGATTCCTACCAACTTTACTGGGGAGCAAGTACTTCTGTTCGAGAGCACGGTGTCGCTACTGCGAAAATCGGCGCCGGCTGACAGAAGAGTCGCCACCGTGCGTTATTTATCCCTCAGAGCGGGAAAGGAAACGCTCGAAGTAAACCTCGCAAAAAACGGGGAAAGGTATGGTCATCGCAACCAAAACCTGGGTTCGGGAGTCGGTTACGCAAGGGGAAGGTATTAGCACCCCTCACGTCCGTCGTACTCGACGGGATCCCCGCTTGTTTGTTTACTTGGACGGGTTGGTTATAATCTATCTACCTATCAAGGCTGGCTGAAAAAGAAAAGAAAAATGACTCGGCAAAGCGTCGCACTTTATGCCTACGTATTCTCATCAGAGAATGAGAAATCAGAGTCAACGTAGTTCGGCCTAACTACGGGTGAAGGTGGGGAAGGTTGCTCGCTAGGATATCGCATCCTATGCCTACGTACTTCCACTGCATGGAAGATCAGAGCTTTACGTAGTTCATACTAACTACGGCTAAGCAAAACATTCTCACACAGCAGTGAGAAAAACAACTGGTTTCACAGGGTCGGGAACCTATGGGCAAAACTACGGCTTGGTCTCAAATGCACTTGGGCAAGAGAGAAAAAGGGTTACAATTAGTCGTCAGCGGGAAAAGTCTCGATCGCACAGCCGCGAGAGAACAACAGGTTAGTTGTTAGTGTGCTCGCTAGGATATCGCATCCTATGCCTACATATTCTCGTCTGGTACGAGAAATCAGAGCAGCTGTAGTTCGGCTACTTCGGGACCACAGCTTAAATCTCGTTTTATTAATCTCTGAAAAATGATTACAATGGGTGGATACTGAAAAATAAATTTCCTAGGAAACACTGTCCTACTCTATCCTAAAAAATCGAATGGAAAATAGCCCCCTAACAAGTGGGCTTCTAAACTATCCTAAAATCGTAAAATAAAATCTATGAAAATATACCCTAAAAGAAAATGTACTTTAAAAATATTAAATCTACTCTAATATTTTTTCCCTTTTTTCTTTCTTTTCTTTTCAACATATTTTTCCATATTTTTCTCTATTTTTTCATATTTTCTTTTAATATTTTTCTGTATTTTCTTTTATTTCTTTTTTCAAATATTTTTCTCCTCTTTATTTTCTTTTTCTTACAATCTTTTCCTCTCTATTTTTTTTCAATATGTTTTTTCTATTTATTTTTTCACATGAAGCAATATATGCAACAAAATATAAAAGAAAAGAAAAAATGAGGGGAGGGGGTATGCTGGTTACAAGGGGGAGTAAACAGGAAAATAAAACAAAAACTGCAATGGGCCCAGCCCAGAAAGCAAATCAAACAAAAAAAAACTAGGAGGGGGTGTAGAGCTGGAACGGGGGTATACGAATCAGAAAAACGATTTTGGGCCTTGAGGCCCAACCGCCCACCCTCGTCTCACTCTTCCAATCTGAAGGAAAAACCCTAATTCGCTACCTCTTCCCTTCTCAGATACTGTTCACGACCGTCACACAATTCCCTTCTCCTTCCCTCTGATTCACCCTCTATCACATTCTTAATGAGTTCAGATGGGTCCTTTGAAGATATGAAGATCCACGCCTGCAACAGAAATCCACCAATAATGACGCTTGAAAGAAAGAACTGGAGCAAAATGGATCTTGATGCTACCGGATCCTCTTGGTGCTTAGTGACGAAGATTATCAACGACGAAAGTATACGCATCGGATGAAGGTTCTTGAACGCGCTTTTAAGGATTTGTTGCAGATCAGTGATAATTTCTGGAGTGGTATGTTGATGAAGATGATGAGGCTGATGATTATCTCTTCCGGCGAGGTTGATGAAGATCGTGGAAGGTTTTGATTCCGGAGAGGAGGATTCTTGATCCTAGATGCGATCTGGGGATTTGGATGAACTCTTGTTGTTCATGATGAACATTTTCCAGAATCTGATATGGGAACGAGGAAGATTAGGTTAGCGATGAGCAGGTTTTCTGAAATTTCTTGGTTATTGTTGATGTTGAGGATTCTGGGTTTTAGGGTTGAGAATGATGAAGCTTGATCGGAGATGGAGGTTGGAGGTTCCTGGAAATTTCTGGGTTGAGGCGCGGTGGAGGTATGAAGATGGTGATCGGAATCTGGAATTTGGTGGTGGTTTAGGGTTTGTTGATTGGAGGAGATGGACGAAGGAGGATGAAGATGGTGATCGGAGTTCTGGGTTTTTGGTGGGTTTCCGGTGAGGGGTGCGGTGGCCGCCGGCCATGCATGCCGGCCGGTGGGGTTTTCAGGCGAGGGTTATGGTGACGCCACGTGGGTGGAGGTAGTGGAGGGTGAGGATGCATGGTGGACGTGTGGCGCGGTAGTGGACTGAGTCACTGCATGGTGACCACGTGGCAGAGTGAGGGAAGTGCATGGTGGTGGCGTGGCGTGTGGGCGTGTGGAAATGTGGGGCCAGCCTCCTTCATACACGTGGCTTCTGATGCTTTATAGTGCTGGCAGTTCTGGCACGTTCCAGAACCTTCTGGATTTCGCTGGAGAAAGCTGGATTAAATCTGGACCTTCTGGACAATTTCTGGACTAAAGCTGAGTAATGGGCTTGCGAATTGGTGAATAAAGCCCAACGAAATGGACTCCAAAAATCAGAAAAACTGAAAAACAAGATTAAAAAATCTAATTAACACTTAATCCTAATTAACTAAACTAATAATACTATAAAAAAATCTAATAAACCCACTAATAAAATTCTAATAAATTTCTAATAAAACTATATTACCTATTAAACTCTATTTACTAATAAAAGAAAAAATAATCTATATCTAAAAGAAAATCTATATTATCCTATTAAAAAAAGATAAAATCTATTTAACTCTATTATTCTAAAAAATGAATTAAAACATATTAAAACTATTTAAAATCTATTTAAATTCTAAAAAATACTAATAATATCCTATATTATTCTAAAAAATCTATTAACTCCTAAAATGATTAAAAATCTATTTAAAAAGAATTAAAACTATTAAAAAAAACCCTATCAATCCTAAAAATGATTTAAAAGCTATTAAAAATCTAAAAATGGCCAATAAAATCCAGAAAAATCACCATAATTCCCAGAGGAACAAAATAAGCACCGAACGACGCATAACACCGCGAGAGCGCACCAAGATAGCCGGTAAAAATAAACGGGCACCGAAATATCCCAAAAAACGATTCTACCTATCTAAACTGATTAAAAACACCTGAAACGCGAGACGAGAGCTGTGATCCCTGATAAAATCAAAACAAATGAAAAATGCCCTGTATGCGATATGCAGATGCGAATGCGATTATGCGTCGAAACATCGAGCCAGATACGAGACCCGGTTGGTCAACTTTTAGGGTGCAACAGCTGCCCCTATTCAAGCGGCTTCGACCTGAATGGGCGAAAAGCGCTCAGCCTTCAAACATTCAAGGTGGATGACAGTTGAATACAAATGAAACCCTGAAATTTTCCAACCGCGAGAATATACTGGAAACTGCTTGAGGAATAGCTTCCAATAACTGAAGTTTGGTTGTCACGGCAACAACTGGTCAATTTTCTGATAAATTTTCTTCTCCTTTTCAACACCTGTGTGACGCCACAAGTATTGAAATAATGCTTCGCAAAGCAAACACCTTGATTCCCATCTCTCTCATGGGATCAAATCTGGTCAACTCACAGTTCACTGCGAACTCGAGGACAATTCTCCTGTGGAATTCTGAATGGAACTGCCTGGCACCTATTTTGACGAAGGGGGCAGCTTCAGAAGTCTGATATATGTCAATCTTCGTTGTTGTTGTTGCTTTTTCCTGATGCTGACGTAACAACCAAATATGAAGAATCACTCCGCTGGGGAAGAGAAGCTTAACCACACAACTCTGCAGGTGAACAAATTTGAAATCCAATAGGGAACCAACCTGGTCTATGTTTCGACATGCGTATGCTTGAGAATGATGCAATGCCCTATATGACATGTAAATGCTGTACATTCTGTTTGAAAATGCGATGCCCAGACGGCATGGATATACTATATGTTTGGATAAATGCAATGACTATATATGCAAATGCTAATGCAGGCTCGAGCTGCCAGAGAACACCAGGTCTGAAAACCACTTGGCAAAATAAATGCCGAAGGTAACGTCAACTTTACTGGGGATGACCCGAAGTCACAGAATCGTCTCAGCAAAATAAATGCAAGAAACGAGAAATCAAATCCGCTGGGGATAACCGTCCTGCTGGAGAAATGGAAAGGCAACCCTGCTTGACGACTTCACTGGGGAAAGAAAACAACTCTGCTTAGGGATGCTTTCTTTAAACCATTGGCAACTGGTTGTACTCTGCGGGGATTGACCCAAACTGAGGTTGATTGCGCGCGGCACACTGCTGGAAATGCCCCTACTATCAAGGATGTCGATCTTAATCTGCTGAGGATCCTTCTGATCCTACTCTGATACGGGGTAAAGTACGATCTCGACTCTTCCGGGGATAATAAGCAACTTTCATCTGCTGAAGAGTGGCAATTCTGATTTAACAACATCTGCGAGGAATTCAAACATTACTCGGAGCGCTGGCATCCGTCGAGCTTCGTATCGGGGAACATGACAACATGCGGGTCATTGGGAGATACTGTGTCAGATACCTTTAAGTTTTTTTTTGTTTTTTCTGGTTTAGGATAAACACGGATTATGTACACGGGAAAATATGGAAATACTAGACGAGAACTAGCATTCAAAGGTAGACTACCAGGCGAGAGCTGATAGGAAAATAGGTTATCAGACGAGAATTGATTTGGTTTTTGTGTTTTTGAACATCAGACGGGGCTGACTGGATAACAGACTAAGAACAAGACAACCAGGCGAGAACTGGCTGAAAGCTGACGTACACCAGGCGAGAACTGGTATGACACATAGGTTAAAACACACGATGATCAAACGAGAACTGGTTACGCGACGACATGTACCAGACGAGAACTGATACAACACTTGAAGAAACGGTGACCAGGCGAGAACTGGTTACCAATAAACTGCACCAGACGGGAACTGATACTTACAATAAACTGCATCAGACGGGAACTGATACTTACAAAAGGGTGGGCCAGACGAGAACTGGTTACCGGTTTGCCAGGCGAGAACTGGACTTTGGAAATGACTGGTTACTGACACGCAACAGGTTTAAACTGTAGGATAATGATCCAACGACAGCAAGGCCTTCTATTTGAAAGGTTCAGGCTTTTGATAAGGGTATTAACATGATTCCCCGATACTCAACTCTGGCTGGGGATAAACAGACTAGTTTGAATGACTTGCCCCAATACACTCAGCTGGGGGTAACAAGACTGGCTTGAACAACTTGCCTCTGTCTAACTCCTGAGAATACTCGCTCTGAACAGCTTGCTACGAGAAGACTTCGAGAATATTTGCCCCGACATCTGCACGACACAAGAATTCAATCTCCAATTAAACACCTAACAACCCAGTTGATTTCAAAATTCTCTGCAGCGACTTGCCCCTGAATGAGCGTTCTAGCGACTTAACCTGATCTGATTATCCACCCGAAATATTTGCTTTCAAATCTCCACGCTCTACATAGCTGCCCCTGATTGGCTCTCGAGAACACCCACTTCTGATCAACTGCTTCTCAAACAAAATGCCCCTGACCAACTGAAGCTTCAGGGCTTGGTCCTCAGACTGACTGATTTCGAACTCACCGGAAGATAATGCCCCTGATTCGCAAGGCTTCACAACATACACCATTCTGGTTCAGACTGCTGAATCACTCAGTCCTGCTCGATTATTCCCTGGTGGAATTTCTTTCATGCCAACTACTAACCTGCAATTAGAATCGTCTGTCTACGAATGGTAATCTTAATGCAATGGTTATGCAGATTTTGAAAAAATTTTGAGTTGTCACTCATTTACATGCATGATTGTGAGTGACGAATGAACCTAAGTTCAAACGTAGTGCTTACGTGATCAGTGAAAAATACAACAAGGATGTGACTAGCAAGTCAAGAAGGAGTCAGGTTACTCAACCTTATCGTAATGCGCTTCAGAATAACCCTACCTCAATTAGGTCTTTTAAGGGTTGTATCGTGGTCGGGTTCACGGTTCGTGAAACAAAGGATATTTGGCTCAAATTTTGATTTGTACCCACCCCTTCTACGTGATGATCTCCGATCCTAAGGTTCAGTTAACCTGGCACAAGCGCTCGCCTCTTCAAGAAGTATGTTGAATGGTAAGACCCACAGTTAAGGAACTCATAAAGCTTTTCTTCTAGAGTGATAGTTACTCCTTCTTCGCTTTTGGTGTCTGTGTACACGACTTTGTGATTTGCTGAGGAAAAATTTCTTTTTAATCCCTCTTTTTCATTCTTCTGATTCCCTAATTTTTGCCTGGACTGACTCATTTTGAGTTCTTTTTGATTTTTCGATTTCTTTTGAAGTCCAGCGGGATGCCCTAATTTTTGCCTAAGTATTAGCTTTCTAGCTTTTTCTTTCTTTTTTACTTAGCGGGCTTTCTTTCTTCTTTCTTTTGGAACAAAGTCGTGTGACACTGATTGCCTTGATTGCTCCGAAAGGATTGTAACTGTCTCACTCCTGATTGGTGAGGTTTGACCTCTTGAAAGGTATAAACTGATGTTGGTCCTCGAAAGACAACACTCCTCTGTAAGACTTGAATGCTCGGTCAAGCTAACTGACAACTACCCTGCCCCGGGTTAAGATGTAAGGGTTAAAAAGTCCGAAAAAACTTCTACTTCCTGGCTCGAAGTGGTTAACAAGGGACTAACTCCTTATATCTCCAGTGTTTGGGGAATTTGAAACAATGCCTTGTACGTCATCGGTACGGTCTTTTTTGAAAGCATACGATCATTGGTTATGAGTTTCAGTTTCGTCATCCTCCCTTCAATCTTTGCTAGTCACAGGGATAAAGTGGAGTGAAAAAATGCAAGTGTCAGTGCAATGCAGTAAATGAGCGACAGCGACATGACTAATTCAGAAAAATGCATAGTCACCTTATTATTATCACCATTCGAAACATACAATATTTAAAAGCAGGCAGTAACTAACAGAAAAAGAAACTACAAATGCAAAATCGTATAAAGGTCTGAGGACTGCCAATGTTGAGGCGCCTGCCTGCCTGAATCACTGGCTTTTTGCTGGGGAATACTTTCCGAGTCTACGAGCTTAGACAGCTGAGCGGTTGGAATGAACAAACAGAAATCCTTCTCGAAAGGAAATGCGATCCTGGTCAATCAACTGCTGTACCTTCGCCTGAAATGCTTTACAATCTTCCGTCGAATGCCCTGGTGAGCCACCATGATAACCACACTGAACGTGGGGATCGTACCCTGGAGGGTAAGGCTCTGGAACTGGCTTAAGAGCTTTTGGTTCTACCAAAGACTTCTGGATCAAAGATGGTAGCAACTGGCTATACGGCATAGGCACTGGGTGAAAAGGAGCTTTCCTTCGTTCCAAGTTGTTACGAGGTCGATTCTGATTCTGACGCTGATTCTGATAACCTCGGCCACGGGTTTGTTACTTTGTAATGGAAGCGACATAAGATTCCTGATATGGTGCCCCAGGTACGGCTGTCTGTTCAGAATAACGAGACACAAAAGATACTGACCACAGAGAAGATGGAGAACCGACAGATTTCACCAATTCGACTTGAGGATATCCAACATCTGTCAAGACCGCATTGATCATAGTTTCATCTTCAGACTGAGAGCCACAGAGAGATTCAGTTTCACTGGCCTGACCTTTTGAAACATACGGGATTCTTCCAGTCTTTATACCATACTCGATGTGCTCTCCCGTCCTTACCAACTCAGAGAAATTTGGTGCGGTTCCAAGCATTCTTTCGAAGTACGGGCTCTGCAAGGAGCTTACGAACATGCCTTTCAGCTCTTGGTCTAGGAGCGGTGGTTGCACTCTACCAGCAAATTCCCTCCATCTCTGAACATACTTTCTGAAAGATTCATTGTTCCCTTGAGACAATTCTTGCAGCTGCATGCGGATAGGAGCTTCGTCAAGATTATAGTCGTACTGCTTCAGAAAGGCATTGGCTAAGTCCATCCATGATCAGATCTGATCACGCTCTAACTGCATATACCAACTCAGAGGTGCCCCAGTCAGACTATCTTGAAAGCAATGAATCATCAGCTTGTCGTTGTGCACAAATGAAGTCATTCTTCGGCAGAACATCACCAAATGTTGCTTCGGGCAACTATCTCCTTCGTACCTTTCAAACCTCGGCATTCTGAACTTCGGAGGTAACACTAGGCCAGGAACCAGACACATATCTACAGCACTAGGAGTAACAGCGTCTTTACCTTTCAAGGCTTTGAATCTCTCCTCTAATGCGCGAAACCTTTCAGCATACACGGGAGCTAATGGGTCTTCATTCTTTGTTGTCGGGACCTCTCTTCGGGGCTTTGGCACAGGGAAGGCAAAACCCTGGTAGTCTGAGACATCAACAGAAGGAGAACGTTCACCTCGGACAACAAACTGCTCACGCAGACCTTGGTCTTCAACAGATGGCTGCACAAGCTGAGCTGCAGTAAGGTTGTTTACTTGCGGAAAGTCTTCGTCGTGCGGAGATCCATACAGAGGGTTGGACGTCACGGTGAAACCTGACAAGGTATCAACAAACTGGAAGTTGCTCTCTGACATAGCTACCAACAACTGTCAGCTGATTTCGATGCTCGATTCTGATCAAATCTGCTTCAAATCTGCTCCAACCCCTTGGTCGTCTTCAATATTCACCTTCAGAACCAAAATAATGGCTGGATAAGAGCTCTGAATAGCTGGCGAATAGCATGCAATATGATGCGAAGATGCCTATGCAAATGCAATGCAATGCAATAAATATGGGATCACAGCTCCCACACAATCTAAATACTACCGCACTACTGACGGAGTACGGTTGCTCTGAAGAGAAGACCAGAATAACGGGTAGGTTGGAAGTCAAGTTTCCTGCACAAAAAAACCCCCCACTCACAGGTGTGGACCTATATCTGACAAGGTACGGCATCCTATGCGGTCGTCAGCGTCACAGACTTTCATGAGGAATGATACGATTCCCAGAAGGAGTGGCATCGTCATCTCATGAAGAGGCCTCACTTAGCTAACTTCCAAATGATCGGTTCCCAGAGTCGACAATCCTCACGTCTGGACTCCCCTCAGATCCTCAGGACCGGAAAGGAGCACCTCTGCGAGAACCTCGTCTGAGCGCAGATTTTCGTAGGGAACTGGTGCCTGCTCAGCAGACAGGTTCGTCTACTACTTCTACGCAACTATATCTAGGTGCATACTCATACTCAAGCCCAGGTCCGGCTTATCCCAATATCATAGAACACCCGTAACACCCCAACAGCAACAGATAATATCAATAAATAAGCACCTAATAGACAAGCAAACAAGCGCTAGGATTGACTCTCTCTTAGGGGATGTTGGATCCCACATGCATGGGGAACTATCGCAGTCCCCAGCAGAGTCGCCAGCTGTCGCTACTGCGAAATTCGGCGCCGGCTGACAGAAGAGTCGCCACCGTGCGTTATTTATCCCTCAGAGCGGGAAAGGAAACGCTCGAAGTAAACCTCGCAAAAAACGGGGAAAGGTATGGTCATCGCAACCAAAACCTGGGTTCGGGAGTCGGTTACGCAAGGGGAAGGTATTAGCACCCCTCACGTCCGTCGTACTCGACGGGATCCCCGCTTGTTTGTTTACTTGGACGGGTTGGTTATAATCTATCTACCTATCAAGGCTGGCTGAAAAAGAAAAGAAAAATGACTCGGCAAAGCGTCGCACTTTATGCCTACGTATTCTCATCAGAGAATGAGAAATCAGAGTCAACGTAGTTCGGCCTAACTACGGGTGAAGGTGGGGAAGGTTGCTCGCTAGGATATCGCATCCTATGCCTACGTACTTCCACTGCATGGAAGATCAGAGCTTTACGTAGTTCAGACTAACTACGGCTAAGCAAAACATTCTCACACAGCAGTGAGAAAAACAACTGGTTTCACAGGGTCGGGAACCTATGGGCAAAACTACGGCTTGGTCTCAAATGCACTTGGGCAAGAGAGAAAAAGGGTTACAATTAGTCGTCAGCGGGAAAAGTCTCGATCGCACAGCCGCGAGAGAACAACAGGTTAGTTGTTAGTGTGCTCGCTAGGATATCGCATCCTATGCCTACATATTCTCGTCTGGTACGAGAAATCAGAGCAGCTGTAGTTCGGCTACTTCGGGACCACAGCTTAAATCTCGTTTTATTAATCTCTGAAAAATGATTACAATGGGTGGATACTGAAAAATAAATTTCCTAGGAAACACTGTCCTACTCTATCCTAAAAAATCGAATGGAAAATAGCCCCCTAACAAGTGGGCTTCTAAACTATCCTAAAATCGTAAAATAAAATCTATGAAAATATACCCTAAAAGAAAATGTACTTTAAAAATATTAAATCTACTCTAATATTTTTTCCCTTTTTTCTTTCTTTTCTTTTCAACATATTTTTCCATATTTTTCTCTATTTTTTCATATTTTCTTTTAATATTTTTCTGTATTTTCTTTTATTTCTTTTTTCAAATATTTTTCTCCTCTTTATTTTCTTTTTCTTACAATCTTTTCCTCTCTATTTTTTTTCAATATGTTTTTTCTATTTATTTTTTCACATGAAGCAATATATGCAACAAAATATAAAAGAAAAGAAAAAATGAGGGGAGGGGGTATGCTGGTTACAAGGGGGAGTAAACAGGAAAATAAAACAAAAACTGCAATGGGCCCAGCCCAGAAAGCAAATCAAACAAAAAAAAACTGGGAGGGGGGTGTAGAGCTGGAACGGGGGTATACGAATCAGAAAAACGATTTTGGGCCTTGAGGCCCAACCGCCCACCCTCGTCTCACTCTTCCAATCTGAAGGAAAAACCCTAATTCGCTACCTGTTCCCTTCTCAGATACTGTTCACGGCCGTCACACAATTCCCTTCTCCTTCCCTCTGATTCACCCTCTATCACATTCTTAATGAGTTCAGATGGGTCCTTTGAAGATATGAAGATCCACGCCTGCAACAGAAATCCACCAATAATGACGCTTGAAAGAAAGAACTGGAGCAAAATGGATCTTGATGCTACCGGATCCTCTTGGTGCTTAGTGACGAAGATTATCAACGACGAAAGTATACGCATCGGATGAAGGTTCTTGAACGCACTTTTAAGGATTTGTTGCAGATCAGTGATAATTTCTGGAGTGGTATGTTGATGAAGATGATGAGGCTGATGATTATCTCTTCCGGCGAGGTTGATGAAGATCGTGGAAGGTTTTGATTCCGGAGAGGAGGATTCTTGATCCTAGATGCGATCTGGGGATTTGGATGAACTCTTGTTGTTCATGATGAACATTTTCCAGAATCTGATATGGGAACGAGGAAGATTAGGTTAGCGATGAGCAGGTTTTCTGAAATTTCTTGGTTATTGTTGATGTTGAGGATTCTGGGTTTTAGGGTTGAGAATGATGAAGCTTGATCGGAGATGGAGGTTGGAGGTTCCTGGAAATTTCTGGGTTGAGGCGCGGTGGAGGTATGAAGATGGTGATCGGAATCTGGAATTTGGTGGTGGTTTAGGGTTTGTTGATTGGAGGAGATGGACGAAGGAGGATGAAGATGGTGATCGGAGTTCTGGGTTTTTGGTGGGTTTCCGGTGAGGGGTGCGGTGGCCGCCGGCCATGCATGCCGGCCGGTGGGGTTTTCAGGCGAGGGTTATGGTGACGCCACGTGGGTGGAGGTAGTGGAGGGTGAGGATGCATGGTGGACGTGTGGCGCGGTAGTGGACTGAGTCACCGCATGGTGACCACGTGGCAGAGTGAGGGAAGTGCATGGTGGTGGCATGGCGTGTGGGCGTGTGGAAATGTGGGGCCAGCCTCCTTCATACACGTGGCTTCTGATGCTTTATAGTGCTGGCAGTTCTGGCACGTTCCAGAACCTTCTGGATTTCGCTGGAGAAAGCTGGATTAAATCTGGACCTTCTGGACAATTTCTGGACTAAAGCTGAGTAATGGGCTTGCGAATTGGTGAATAAAGCCCAACGAAATGGACTCCAAAAATCAGAAAAACTGAAAAACAAGATTAAAAAATCTAATTAACACTTAATCCTAATTAACTAAACTAATAATACTATAAAAAAATCTAATAAACCCACTAATAAAATTCTAATAAATTTCTAATAAAACTATATTACCTATTAAACTCTATTTACTAATAAAAGAAAAAAGAATCTATATCTAAAAGAAAATCTATATTATCCTATTAAAAAAAGATAAAATCTATTAAACTCTATTATTCTAAAAAATGAATTAAAACATATTAAAACTATTTAAAATCTATTTAAATTCTAAAAAATACTAATAATATCCTATATTATTCTAAAAAATCTATTAACTCCTAAAATGATTAAAAATCTATTTAAAAAGAATTAAAACTATTAAAAAAACCCTATCAATCCTAAAAATGATTTAAAAGCTATTAAAAATCTAAAAATGGCCAATAAAATCCAGAAAAATCACCATAATTCCCAGAGGAACAAAATAAGCACCGAACGACGCATAACACCGCGAGAGCGCACCAAGATAGCCGGTAAAAATAAACGGGCACCGAAATATCCCAAAAAACGATTCTACCTATCTAAACTGATTAAAAACACCTGAAACGCGAGACGAGAGCTGTGATCCCTGATAAAATCAAAACAAATGAAAAATGCCTTGTATGCGATATGCAGATGCGAATGCGATTATGCGTCGAAACATCGAGCCAGATACGAGACCCGGTTGGTCAAATTTTAGGGTGCAACACACGGTAACCACCTGGTTCAGGCTTCATATGCAATGCTGGAAAAATGGGCGTAATGCTCCGCGCGAAACGGGATGCTACGCTTTTGAGTAAATGTTATGCAATCATGCAAGGAAATGCCCCAGCAAAATAAATGCTGGAAAGAGGAACCATCCACTCGGGGAGAGTAACCATTATGCTGAGGAAGAGCTACCCTTCACGGGAACCGCATTTTCTGCCAATCTCAACTGGACTTACACTTGAGGATGACGGACTCCTCCGGAGAACACAGCACATCAGGCTGATCAACACACTATCCTCTGCTATACTCTGCATGGGGAAAGCGATAAATGCCCTGAACGGCTCTCTGGGAAACGACCTTTCTGGGGAACATAGCCTTCAGGCTACAAGACACTCACGTCATTAAGTCTCAAACTTATGGGATAAACAAACTTCAGCTTGCTGGACGATCCTTCAGGATCTGCTTGGGGAAACATTTCATCTGCCACTCATGGTTGTGCTCGGCTGGGGATATCAATCTACCTGCCTGCTGCTGGGGAAGTGCCAACCACCTGCTGGGGAAAAGACCTCCACTCCGTTGGGGATTCCGGGAATCGTTCTGAACTGAAGACTTCGCTGGGGTCTCGGCTCTCTTGGAGTTTCAGGCATTGTCCTGGGCGATCTTCGCCGGGGACGCTACTGGGGAGCCCAAGAATCATCCTAAGCAAACAACTCGGGAAACTGCGCTGAGGTCTTAAGAGTCATCTTAAGCAAACGGCCCTGCTGAGGGATTCGAGAATCATCTCGAACTGAAGACTTCGTTGGGGATCTCAAAAATCATCTTGAGCAAATGGCTTCGTTGGGGAGAATGTCGGGAATCATCCTGAGCAACTGACCTTTCGGCGGGACACCTGTAAAACAAGAGTGATAATAACCTAGATCATGTTTATGATGCATATGCTTCGGCGCCATGCCCCACACGGTGGTAATGCTATGCGTTTATGCTAAATGCTATGCAATCATGCACAATGCTATGCAATCCCGTCAGCAAAATAAATGCCGAAGGGGAATTCTCCTGTCAAGGAGAAAGAACTACTCAGATAGAGGAATCATCCTGCTGAGGAGAAAACTGCACGCCAATATCAATCGGACTCTGTCTGGGGAATTGATCTTCCGCGGACTGCTGCATGGAAAACAACTTCAGTTGATTACTGCAGGGGACGAAGCTCTACGAGAAACCAGACTTGCTGATATCAATCGCGAGAATAAACTGCGTGGTCGTCTCGGCTAATCTTCTGGGGATAACAACTCTATGGGGAAACAACTTCAGCTGCTCAACACCCCACTGGGGAAACAACTAAACATGGTCTGATCACCTTCCAAGGATTCGGCTCTCGTGGATATCTGCAAACTCGGCTGGGGAAGGAGAAATCATTCTGCTTCGCTGGAGAGAGTGCGACTCTGGGGAAATACAGCATCAGCTGCCCCACGCTCTGCTAGGGAACATCCACTCAAGGTCCCAACTGCTTCCAAGGATTCTGCTTTTCTGGGGGTTTGCGGACTCATCCGGGGAGAGAGAAATCATTCTACTTCAACGGGAGGGTACGACTCTGGTGAGGAATTTTAATTTCGCCGGGGAAGAAAGAATCATCTGACTTTGGGGGAGAGTGCAACTCTGCAGGGGAATACAACGTCAGCTGTTCCAACACTCTACTGGGGAAGAGGGAATCATCCAACTTCGGGAGAGAATACGACTCTGGTGGGGAATCTCAATTCCGCTGGAGACTTCAGTCTGGCGCCATTAGTTACTGCATATTTTGGCGTACGAACAATTCCCTACGAAACCTGCACTTGTGACCCGGTGCTGGGGCAACACCTGCTGCGGCGACTTTACTGGGGAAAACACGAGCTTCGGCACCCGAACATTTCTATGAAACCTACACTTGTGACCCGGTGCTGGGGGAGAATACGAGCTGCTGCGCGCGACTCAGCCGATGAGGTGGCGTTCCTTCAGGACGCGTCCGCTTGGGGACGAGAATCCTCTCTGCCTGGGGGAGACATATCAATGCTCATGGCTTCGCATTCAGACTCTGCGGAGGAGAGACTACTGAACTCTGCTGGAGAAGGAGGACTTGCCCTGCTTCGGGGATATCAATCCTGGTCTACTGAGGGCAATCTTGACCCTAATCTGATAAGGGATAAACGCTATCTCAATTTTCCGCAGTCTCAAACTTTACGGGGGGAACAACCTTAAACCGTACATCTCTGCTGAGAAACGATCCTGGTTAAACAACGTCAACACAGGGAATATAGACTACCAATCATGGAACCGAGTAACAGGTTAGGCTGTAGGATAACAACCCAATGCCAGCAAGGCTTCTTCAGAAGGCTCAGGTTTTGGCAGGGTAAGGACACGACTCCCCGACACTCAATTCTTGCTAGGGCGAACAAACTCGTTTGAACAACTTGCGCCAGTACAATTCAACTTGCCCCAATCCGACTTTTGGGAATAATTCATTCTGAACAAAAACAGCTGGCGACAAGACAATCATCAGAAGGCTTGCTCCAATATCTGCACAACAGAAGGATTCATCCTCCACCAATCAACTCTCAGCATGGTCGGCTTCAATATCTCTGAAGTAGTTTGCCCCTGAACGAGCGATGAGCGACTCAACATGCTCTGATTGCACGCTGGAGGGATCTGCCTTCAAATCGCAAGAATTCTGGATAACTGCCCCTGATTGGGTCTCGAGAAGATTCACTCCCGACCAACCGCTTTTTGCATAAACTGCCCCATAATCAACTGATGCTCCGGGACTTGTCCTCAGACAAACTGATCCCAAACTCACTGGAAGTCAATGCCCCAGATTCACAGGGCTTCGCAGCATACCATTCTGATCCAGACCTCTGACGATTCAGCCCTGATTGACCATTCCCTGTTGAAGTTCCTCCGTATCAGCTACTGACCTGCAATTAAAATTGTTTATTCACGAATGGTAATTTTAATGCAGTGTTCATGCAAATTTCGAAAAAATGTTGTACTGTCACTCATTTACGTGTCATGCCAGTGAGTGACGAATGAACCAAAGAGTTCAAACGTAGTGCTGATGTAATCAGTGAAAAATACCATAAGGATATGATTAGCAAATCATGAAGGAGTCAGGTTACTCAACCTTATCGTAATGCGCTTTCAGAATAAACCCTGCCTCAATTAGGTCTTTTAAGGGTTGTATCGTGGTCGGGTTCACGGTTAGTGAAACAAAGGATATTTGGCTCAAATTATGATTTGTACCCACCCCTTCTACGTGATGATCTCCGATCCTAAAGTCCAGTTAACTTAGCTCGAGCGCTCGCCTCTTAGAGAGGTATGTTGAACATTGGGAACAACTGGTTAAAGAACTCACAAGGTGTTTTTGAGTGACAGTTACTCCTTTTCGTTTCCGGTGTTTGTATCTACACGACTTTGTCCTTGTTTGAGGATTTTTCTTTTTATATAATCCTTTCTTTTTCATTCATTTTTTTTTATTCCCTAATTTTTTCCTGGACTGACTCCTTTTGAGTTCTTTTCGATTTTTCCTTTTGAAGTCCAGCGGGATGCCCTGATTTTTTGCCTAAGTATTTGCTTTCTAGCTTTTTCTTTTCCTTTTTACTTAGCGGGCTTTCTTATTCCCCCTTTTTTTTTGGAACGAGTCTTGCGACACTGGTTGTCTTGATTACTCCGAAAGGATTATAACCGTCTCACTCCTGATTGGTGAGGTTTAACCATTGTGGTTGATGAGGTACGACCTCTGGCGAGGAATATGATGTGATTGGTCCTCGAAGGACAACACTCCTCTATAAGACTTGAACGCTCGATCAAGCTAACTGACAACTACCCTGCCCCGGGTTAAGATGTAAGGGTTAAAAAGTCCGAAAGAAATTCCTACTTCTCGGCTCAAAGTGGTTAACAAGGGATTCTCTTCCTTATCTCTCCAGTGTTTAGGGATTTGAAACAATGCCTTATACGTCATCGGCAAGGTTTTATCTGAAAGCAATACGATCATTGGTTATGAGTATTCAGTTTTATCATCCTCCCTCCGCTCATTGCTAATCATAGTGATAAAGTGGAGTGAATAAAATGCAAGTGTCAGTGCAATGCAGTAAATGAGTGACAACGACATAACTAATTCAGAAAAATGCATAGTCACTTTATTAATATTACCATTCGAAACATACAATGTTTAACAGCAAGTAGTAACTAACAGAAAAGAAACTACAAATGCAAATGGTAAAAATTCCGAGGACTGCCAATGCTGAGGACGTCTGCCTGTCTGGACCACCGGCTTCTGGAAATAACCCTCTGAATCTGCGAGTTCAAACAGCTGAGAGGTTGTCACGTACAACCAAAACTCCGTCTGGAAAGGAAATACACCCTTGGTCGATCAATTGTTGCACTTTCGCCTGGAAAAGCCTTGCAATCTTCAGTTGAATGCCCCGGAGATCCACCATGGTAACCGCACTGAACATGAGGATTGTACCCTGGAGGGTAAGGCTCTGGCACGGGCTTGAGAGCTTTCGGTTCCACCAAGGAATTCTGAATCAACAGTGGAAGAATCTGGCTATACGGCACAGGCATTGGATGGAAAGAAGCATTCCTTCGTTCTAAGTGGTTGCGAGGTCTCTTGTGATCCTGGTGTTGGTATTCTTTCCGCCCAGGAGCAAGAGGTCGTCGTTTCTGAATGGCAACGGTCCCTTGTTTAGGCGCTTGCGTCCTTGAACTTGATCCAGGTAGAAACTGCGAGCGAGGCGATTCAGTCACCAAAAGTCGCGGGACATATTCAAGATCTTTCTCAGCTTCAGGCAAAGGAGTGGAATCATTCACCTCTCCTGCAGGGTACGGGATAAACTTTCCGGATGCTCTCATGCCGCCCGGAACAAGCCTAATTGTTCTTGAGTCAATAAGGTCTTGAATCTTATTCTTGAGAGCCTTACATGTTTCAATATGGTGCCCTGGTGCTCCTGAGTGGAAATCACAACGTATGTTGAGATCAACGTCTGGTGACATATCACCTGGTGGATCCGAGGTCCGAAGCTTGAGAATGCGGTTCTGAACCAACAGTGGCAACAACTGGGCATAACTCACAGGTATGGGGTCCACAGCTCTATCCAGTAGCTTCTTCTTTTGATTATGACCTTCAGGGTTATTCTGAGATGCCTGGCGCGGCTGCTGACGAGACAGGTCTCGAGTTTCATGCTGTGTAGAGGATCCACGAGGTCCATTTGGCTTCAGCACAGGCGGCACTGACGGCAATGGGGGAAGCATTTTGGTCTCCTCCTTGGGTGCTTGACCACTCTCCTTTTTTAGCATACTTCTCACCACTCCCATGAGAAAGCTCAACTGATTCTGCAGCTGCTGATTCTCTTCTCTGAGTACCTGCTGGTCCAGACGCACTGCCTGTATGTCATTCATGACCTGCCCCAGCTGGCTTTGGATTTTCCCCAGTTCAGCTTGTACCTGCTCCATTAGTCTGAGTTGCTCGATTCTGAGTCAAACCTGCAAACACAAGGGTTAGAATACAAGCCCCGGCTTCTGTCATGCAAGATGAATTATGATAATGTCATGGGTGTCTGTACGTTTAGGAGATCGCCCCTAATTCTGGTGTCAACGGGCCAACATAGTGTCAATGCAGTGATAAGACTGAATCCATTCATGGAAGAAAATATCTCATATTTCTCGGGACACCAGGATCAGGGTACGAAACGCGCCTGCAGCACAGACACGTGCTAATGGAATGCAAACATGAATATGCAAGCTAATGCAAAATGCAGTCATGCAATAATATATCCCGGTAACTGCTATGGAGATTCGGTATCAACAATCACTGATGAGAAGAAAACCCCGGTGTAAGACCACTAATCGGATCTGCTAAGAACGACCCTCTAATAAGACCAAGATTCTGCTCTGTCAAGAACAAATGTCTGATAACAAGGACCCCAGATGTATGATCAAGAAATATCTGTTGATGAAGTCTTCAGACCCCAAATCAAAAATCTGCCCTATCAAGAACAAACAACATCTGCTGATGAGATCTTCAGACCCCAAAATCTGCTCTATCCGGAACAAACCACTGATGGCAATACTCTGATCAAAACCTGCTCTATCAAGAACAGACATACACCCGATGATAAGATCCTCTGATCAAAACCTGCTCTATCAAGAACAGACAAATCTGCAACTGAGAACCCTGGTACCAACATAATTGATTCACTGTCAAGAAAACCAGGTAGTCTGAAGGTCAAAGTTTCCTGCAATAAACCCAATCCCGCTCACAGGTATGGACCTAATCCACGGACAAAGGTACGACATCCTATGCGGTCGTCGGCGTCACAGACTTTCAGGGTTGATGATACGATTCCCAGAAGGAGTGGCATCATCAAATCCTGAAGAGGCCTCACTTAGCCAACTTCCAAATGATCGGTCCCTAGAGTCGACAATCCAACTAACCAGCAACCCGAGCCACCCAAAGGGCAGGACAGGAGGCCAACCAGAAGAACCTCGTCTGAGTGTAGATTTCGCAGGACACTAGGACATGCAAAGCACGTGCGCGCCCACCAATCTCTACTCTAAGTCTAGGTGCACTCAAGCCCAGGTCCGGCTTCTCACTCATCAGGACTCCCATCCCACAACAGCACAAATAATCATATTATACTGAAAATAAAATGCGGGAAATAAAGTGCGAGAAGTAAAAATGCGATAAATAAACGCAACCCAACAAGCAAACACACAAGCGGTAGGATTGACTCTCTTAAGGGACGTTGGATCCCAAAATTGACTCGCTTTCGGGACGTTGGATCCATAGG
This sequence comes from Lathyrus sativus, assembly GCA_963859935.3. NCBI lineage: Eukaryota > Viridiplantae > Streptophyta > Magnoliopsida > Fabales > Fabaceae > Lathyrus > Lathyrus sativus. Next base: position 429,162,511 of record OZ012737.1, read on the forward strand.
AAACTATCACGTTCCCCAGCAGAGTCGCCAGCTGCTGGGGACGGTCCCAGACAGCTAGGAAGGAAATCCAAGGCGAGACTCGCGTAGGGAAACACCAAAAGTCCCCAGCAGAGTCGCCAGCTGTCGCTTGCGCGAAAATAAGGTGCCGGCATGACAGAAGAGTCGCCACCTTTCGTTATTTATCCCTCAGAGCAGGAAAGGAAACGATCGGAAAAAACCTGACGAATAAGGGTAAGACAAGGTCGTCACAACCATTGTCTGGGTTCGGGAGTCGGTTACGCAAGGGGAAGGTATTAGCACCCCTCACATCCGTCGTACTCGACGAGATCCTCGCTTGTTTGTTTACTTGGACGGGTTGGTTATAATCTATCTACCTATCAAGGCTGGCTGAAAAAGAAAATAAAAATGACTCGGCAAAGCGTCGCACTTTATGCCTACGTATTCTCATCAGAGAATGAGAAATCAGAGTCAACGTAGTTCGGCCTACGAAGGATTATGGGGGAAGGTTGCTCGCTAGGATATCGCATCCTATGCCTACGTACTTCCACACAGCATGGAAGATCAGAGCAAACGTAGTTCGGGCTACGCCCGACACAAGCTGTTCAAGTGTCTTTTATGAAAAATCTCACCTTAAACAAGGGTTTTCTTATTGCAAAAAGGTTGATGTCTGTTCAAATCTTTTGACGGAAGAAATGAATTAATCTCTGTTATAACCTTTATTAATGTTTTTCTGTTGTTTTGAAGGAAGAAGAGATGACACTCTACAAATCCTAGGGTTAAAAGGGAATAAAATCTACCCTAATATTATCATGCATGGGTTAACTCCTAATGTCTATCACATCCTCCCTTGAACAAGGAAGAATGGAAGTCCTACGGGAAAGGAAACGAAAGGAAGAAACGGAAATACAAGTAATAACCGCATACAAGTGAACATGAATATAGCAATGGTAAATGCAATGCAAAGGAGGGAGGAAGGTTCATCTCAACCTCAAGCCCATTCATGGATGGAATAAGAAAATACCAAGTGATCATATGCAAAGAATCGAGTGAAAACTCCGAATGAAACGCGTAATCCACTATTTGGAATCGCAACGTGCTATCATGCAAACAAGTCGATAATCGGGCAAGCTACACATACAAATAACAGCCACCTAAGGGTCTTCCAATACCTCTAACCTATCTACAATAAGAAATATAAGCCACGGCGTTCATCACGCAAACACAAAGCGGCCGTTGGAGCCTTAACAAAAATAAAGTCCGTTCGGAAGTCCAAATTACAAGTTCGAATACAAAACATAAGTAAAATAGAAAAAGGTGCTAAAAAATTCAAATAAAAATCTCCAATGCCCTACATCAAGCCACAAACCAGGGTTGAGAGATACCACAAAAATATCCAAAGATAAATGGTCAAACAAGATGAAAACATTGCAAGATATCTCATGTATACCAAAGGAAAGATTAAAGTGGAGCATGTTAAAGAAAGCATCCAAAACCAATTAAAATGGTACAATAAAATTCCCACAAAAATATATCACAATACCTCAACGTGTGTATGAGATCCCTGCAAAAGGATTGACATTTAAATTGTGTTTTGATAGGTCAAAGAAATTCAACAAAATGATAGCACCAGCATTGGCCTTTTTATGACGACCCAAATGTAAAAAATCCAAAGAAAATGTCAAAAAATGGTAAAATTATAATTCCAGTTTTATTAAATCCCAGACATCTTAAACATTCAGCACAAAAAAATGGGGATCAAAAAGACTAATTTTCCTATTTTTTATGATTATTTGAAGTCAGCATATAAAACAGAAAAATAAAAGAACATATGGAATAGCATGAACACATGAGAAAACAAGAGAAATAGTGAGAATAAATAAAAGTGCAGCTGCCAAGGATCGAACAGGGGTGTGGGGGGGGGGTCAAAAATGATGAGTTGGCGTGCCACCTCAATTAATGAGGGATGAGGTGGCCGCGCATGTGGATTATTCCTGGCCGTGTGATGGTAGACCAAGTCAAAGTCTTTTGCATGATCCAACGACGTATTCATCATCTTCTCCAAATTGAATTTGTGAAGCTGAAATTTCCAGCAAGAAACGTGTAACCGTGGCTTTCATCTTCCATGTTCCTCAATATCTAACTCTCTCATAACTCCATGAAAATCAATGATTCTTAGATGAAAGTTGTAGCATTTTTCTCAAGGATTACAAATATATCACTAGAATTTCTTGAAACCTCTTCTAACCCAAAAACCGAATATGGATCAAGAAACACCATGATTACAAAACTTCCATGAAAATGCTCCAATAAATGCCAGAAACGTAATTCATGTTGAGGGGATTCCAAATATATAAAAATGGCACCGTAAAGATTACTATAACATGAGTTATCTTGAAATGCAAGTACCTCTGAAAATGGCGACGTGTAGCTTCAAACCCCCACGAATTCTTCAAGAAATTTGTATGGAATTACTCCATGATTGTTGTTGAAGATGTTTGGATAGGTGAGAACACTTGAATTGATGGAAAATGAAGATCTTGTTTTTGACTTGAAGCTCACTTTTTTCAATTACTATAAGCTTGTTCTTGCACCAAAAATGGCTAAAAAATGGTGGAATCAATTGTAGAAAGTATGTGGAATTGATTTGCAATGAAAAAATGAACAAAAATTGAGAGAAAGAAAGAAAAGAATTTTTGAGCTTTCAAGTGTAGAAAAATGTGGGAAGAATGGAAAAATGGTGAAGAGAAAAATTCAATATGATTTGCAAATGGATTCAACATCAACCATCACCAACCTTGACCACATTGTGATCTAACCAATATATATAAACCAATGGAAGAGTCTAGATTCATCTAGAAACTTTGAGAATCATTTAGAAAGTAATGGAACTTCTCTTGTCATGACATATTGTATTATCTCCTTTCATGCCTTAAACCTTTCAATCTTGTGTCAAAAACTCCTTACATGAGATTTTAGGATTGAATGAATAAAAAACAAGCTAAACCTTGCCTTATGCCAAGTTTCTCAAATTGCCTTATGATGCAAGAATGAAAATTACAAAGCAACCTCCATTTTAAGACCTCAAATCAAAATTCTACTTGAACCATTGTTTTTAAAATGATGTTGGGAGTCAAAATGACATATTGGATGACCTATTTTGGATTTGTGGATCTCCCAAACCAATTTCCAACTTGGAGCCATTTAACTTATAAGTCATTTTTAGGTCATTTTTACCCAATCATGAAAATCCTTGCTACAAGCTCTTTCAATAACTCATGAACACTTTTCTAGGCTTAAAATCCCATTTTGAACAACTTTGATGTTTTGAGTTTTTCCATTTGAGGCTTGGAAATAGGAGATATGGCCTTTGCTTAAAATGACCTATAATCATCAAATGACCAAAATACCCCTGTCTTGTTCAAACCATAAGTTGAGTTATACAAATCCTATAAAGGACTTCTAGTACTCTCTAGAAAGCTAAGAAGATTCTCTTCAACATTCATGTTGACCAAGAGATCATAGGAATCATCCTACTAGGGAAAAAGTTGTCTGCAAGTTGGGTGACTTTCAAGGACCCAGATTCACACACCTCAGCTGACCTGTAATTTGTCAAAACCATAACTTGAGCTCTGCAACTCCTATCAAGGACTTCTACCACTCAAATTAAAGCTAAGAACAAGCTCTACAACATTCATGTTGTGGGGAAGATGAGATATCAATCACATCTTGAGCTAAAACTGCCTGGAAGATAGGGATCCAACTAGGGTTTTTTCACTATCCATCCTTAGAAACCCTGGCTTAAAACTTCTCAAACTCCTCAATCATGATGAGTTGGTCTAGGAATCATCTTTATAACATCTCCATACATCATTCCATGATCTCATGGCCCTTGGATTGGGTCTCAATCTTCTCCAAAACTTCAGTTGACCTAGGGTTGACCTAGTCAAACCCTAATTCTACCATTCATGGTTGAATCTTCTGAATTCTTGCACAATGACCTCTCTGGACTTCATGATGGCTTTCAAGACATCTCATAGGCTTTCTCAAATCTCCAAGTTCATTCTCAAAGTCTCTGAATCATCTGAGGAGTTCCCACAATTCTCAAGTTAGGAGACACACAACTCTGGTTTCAACCAATTCTCTTGAACTTTCTCATGAAGGTATCAACCTGCAAACACTTGATGGATAAATAATTGTTGGTCAAATTTTGGGGTGCAACAGTGACGCTGATGAACGCATAGGATGCCGTACCTTGAGTCAGTTTAGGTCCATACCTGTGAGTGGGATTGGGTTTATTGCAGGAAACTTAGACCTTCAGACTACCTGGTTTTCTTGACAGTGAATCAGTTATGTTGGTACCAGGGTTTCTCAGTTGCAGATTTGTCTGTTCTTGACAGAGCAGGTTTTGATCAGAGGATCTTATCATCAGGTGTATGTCTGTTCTTGATAGAGCAGGTTTTGATCAGAGTATTGTCATCAGTGGTTTGTTCTTGATAGAGCATATATTTGGGGTCTGAAGATCTCATCAGCAGATGTTGTTTGTTCTTGATAGAGCATATTTTTGGGGTCTGAAGATCTCATCAGCAGATGTTGTTTGTTCTTGATAGAGAAGATTTTGAGTGGGGTCTGAAGATCTCATCAGCAGCTGTGTGTTTGTCCTTGATAGGGCAGATTTTTATTTGGGGTCTGAAGACTTCATCAGTAGATATTTCTTGATCATACATCCGAGGTCCCTATTATCAGCCATTTGTTCTCGACAGAGCAGAATCTTAATCCTATGTGTATGGTCCTATCAGATGGTTATTCTTAACAGATCAGATCAGTGGTTTTGCACCGGGGTTTTCTTCTCATCAGTGATTGTTGATACAGAAATCTCCGCAGCAGCTATCCGGATATATTATTGCATGCCTGCATTTTGCATTAGTTTGCATGTTCATTTGCATTCCATTAACGTGTGTCTGTGTTGCAGGTACCGTTTCCCTGATCCAGGATTTCTCGCCTCCTACTATTATTATGGCCTCTCTCAGGAAGACTGTTGCATACAAGTTCCCGACCCCTGACGTGTCGAAGTTGACTGGTTTGATAGCCCTGGCAGGTGACTCTGTGAAGGATAGGTTCAGGAAGTCTTATGGCAGGTTGCTCAGTCTGGTTTGCAAACCTTCTACGTCCGAGTTGAATGGGTTACATGCTCTTCTACAGTTTTATGACCCTCCTCTGAGATGCTTCACTTTTCACGACTTCGTTCTCGCGCCGACGCTGGAAGAGTATGTTGATATGTTGGGTGTGCCTATCAAAGGGCAGATGCCTTTTGTCCACATGGATGTTGAACCTGATCTGGCTGGTTTAACTTCTTCACTCCATTTGAGCGCCTCTGAGTTAGTGGTGACGAGTTGGAACAAGGTTCCTGGGTTCTCTCTGCAGTTTCTGATAGCTAAGGCTCAGCAGTGTGCTAAGGACAAATGTTGGGATGCATTCAATGCCATCCTTGCTTTATGCATATATGGCATTATCCTGTTCCCCAACATGCCTGATTTCGTGGACTTTGATGCATTCCACATCTTCGCCTCAGGGAATCCAGTCCCTACTCTGATTGGAGACGTCTATCACTCAGTGCATTACAAGAATGAGAACTGGAGAGGGAAGAATGTATCATGCTGCGTTCCGTTGCTGTACAGATGGTTTGATAGTCATTTGCCCAAGAGGGGTTCTTCCGTCTTGTCTGCAGCCACAACTGAGTGGCCTGAGCGCCTGATGAGTTTGTCTGCAGAAGATATTGATTGGTTCGTTGACAGAGACAGGTTAGGCACCGAGGTGATCTTCATTTGTAGTGGGTTTCCTAATGTACCTCTGATAGGTAGGAAGGGTTGCATCAACTACAATCCGTCATTGCTAGTTCGTCAGTTCGCATATGCTTTGAGGACTCCACCGAAGGAGGAAGAGGTACAGGAATCTCTGTACCTCACGGGTACTCTAGAGGGGGATTTGTTGTCCAAGCTTCAGCGTGCGTGGAACAGTGTCGGCAAGAGGGGAAAGCCTTTGTTGGGAAAGAGCAACAGTCAAGCCTACCCTCCTTATTCAGCTTGGATCAGAGCCAGAGCCAACGCTATAGGGATGCCATTTCCTTATGTCAGACCAGAGAGTCCTCCACCAGTCGAAGAGCCTACCACTGTGTCCATTCATCAGCACAACCAGGTACTAGTCGAGCGGGATGAACTGAAGCGAGCGAATGCAGAGTTAGAGAAGGAGTTAGCTCAGCTTCGAAGTGAAAGGAACAAAGCCGTGCATGCTCTCAAAAAGCAAACAGAGTCAGTGAACCAACTGGGTGCAGACTTGGCAAAGCAGATTGCTGATCGGGAACGCTTGGGTCAAGACTTCAGGGCTGCTAATGATGTATTAGCTACGAAGAAGCAGCATCTGGAGGAGGCATATCGGAGGATATCTAAGTTCGACCAGCATTGGAAGACCTTCATGGACACCAGGAAGGAGCGAGAGGACAAGCTGATGCTGCAGATTTCTAAGCTGGAAGCCGAAGTGAAGGACAGTGAGCGGAGGTTTGATGAAGAGACCGCCCGCAGATACGCCGCTGAAGCTCGACTCAACAAAGCTCTTGCTAACCTGAAGGAGCATAAGCTGATGTTTGAGTCTAAGAAGCGGAAACTGGAGGATTGCTTTGGCGAAGGAGCTTGGGAGAGTTCAGTTCAGGGGCTTCAGCATACCATCATGCAGAGGGAACTACTCGTCGAGGGGTTGCTCACTTTGCCAGATCATCCAGAGACGAAGGAGTTATTAGCAGAGTATCGCGCCCGTGGCCGTACTTGACTAGTTGTATTCCTGTTGTTTTGATCTTTGATGTATGCTGACCATCACCAGACTTGTTGGCTGAGGTCATGCTGTTGATTTGTTTTGTACTCGCTGATACTGTGTACTGCCTTGACAGGCCTTTCCATATATATATATATATATATGAGATTGATGTTTCCATGATTGGGCTCAGATTTCTTCTTCCTCTTATTATTATTGGCACTGGCACTAAGGCACTAGGATTGGGGGAAAATCTCCCACGCACACAGACACACGCGTGCATCTGCATGAAGCATATTTGCATGGCGTACATTTTGTTGCTTTTCCTAACCTTTATTGTTGACAGGTTTTTCAGGTTCACAGGCTCCGAGCTGCTTCCGGTCTCCAGGATTGATCAAAGACTCATCCACCGCTACTCAACTCGCGCTAATCAGACAAGGATCATGGACCAGGTGCCGTCAGATGTTCAAGAGCTCCGTGAACGGATGGATCGTTTTATGGAACTGATGCAGGTGGTCGCTAATGGTCAGGACCAGCTTCGTACTTTGGTTCAACCTCTGATCTCCAGGGTTGACAGTAATGGCATACTGCACGGCGGGGCTATGCCTACTCCTCCTCCGGTGGACGCTCCACAGAATGTTGTTCCTATTGCCGGGGGCAACGGCAGTGCTAACGGCAATCTGATGACTAATATTGGACTCAATGCGGCAGGCGTCGGCAATGGTAGTCTGGGAGCCAATGCTAACATAGGGCCGGTCAACGGCAATGCCGGTGTCGGAAATCTGTTGGTGCCTCAACCGTGGCTGGAGGACCATCAGGACGACGTATTTTCTCAAAGAGGTGTAGAAGCAGAGTTGAATGCTGAAGCTCGACTCAGGTTCAAAGCGCTGGAAGACAAGATGAGAGACATTGAAAATCAGAATACATTGGGCGTTGATATGTCCAAGCTCGGGTTGATTGCTGATTTCAAGGTACCTCATAAGTTCAAGGTGCCTGTCTTTGAGAAGTATAAGGGTACTACTTGCCCCCGCGTCCACCTTCGATCTTATTATAGAAAGATGTCTGCCTATTCTGACGATGAGAAGTTGCTGATGCACTTCTTCCAAGATAGTCTTTCTGGTCCATCACTCGAATGGTATATGGGCTTGGAGCCCGCTACAGTGCGCACGTGGAAAGACCTCGCTGAAGCGTTCGTCCTCCACTATCAGTACAATAGCGACTTGGCCCCCAACCGAGTTCAGCTTCAGAATCTTTCACAGCGGAACAATGAAAGCTTTAAAGAGTACGCCCAGCGGTGGCGTGAATTGGCTGCTCGGGTTCAACCGCCGATGGTTGAGTGTGAGCTAGTGCAAATGTTTGTGGCCATTCTTCCTGGAATCTACTATGAAAAGCTGGTCAGTGGCATGTCTGAAACATTCTCGGCTCTCATCACTATGGGCGAGCATGTTGAGAATGGTATAAAGATTGGGAAAATTCAGGGCGAATCATCCTCAGCTGGAGGAGGTGGTAAGAAACCTTACGCTGGAAAGCGTCGAGAAGGAGATGCAAATGCTGTCACTAACGCTCGGAGAAAGGGCAAGGGCCCTCAGCAGCAGATTTCTAGCATAAATATCCCAGCTGCTCCACCGCAACAGCAGCAGCCGCAGCCTCAGCAGCAGAATCAGCAGGGGTATAGGAAATATCAGAATCGGGCTCCTCTGGCAAATCGTCATTTTGAAACTCCACCTATGTCATATGCGCAGCTTCTGCAAACTTTGCTGCAGCTTCAGCTGGTTCAAAAAAGGACGTTGGCTCCCTTAACAGGGGCACCACCGCCGGGGCATGATGCCAATGCTACTTGTGATTTCCATACTGGGGCACCAGGTCATGCGATTGAGAACTGTAAAGCTTTCAAGCACAAAGTGCAGGACTTGGTGGACGCCAAGGTTATTAACTTTTCTGATAACGTGCCCAATGTCACCAAAAACCCTATGCCTCATCATAGGAGAGGCGGGGTGAACGCCGTTATCACAGAGGAGAGTTCAGACTTGCTGACCGATGTCAAAGATTTGAAGACGCCACTTAGTTTTGTCAAGGCTATGTTGCTGAAGAAGGGCTTCTTTCCTGGATGCGGAGAGTTATGTATGGCTTGTGCTACACTTCCTGATGGGTGCGAGCAGCTGGTCGAGGGTATCCAAAGTCTGATGGCTGAGGGTATTTTGCAGTTCAGCCGGAACATTGAAAGTGCATCAGGGGAGGTCGTGCTGAAGCAGGCAGACGAAGTTGCCACCATTACCATCCCTCGTCACCCTATTACTATTTCTGCGCCCCGACCGCCTACCATCACTATCACCAGGGCCGGGCCAATCCCATTTGAGAGCACTAATGCCGTTCCATGGCATTACGGCGCCGAAGTCTACTGCAATGGTCAGAAGATAGAGCTTGAACCGTACAGATCTACTGTGCAGAATCTTGCCGGAGTCAGTGGTATCACTCGAAGCGGTAGAGTGTTCGCGCCAGCACAGGTTGCAACAGAGAAAGTGGTCAGGGCTGATGCTGCTGATAAGGGTAAAGGTAAAGCTGTCGAAGAGGTCCCTTCTGGGGCAGAGAAGGATTTGCTAGTTAAAGATGCTGAGGAGTTCATGCGTTTAATCAAGAAGAGCGACTACAAGATTGTAGATCATCTTCACCAGACTCCGTCAAAGATCTCTATTCTTAACTTGTTGCTGTGTTCTGAAGCGCACCGCAACGCGTTATTGAAGGTATTGAACGCTGCCTATGTGCCGCAGGAGATATCAGTAAATCAGCTAGAGGAAGTGGTAGCCCATGTTAATGCTGGCAATGGGCTGGGATTCACAGATTTAGAGCTGACTCCTAAAGGGAGAGATCACAACAGCGCCTTGCACGTCTCGATAGAGTGCAGGGGCACTATTATGTCGCATGTCCTGGTGGATACGGGTTCATCGCTTAATGTGCTCCCGAAAAAGGCACTAATGAAGTTGGACACTCGTGGGTTGCTTTGCACGCCCAGTGATCTGGTGGTGAAAGCCTTTGACGGAACTAAGCGCCACGTTTTCGGAGAGTTGACCCTGCCGATTCAGGTTGGTCCGGAGACGTTCGATACGGTTTTCTATATCATGGATATCATGCCTGCCTACAGTTGCCTCTTAGGTCGGCCATGGATCCATGCTGCTGGTGCCGTGACGTCCACGCTGCATCAAAAGCTCAAATATGCTGTCGGGGGCAGCATAGTAACCGTCTGTGGTGAGGAGGACATTATGGTGAGCCACTTGTCATCCTTTAAATATGTTGAAATGGATGGCGAGATCCATGAAACTCTCTGCCAAGCATTTGAAACCGTCAAGGTGAAAGAGGTAGCTCCTGTCGTCGCAGAGAAGCAAGAGATGAATCTCTCCTCGTTCAAAGAAGCTCGGGCCGTCGTTGAAGCCGGTTCCACCCCAGGCTGGGGGCATGTGTTGGAGGTAGCGATCAAGCAGGATATGTTTGGATTGGGGTATTCTCCTGAAGCTGAAGCTTCGCCTTCTTCGTCTTCGTCTCGTGGGAAGGGGCCGATCCTATTCACCAAGGGCGGAGTGATTTTTGAAAGCATCAACGCAGCGTCTGAGGACAGCGGGGATAGCGATTGTGATCTTGACGCCTGGATTCAGCCAAGCAAGCCGGGCGAGCGCCTCAACAATTGGACCATCAAGGAGATTATCCAGCTAACAAGTGAAGAGTAATGATTTGCTTTTTACAATCTTTGTACAACCCTATGTCCTGCCCGAGGCATAGTGGTTTTATCGTCAGGGCCTTGTTGGATTATGTACATGCATTTTGTTAATAAATAAAAGGCGTTTTCTTCGTACTCAAATATTGTGTTCTCTGTTATTCCTGTTTTATGTTTATTTCGAAAAACAATAAAATGGCAACGAGGTTTGTGCTAACCTGCATATTCTTGCTTTAAACTTAACCCTTGTTATTGCAGGATCCACATAACAGACGACATCGACTCTGGACCCTCTACGGCTCACTACGGCTTCGATTGCCCGATATATCAACCCGAGGATGAGATTGATGAAGACGAAGACCTTCCGGAAGAGTTGGCCCGCTTGTTGAGACAAGAGGAAAAGGTTATTCTGCCTCACGAGGAGGACATTGAGATAGTAAATCTGGGTTCTGAAGAGCTCGTCAGAAATGTCAGAGTAGGGGCTGCATTGCAGAATGATGTCAAGCATAGACTGGTCGAGATGCTTCGAGAGTATAGTGATGTCTTTGCTTGGTCATATGAAGATATGCCCGGACTCGACACAGACATCGTGGTTCATCGCTTGCCGTTGCGAGAAGATTGCCCTCCAGTCAAGCAGAAGCTTAGGAGGACGAGACCAGATATGGCTGTAAAAATCAAAGAAGAAGTCCAGAAGCAGTTGGACGCAGGATTCCTAGCCGTTACCACTTATCCTCCGTGGGTCGCCAACATAGTGCCTGTACCGGAGAAGGACGGTAAGGTACGCATGTGCGTCGATTACCGGGATTTGAATAGGGCGAGCCCTAAGGATGATTTCCCGTTGCCTCATATCGATGTGTTGGTCGACAACACAGCCCAGTTTTCAGTGTTTTCGTTCATGGATGGCTTCTCCGGTTACAATCAGATTAAGATGGCACCGGAGGACATGGAGAAAACAACGTTTATCACTCCCTGGGGAACATTTTGCTATAAGGTAATGCCCTTCGGTCTGAAGAACGCAGGGGCCACTTACCAACGAGCAATGGTAACTTTGTTTCATGATATGATTCATCATGAGATCGAGGTCTATGTTGATGACATGATTGCAAAGTCCCAAACGGAGGAAGAGCATCTGGTCAACTTATTGAAGCTTTTCGAGAGGCTTAGGAAGTTCAGGCTGAGGCTGAATCCTAACAAATGCACTTTCGGAGTGCGGTCCGGAAAGTTATTGGGGTTTATCGTTAGTGAACGAGGTATCGAAGTTGATCCTGCGAAAATAAAAGCTATTCAAGAAATGCCAGCGCCGAAAACAGAAAAAGAAGTTCGTGGTTTCTTGGGCCGAATAAACTACATTGCGAGGTTTATCTCTCAGCTCACGGCTACTTGTGAACCGATGTTCAAGCTTTTAAAGAAAGATCAGGCGATTACTTGGAATGAGGATTGCCAGAAGGCATTCGACAAAATAAAGCAGTATCTTCAAGAACCTCCAATCTTGATACCCCCAGCGGCTGGACGGCCATTAATCATGTACCTGACGGTTCTGGAGAATAGTATGGGGTGTGTTCTCGGTCAGCACGACGAGACGGGCAGAAAGGAGCATGCCATTTATTATTTGAGTAAAAAGTTCACTCAGTGTGAGTCTCGATACTCGATGCTGGAGAAGACGTGTTGTGCACTAGCTTGGGCTGCCAAACGTCTACGACAGTATATGCTCAATCACACCACTATGCTAATTTCGAAGATGGATCCGATCAAGTACGTCTTCGAGAAGCAGGCTCTTTCGGGCAGGATTGCCAGATGGCAAATGGTGTTAACAGAATATGATATTCAATACGTCTCCCAGAAAGCCATTAAGGGAAGCGTATTGTCTGATTACCTTGCCGAACAGCCAATCGAAGACTACCAGCCGATGAAGTTCGAATTCCCTGACGAGGATATTATGTTTCTCAAAGCGAAGGATTGCGATGAGCCATTGCCCGATGAGGGGCCAGACAGGAAGTCTCAGTGGAAGTTGATATTCGATGGAGCGGTTAATTCCTATGGAAGTGGTATCGGGGCTATCATCACGACTCCTCACAGATCCCACATCCCGTTTACTGCGAGACTGACGTTTCCAGTTACCAACAATGAAGCAGAGTATGAAGCATGTATTATGGGTCTAGAAGAGGCAATTGATTTGAGAATCAAGAATCTAGACGTATATGGTGACTCACCGCTTGTAATCAATCAGATTAAAGGGGAGTGGGAAACTCGTCAAGCGAATTTGGTGCCGTACATGAATTATGCCAGGAGGCTGCTTCCGTTCTTCGATCGAGTGGAACTCCATCATGTATCCAGGGCTGAAAATCAGATGGCTGATGCCTTAGCCACGTTGGCTTCAATGTACAAAGTCAATTTTTGGAATGAGGCTCCGAGAATTGTGCTTTCGCGTCTTGACAGACCGGCATTTGTCTTTGCAATCGAGGATGCCGCCGACGGCAAGCCATGGTTCCACGACATCCAGACCTTCCTTATGACTAAGGAGTATCCTGCGGGTGCGTCAACCCGGGATAAGAAGACTCTGAGGAGGCTATCTGGAAACTTTTATCTCAATCCTGATGGAGTGCTGTATAAGAAAAACCACGATCTCGTGCTACTCAGATGTGTAGATGAGAAAGAGGCAAATATGCTCATGGAAGAAGTCCATGAGGGCACATTTGGTACGCACGCCGGAGGGCACGCCATGACGAGAAAGATGCTGAGAGCAGGGTATTACTGGCTGACTATGGAGTCGGATTGCTTCAGATTCGCGAAGAAATGTCATAAATGCCAGATTTATGCTGATAAAGTTCATGTGCCGCCGTGTCCATTGAATGTCATGTCCTCCCCTTGGCCGTTCTCCATGTGGGGCATCGACATGATAGGCAAGATCGAGCCCACTGCGTCCAATGGTCATCGTTTCATCCTGGTAGCTATCGACTACTTCACCAAATGGGTGGAGGCAGCCTCGTACGCTAATGTGACCAAGCAGGTGGTAGCTAAATTCATAAAGAGGGACATCATCTGTCGTTATGGAGTTCCCGAGCGGATCATTACTGATAATGGTTCGAATTTGAATAACAAGATGATGAAGGAGCTGTGCCAGGGCTTCAAGATTGAACACCACAACTCATCTCCTTACCGGCCGAAGATGAATGGCGCCGTCGAAGCCGCCAACAAGAACATAAAGAAGATTGTTCAAAAGATGGTTGTGACGTACAAAGATTGGCACGAGATGCTGCCATTTGCCTTGCACGGTTATCGTACGACGGTGCGTACGTCGACCGGGGCAACTCCTTTCTCCTTGGTGTACGGTATGGAAGTTGTCCTACCTTTAGAAGTGGAGATTCCTTCTTTGCGAGTTTTGGTTGATGTGAAACTCGACGAGGCAGAATGGATTACGAATCGTTTGAACCAGCTCAGCCTGATGGACGAGAAGAGGTTAGCATCGATTGCATTTGGTTGCCTGTACCAAAGCCGAATGAAGAAAGCTTATGATAAGAAGGTGCGTCCTAGAAGCTTTCAGACGGGTGATCTCGTCCTGAAGAAGATTCTTCCGCCACACTCCGATCACCGGGGAAAGTGGACTCCGAATTACGAAGGGCCGTATGTCGTCAGCAAAGTTTTCTCAGGAGGAGCTTTGTTGTTATCCACGATGGATGGTGAAGATTTTGCATCCCCGGTGAACACGGACGCAGTTAAAAAATACTTTGCTTGAAAGAGACCCGCTGGACAAAAAAGAAAGAGTCCAGGCAAAAAAGGGGCATCCCGGCGAACCAAAAACAGAATAAAAGGTTCGGGCAAAAAAATTAGGGATATATTGGAAAAAATGTACACCCGCGAAGTCGAAAACCTACACTGGGCGGCTTCAGCAAAAAAGGGTATCCCGGTGAACTGAAAACCCGTAAAGGGCGGTTCACGCAAAAGTTAGGGATTTGAATAAGCAAATGACTGCGTTCCGCGTGTGGACTTCCATTGTTTTGTGGTTTGGAGGACCTGAGGGCCATTTATCCGAATCAATCTCTTTCGAAGCTGAAGCGTCGGAGAAGTATCGAAGTCGAGTGGGTCTTAGAGGGATCAACTCATGGTGTTCGTCTACGCCTCGTTGCCGACATTTGTATATACTGATGTATATTTATATTTTATTTTTGCGCGGCTTCCTCATTCCAGGAGCTTGCCTCTGTTGTAAAACATTTTTGCCCATTCAGGGGTTCACCATCAATAAAATGCACATTATTCAGCAATCCTGCTTGCCTGTTTAGCATTTATCTGTTTTGTTTGCGAATGAAAACGCCGATGTTTTTGATAAAATGCGCATACATAAACTTACGGACCTGGGCCCATTGATTGTTGAAACAATTAATTACCTGAATATTGTCACGAGGTAATAACCTTGATAGGCCCCTTTGAGGAGGGTATCTTGTCTGTTTGTTTGTGTTGTTGCAGGTGTAGCCCATTCCAGACAGTGTGCCGTGCGCATCCCCGAGGCAGGGCGAGTCCTCCTTCTCCAGCAGTGTTCAGTAGTCTCACCTCTGCAGAATCTGAACGCAGGATAGCGAGCATTGATATGTCTCCCCAAGCAGAGATGATTCTCTTCCCCAAGCAGGCGCATCCTGAAGGAACGTCACCTCATCAACTGAGTCAAGCACCGAAGAACGATGTCTTCTTTCCCCAGCACCGGGTCACAAGTGCAGATTTCAGAGGAGTGTTCGGGTGCCGAAGCTCGTGTTTTCCCTAGTAAACTCGCCGCAGCAGGTGTTTCCCCCAGCACCGGGTCACAAGTGCAAGTCTTGTAGGAGACTATCCATACACCGAAGGAGGCAGTAGCTGATGGTGCCAGACTGAAGTCTCCAGCGGAATCGAAATTCCCCACCAATACCGTATTCTCTCTCGAAGTCGGATGATTCCCTCTTCCCCAGTGGAGTATGGAACAACTGAAGTTATTTCCCCACAGAGTGGTTATCCCTAGAAAAGTAGCCGAGACGGCCGCGCAGTTCATTCTCGCGATTGATATCAGCAGGTCCAGGTTCTCGTACAGCTTCGTCCACTGCCGTAATCAGCTGAAGTTGTTTTCCCTGCAGCAGTCAACAGAAGATCAATTCCCCAGACGGTGTCCGATTGATATTGGCATGTCCACGTTCTCCTCAGCAGGATGATTCCTCTATCTGAGTAGTTCTTTCTCCTTGACAGGAAAGCTCCCCCCAGCATTTATTTTGCTGACGGGATCGCATCATTGTGCATGATTGCATAGCACTTAGCATAAACGCATAACATTTCCACCGTGGGGGGCATGGCACCGAAACATATGCATCATAAGCATGACCTAGGTTATTATCATTCTTGTCTTACAGGTGTTCCACCAAGAAACCAGTTGCTCAGGACGGTTCCTGATATTCTCTCCAACGAGGTCGCTTTCTTAAGATGATTCTTAAAGACCCCGGTGTAATCCCCACAGTCACTCGCTCAAGATGATTTTTGAGATCCCCAGCGAAATCTTCAGTTCAAGACGGTTCTTGAATTCCTCAGCAGGGCCGTTTGCTTAAGATGATTCTTAAGACCCCAGCGCAGTTTCTCGAGTTGTTTGCTCAGGATGATTCTTGAGCTCCCCAGTAGCGTCCCCAGCAAGAGTTGCCCAGGAGGATTCCTGGAATACCCAGCAGAATAAAGTCTCCAGAAAGGTCGGCAGTTCAGGATGATTCCTGAAGGTTCCCGACGGAATTGGTTGTTCAGGATGACTCTTGAAGTCCTAGTAGCGTGATATGTTCGCTCCTACAGTGATGTCTAATCTGAAGATTGACTTCGTAAACGCCTGAAGGCGACATCAGAATGTTCCTGTGGATTCGGATTTCCGTGTTGATGAATCAACGTGTGTCTGAAGACAAAGTTCAAAAATTTGTAGATGCAGCTTTTGTGTGCAAAGTGATCCGTGCTGGCCTGAAGACCCAGTCGGTTATCCTGAGGTGATGATTGATTGTGATCAAGTGAATAATGTTTCTTCTGACTGAAGTCGAAGATGTTTCTCCAGCTGAAGCGGAGTTTGCCTGAAGACAAAGTGTTAGAATCCCCGTAGAGTCATGAATGGCTCAGGATACCACTTCTCTGACTGAAGTCACAGATTTCCCAAGCTGAAGCCAAGGTGCCTGAAGGTAAGGTTATCCCCAAGGTCACGAATGACCTAGGATTCATTTTTCGGACTGAGGGCCGAAGTATATCCCTGACTGAAGTCACAGATACTCTATAGCAGAGGCGGAGTTTCCTGAAGGCAGGTCCATGTATCCTTGAAGGCCAAGGACCATTTTCTTCAGACTGAAGTCGAAGATACCTCCTGCAGAGTTTACATCCTTGAAGGCCAAGGATGTTTATCTTCAGAAGTACGTGAAGAACTTTTCTGGCTGAAGCTGGAAGTGGCCAGGGGCCAGGGTTTCATATAGCTTTGATGTTGAAGTTCTACGGTGGTCAGTGCAGTAGTATTTGGATGTTCGTTATGGTTCTGAGGGGGAACCCCAGATCAGAGTGTGCTTGGTTGAGTCTCTCATTCCCAGCGGAGCAGTTTCAAATACGCAAGTGTACTTTACCAGGGGTGAGCCCCGGGTTAGATTTGTTCAGTGTTGTATTGTCTCCGGCGGAGAGGTTGGATGCTTGGATTTGACGGCGAGGTCAGATTATGTTTGTTTGACGGCGAGGTCAGATTATGTTTGTTCGACGGCGAGGTTGAATGTTTGCTTTGACGGCGAGGTCAGATTATGTTTGTTCGACGGCGAGGTTGGATGTTTGTTTTGACGGCGAGGTCAGATCATGTTTGTGTTCGACGGCGAGGTTGAATGTTTGTTTGACGACGAGGTCAGACTCTTTAAATCCCCAGCAGAGATGATGTTTGTACGACGGCAATGTCGAGTGTCTCTCAGAGCGATGTTTATTCCCGACGGCGATGTCAGATTCAGTTTTCCAGCGGCGATGTTGGGTATGTCAGATGGTTTAGTCTTCCAGCGGTGAGGTTGGGTGTTGTGGTTGTCTGAAGGCAATATCAGAAGAAGTTAGCGTGGATAACCGACGACGATGTCAGATCAGTATTCCTCCGCCTAGTTGTTGAGCAGCTAGTATTGCAGTGTACGAAGGTTTGCTCCCCGCAGAGTATCGTGTGCTCGTGCAGTTGGCAAATTTTTGGGTTTACCGGTATTCAACTGTCTCGCACCGTGATTGGCTGAGAGTCGTTCGCTCTTCACACAGTCAGGTTCAAGCCGTTTGAATAGGGGCAGCTGTTGCACCCTAAAATTTGACCAACAATTATTTATCCATCAAGTGTTTGAAGGTTGATACCTTCATCAGAAAGTTCAAGGGATCCTCAGAGGAATTGGTTGAAACCAAGGTTGTGTGTCTCATAGCTTGAGAGTTGTGGGTACTCCTTAGATGGTTATGAGACTTTGAGAATGAACTTGATGCTTTGAGAAGGTTTATGAGATGTCTTGAAAGGCATCATGAAGCCCAGAGAGGTCATTATGCAAGAATTCAGAAGATTCAACCATGAATGGTAGAATTAGGGTTTTGACTGGGTCAACCCTAGGTCAACTGAAGATTTGGAGAAGGTTGAGACCTAATCCAAGGGCCATGTGATCATGGGATGATGTATTAAGATGTTATAAAGGTGATTCCTAGACCAACTCATCATGATTGAGGAGTTTGAGAAGATTTGAGTTAGGGTTTCCAGGGATTGTCAGTGAAAAACCCTAATTTGATCCCTATCTTCCAGGCAGTTTTAGCTCAAGATGTGATTGATATCTCATCTTCCCCACAACATGAATGTTGTAGAGCTTGTTCTTAGATTTAATTTGAGTGGTAGAAGTCCTTGATAGGAGTTGCAGAGCTCAAGTTATGGTTTTGACAAATTACAGGTCATCTGAGGTATGTGAATCTGGGTCCTTGAAAGTCACCCAACTTGCAGACAACGTTTGCCCTAGTAGGATGATTCCTATGATCTCTTGGTCAACATGAATGTGGAATATCATCTTCTTAGCTTTCTAGAGAGTACTATAAGTCCTTGATAGGATTTGTAGAACTCAACTTATGGTTTGAACAAGACAGGGGTATTTTGGTCATTTGGAAGTTATAGGTCATTTTAAGCAAAGGCCATATCTCCTATTTCCAAGCCTCAAATGGAAAAATTCAAAACATCAAAGTTGTTCAAAATAGGATTTTAAGCTTATAAAAAAGGTCATGAGTTATTGAAAAAGCTTGTAGCAAGGATTTTCATGATTGGGTAAAAATGACCTAAAAAAGGGCTTATAAGTTAAAAAGTTGAAATGGAATTTTGGTTTAGGAGATGTACAAATCCAAAATGGGTCATCCAATATGTCATTTTGACTCCAAACATTATTTTAAAAACAATGGTTCAAGTAGAATTTTGATTTGAGGTCTCAAAATGGAGGTTGCTTTGTAATTTTCATTCTTGCATAATAAGGCAACTTGAGAAACTTCACATAAAGCAAAACCAAGGCATGTTTTTCACTCATTCCTTCTCAATATCTCTTGTAAGGAGATTTTAAAGCCCAATTGAAAGTCTTAAGGCATGAGATATGAGATGTGCAATGTATCACTTCATGAGAAATTCCTTAACTTTCTAGCTCATTCTAGAAGTTCCTAGGCTATTCTTTTGGTTGTTATAAAAAGGATGAATCACCATGAGATCAAGGTTGGTGAAAGTTGCTGAGTTCATTGGAGAGAGTGAGAGAGAAAGTGACATTCCAAGATTCCTTCAAAATCAAGCAAGTTCCCATTTCTTCCTCCACAAGCCTCATCCATCCCAATTCTTGCAAACAAAAAGGTATCCACCATTGGAGGAGCATTTGAAGAAGATTTCAAGTGCCAGATCAAGCCCTAACACCATTCACCATTGGTTCTTGACAGGTTGGTAATTTCCACCATAGATCCTTATTCAGGTGCATTCTGTTAGAATTTTAGGTGGAAAGATAGCATGCTAGGTTAGAGGAAGGTTTTCTGAAAGTTTGAAAGGGATCCATGGAGTTCCATGGCAGGTCACCAATTCTTTGATTTCCAACAACAAGCTGTATACTGAGTTTTAATGGATATGATATAGTGTAGTTTGGTTAAGATAACATGTGGAACAAGTTTGGATCATTAGAGTGAAGTTCCATCAAGGTTGATAACAGAGAAAGAGATTGAAACCCTAAGGTTCGCGCATTCTGTTAGAACAATACAAGACGTTTCAGTGGAAGATATGAGCTTGGTTAAAATCTTGGTAGCACGTAGAACATTTTTGCCTTTGGAAGTTTGGGATTTCATTGAGTATTAGAGGAGAACGAAGGAGTTGAAGCTCTGGCATGGAGGTAGGGTTTCTGAAACCCTAGATGTCATTTTGGGGAAGACGAGTGTATAGCCGTTGGATCGCCCCAGAGTCTTGACCAATTCATCTGATCGCACGGCCATGATCTGGTTTCAGAAACTGAGGGAATTTTAAAAAGCAAAACGCACCGTTTGAGTTAGTTGAATGTTCTGGGCTGAATGCAGAACGTTGATACTTGCACCCCCACCATGGGCCCAATCCAGTTTTTAACTATAAAATGTTGCTATTCTCACCGCGTCCGTATTTATTTTCTGGTGATTTTTTCTTTTCATTTTCTGAAGCGCTGGGCCTTAATGATTTGATATCTGCACCCCTGGTATTTTGGCCCACCATCATAGTCAACTGAGCGTGTTTACTTTTCTCACCCCCTCCCCATTTTATGTTAATTCCTTTATTTTAATTCCTTTTATATTTTCTTGCATGTTAAAAAATCCATATAAAATTGAAAAATTAATATTTTTCAATGCTTGTTTTTTTCACATATTCATAATCATGTCTAGAAAAATGTAAATAAATAAAATTCCATTTTATTTTCCTTTTAATATTTTTAGCATATTATTCTTGTAAATAGTCTTTTTGATTGATTTTTGTTAATACTTGGCTTTGTATAATTTCTTTTAGGACTTTCCCTTAGGATTTTTGAGCCATTATTTTTGGCATAGTTAGGTATTGAACCATAGTTCATATGGGATTTAATTCACAATTTGTAGGTTAAAATTGGATTAGTTTGTTAAGCATAGTCCTAGTGTACTCAAAATTAGGGTTTAGGTAGCATAGTTGAACTTGAACAATTTTGGTTTGGGTTTTATAGGCCAAATTAGTATATGGGGGATATATGGGTTAAGGGTAAGTATGTATAGAATCCCATAGAATTTTCCTAGAATATTATATAGTATTTTAGTATTTTTAACTGATTTTTGAATGTATGGTTAGTATGTGTGTTGCTTGAAGGCATAGTTTGTATTGTTGTGCTTGTTTTTCTTCTCCTTTGAGTGTGTGAGCCTTGAATATTGAGTTGAAGACCTTGTGGATCATCATTGGAGCTTTGAAGACCTTGCAGTGGAGTTTAGTTAGCTTTTGTTGTGTTTATAGGATCATAAGTGCATAGGCAGAGCTTTAGATAGAATAACTCCATTCAGTAAACAAGGAGTGTCTTGTTCACCTCCTTCCTTCTCTATGACATAAAGTCCCTTAAGGGTATTCACCTCTCTCCTTTGGAAGGATTAGTGACCTTGCCCTCTGAGGTAGAACTTTGAGAGAGCCTTTCCCTTTGATGTTAAGTCCTCAATGGCATCCTTTGGAAGTCAGTGAGCACCTTAACATCCTCACCTCATCTTGTGGATTAACTCTTGTTTGCTGAAGCATCTGGGTTGTTGAAGATAGCAATGAAGAGCATTGAAGATTTGATTGAAGATCTAAAAGCCATTGAAGATAGAAGCTGAAGCTTTGAAGAGGATGATTCCTTGAAGATTGTTGAAGAGGATGAATCCTTGAAGACTGTCACTCCAGCTGAAGCTTGAAGAGCATGAAGATCAAGTTGATACTTGAAGACCCCTGAAGATAGTGAAGCCTAAAGGTGGAGCTGATCAAAGAAGCTGAAGCTTAAGGGAGAAGATGAGTTGATACTCATGTTGTAGGGTTGATACCTGGAAGGCATTTGAAGTCTGAAGACTGAGTAGCTGCTGGAGGAGCTGAGGCTTTCTTCTATTTTTCTTTTCTGTATTGTGTGTTTTATTTGATTTGTCTGTTGCATTAGATTAAGTCCATCTGGAATAAGTAGAATCTAAGAGCATGATTGCATTAGAGGTTGAGTTGCTCCCTCTGCTTGTATTGTTATTGCGTGGCTTTGCTTGCGGGTATTCGGTAGAGCCCAGCTCCCTTGCCCATGTGGTTTGTTTGCCTGATGGCATTTCATTTCTTTTATCTGCATGGTTGCAGTTTACTATTTATTGCTTGATAGCATGTTGTTTATATTTCAGTATGATTGCTGTTATTTCATGACTGGCTTGAGGTTGAGATGAGCTTGTGGAAGCTGAAGCCCCACACACATTTCCTCCCTCACTTGCATTGCATGCATTTTACTGTTAAGCTGATGCTTTGTCTGTTTTGGTGTATCATTGACATGATCCCTTAGGACTCTCATTTCCTTTGATAAGAATTTGATGATAGACTTTTAGGTTGAAACCTATGCATGACAACTTCTAGGAGTTCCCTGTTCAAACCTCAACCATAGGACGAATCCATGGCATGATAACAGTAGGACTTGATAGTCTCCCTCCTAGTTGGGCCTGTTCTCTTCTCATCTCAAAACAGTTTAAGATACAGTAATCATGAATGATTTCTTTCGTACGTTACGAGCCTTAAGCTATCTGAGAAAGGATTGTGGGAGAGTTTCTTTTCCATGGTCTGGATGTTTAGTATGGTACCCTTTGGGTGACATGCGACGCATTCACTCTCAGGTCATAGTCTCTAGTGCGGTTGAAATCGCAAACACAATAAAAAACACTTCTTTCAAGACAGGAAATAAACCGTAGTTTCCCGAACTACGTGAGCTCTAATCTCTCATGCCTGTTGAGAGTACGTAGGCACAAGATGGCGAAGTCTTGGTGAGCTACCTTCCCCCATAATCCTTCGTAGGCCGAACTACGTTGACTCTGATTTCTCATTCTCTGATGAGAATACGTAGGCATAAAGTGCGACGCTTTGCCGAGTCATTTTTCTTTTCTTTTTCAGCCAGCCTTGATAGGTAGATAGAATAAAACCAACCCGTCCAAGTAAACAAACAAGCGAGGATCCCGTCGAGTACGACGGACGTGAGGGGTGCTAATACCTTCCCCTTGCGTAACCGACTCCCGAACCCAGACAATGGTTGCGATGACCTTGTCTTACCCTTATTCGTCAGGTTTTTCCGATCGTTTCCTTTCCCGCTCTGAGGGATAAATAACGAAAGGTGGCGACTCTTCTGTCATGCCGGCACCTTATTTTCGCGCAAGCGACAATAGGCACTGGTTCTTGTTTTATGCCCTCTATACGGGATAAGTGATCTGCAACTACGTTCTCGGTCCCCTTTTTATCTTTAATTTCTAATTCAAACTCTTGTAATAATAGGATCCATCTCAATAATCTGGGTTTGGCGTCCTTTTTGCTTATTAGGTACCTAATGGTAGTGTGGTCTATGTATACGATTATTTTGGCTCCTACCAAGTAGGAACGGAATTTGTCAAGAGCGAGCACGACTGCTAAGAGTTCCTTTTCTGTTGTGGCGTAGTTCATTTGGGCAGGGTCTAATGTTCTACTGGCGTAGTAGATAGCGTGAAGCTTCTTATCCTTCCTTTTCCCTAGAACTGCGCCTACGGCGTAATCACTCGCATCGCACATGATTTCGAATGGTAGTCGCCAATCTAGCGGTTGCATGATTGGTGCGGTGATAAGTGCTGACTTTAGAGTTTCGAATGCTTCTAAGCATTCTTTGTCGAAGATGAACTCGGCATCTTTCATTAACAGACCTGTAAGAGGTTTTGTGATTTTCGAGAAATCCTTTATGAATCTTCGGTAGAATCCAACGTGTCCTAAGAAGCTTCGTATTTCTCGTACGGTTTTCGGAGGTTGGAGATCCTTTATGATCTCTATTTTAGCTTTGTCAACTTCGACCCCCTTTTCAGAGATGACGTGTCCTAAAACAATGCCTTGTCAGACCATGAAATGGCATTTTTCCCAATTAAGGACAAGGTTCACTTTGGCGCATCTTTTGAGTACCATTTCTAAATTCGACAAGCAGCTTTCGAAGCTTTGTCCGCATATAGAGAAGTCATCCATGAACACTTCCATGATGTCATCTATGAAATCTGCGAAGATTGCCATCATGTATCTTTGAAAGGTTGCTGGAGCATTGCATAGTCCGAACGACATTCGGCGGTAGGCAAAAGTACCATAAGGACAGGTGAATGTTGTCTTTTCCTGGTCATCGGGGTGAATAGAGATTTGAAAGAATCCCGAATAACCATCTAGATAGCAGAAGTACGAATGTTTCGCTAGTCTTTCCAACATTTGGTCTATGAATGGTAAAGGGAAGTGATCTTTCTGAGTCGCCTTGTTCAGTTTTCTGTAATCGATACACATCCTGTTTCTGGTCACAACTCTTTGGGTTATCGATTCACCTTTCGCATTCTTCACTACAGTAACGCCTCCTTTCTTGGGTACTACGTGTACTGGGATGACCCATTGGCTGTCGGAGATTGGGTATATGATTCCTGCGTCTAGTATCTTTTTCACCTCGTCTTTGACTACAGTGCTTAGGATCAGGTTTATCCTTCTCTGATGTTCTCTTGAAGTTTTGCAGTCTTCCTCCAGCATGATACGGTGCATACAGATGGAGGGACTTATGCCTTTTAGATCGCTTATATTATAGCCTAACGCAGTTGGGTATTGTCGCTACTGCGAAAATCGGCGCCGACATGACAGAAGAGTCGCCACCGTGCGTTATTTATCCCAACGGAGGGAAAGGGAACGCTCGAAGTAAACCTCGCAAAAAATGGGAAAGGGTATGGTCGTCGCAACCAAAACTTGGGTTCGGGAGTCGGTTACGCAAGGGGAAGGTATTAGCACCCCTCACGTCCGTCGTACTCGACGGGATCCACGCTTGGTGTTTATAAGGACAAGGGTGTGTTTATCTATCTACGCTAGTGGTCAGTCTGAAAAGAAAAGAAAAGGACAGGACTCGACAAAACATACGCTGTTTTGGGCCTACGTACTCCCTCGTGCAATGGGAAAGTCAGAGTCAACGTAGTTCGACTACCTACGTCTAGACGGGGGGAAGGTTGCTCGCCAGGACCTCGCGTCCTGTGCCTACGTACTTCCACACGGCATGGAAGATCAGAGCAAACGTAGTTCGACTACGCACGACACAAGCTGTTCAAGTGTTTTTTATGGGAAAATGCACCTTAACCAAGGGTTTTCACAGTCCAGGAGGACAAAAAGTTTTGATGTTTGTTCAAATCTTTTAACGGAAGAAATGAATTCACTTTTGTTTTATCCTTTATTAAGTTTTTTTCTGTTGTTTTGAGAAAGGAAAGAGACACCCTAAAACTATGGTTAAAAAGGGGAATCTACCTAATGTTTTCATGCCTGGTTAACCAACCTAATGTCTATCATAACTCCTCCACAACAGAGAAGTTAGAGCTCCTAAGGGATCATGGCAACAGGACTAAACAGCAAACAGGAATCAACTGTAAAGTAAAGAAATACTGGAAATATGCATGAATGCAACAACCAAACAAGCAAGGCACAAAGGCCGCACACCACAGAGGCAAGGGAGCTCAGCTCTACCAAATACTAGCAAGCAAAGCCACTCAATAACAATCAAGCAGAAGGAGGACCACCTTAACTTCTTATGCACACAAAGCCTACTTCTAAGATGCACCTATCTCAGAAATATCTAGATGAACCCCTAAGTCTAATGCAGCACAGCACCACACAAGTCAATCAACACAAAGAGAAGGCTAACCAGCCTGGCAAACTCCTATCCAAAAGCAATGAAACTACCCTGAGCAAGACCCTGAACAACCCTAAAACAAACCCCTGAACAAAGCTCCTAATCAACCCCTGAGCAAAAACCTAAAGCAAAACCCTAATCAAATCTCTAAGCAAAGCCCTAAAACAAAACCCTACACAAGAGAAATCAATCCCAGTCTTCAGGCTTCAAGACAAGCCCACCAAAGAAAGGGAGCTAAGTAGGCAGACTCATAGTGCCTTCCTCGGGAAAGTACTAGGAGACTCCTTCTTAGGAATCATATCCCATGCGGCTCAACAACTGTGATCAGTTTACATTCCTCCTCAGGAGAAATTAAACTCACATGAAGGCTCCAACATCATTGGATACTTGAGAAATCGTACATGAACTAAGGGAACTAAGTGAACAGACCCATAGTGCCTTCCTCAGGAAAGTACTAGGAGGCTCCTTCTTAGGAATCATATCCCATGCGGCTCGACAACTGTGAACGGTTTACATTCCTCCTCAGGAGAAACTAAACTTACATGAAGGCTCCAACATCACTGGATACTTGAGAAATCCTACATAAACTAAGGGAACTAAGTGAACAGACCCATGGTGCCTTCCTCAGGAAAATACTAGGGGGCTTCCACTTAGGAATCATATCCCATGTGGCTCAACAACTGTGAACGGTTTACATTCCTCCTCAGGAGAAACTAAACTCACATGAAGGCTCCAACATCATTGGATACTTGAGAAATCCTACATAAACTAAGGGAACTAAGTGAACAGACCCATTGTGCCTTCCTCAGGAAAATACTAGGGGGCTTCCACTTAGGAATCATATCCCATGTGGCTCAACAACTGTGATCGGTTTACATTCCTCCTCAGGAGGAACTAAACTCACATGAAGGCTCCAACATCATTGGATACTTGAGAAAGAGGTGAGAAGAAAGAATGAAAGACATCCATAGTACCTTCCTCAAGAAAGTACCATGCATTTCCCTCAAACTTCAGGGTCTCAAACCTCACAGAAAGAGAGCAAGCTCCTAGGCTAGGACCTCAATCCATGCATCCTTGCAAGCTCCAACAAGACTTCATCCAGCCTCCATCTTCCAGAAGAAACCACAGGTCCTCAAACCAAAAGAAACTACCTCTAAAGTTCAACCACAGTTGAACTTCAAAGTCAGAAGCCCTCAAGACTTCTCCTATTCTCAAGCTCAAGCAAAAATAGCAAAACACTCTATAAAAATCTACCAAAAATCTAGGGGAAACCTACATGCCTCTATGATCCGAAGATCAAATCTCAAAGCCCAAGTCAACTTCTAAGGCTACTAAACAATCCCTAACATTGAATGGTCAAGGGTTAACCAGCAAGTTACGAGGTCTCTATTCTCTAACCCTAAAACAATATCAATCAATCTCTAAAAAATCTACAAAAATCCTATGGGGAGCATGCATCAGTCTAGTATAACATACTAAAAAACTAAAGCGAAAATCAATACCAAATGAGAGAAATAAAATCAACAAGGCAGACACATCACAAACCAATTATTTAATACCAATTAAAATACCAAAATGCAAATAAAAATGAAAATGCATGATCAATTTAATATTTTTGCACTATAAAATTCTAAATTGAATTAGGAACCTATGGAAAAAAGAAGGGAATTAATTGGGTACTCCTATTATTTTTTATGCATTATTTTCTAACATGATACAAAACAAAGAAAATTAAAAAAAGAATAAAACAAAAGGGGGGTGCAGCGATAGCAAAGCCTAGTTGCTTCCAGACTGGGCCCAAACTGAGGGGGGCGCGCGTAGAAATTGGGCCCTAAGCCCACACCTAAATCCACTCAGCATAGTCACAAACGGGGGGGCAACGAGTAACAGGGGTGTGATCTAAGCAATAACGGACTTGGGCTTAACCCAGCCCAAACCCTAACCCAAATACCAATCAGCAAAACTAGTCTTCTCCCCCAACATTTCAATCACTGTTCATCACCTCTTCTCAACCCTAATCGCCGTTTGCATCTCAAACTCCTTCTCAGCCCTCTCAAAACCTCTCTGAAACATCCCAAACAAAATCCACAAATCAATCTCAAGCCTTAACAAAACTTCGCGAGAATACTCACTAATCCAAACACAACTCTCCTAATCCCTAATCCAATCAGCTTATCCTGATCGAGGTCACCTTCATCCCCAACCCTAACAGAAAAACAAACCTAATCTACTGAAGGAATGATAATGGAGAGATAACGAAAAGAGGTGAAACCTGGGCGAAGCAACGGAGACGATGAAGTTTCTGGAGGGTTCTCGAAGACGCTCGAAGATCAACAGACCTGACGACGTTTGGAGAAGATCTGGGAGCTTTGAAAATCCACGAAGAAGAAAGCCTTGAGCGAAAATCTTGAAGAATATCTGAAAAACGGGGCGCAACAATGTTCTTGGAGGATGAAGATCTCGTTGAAGTTCGTTGAAGATCAGGCGAATTTCTGGAAATCTTTGAGGTTCCTGATGAGCAAGATGAAGATCTGGAGATTGTTCGTGATGAGTTTCTGGAGTTTCTTTGAAGTTTCCGGCAACGGATGAAGTTTCCGGTAAGTAGTATGAGTTCTCCGGCGAATAATAGATGAAGAGGGACGGGGAAGATTGGAGGAGATCAGATGATTTTCTGGAGAAAACAGAGGATTTGTAGTCTCCGGCGACCTCAACGGTTTCCGGTGACCGTTGCGGTGGAGGAGGGTGGTCCAGTGAGCGTTTGCATGGCCGGCGATGGGGTGCTCCGGCGAGGATGAGGGGAAGACAGATGGCGATCTTGCATGCAGATGGAAGATGTGAGGAGGACACGTGGTAGGGGTGGCGTGGCGCAGAGAGAGAGAGTTGGGTGGATTGAAACGTGGCAAAAGGGGAAGAGGAGTGAGTTACACGTGTGTGGATCCTGAGTGATGAAAAATGTGAGGTGGGGGCCTTTGACACTGAACGCGTGGCAGCTTATATAGGGGACACTTGGCACTGCAAATTTTTCTGGACTGAAATGGACAAAATGGACTGATATGACTTTGGGCCTCCAAAAACCAACCTGGGCCCAAACGAAAATGATAATATTTGGATTAAAAAATTCTGAAACAAAAATGGATTAATGAAAATGATTAAAAACTGATTAAGGCCTTAAACCTAATTAACTAAAAATTAAAACTACAATTAGATGACAAATGACAATTAACTAATCTAATCCTAATTAAACCTAACAAACTCTAATTAAAAGATTAAAATCCTAATTAATCTCTATTAAGCCTAAAAACTATTAACTAATAAAAATAAAACTCTAATTATTTCTATTAATCCTATAAACCAATGGAAAAAGAGACTATTAATCTCTATTATTTCCTATCTAAAAATAAAAACTCTAATGATTTTTATTTAACAATCTATTAAAATCCTATTTGAAACTAATAAAAGAAAAATCCATTATATTCTCTTAAAACTATTAAAAAACTATTAAAACCTATTAAAAATTCTATAAAATTCTAAAAATGATTTAAAGCTATTAAAAATATAAAAAACTATTTAAAATTCTAAAAAATCTATAAAGCCTATTTAAAATATAAAAAATCTATTTAAATCTATAGAAAGGCTATTAAATCCTAAAAAAAACAAACGAAGGCAAATAACCAACATAAGAGAGCGCGAGACCAGATCGACGCAAACAGTAAACCCCGGGCATCAGAATATCCCAAAAACCACCATGTAAGCTGAAAACACCGAGAAGTGCACAATTTCCCGAAGATGAAACCCTGATTATCTAGACTGGATCTGAAATATCCAGTAGATGAAAACCTAGCTGTAACCCTGACATCATCTGTCTGCGCACAAATGTCATGCATCTGATATGCGAATACGAATTTAAACCACGAACCAGATAAGAGAACCGGTTGGTCAAATTTTAGGGTGCAACAGCTGCCCCTATTCAAGCGGCTTGGACCTGAATGGGTGAAGAGCGCTCAGCCTTCACACATTCGAAGGTAAATGACAGTTGAATACTAATGAAACCCTGAAATTTGCCAACCGCAAAAATAAATTGCGCACACCACTGCTTGGGGAGAATTAACCAGGGAACTGATTTCTGTTGCCACAACGACAACTAAAACACTATTCATCAACCTGCTTATGAAATAATCTGATATTGTCCGTAGACCATCCCATTCCGAAGAAGAGGGTATACTCTGAACAGTGAGAAATTGTTGATCTCTCTTATCAACCTTTCGTATCCTGAAGAAACGAGCAAACGCTTAACCAAACGAGACAATGCTAGTTTCACTTACCAACCTTTCGTTCGTACCTGAACGAGCATCCACTAAACTGCGAGAAAATGTTGATTTCACTTACCAACCTTCCGTTCGTATCTGAACAGGCATCCACTAAACCGCGAGAAAATGTTGATTTCACTTACCAATCTTCCGTTCGTACCTAAACGGGCATCCACTAAACAGCGAGAAAAATGTTGATTTCACTTACCAACCTTCCGTTCGTACCTGAACGAGCATCCACTAAACTGCGAGGAGATGTTGATTTCACTTACCAACCTTCCGTTCGTACCTGAACGAGCATCCACTAAACAGCGAGAAAAATGTTGATTTCACTTACCAACCTTCTGTTCGTACCTGAACGGGCATCCACTAAACTGCGAGAAAAATGTTGATTTCACTTACCAACCTTCCGTTCGTACCTGAACGAGCATCCACTAAACAACCAGAAAAATGTTGATTTCACTTACCAACCTTCCGTTCGTACCTGAACAAGCATCCACTAAACTGCGAGGAGATGTTGATTTCACTTACCAATCTTCCGTTCGTACCTGAACGAGCATCCACTAAACAGCGAGAAAAATGTTGATTTCACTTACCAACCTTCCGTTCATACCTGAACGAGCAAACCTGCGGGGACACGAGAAACATAACCAAGCAACTCTGAGAGGACAATTCTGACGACAGCCGTCAAATACCTTTTCTGGCAGTAGGTATCCTGAAAACACTCCGCTGGGGAAATTGGGAACTTACCCAAGCACCTTGACGAGAATAACCTTGTTGGAAAATAAGAGGAACTTAACCAAACAACTCCGTGGCGAATACCCTGCTGGGGACTACGAGGGACTTAACCAAGTAACTCATTGAAGTAACACCCTGCTGGAGAACATAACTCAGCTGGGGAAACTACGGGTAACCACCCAAAAATCTGCGTTACCCATCTTCCAATGCTGACACCACAGCATCCTGAAAAAAGACTCAGCTGGGGGAAAAAGTGCTTGACCAAGCAAACTCTGCTAGAGGAATATGACATGACGAACACGATCACTGCGTGCCTGGTGCAACAACCCTCTTGACAGGAGGAAACACGATCACTACGCGTCTCGGCGTTGCAAATAAAACCACGTATAGGACGAATAAGATCACTGTGTATCTCTTCCGCGAAAACCCCCATGACATAACGATGACCACGATCACTGCGTGCCCTGCATCACAACTCTCTTGACAGGAGAAAACACGATCACTGCGCGTTCTGTGCCACAACCCTCTTGACAGGAGAAAACACGATCACTGCGCGTTCTGTGCCACAACCAAAACATACAGGACGAATACGATCACTGCGTACCTCTTCCGCGAAAACCCCCACAACATAACGATGACCATGATCACTGTGTGCCCTGCGCCACAACCCTCTTGACAGGAGAAAACACGATCACTGCGCGTCTTGTGCTGCAAACAAAACATACGGGATGAATACGATCACTGCGTACCTCTTCCGCGAAAACCCCATAACATAACGATGACCACGATCACTGCGTGCCCTGCGCCACAACCCTCTTGACAGGAGAAAACACGATCACTGCGCGCCCTGTGCCGCAACTCTCTTGACAGGAGAAAACACGATCACTGCGTATTCTGTGCCACAACCCTCTTGACAGGAGGAAAACATGATCACTGCGCGTCTTGTGCCACAAACAAAACATACAGGACGAATACGATCACTGCGTACCTCTTTCGCGAAAACCCCATAACATAACGATGACCACGATCACTGCGTGCCCTGTGCCACAACCCTCTTGACAGGAGAAAACACGATCACTGCATGCCCTGTGCCGCAAACAAAACATACACATCTCTGCAAACCACGATCTCACTTATCGACAGAGAAAATACCTGAGGCTGGACGGGTAATCAATCCCGCTTACGTTTCCAGAATGCACATGTTTGATGATGCCGTAATGCTTCCATACTGCATGGAGATGCTACGTATTCGTGCAAAATGCAAGTGCTTATGATGCATGCTTATGCAAAGAGTTACTTCAGCAAAATAAATGCTGAAGAAAAACTGGATCCGCTGGGGATGACCGGAATACCACCGATACGCTTCCAACAAAATAAATGCTGGAAAGATGAACTAACTTCGCTGGGGATGACCATCCTGCTGGGAAAGTAGCTCACAAACTCAAAACTTCAAACTCTGCTGAAGATGATCGTCCGGACGAGGAAGGATTAACCTGTTGGGGAAAGAGAAAAGCAATCCTGGACACTGCTTTCAAAAGGTATCAACACTCTGATTACGCCCTGTGGGGATAATTCATCCTGCTATCACTGAGCTGGGGATTAACCGGTGTGCTCTGACTTGCACTACACAAGATTCTTCGGGGAAGTTAATCATATCCGTCTCGACCTTCGCTGGGGAGGACTCTGCTCTGCTTGATAAGCCAATTCTGTACTACTGAAGATACATTGATCTTTTCCTTTGACGCAATCTCCTCTCTCCTGGGGAGACAACATTCAAATTTGCCTGGGGCGACTTCACTGAGGAAAGGCACAACATTCATCCTCTAGAGAGGGTACTAGCCTGCCATGGACTCTGGCGGGGATAAACAGACTGGCTTGAATAACTTGCCCCAATCTACTCAACTTGCCCCTATCTAACTCCTGGGAATACTTGATCTGAACAGCTTGCTACGAGACGACCTCGAGATTACTTGCCCCGGTATCTATACGACAAAAGGATTCAATCTCCATTAAACCCTGATCAACCCAGTTGGTTTCAACATTCTCTGCGGTGACTTGCCCCTGAATGAGCGTTCTAGCGACTTAACCTGATCTGATCATCCACCTGAAGTATCTGCTTTCAAATCTCCATGTTCTGTATGATTGCCCCTGATTGGATCTCGAGAAGACTCACTTCTGATTAACTGCCTCTCAATCATACTGCCCTTTGATCGACTGAAGCTTCGGGACTTGTCCTCAGACTAACTGATTCCGAACTCACTGGAAGTCAATGCCCCGGATTTACAGGGCTTCACAACATACACCATGCTGGTTCAGACTGCTGAATTACTCAGTCTTGCTCGATTATTCCCTGTTGGAATCTCCTTCATGTCAACTACTATCCTGCAAGTAAAAATCGTCTGTTCACGAATGGTAATTCTAATGCAATGTTTATGCAGATTTTGAAAATTTGTGCTGTCACTCATTTACATGTCATGATTGAGTGACGAATGAACCGACGTTCAGACGTAGTGCTTACGTGGTCAGTGAAAAACACAACAAGGATGTGACTAGCAAGTCACGAAGGAGTCGGGTTACTCAACCTTATCGTAATGCGCTTTCAGAATAAACCCTACCTCAATTAGGTCTTTTAAGGGTTGTATCGTGGTCGGGTTCACGGTTCGTGAAGCAAAGGATATTTGGCTCAAATTTTGATTTGTACCCACCCCTTCTACGTGATGTTCTCCGATCCTACAGTTCAGCTAACCTGGCACAAGTGCTCGCCTCTTCGAGAGGTATGTTGAATGGTAAGAACCACAGTTAAGGAACTCACAAGAATTTCGGAGTGACAGTTACTCCTTTTTGTTTTCGGTGTCTGTATACACGACTTTGTCTTTCACTGGGGATCTATATATATTTTTTCCTATCCCTTCTTTTCCATTCTTTTTGATTCCCTAAATTTTGCCTGGACTGACTCCTTTTGAGTTCCTTTCGTTTTTTCGTTTTCTTTTGAAGTCTAGCGGGATGCCCTTATTTTTGCCTAAGTATTAGCTTTCCAGCTTTTTCTTTCTTTTTACTTAGCGGGCTTTCTTTTTCTTTCTTTTGGAACAAAGTCGTGTGACACTGGTTGTCTTGATTGCTCCGAAAGGATTGTAACTGTCTCACTCCCGATCGGTGAGGTTTAACCACTGTGGTTGACGAGGTACGACCTCTTGAGAGTCATAAACTGTAATTGGTCCTCGAAAGACAACACTCCTCTGTAAGACTTGAATGCTCGGTCAAGCTAACTGACAACTACCCTGCCCCGGGTTAAGATGTGAGGGTTTAAAAGTCCGAAAAAACTTCTACTTCCTGGCTCGAAGTGGTTAACAAGGGACTAACTCCTTATATCTCCAGTGTTTGGGGGATTTGAAACAATGCCTTGTACGTCATCGGCAAGGTTTTATCTGAAAGCATACGATCATCGGTTATGAGTTTATTTCGTCATCCTCCCTCCAGTCTTTGCTAATCACAGTGATAAAGTGGAGTGAATAAAATGCAAGTGTCAGTGCAATGCAGTAAATGAGCGACAGCGACATGATTAATTCAGAAAAATGCATAGTCACTTTATTATTATTACCATTCGAAACATACAATGTTTACAGCAAGTAGTAACTGACAGAAAAGAAACTGCAAATGCAAATGATATAAAGTCTGAGGACTGCCAATGCTGAGGGCGCCTGCCTGTCTGGACCACTGGCTTTTACTGGGGAATACTTTCCGAGTCTACGAGCTTAGACCGCTGAGAAGTTAGTATGAACAAACAGAAATCCTTCTCGAAAGGAAATGCAATCCTGGTCGATCAACTGCTGTACCTTCGCCTGAAACGCTTTACAATCTTCAGTTGCATGCCCTGGAGAGCCACCATGGTAACTACACGGAACTTGGGGATTGTACCCAGGAGGGTAAGGTTCTGGCACAGGCTTGAGAGTTTTCGGCTCCACCAAAGCGTTCTGAACCAACTGCGGCAAAAGCTGACTGTACGACACAGGAACTGGGTGAGAAGGAGCGTTCCTTCGTTCCAAATTGCTACGAGGTCTGTTCTGATTCTGACGCTGTGTCTGATAACCTCGGCCACGAGTTCGTTGAGCAACATAAGACTCCTGATATGGTGCCCCAGGCACAGTGGTCTGTCCGGAATAACGAGACACAGAAGATACTGATTGCTGAGCAGACGAAGAACCAACAGATTTCACCGATTCGACTCGAGGATACCCAACATCATTCCTGATTGCATTGACCACAACTCCTTCTTTGGTTTGACGAGCCCGACCGCCTGCAACATTCTGGATTTTTCCAGTCTTTACACCATACTCGATGCGTTCTCCTGCCCTTACCCATTCAGAGAAATTTGGTGCGACTCCAATCATTCTTTCAAAGTACGAACTCTGCAAGGAGTTTATGAACATGCCTTTAAACTCTCAGTCTTGAAGTGGTGGTTGCACTCTAGCAGCAAATTCTCTCCATCTCTGAACATACTTTCTGAAAGGTTCATTGTTCTCTTGAGACAATTCTTGCAGTTGCATGCGACTAGGAGCTTCAACAAGGTTGTAGTCATACTGCTTCAGGAAAGCTCTGGCTAAATCCACCCATGATCGAATCTGATTACTCTCTAACTGCATATACCAACTCAGAGATGCCCCAGTCAGACTATCCTGAAAGCAGTGAATCATCAACTTGTCGTTGTGTACGAATGAAGTCATTCTTCGGCAGAACATCACCAAATGTTGCTTCGGGCAACTGTCTCCTTTGTACTTTTCAAACCTCGGCATTCTGAACTTCTTAGGTAACACTAGGCCAGGAACCAGACACATGCCTGCAGCATTAGGGTTAACAGCGTCTTTACCTTTCAAGGCTTTGAATCTTTTATCCAATGCACGAAACCTTCTAGCACACACAGGAGCTAATGGGTCTTCAGTCTTTGCTATCGGGACCTCTCTTCGGGACTTTGGCATAGGGAAGGCAACACCCTGGTAGTCTGGAGTATCAACAGAAAGATAACGTTCACTTCAGACAACAAACTGCTCACGTAGACCTTGGTCTTCAACAGAAGGTTGTACAAGCTGAGCTGCAATAAGGTTGTTCATTTACGGAAAGTCTTTGTCATGCGTAGATCCATACAAAGGATTGGACGTCACAGTGAAACCTGACAAGGTATCAACAAACTGGAAGCTGCTCTCTGACATAGCTCCCAACCATTGTCAACTACTTCACTGCTTGATTCTGCTCAAATCTGCTTCAACCCCTTGGTCGTCTTCAACACTCCACACATGCCTCGAACAAATCCCCCGAGAATCACCCTCTGGGATAAAAACAAAGGCTGGATAAGTGCTCTGGCCAGCTCGAGAAATGCTATGCAATATGATTTATGCAGACAGAATGCAAAAAATGCTAACGTGCATGTGTGCATTGGGGATATCTCCCCTCCAATTCCAGTGTCAAGGTAGCAAGACAAGATAAACCATAAAGACAATATTTAGAAAAACCCTCATATATTTATTGGAATGACAGTCTTGTCAAGACGTTACACAACTATGTTCCATACAACTGATATGATAAAGGAGGATCCCAACCAACATGCCTGGTGGTGATCTCAACACATAGAATACAAGAGAGAAATCAAGTGCAGGTACGGTGGCAGAAATCCTCGAACAACTTCTTCGTCTCTGGGTGATCCGGTCGATAAATCAAGCCTTCTATCAACTGATCCCTTTTCCTGACCGTTCCATGGATATCTCTAACAAAATCTTCCCAAGCCTTATCTTGGGCACCATCCTCAGGTTTGGGCCTCTTGATGTCTGCTCTGCGCTGACAATCTTCCAGATTCTTCATGGCATCAATCAGTTTGCGTTCGGCCTCGTATCGACGACATGCTTCTTCTTCAAGCTCTCCAGTCTTCACTTTAACATGTTCTCCCAACTGAGCAACCTGTATCTTTAGCTCTTCTTCCCGTTCTTTGCGTTTGGCCATAGTGAGGTCCCAATGCTCTCTGAACTTAGCTAACTTCGTGTAGGCCCTTTCCAGCTCTTCTTTCTTAGTAGCCAATACACTGCTAACTGAGTCTACATCTAACTCCAGACGCTTCTTGGTTTCAGTCAACTCCAATAACGTAGTCTTCAGATGTTTCAAAGTTTTGGCCTGTTGCTTGGAAAAATATCCTGTTTCAATCTTTTCATGACGAAGCTGGGCATTCTCTTTCTCTAAAGCTTCTTTAACCTTTGCTAACTCTTCTTTCTCCGCCATCAGCTGCTTGTATACCTGCATGTCTATAGTGGTGGGCTCCTCCACCGGAGAAGGATACAATGGCTGAACTGCAGGATAAGGCATAAGGAATTTCGTAGCTCGTTCACGAATCCATTCCACATACGGACCAAGAACTCGAGTACCCCCTTTGCTACATGAAGGCTTCCCTCTCTTATGCAGGTTCTTCGATGCTTTCTCAAGCTTGATCAACATATCTTCCTCTATTTCCCTAGTGAGATACAGAGATTCCTGTATCTCCTCGGGCTTCGGCGCTTCCTGAGGTGCATACCCAAACTGCCTGATTAATAAGGAAGGATTGTAATTGACACACCCTTTCCTTCCTATCAAAGGAACATTAGGGAATCCCTCACATCTGTATATGACCTCAACTCCTAACACCTCCTCATTAACCCACACCACATTCTCAGAAGTCAACCCCATCAAGCGCTCAGGCCATCCTAAAGAATCAATAGAAGTGACGAAAGGCCCTGACTTCGGCATATGACTAGTAAACCACCTGCACAGTAGAGGTACAAAGCAAGAGACATTCCTTCCTCGCCGCTTTTCATTTTGGTAGTGAGTGGAATGGTGGATATCTCCCAGCAAGGTAGGAACTGGGTTCTTTGTAGCCAGAATATAGAAAGCATCTGCATCAACAAAATCAGGAAGGTTTGGGAACAATACAATGCCATAAACACACACAGCAAGGATGGCGTCAAAAACAACCCAGCCACCCTTCTTGGCATACTCCCGAGCCTTCTCCGCCAAAACAACCAACGGAAATCCCCACGCATCTCCTCTTCTGATCATCTTCCCTGTCAGCTCAAACTCTCCTAAGTACAGAATAGCAGAAAGCTCAGCCAGATTAGGCTTAGCGTCCGTGTGATAGAAAGGCATCTGCTCGCGAATCGGTATATCCAAGAGTGCAGAATACTCCTCCAGGGTAGGAGCCAAGACAAAATCAGGAAATACGAAACACCTGAGCTCAGCATCATAAAACTGCAACAGGGTGTAAATTCCGCTGATCTCATATGCCGAGGGCTGGTAAACATAAGTCAGGATCCTCCCATATGTCTTCCTGAAATCTCCCATCACCTTCTTCCTAGCAATAGTAATTTACTCTGACAACAGACTGATATCTGGAGACGGGAATTCGTAGGGTAACACTCTCTTCATGGCTTCCATGTCTTGCTAGGAAACAAACACCGAAACTGGGAGGGGAAATATGTACCTGCAATACACACACGTTAGTTGGATACAAATGGTGATGCACTAATGCAATATGATAAATGATGCAATCAGTGAACACAGGGGCCATGTTGTAGCCTGAGGAGGAACATCTCTGTGATGTCAAGAGCAGAAAACCACCGCAGTCACCAGAACTTCATGACACTAACTATCAGCTGACACTCAAAATACCAATCCCCTGGTAAGAAATCCATTTGAACCTCTGTAACTGACGAGAAAACCATCTGATAATAGCATCAACCTCAAATAAGAAACCCATCTGATCCAAACAACACACCTATTAACGAGCCAAGAAAACCATCTGATAAATACTGAATCATGGTTTCTGAAGGCCAGTTTTCCTGCAATAACCCAATCCCCCTCACAGGTATGGACCTAATCCACGGACAAAGGTACGGCATCCTATGCGGTCATCAGCGTCACAGACTTTCATGAGTGACGATACGATTCCCAGAAGGAGTGGCATCATCAAGTCATGAAGAGACCTCACTTAGCTGACTTCCAAATGATCGGTCCCTAGAGTCGACAATCCTCACGTCTGGACTCCCCTCAGATCCTCAGGACCGGGAAGGAGCACCTCGGAGAGAACCTCGTCTGAGCGCAGATTTCGTAGGGAACGGTGCCTGCTCAGCAGACAGGTTCGTCTACTACTCTCCGCAACTATGTCTAGGTGCATACTCAAGCCCAGGTCCGGCTTCTCACTCATAGTAACCTCCCTCTCCCACAGCAATAATCATAATAATATAGTGCTGAAAGTAAATGCGGAAAGGTAAAGGTGCGGGAAAGTAAAGTGCAGAAAGGTAAAACACATATGCACAACACCCAACAGATAAACACCCAAGCGCTAGGATTGACTCGCGTAGGGGATGGGAAACGGTCCCAGCATAAGGGATGGGAAAAGTCCCTAGATGCTATAAGTCCCCAGCAGAGTCGCCAGCTGTCGCTACTACGAAAATCGGCGCCGGCATGACAGAAGAGTCGCCACCGTGCGTTATTTATCCCAACGGAGGGAAAGGGAACGCTCGAAGTAAACCTCGCAAAAAATGGTAAAGGGTATGGTCGTCGCAACAAAAACCTGGGTTCGGGAGTCGGTTACGCAAGGGGAAGGTATTAGCACCCCTCACGTCCGTTGTACTCGACGGGATCCACGCTTGGTGTTTATAAGGACAAGGGTGTGTCTATCTATCTATGCTAGTGGTCAGTCTGAAAAGAAAAGAAAAGGACAGGACTCGACAGAACATACGCTGTTCAGGGCCTACGTACTCCCTCGTGCAATGGGAAAGTCAGAATCGACGTAGTTCGACTACCTACGTCTAAACGGGGGGAAGGTTGCTCGCCAGGACCTCGCGTCATGTGCCTACGTACTTCCACACGGCATTGAAGATCAGAGCAAACGTAGTTCAACTACGCACGACACAAGCTGTTCAAGTGTTTTTTATGGGAAAATGCACCTTAACCAAGGGTTTTCACAGTCCAGGAGGACAAAAAGTTTTGATGTTTGTTCAAATCTTTTAACGGAAGAAATGAATTCACTTTTGTTTTATCCTTTATTAAGTGTTTTTCTGTTGTTTTGAGAAAGGAAAGAGACACCCTAAAACTATGGTTAAAAAGGGGAATCTACCTAATGTTATCATGCCTGGTTAACCAACCTAATGTCTATCATAACTCCTCCACAACAGAGAAGTTAGAGCTCCTAAGGGATCATGGCAACAGGACTAAACAGCAAACAGGAATCAACTGCAAAGTAAAGAAATACTGGAAATATGCATGAATGCAACAACCAAACAAGCAAGGCACAAAGGCCGCACACCACAGAGGCAAGGGAGCTCAGCTCTACCAAATACCAGCAAGCAAAGCCACTCAATAACAATCAAGCAGAAGGAGGACCACCTCAACTTCTTATGCACACAAAGCCTACTTCTAAGATGCACCTATCTCAGAAATATATAGATGAACCCCTAAGTCTAATGCAGCACAACACCACACAAGTCAATCAACACAAAGAGAAGGCTAACCAGCCTGGCAAACTCCTATCCAAAAGCAATGGAACTACCCTGAGCAAGACCCTGAACAACCCTAAAACAAACCCCTGAACAAAGCCCCTAATCAACCCCTGAGCAAAAACCTAAAGCAAAACCCTAATCAAATCTCTAAGCAAATCCCTAAAGCAAAACCCTACACAAGAGAAATCAATCCCAGTCTTCAGGCTTCAAGACAAGCCCACCAAAGAAAGGGAGCTAAGTAAGCAGACTCAGAGTGCCTTCCTCGGGAAAGTACTAGGAGGCTCCTTCTTAGGAATCATATCCCATGCGGATCAACAACTGTGATCGGTTTACATTCCTCCTCAGGAGAAATTAAACTCACATGAAGGCTCCAACATCATTGGATACTTGAGAAATCCTACATGAACTAAGGGAACTAAGTGAACAGACCCATAGTGCCTTCCTCAGGAAAGTACTAGGAGGCTCCTTCTTAGGAATCATATCCCATGCGGCTCGACAACTGTGAACGGTTTACATTCCTCCTCAGGAGAAACTAAACTTACATGAAGGCTCCAACATCACTGGATACTTGAGAAATCCTACATAAACTAAGGGAACTAAGTGAACAGACCCATGGTGCCTTCCTCAGGAAAATACTAGGGGGCTTCCACTTAGGAATCATATCCCATGTGGCTCAACAACTGTGAACGGTTTACATTCCTCCTTAGGAGAAACTAAACTCACATGAAGGCTCCAACATCATTGGATACTTGAGAAATCCTACATAAACTAAGGGAACTAAGTGAACAGACCCATAGTGCCTTCCTCAGGAAAATACTAGGGGGCTTCCACTTAGGAATCATATCCCATGTGGCTCAACAACTGTGATCGGTTTACATTCCTCCTCAGGAGGAACTAAACTCACATGAAGGCTCCAACATCATTGGATACTTGAGAAAGAGGTGAGAAGAAAGAATGAAAGACATCCATAGTACCTTCCTCAGGAAAGTACCATGCATTTCCCTCAAACTTCAGGGTCTCAAACCTCACAGAAAGAGAGCAAGCTCCTAGGCTAGGACCTCAATCCATGCATCCTTGCAAGCTCCAACAAGACTTCACCCAGCCTCCATCTTCCAGAAGAAACCACAGGTCCTCAAACCAAAAGAAACTACCTCTAAAGTTCAACCACAGTTGAACTTCAAAGTCAGAAGCCCTCAAGACTTCTCTTATTCTCAAGCTCAAGCAAAAATAGCAAAACACTCTATAAAAATCTACCAAAAATCTAGGGGAAACCTACATGCCTCTATGATCCCAATATCAAATCTCAAAGCCCAAGTCAACTTCTAAGGCTACTAAACAATCCCTAACATTGAATGGTCAAGGGTTAACCAGCAAGTTACGAGGTCTTTATTCTCTAACCCTAAAACAATATCAATCAATCTCTAAAAAATTCACAAAAATCCTATGGGGAGCATGCATCAGTCTAGTATAACATACTAAAAAACTAAAGCGAAAATCAATACCAAATGATAGAAATAAAATCAACAAGGCAGACACATCACAAACCAATTATTTAATACCAATTAAAATACCAAAATGCAAATAAAAATGAAAATGCATGATCAATTTAATATTTTTGCACTATAAAATTCTAAATTGAATTAGGAACCTATGGAAAAAAGAAGGGAATTAATTGGGTACTCCTATTATTTTTTATGCATTATTTTCTAACATGATACAAAACAAAGAAAATTAAAAAAAGAATAAAACAAAAGGGGGGTGCAGCGATAGCAAAGCCTAGTTGCTTCCAGACTGGGCCCAAACTGAGGGGGGCGCGCGTAGAAATTGGGCCCTAAGCCCACACCTAAATCCACTCAGCATAGTCACAAACGGGGGGGCAACGAGTAACAGGGGTGTGATCTAAGCAATAACGGACTTGGGCTTAACCCAGCCCAAACCCTAACCCAAATACCAATCAGCAAAACTAGTCTTCTCCCCCAACATTTCAATCACTGTTCATCACCTCTTCTCAACCCTAATCGCCGTTTGCATCTCAAACTCCCTCTCAGCCCTCTCAAAACCTCTCTGAAACATCCCAAACAAAATCCACAAATCAATCTCAAGCCTTAACAAAACATCGCGAGAATACTCATTAATCCAAACACAACTCTCCTAATCCCTAATCCAATCAGCTTATCCTGATCGAGGTCACCTTCATCCCCAACCCTAACAGAAAAACAAACCTAATTTACTGAAGGAATGATAATGGAGAGATAACGAAAAGAGGTGAAACCTGGGCGAAGCAACGGAGACGATGAAGTTTCTGGAGGGTTCTCGAAGACGCTCGAAGATCAACAGACCTGACGACGTTTGGAGAAGATCTGGGAGCTTTGAAAATCCACGAAGAAGAAAGCCTTGAGTGAAAATCTTGAAGAATATCTGAAAAACGGGGCGCAACAATGTTCTTGGAGGATGAAGATCTCGTTGAAGTTCGTTGAAGATCAGGCGAATTTCTAGAAATCTTTGAGGTTCCTGATGAGCAAGATGAAGATCTGGAGATTGTTCGTGATGAGTTTCTGGAGTTTCTTTGAAGTTTTCGGCAACGGATGAAGTTTCCGGTGAGTAGTATGAGTTCTCCGGC
This sequence comes from Lathyrus sativus, assembly GCA_963859935.3. Classification (NCBI taxonomy): domain Eukaryota; kingdom Viridiplantae; phylum Streptophyta; class Magnoliopsida; order Fabales; family Fabaceae; genus Lathyrus; species Lathyrus sativus. The sequence goes on from OZ012737.1 coordinate 429,205,059, forward strand.
GAATAATAGATGAAGAGGGACGGGGAAGATTGGAGGAGATCAGATGATTTTCTGGAGAAAACGGAGGATTTGCAGTCTCCAGCGACCTCAACGGTTTCCGGTGACCAATGCGGTGGAGGAGGGTGGTCCGGTGGGCGTTGGCATGGCCGACGATGGGGTGCTCCGGCGAGGATGAGGGGAAGACAGATGGCGATCTTGCATGCAGATGGAAGATGTGAGGAGGACACGTGGTGGGGATGGCGTGGCGCAGAGAGAGAGAGCTGAGTGGATTGAAATGTGGTAGGAGGGGAAGTGGAGTGAGTTACACGTGTGTGGATCCTGAGTGATGAAAAATGTGAGGTGGGGGCCTTTGACACTGAACGCGTGGCAGCTTATATAGGGGACACTTGGCACTGCAAATTTTTCTGGACTGAAATGGACAAAATGGACTGATATGACTTTGGGCCTCCAAAAACCAACCTGGGCCCAAACGAAAATGATAATATTTGGATTAAAAAATTCTGAAACAAAAATGGATTAATGAAAATGATTAAAAACTGATTAAGGCCTTACACCTAATTAACTAAAAATTAAAACTACAATTAGATGACAAATGACAATTAACTAATCTAATCCTAATTAAACCTAACAAACTCTAATTAAAAGATTAAAATCCTAATTAATCTCTATTAAGCCTAAAAACTATTAACTAATAAAAATAAAACTCTAATTATTTCTATTAATCCTATAAACCAATGGAAAAAAAGACTATTAATCTCTATTATTTCCTATCTAAAAAAAAAAACTCTAATGATTTTTATTTAACAATCTATTAAAATCCTATTTGAAACTAATAAAAGAAAAATCCATTATATTCTCTTAAAACTATTAAAAAACTATTAAAACCTATTAAAAATTCTATAAAATTCTAAAAATGATTTAAAGCTATTAAAAATATAAAAAACTATTTAAAATTCTAAAAAATCTATAAAGCCTATTTAAAATATAAAAAATCTATTTAAATCTATAGAAAGGCTATTAAATCCTAAAAAAAACAAACGAAGGCAAATAACCAACATAAGAGAGCGCGAGACCAGATCGACGCAAACAGTAAACCCCGGGCATCAGAATATCCCAAAAACCACCATGTAAGCTGAAAACACCGAGAAGTGCACAATTTCCCGAAGATGAAACCCTGATTATCTACTGGATCTGAAATATCCGGTAGATGAAAACCAAGCTGTAACCCTGACATCCTCTGTCTGCGTACAAATGTCATGCATCTGATATGCGAATACGAATTTAAACCACGAACCAGATAAGAGAACCGGTTGGTCAAATTTTAGGGTGCAACAGGTATCTCCTTAGGACTTCTAATAATCGCTCAGTTTCTGATTGTCCTAAATTAGCGTTTACTATTATAGGTCTTTTGAATTCTGTATCTAGGAATTCATACCTGAGAGTTTTGGGTAGCTCTTTAAGTTTTAAAGCTGGGTTTTTCGGACATGGCATGTCATTTGGAGTGAGTGCTAAGATCTCGCTCAGACTATCATCTTTGTATGGTGCACGCCAGTTGTCGTCTTCATGAATAGCGGGGATCGGGATTTTCATGATTTCAGAATATGTAGTTTCCTCCTTTTCTAATTCTCGTATGCATTCGTCAATGACATCTACTATATAGCATGTGTCATCGATGGCTGGTGCCTTCAAGAATTTAGTAAGGATGAACTCTATCTTTTCTTTTCCTACTTCGAATGTTAGCCTTCCTTTCTTTACGTCTATAATAGCTCCGGCTGTAGCTAGGAACGGTCTTCCTAGGATAATTGGGGTAACAGAGTCCTCTTTGATGTCCATGATTATGAAGTCGGTTGGGATATAGAATTGTCCTATGCGTACTGGAAAGTTTTCCAATATACCGACGGGGTATTTGACTGATCGGTCAGCCAATTGTACGCACATTTTAGTTGGTCTTAGTTCTCCCATATTCAGCTTTTTGCATATAGATAAAGGCATGACGCTTATACTGGCTCCTAGATCGCATAGAGCTTTGTCTATAACGAACTTTCCTATGACGCAGGGTATGGAGAAACTACCTGGGTCTTTTAGTTTAGGAGGCATGTGGTTTTGAATGATTGTGCTACATTCGGTAGTAAGTGTCACGATCTCGTTATCCTCTATTTTCCTTTTATTAGAAAATATTTCTTTAAGAAACTTAGCGTATGACGGCATTTGAGTTATCGCTTCTGTGAAAGGAATAGTGATGTTTAGTTGTTTCAGAAGTTCAACAAATTTCTTAAATTGTCCTGAAGTTTTGGAATTTATTAATCTTTGAGGATAAGGGATAAGTGGTTTATATGGCGCTGGAGGCACATATGAGGTTTTCATCTTTGGCGGCCTTCTGCTCGTCACATTCCTTCTTTTCTGTTTCAGACTCCTTTTCGGTTGGTTTATCGGATTTCTGTTGCATTACTAAATCTTCGTTCCTAGGATCTGTTGGGCCTTCCAATTCTTTTCCACTTCTCAATATAACAGCGTTTGCGTGACCTTTCAGATTAGGTTTGGGCTGTCCTGGAAATGTTCTAGCTGGGGAAGCTGCAGAGGCTTGTTATTGAGCCACTTGTGATATCTGCGTTTCGAGCATTTTGTTGCGGGTGGCTAAAGCGTCTACTTTTCCGGTCAGCTGTTTAATTTGCTCGCTAGTGTGTATGTTTTGATTTAGGAATTCTTTGTTTGTTTGAGCTTGAGTAGCTATGAATTTTTCCATCATCAACTCGAGGTTTGATTTCCTAGGGGCAGTCTGGGCAGCAACGGCTGGTTTCTGATATCCTAGCGGAGCACCTGGTGCTTGCAAGGCATTATCGTTCTTGTAGGAAAAGTTTGGGTGGTTCCTCCATCCTGGGTTGTAAGTATTTGCGTAAGGATTTCCTTGAGCGTAATTTACTTGGTCTGGTGGGATTCTGGCCAGCAATGGGCACTCGGGCGCATTATGAGTGGTGATTCCGCATAACTCGCAATTTGGAGTTACGGCAGCGACGATTGTAGTTGGGTTAACGGTCAAACTGTCGATTTTCTGTGCTAGAGCATCTACTTTAGCGTTGAACTTTTCAAGGCTGCTGTTCTCGTACATCCCACCCTTCGCTGCGGGTTTCTCTGCTGGAATGCGTTCACCTCCCCATTGGCAGTGGTTCTGAGACATGTTTTCGATTAGTTGATATGCTTCGTCGTATGGCTTATCCATAAGTGCACCGCCCGCGGCGGTGTCTACTGTTAATCTGGTGTTATACAGAAGCCCATTGTAGAAAGTATGGATCGTCACCCAGTCTTCTAAACCGTGGTGAGGACATGTTCTCATCATATCTTTGAACCTTTCCCACGCTTCGTAGAGAGATTCAGTATCTTTTTGTCGAAATCCGTTGATTTGGGCTCTAAGCATAGCAGTTTTGCTTGGCGGAAAGTATCTTGCTAAGAAAACGTTCTTCAACTGTTCCCACGTCGTAACGGAGTTGGATGGTAAGGATTGTAACCATGTCCACGCTCTATCTCTAAGAGAGAAAGGGAAAAGACGAAGTCTTATTGCGTCTGGAGTTACTCCATTTGCCTTCACTGTGTCCGCGTATTGTACAAACTTCGTTAAGTGTTCATTTGGATCCTCAGTTGCATTTCCTGAGAATTGATTTTGTTGTACAGCTGACAGCAATGACGGTTTTAGTTCGAAATCGGTTCGATTGATAGCTGGGGCAGCTATGCTACTTCGAGGCTCCATCTGAGAGGGTTTAGCATATGCCTTCAGCGGTTTGTTCTGAGGTCCTTCAGCCATCTTTGCTTCTTCAACGGGAGGATGAGCTAGAAGATCAGGAATGTTGTGTCTTCGTTGATATTCGACGATGCGCCTTCTTAGATGTAAGAAGCGCTCTAGTTCGGCGATTGTAGGTTGTAAGATTTCGCCTTGTGAACGAGTACTTGGCATACAATCGAAGAACGAGTAGAGGGAGAGAGAATTGTTAACCTAGTCTATACTGTGTAAAAAAAGATTACACTATTGACTAAACGGGTCCCCGGCAACGGCGCCAAAAACTTGATCGCGACTTTCTATGTCTAACAAATCTAACTGCAAGTGCACAGTCTATCGCGTAGTAATAATAGATATCGATCCCACAGGGACTCGTAATCAATCTAGTATTATCGGATGTTACGGTGTTTAGCTAGGTCGGTAAGGTTTTAAGTTGGATAATATCATAATAAATGCGTAAACTAAAGGGAACTAAAGCTTTTACTTAAGATATGAATTTATGAATCGATATGCAATAATTTTGTTCTTCGGGGATTTGACAATTTACTGGCGTATTAAGTGTTTTCAAAATTAGCTTAAGAAGAAAATAGTGATCTAAAGACTTTTGTCTCACGATGGTTAATGACAAAATTATGATGCACCCATTCAGCCTCATCAAGCTTCACATCTGACAATACCCTTAAAGAAAGAATCTCAACTTCTAATGGTAGGACAACCTCCGTACCATACAGCAGTGAGAAAGGAATTGACCCGGTTGACGTACGTACCGTGGTATGATAACCGCGAAGAGAGAAGGGAAACATCTCGTGCCAATCCTTATAGGTTACAACCATCTTCTGCATAATCTTCTTGATATTCTTGTTAGCTGCCTCAACAGCGCCATTCATCTTCGGACGATATGGAAAAGAGTTGTGATGCTCAATCTTGAAACTCTGGCACAGTTCCTTCATCATTTTGTTATTCAAATTTGAACCATTATTAGTAATGATTCTCTTCGAAACTCCATAACAACAAATGATGTCCTTCTTTATGAACCTGGCGACCACCTGCTTCGTGACATTGGCGAAGGAAGCTGCTTCTACCCACTTTGTAAAGTAATCAATCGCAACCAGAATGAAGCGATCCCATTAGAAGCAGTCAGCTCAATCTTTCCGATCATATCGATTCCCCACATAGCAAAAGGCCACGGAGACGTTAACACATTCAGAGGATTCGGTGGCACGTGCACCTTATCAGCATAAATCTGGCATTTATGGCATTTTTTGGCGTATTTGAAGCAATCGGATTCCATAGTCATCCAATAGTATCCAGCTCTCAACAATTTTCTATCCATTGAATGTCCACCAGCATGAGTACCGAAAGAACCCTCGTGGACTTCTTCCATCAACCGGCTTGCTTCAAGCTCATCAACACAACGCAGCAAGACCATGTCAAAGTTTCTCCTGTAGAGCACATTATCTTTGTTCAGATAGAAATTACCGACTAACCTCCTCAAAGTTTTCTTATCTTTTCTGGATGCCCCAGATGGGTACTCTTGAGTCTTGAGAAAATGCTTGATATCAAAATACCAAGGCTTTCCGTATGATGCCTTCTCAATCGCAAACACAAAAGCGGGTCTATCAAGACGCATGATGGTGATAACTGGAGCTTCATTCCAGTAATTCAGTTTGTACATTGATGATAGTGTGGCCAAAGCATCTACCATCTGATTCTCAGCTCTTGGCACATGATGGAACTCAATTCTATCGATGAAAGTCAACAGTCTCCTTGCATAATCCTTGTAAGGCACCAGGTTGGCCTAACGAGTTTCCCACTCTCCTTTGATTTGATTGACGACTAGCGGTTGAATCGTCGTACACATCTAGATTCTTAATCCTCAGCTTAATGGCCTATTCTAAACCCATAATACAAGCTTCATACTCTACTTCATTATTGGTGCATGCGAAAGTCAATCGGAAGTGAACGGTATGTGGGAACCGTGAGGAGTTGTAATGATCGCACCGATTCCATTACCATATGAATTAACCGCTCTGTCGAAAATCAGTTTCCACTGAGATCCAATCTCAGGACCCTCGTCGGGTAAAGGATCATCACAGTCTTTCATCCTCAAAAACATGACGTCTTCATCTGGAAAACCAAACTTCATCGGCTGATAATCCTCAATCGGATGTTCAGCAAGATATTCTGACAGAACGCTTTGTAGAAGCATGCTTTAGTCTCAAGTTTTGATGATGTCAATACTACTCAAGGTCATCTCTTGATTGCAAAAAGACAAGCCGTTCAAAGATCTCAAGATCAAATAAAGATATCTTTCAAGTCAAGCTACATATGGAACTATGATTCTTCCAGACTTGGATGCATTACTGGTATATCGAATTCTACCCTTATAATTTGATATACAAGTGTTCAAAAACATCAAGCATTTTTGCATAATACATAAGCATGTTTTTGAAACCTTAGAATTGGTATAACATTAATTTTTAAAAAGCATTTTTCTGAAAATTAGCAGTGTTAACCGATTAACCATATAGGTTAACTGGTTAACCAATTTGAATTTTGAAATTTCTGGGCTAACGTACCAGTGTTAACCGATTAACCATATGGGTTAACCGATTAACACTGAACGTACAGTGAAAAATTGCCTTGTTTCAAGTTCAAAAATTATTTAAAAATTATACCATTTCATTTTTAAAAGGTTTACTCAAATGCACCTTTTTGAAAGGGTATTTTACTCATATAAATTCTGAGTTTTTCATTTTTGAAAAACAACACAAAAACTTTTCAATCTCCAAACACTTTCTACATTCATTTTCAAATTGTCTTAGAATCAAATTCACCATTTTCAAAAACTTTCATTAAGTGTTCATATGTGCATAAATTTCATATTCATCCTTGAACACTTGTATTGAAAATTGTAAGAATGAATTCTGATCATTTGGAGAAGATCAACTTTGATATCATTACTCTCAAATCAAAATCTTTACAAACTTGTGTATTTTGACTTGTGATCCAGGATTGTTGGACACAAGGGTGAGTGTTTACAAGAGGATTGTTCTTGTACACTTGTTAGTTTTATTGTTTGATAGTAGGCCTCACCGGTTGATGGTGTGATAGGTTGTACTTTATTAAACAATAGTGAAAACTCTCTTTCATGTTGAAAGGGGAGTGGAGTACTCTCGGATTGTGAGGGGAACCACTATAAATCCTGGTGTCCATTGTTCTTTTATTTTTCTTCTTCTGCTTTCATAACCAAAAACACAAACCAGTAATATTTCAAGATACCATAAAAACCGGAAAAGTTTCAAAATTCCTAATTCACCCCCCCCCTCTTAGGCATACTCTGTTCTTACAATTGGCATCAGAGCAGGTTAAGGTAACCTGTTCCTAACGATTCAGTATGGTTTCCGCAAGTACCAACCCGGTTTTCAAAGATGGTGGAAGTAGTAACAAGCCACCACTCTTTTCTGGAGAATACTTTGATTTTTGGAAAATCCGTATGAAGGCACATCTTGAGGCTCAAGGAGATGGTATATGGGAAACCGTTGAAACTGGTCCACATGTTCCTACAAGTGTGGTAAATGGTGTTGGAACCCCAAAGTTTAAATCCTCATATGATGAAGATGACAAGAAGAGAATCTTGAATGAGAAGAAAGCAATCAACATACTTCAAAGCGCTCTCAGTATGAATGAATTCTTTCGCATATCACAGTGTCAATCGGCAAAACAGATTTGGGATACCTTGGTAGAAACACATGAAGGAACAGCAGAAGTAAAAAGATCAAGACTTAACACGTTAAGTCAAGAATATGAGATGTTCCGTATGCAGCCCGGTGAATCTATTGTTGCCTTGCAAAAGAGGTTCGTTCATCTAACAAATCATCTGATTGCTCTTGGAAAGACCTTCACCAACGATGATCTCAACTTAAAAGTCCTAAGATCCTTGACAAGAGAATGGCAACCGAAGGTGACCGCCATTTCGAAAAAGAAAAGTCTTTCAACAATGACATCCGCTTCATTATTCGGGAAACTTCAAGAGCATGAACTGGAACTTGGAAGGCTTGAGAAACATGAAAGTCAAGACAAGAAGTCCAAAGGAATTGCCTTGAAGACTGACACAAGGGATGATAAAATTGACGAATCTTCCGAAGACGAAAATTTCATGCTTCTAGTAAAGAAGCTTAGTAAGTTTTTTAATAATAATAAAACTTCTTCTTTTTCTAAAAAGAATAGACATTTCAGGAAAAAGGAGGCATCCACATCAAACCAAGAAATTACATGTTACGAATGTGGGAAACAAGGTCACATAAAGCCACATTTGCCCAAAACTCGCAAATAAAGGAAAATTCAAGGGCAAGAAGGATTTCAAAACAAAGAAGGCTTATGTCGCATGGGACGATAACGAAGTGAGTTCATCATCAGAATCAGATAGCGATGAATGCGCAAATATTGCCTTAATGGCCTCTCACCATTCTGATGACGAAAATGAGGTTAGTAGTAATTTTTCTGTCTATGATAATGATGCTCAAGAAGTTATAGATGAACTTCTAAAAGAGTGCAAGACTTTGTATAAAAACATCTCATCACAAAAGAAAAGAATTTTACTTTTAGAAAAACAAAATTCTGATTTCTTGAAAAATATTGAAGATGAAAAACAAAAGGTGATGGATGAAAAACAAAGTCTTGTATGTAAGAATTGTGAGTCTTTGTCTTTTCAAATTGTTCAACTTAAAAGAGTTTTAGAAAGATACGAAAAATGTCAAATTGGCTTGGAAGAGTTTCTTAAACATCAAAGGTATCCTAATGATAAAAGTGGATTGGGATATTCTAAATTTTCAAAACCAAGCACCAATAAGACCATTTTCGTAAGAGCAAGTGAACAAATTGTTAAGGAAGAGACAAGCACTTCTAAAATTCAGCATCAAAATCATAACAAGAAAAGAATTAATAAGAAAAAGAATTATATTCCTAGATATAGAAGTCATTTTCAACCTACATGTTTTTATTGTGGAATTAAAGGGCACACACCTAATGCCTGCTATGTACGTAATATTGGTATTGCAAAGGGGCATTATGTGTGGGCGGAAAAGGGTACTAACTGTCAAGGACCCAAAGCAATTTGGGTACCTAACACTACCTAATTTTGTTTTGTAGGTATGCTTGAAGACAACCAAAAATCAATGGTATCTTGATAGTGGCTGCTCGAAGCATATGACGGGAGATATAAACAAATTTTCAAGTCTATCATTAAAGGCCAAAGGATACGTCACTTACGGTGATGATAATAAAGGAAAAATTCTTGGAGTTGGAACCATTGGTGCACCTCCATGTACAATTATCGAATACGTTCTTTTTGTTGAAGGCCTTAAGCATAACCTGCTTAGCATCAGTCAATTGTGTGACAAAGGGTTCAAAATCAACTTCACAAAGGAGGAATGCTTGATCGAACACGAAGTCACTCATGAGATTCTGCTAAAAGGTAAAAGATATAATAATATTTTTATGATCTCTTTTGATGATTCTTCCTTGAAGGTAAAATGTCTTATGGAAAACAACAACGAGGCATGGCTTTGGCATAAAAGATTTGCTCACATTCACATGGAGCATCTAAACAAATTAATCAAGCATGATCTGGTTGTTGGGCTTCCGAAGATAAAATTCATCAAGGATAAATTATGCGATGCATGTCAAAAGGGAAAACAGACCAAGACAACTTTCAAATCCAAGCAAGTGGTTTCTACATCAAAACCACTTCAATTGTTGCACATGGATCTTTTTGGTCCATCAAGAACGAAGAGCTTTGGAGGTAGTATTTATGCTTTAGTTATTGGTGATGACTTTTCTCGATATACCTGGACAATGTTTTTAGCGCAGAAAAATGATGCGTTCAAAGCATTCAAAAAGTATGCAAAACAAATTCAAAACGAGAAGTCACTCACTATAGTCTCCATAAGAAGCGACCACGGTGGAGAATTTCAAAAATCAGACTTTGAAGAATTTTGCGAAGAACATGGAATTTCTCATAATTTTTCGGCACCAAGAACTCCTCAACAAAACGGCGTCGTAGAACGGAAGAATCGTTCACTAGTTGAACTTGCTAGAACAATGCTCAGCGACACAAATCTTCCAAAATATTTTTGGGCAGAAGCAGTAAGCACGGCGTGCTTTGTAAGCAACCGCGTGAATATTCGACCGCTACTCAAAAAGACTCCGTATGAGTTGTTCAAGGGAAGGAAACCGAATATATCATTCTTCCACATATTTGGCTGCAAATGCTTCGTTCTCAACAACAATAAGGACAATCTCGGTAAGTTTGATGAGAAATCCGACGAAGGTATATTTCTTGGTTACTCTCTTTATAGTAAAGCTTTTAGAATTTTTAATAAAAGAACTCTTACCATTGAAGAGTCTATTCATGTTTTGTTTGATGAAACTAACCCCTCGAAAGAGGATAATATTGTTTTAGATGATGATGATGATTTTGTAGATACTCCATAAAATGAAGAAATTGTTTCAAATGATCAAACAATATTACGAGAAGATGTTACTCAAGAAAATCAAGATCTTCCGAAAGAATGGAGAACACACAAAGATCACCCAATTGATAAAGTTATTGGTGATATTAGTCAAGGTGTTGCAACTCGACTTAATTTAAAGGATGCTTGTCTCAACATGGCGTTTGTATCTCAAATTGAACCATCAAAGATCGATGAAGCTTTAGGCGACAACCAATGGATTATAGCAATGCAAGAAGAACTTAATCAATTTGAAAGAAATCAAGTTTGGACCCTTGTACCAAGACCAGACAATAAGCATATTATAGGAACCAGATGGGTGTTCAAGAACAAACTTGACGAGAATGGGATTATAGTTCGTAACAAGGCAAGATTGGTCACACAAGGCTACAACCAGGAGGAAGGAATTGATTTTGATGAAACATTCGCTCCGGTAGCAAGGTTAGAAGCAATTAGATTACTACTTGCTTACGCTTGTTCTATGAATTTTCAGTTATTCCAGATGGATGTCAAAAGCGCTTTCCTGAATGGATACATTAATGAGGAAGTCTACGTCAAACAACCTCCGGGTTTTGAAGACTTCAAAAATACCTCACATGTTTTCAAACTGAAGAAGGCTCTCTACGGTTTAAAACAAGCACCACGAGCATGGTATGATCGCCTTAGCAACTTCTTATGTGAGAAAGGATTTACAAAAGGAAAGGTTGACAAGACGCTGTTTATAAAGAAGATCAAGGGTAACACCTTGTTAGTACAAGTCTACGTCGACGACATCATATTTGGATCAACAAACAAAGAACTCTGCAAAGAATTCTTACTCATGATGCGAGAAGAATTCGAGATGTCCATGATGGGAAAGTTAAATTATTTTCTTGGACTACAAATCAAGCAAACCAAGGATGGAATCTTTCTCAACCAATCCAAGTACTGTAAGGAATTAATAAAGAAATTCGATATGGATAGTTGCAAGATGATGTCTACTCCTATGGGATCCGGAACGTATGTTGATCAAGATGAATCTGGTACTCCAATTGATATTACTAAATATCGAGGTATGATTGGTTCATTACTATATTTGACGGCAAGTCGTCCTGACATTATGTTTAGTGTTTGTTTGTGTGCGCGCTTCCAAGCAAATCCGAAGGAATCGCATCTCACTGCTGTGAAGAGAATTATCAAGTATCTCAAAGGAACGACCAACGTAGGATTATGGTATCCTAAAGGTAGTACTTGTTCTTTAGTTGGTTATTCTGACGCTGACTATGCAGGATGCAAAATCGATAGAAAAAGTACAAGTGGTACATGTCACATTCTCGGAAATGCTCTAGTATCATGGGCCTGCAAGAAGCAAGCTTGTGTAGCACTCAGCACCGCCGAAGCAGAATACATCGCCGCAGGAAGTTGCTGTGCACAGATTTTATGGCTGAAACAACAACTTCTGGATTATGGTGTTGACCTCGGATGCATTCCTCTACGATGTGACAATACTAGTGCCGTAAATATCACAAAGAATCCGGTTATGCATTCCAGAACAAAGCACATCGATATCCGGCATCATTTCCTTCGAGATCACGTATTAAACAGAGATGTTGATATTACTTTTGTCGACACACACAACCAACTCGCCGACATCTTCACCAAGCCTTTGGCAAAAGAACCATTCTACAAAATTCGGAGAGAACTTGGGATTCTTGATGAAGGTGACATCTGACCTTTTTCTCTATTATATGTATGCATTATTTGTGATATGTTTTCATGTGTATGCATTCTGTTTTTAAGTATTTTTCAAAAATTCGAGCATGTTAATCGATTAACCATATGGGTTAACCGATTAACACTGTTGAATTTTCAATTCTGATTAAATTTTTTAATGTGTCAACCGATTAACCTATATGGTTAACCGATTAACACTGTTAATTTTTCTAAAAAATCAGAAACGAAAATTAATTAAAATTTTTGAAAAATTTTATATTTTTTAAATATATTTTTTGTGGTCCATATTCTCTTAAATATCCAAATCCATATCCAAAATCCATATGCATAGAGAGACCTCCCGAGCAATTGCCTCCCTCAGAAACCTCATTCTTAACCCTTCACATTCCAACACCCGAGTTGTGGACGACGAGATTGAAGAAGAGGTTGATAGTGATGAAGAAGAAGAGGAGGAGGATATGGCGAATGAGGATTCTTAGAGAATATGCTGCTGCTGTTGTTTTTATTGCTTCGCTTTCTAGTCTTAAGTTTTTATGCTTTCATTTAAACTATGTTTTATTGTAACAAGTACAATGTCTATTTGCTGCATTTTATATGTACTACTGTTTGTGCTTTGTGTTTACTTGGCTTTGCATGTGCTTATTACTATATATGCTGCTATCTTGTGATTTCTTTGAAAGCTCTTCCTTTTTGCTGATGTCAAAGGGGGAGAAGAGCTTGGTTCTGTTAATGTCTCTCTGTGTGCAGATTTTTTTTCCTCTGTTAAGATAGGGGGAGTTGCTAGACATAGGGGGAGAATCAGATCAAGAACCAAGAGATATCGCACAACTTTTTTGATTGCCATCATCAAAAAGGGGGAGAATGTAGAAGCATGCTTCAGTCTCAAGTTTTGATGATGTCAATACTACTCAAGGTCATCTCTTGATTGCAAAAAGACAAGCCGTTCAAAGATCTCAAGATCAAATCAAGATATCTTTCAAGTCAAGCTACATATGGAGCTATGATTCTTCCAGACTTGGATGCATTACTGGTATATCGAATTCTACCCTTATAATTTGATATACAAGTGTTCAAAAACATCAAGCATTTTTGCATAATACATAAGCATGTTTTTGAAACCTTAGAATTGGTATAACATTAATTTTTAAAAAGCATTTTTCTGAAAATTAGCAGTGTTAACCGATTAACCATATAGGTTAACCGGTTAACCAATTTGAATTTTGAAATTTCTGGGCTAACGTACCAGTGTTAACCGATTAACCATATGGGTTAACCGATTAACACTGAACGTACAGTGAAAAATTGCCTTGTTTCAAGTTCAAAAATTATTTAAAAATTATACCATTTCATTTTTAAAAGGTTTACTCAAATGCACCTTTTTGAAAGGGTATTTTACTCATATAAATTCTGAGTTTTTCATTTTTGAAAAACAACACAAAAACTTTTCAATCTCCAAACACTTTCTACATTCATTTTCAAATTGTCTTAGAATCAAATTCACCATTTTCAAAAACTTTCATTAAGTGTTCATATCTGCATAAATTTCATATTCATCCTTGAACACTTGTATTGAAAATTGTAAGAGTGAATTCTAATCATTTGGAGAAGATCAACTTTGATATCATTACTCTCAAATCAAAATCTTTACAAACTTGTGTATTTTGACTTGTGATCCAGGATTGTTGGACACAAGGGTGAGTGTTTACAAGAGGATTGTTCTTGTACACTTGTTAGTTTTATTGTTTGATAGTAGGCATCACCGGTTGATGGTGTGATAGGTTGTACTTTATTAAACAATAGTGAAAACTCTCTTTCATGTTGAAAGGGGAGTGGAGTACTCTCGGATTGTGAGGGGAACCACTATAAATCCTGGTGTCCATTGTTCTTTTATTTTTCTTCTTCTGCTTTCATAACCAAAAACACAAACCAGTAATATTTCAAGATACCATAAAAACCGGAAAAATTTCAAAAGTCCTAATTCACCCCCCCCCCCCCTCTTAGGCATACTCTGTTCTTACACGCTTCCCTTGATGGCTTTTTGGGAAACATACTGAATATCATATTCCGTTAAAACCATCTGCCATCAGGCAATCCTTCCGGAAAGTGCTTGTTTTTCAAAGACGTACTTGATTGGATCCATCTTCGAAATCAACAGAGTTGTGTGGTTTAACATGTATTGTCTCAAACGCTTAGCATCCCAAGTGAGTGCACAACATGTTTTTTCCAGCATTGAGTATCTCGACTCACAATCAGTGAATTTCTTACTCAGGTAGTAGATGGCGTGCTCTTTTCTACCTGACTCGTCGTGTTGACCGAGCACACATCCTATTGAATTCTCAAGAACCGTGAGATACATGATCAGAGGTCTCCCTGCAATTGGAGGCATGAGTATTGAAGGTTCCTGCAGATACTCTTTTATTCTTTCAAACGCCTTCTGGCAATTTTCATTCCACCTGATCTTTTCTTAGCAATTTGAAAATTGGTTCACAAGTGGCTGTAAGATGAGATATGAACCTTGCAATGTAGTTTAATCTCCCTAGGAAACCACAAACCTCTTTTTCCATTCTCAGCTCAGGCATCTCTTGTATAGCTCTTATCTTGGCAGGATCTACCTCAATACCCTTCTCACTGACGACGAAACCCAGTAACTTTCCAGATCTCACTCCAAAGGTGCACTTGTTAGGATTCAGCCTCAGCTTGAACTTCATTAACCTTTGAAACAATATCAGAAGATCGACCAGATGTCCTTCCTCCGTCTATGACTTTGAAATTATGTCATTAACATATACTTCAACCTCATGATGAATCATATCATGAAAGAGAGTCACCATTGCCCGCTGATAGGTTGCCCCTGAATTTTTCAATCCAAAGGGCATTACCTTGTAGCGAAAAGTTCCCCATGGTGTGATAAAAGTGGTTTTCTCCATGTCCTATGGGGCCATTTTGATTTGGTTATACCCAAAGAAGCCATCCATGAAGGAAAACACGGAATATTGAGCAGTGTTATCAACCAACACATCAATATGGGGAAGCGGGAAATCGTCTTTCAGGCTCGCTTTATTCAGATCTTTGTAGTCAACGCACATCCTGACCTTTCCATCTTTCTTATGTACAGGAACAATATTAGTGACCCACGGAGGGTAATTCGTGACAACAAGAAAACCAATGTTCATCTGCTTCTAAACTTCTTCTTTTATCTTGACTGCCATGTTAGGTCTTGTCCCTCTCAACTTCTGCTTGACTGGCGAACATTCTTCTCTGAGAGGTAACCGGTGTACAACAATATTTGTATCCAGCCCAGATATGTCTTGGTAAGACCAAGCGAAGATATCCTTATACTCACGGAGCTTTTGAACCAATCTTCTCTTGATACTGTCTTCCAATGCAGCCCCCACTTTTACCTCTTTTCTGTCATCTTCGGTACCCAGATTGATAACTTCAATATCCTCCTGATGAGGCACGATGACCCTTTCCTCTTGCTTGAGAAGTCTGGCAAACTCTTTGGGTAGTTCACAGTCTTCATCAGTCTCTTCTTCAGCTTGATAAATGGGATTATCAAAGTCATACGAAGTCATAGCCAAACTTGAATCAATGGCATCTGATAGAAAAGACCTGCACGATGATGTTTATGTTTATTATGCGATGCAACAAGTAAAACACATTGCCATTTTTCTGTTTAATATAAATGCAAAAGAAAAAACAAGAAAAACAAGGATCACAATATGCGAAAAACGTCCATTATTTGTGATAAAGGGCAAATAACAAGAGGGCCCCACAAATTGGGTCACTACGTCTTGGGCAGAACGTAGGACTGAACATAAACAAAACAATGAACATTACTCTGCAGTAGTAACTTGAATGACTTCTTCGGTAGTCCAATTGCACAAATTTTGGCCAGGAGTACATGAACGAATCCAGGCATCCATATCACAATCGTTGTCACCTTCGTCATCTCCAACGACATTAATCCTTTCAAATATCACACCACTGCTGGTGAATTGCACAGGTCCCCTGTACCTCAGATTTCCTTGAGAAGAAATGGAAGGCTTGTATCCCAAGCCGAACTTGTCCTGTTTGACAGGAACATTAAGAACGTGGCCCCACTTCTGTGACGAGCCGGATTCTACAATAGCACGAGCTTTCTTGAGCGACGACATCGAAACCTCTGGGCCCTTGGCTTCTACAGGAGACTTCTCCTGAATCTGAACTGTTTCAAACGCCTGGCAAAGTGTTTCGTGGATCTCCCCGTCCACTTCTACATACTTGAAGGATGACAAATGGATGACCATAATGTCCTCTTCACCGCATACCGTGACAATTTTCCCTTCCATCATGTATTTTAGCTTCTGATGTAACGTTGAAGTGACTGCTCCCGCAGCATGTATCCAAGGTCGGGCAAGTAAACAACTGTACGCCGGTTGGATATCCATGATGTAGAAAATTGCATCAAAAGTCTCTGGCCCTACCTGAATAGGCATCATGATCTCTTCGAACACCGATCTCTTAAACCCATCGAAAGCCCTCACAACCAAATCACTTGGCGTGCATATCAAACCTTGAGTATCCAATTTCATCAACGCTTTCTTTGGAAGCACATTGAGGGATGATACTGTATCGACCAGGACATCCGACATCAAAGACCCTCTGCACTCCACAGATATATGCAAAGCACAATTATGGTTTCTCTGGGCAGGAGTCAAATCCAGATCAGTAAAACCAAGACCATTACCAGTGTTTACATGAGCTACCACCCCCTCTAGCTGATTGACATAAATTTCCTGGGGCACATATGCTGCATTCAAGATTCTCAATAAAGCGTTGTGGTGGGCCTCTGAACACAACAATAATGATAGAATGGAAATCATCGAAGGAGTCTGATTTAAGTGATCCACAATCTTGTAGTCACTTTTCGGGATAAGCCTCATAAATTCCTCCGCGTCTTTCGAAAAGACATCAGTACCAACCTGCTGTTGGACATTCTCCTCAATCACGGTCTTAGCCTTACCTTTGTCATTCTTATCAACGTTAACCTCCGGTGGAGAAAAGATCCTACCGCTTCTGGTAATACCTACGACACCAACTATATTCTCAACCGACGAACTTCCACCGGTAGACGTTGTCCATTCCTGTCTCTGCCCATTATAGAACAACTCTCCCCCATAGTTCCATGGGATGGCTTTAGAACTCTCGTATGGCGTTGGTCCAGGTATAGTAATGATAACCAGAGCTGGCCTAGCAGGCGCTGCAATATTGATCGTCTGGTACGGAATAGAGATCATAACAACTTCGCTTCCATCATTACTCACCTTATCCTTAACATCTTCTTTTACAACCTTGTCAAATTGTAAACGGCCCTTATCAATCATTCTCTGAATACCCTTTCTCAAAATATCACAACCCTCAGGCAGCACTTCACATTCTGAGCAGTCAATGGAACAACCAGGAAACATCCCTTTTTCCAACAACCTGGCTTTCACAAAGCTCAATAGAGTCTTTAAATCCCCAACATCAGTTATCAGTTTTAATTGTTCCCCCTCAATAACAGCATTGACCCCTGTTGCCCCATGATTTGGCATCGGGTTTTGATTCACATTAGGCCCATCGTTGGTAAAGTTGATAGCCTTGGAGTCAAGCAAATCCTGAACTTTGTGCTTGAAGGCTTTGCAATTGTCAATATTATGGCCCGGGGCCCCAAAATGGAAATCGCACCTGGCATTCGCATCGTAACCAGGAGGTGGTGTACCAGTGAGAGGAGCCAAAGTCCTCTTCTGGACTAGCTGGAACTGCAGCAAATGTTGTAACAACTGAGAATACGACATCGGAGGATTCTCGAACTGTCTATCAGCCGTTCTGCGTCTAGCATTATAAAGTCGTGGAACATTAACTCACTGTTGAGTTGCGGCCGGGATATCTACAGTAGCAACCTGTTGATTATAATGGGACTGAGCTCTACCTTTACCTTTGTGAGAAATAGCATTTGCATCCCCTTCCCTTCTCTTGGGGTTTGTTGAATATGGTTCCTTTGTTCCTCGTGAGGAGGATCCACCACTATTTGGAATCTTTCCAGACTTAATCCCACTTTCGACTCTTTCACCAGTCGTTACCAGATCGGAAAACCCTGCAGACATGCATCCTATCAACTTCTCAAAATACACGCTGGGCAGCGAAGCCATGAACATGTCGATCAGTTCCCTTTCTACCATAGGGGGTTGCACCCTTGCAGCTAGATCCCGCCATCTCTGGGCGTATTCCTTGAAGCTCTCAGTACTTTTCTGCGACAAACTCTACAATTGCACTCGGTTCGGTGCCAGATCACTATTATACTGATAATGACGCACAAAAGCCTCGATCAATTCTCTCCACCTACGGATATGAGTTCTCTCAAGTCCCATATACCATTTCAAAGACGCCCCTGCCAGACTATCTTGGAAAAAAATTCATTAGCAACCTTTCATCATTGGAGTAAGCAGACATTTTCCTGAAATACGCCCGAATATGCACTCTTGGACAGGTTGTACTTTTATTTTTTAAAATCGGGTACCTTGAATTTGGGAGGAATCCTGACCCCAGAAACTAGACCAAGATCTGACATATCAAGACCCAAAGAGTTCTGATTCTCAAAAGACTTCATCTTCTCCTCAATCAGTTTAAACCTTCGGTCAACTTTAGTTGGGAGACTACTCTCCATATCTCTCATGGAAAAGACATCATCCTGGTTATCTTCCCAATGAGGGTCAGCAGCCCCGTGCACATTGCACACACTTCCATTACCAGCAACATTACCATTCTCATTCGCAGCACCTCCGCCCCGAGGTATGACAACGGTAGGAATACCCTGTGGAATAAATTCACCGATCGGTGGAGGAATAACACCAGCTCCTCTGTGCAAAACACCCTCTTCATCAACCCATTCTATCAATGGCTGGACCAAAGTTCTTAATCGTTCCTGTCCGCTAGCAACAGTCTGCATCAGCTCCAAGAATTGGGCCATGCAAACCCTGACTTCCTACAATTCAGCTTGAACCTGATCCATTACTCTTTGTTGATTCCCTCGAGTTGAATATCTGTGGAAACTGAACTCCTCAATCTTGTTACTGAAGAAAACCAAGCAGAGTTAGGAACAGAACACCATCGAGAACACCTGCGATCCAAATGAAAATGCAAGATGCAAAATGCAGACACGTCTATATATTTATTGGGAGATCTCACCCTTGATTCTAGTTTCAGTAAACGAGAACAGCAGAGATGGATAAGAACACGATAATCTTCTCATATATCAGATAAAGTTGAGCCAATACAACGAAATGAGAAATATTTGAATACAAAGAGGTATTGATCTCATCCAACATATTTGGTGATGATCAAGATACAAAAAACAAAGAAACTACAAAAGATAAACCTCCCTAGTAGTCATGCTTTTTTTCCATAGGCCTGAGCCTCCCTAAGCATCTTCTTCGTGTCTGGATGATCTGGTCTATCAACCAACTCTCTGATGAGGATATCCCTTTTGCGTATCATATCCCGAAGATAACAACAATGATCCTCCCAAGCATCTTCGCCGAAGGCATCTTCAAGCCTGGGTTTCTTCACCTCTGCGTGTATCTTGAGCTCTTCAAGTGCTGATAAAGTCTTCTGGTATTTCTGCTCAATCGTGCATCTACGGAACAATTCTATCAATACCTCTTTCTCTTTAGCCTTGAGTTGCGTCTTCAACTTATCGACCTGAGTACAAAGCTGATCCTCTCTACTCTTGTTGGCGGTCAAAGTAGCATTCCACTGCTCATCAAACTTGGATATCTTCAAATATGCTCTATCTAAATCCTCCTTCTTGCGCTTTAGAATGCTACAAGTGCTTTTTAAATCAAAACCGACCCATTCTCGTACTTCTACCTGATCAGCAAGTTCTTTCTCCAACTTGATCAATAACTCTGACCTCGTCTTGGCCAAATAAACAACTTCACCTTTATCATGCTTCAGCTGACCAATCTCTTGTCTCAATTCTTCATTCTCTTTGCGCAACTTTTCCTTCTCTACCCAAAGCTGGTTATACCTCAGGATGTCGATCGTAGTAAGCTGCTCAATGACTAAAGGATACAATGGTTCTTCGACAGGAAAAGACAATAGAACCTTTCCAACTCTCTTCTGAATCCACTCCAAGTAAGGGTCATAGGCTCTACAATCGCCTTTGCCCAAAGAAAGCTTTCCCTTCTTATGAATTTTACCCCAAGTGTCCAAGAATTTGGCCAGAATACAAGGATCCGCCACACCGGTGAAGTACAAAGATTCCTACACTTCTTCTTCTTTCGGAGGTCCTCTAAAAGTATAACTAAAATGTCTCACAGCAAGAGAAGGATTATAGTTGATGTCGCCTTTCCTCCCCATCAAAGGCACATTAGGAAAGCCACCACAACTAAAGATGAGCTCACGACCAAACAGGTCTTGGTTGAACCAGGAAATATCCTTTTTTGTTAAACCCATAAGCCTTTTTGACCATTCAGACGAGTTCGCTAAATCCACAAAAGCTCCCGAGTGAGGAAGATGATCAACAAACCACTTGTGCAAAAGTGGCGCACAATAAGAAACCATTTTCCCTCTTCTCTTCTCGTTCTTGTAAGTACTGAATGATACAAATCCCCCAGAAGAGTAGGTACAGGATTCCCGGAGCCAAAGATATGAAAAGCATCAAGATCCACGAAATGGTACATTAGGGAATAACACAATGCCATAGACACACAGAGCCAACATAGCACTGAAAACCACCCAACAACCCTCTTCAGCATACTTTCGGGCTTTATCCACTATAAAAGATAAATCAAAGCCGGAAACTCCATTTCTGCTAATAACATGGTCTACCAACTCAGAGGCGCTCAAATAAAGAGCGGCGGATAACTTCTCGAGATCAGGTTTTTCTTTGGAGCTGAAGAAAGGCACCTTATCTTGAATCGGAACACCTAAGATGAAAGTGAACTCCTCCAAAGTCAGAACCAACACATAGTCCAGGAACGTGAAACATCGCAGTTGTGAATCATAAAACTATAATAGGGTATGAATAGCTCTATGCTCATAACTCGTGATCTTGCGGACAAGATTCAGAATTCTACCATAATCTTCCCTGAAGGTTGCCAAGACGCCTGGATCAGCTAGAGAAACCAGACCAAATAAAGGTCCTAACTCAGGTGCAGGAAACTTGTACACAACAATCCTCTTTCGACCAACTTCCATCTCTACAGAAGACCAGTACTAGAATCAAAGGAGAGACGAGAACCTGCAACACACACAGACATGCAATGTTAAATGCAGGATTGATTATGCAGATGCAAACATGGGATCAAGGTATCCAATGCTCAAATTCGCTGTTGTGTCGTTGACTGAATACAACCATAGCTCCGAGCTAATCAGAACACTGAGATAATAGAAAAATCGGAGTACTCAGGATCAAAATTCCATATTGACAAGAAAACCAGGCCGGTTGGAGGTCAATTTTCATGCAAAACCCATCCCTCTCTCATGTGGGTTTTAGTCTTGAAAGGTACGACATCCTATGCAGGTCATCAGCATCATAGACTTACGAAAAACGATGATACGTTCACCATTTCTGGTTTGGCATCATAGTCTAACGAAGCGGCCTCACTTAGTTGACTTCCCAATGAAAGGTCTCCAGAGTCCTTAGTCTTTCTAAGTCGATTCTCCCTCAACTGCACCAAACGCGCATAATAGAATATCTCCAAAGAAAAACCTCGTATAGACGTGAATTTTGCACGAGCTATTGCATGGCCAAACGCCACACAAGCTCCCGCTACTCTCCACACTAATCCTGTGTGTATACTCAAGCCTGGGTATTGGGCTTATCTCTCAATGGAACAACCCACCCCACAACACAGCAGCAACATGATATGATAATAAAATGCAAATGCAATAATTTACAACAGATAATGTACAAAAATAAACATCCAAAGATGCACAACAGACAAGCGCTAGGATTGACTCGCATAGGGAACCATCACAATAGTCCCCAGCAGAGTCGCCAGCTGTGGCAACTACGAAAAACATCCGGCGGGAAAACAGAAGAGTCGCCACCATTCGTTATTTATCCCAAAGAGAGGGAAAGGAAACGATCAGAGAAAACCTGAGGAAAAGGAAAAAAGACAAGGTCATCGCAACCAATCTTGGGTTCGGGAGTCAGTTTCGCAAGGGGAAGGTATTAGTACCCCTCACGTCCGGCGTACTTGACGGGATCTACGCTTGTTGTCTAATAAAAGGGTGTGTCTATCTATCTAAACTATAGGCTCACAGGACAAAAGAAAAGAAAAGAGACTCGATAGAGCATCGTCGTTCTATGCCTACGTATTCCCTCGTGCAATGGGAAATTCAGAGTTAACGTAGTTCGGAAAACTACGGGTGAAGGTGGTGAAGGTTGCTCGCCAAGACATCGCCGTCTTGTGCCTACGTATCCTCGTCTGGTATGAGAAATCAGAGCAAACATAGTTCGGGCTGACACGAAACCACAGGTTGATTAAGTGTTTTAACTGAGTAGGGTTAAACCTCTGTTCCAGCAGTTAGGGACGATGCCTGTTTGTGGTAGAACCAAGAGTTAAAAACACTCTTTTTGAAAATGGTTTCAATTAATCCCGAAGGATAAAATGGTTTGAGGTTTTGTTTGTGTTTTTTTAGTGAAGTGAATTAGTTTGATTTGTGATTCACTTTGCACTAAAGACTATGACATAGGAACGAATACGTCGCATATCACCCCAGACGGGACGTACACTAAACACTCTAGACAAGCGAGGGGAGACCCCTCACTCATCATTCCCCATGTGCTTAAGGCTCGTAACGTACAATGTTCATCGTATTTATTAAACGAGTTAGAATGTTTTGAGATGAGAAGAGAGACGCACGAAAGGTCTAAGGGAAACTCGGCCCTAATGTTGTCATGCAAAGTGGTCCTAAAGTTGGGATTGAAAGGGGAAAATCTACCCTAATGTTAGCATGCTTGGATTGAACACTTAATGTCTCCCCTACTCCCAAAGGAACTAGGGATCCTAAGGGATCATGGCAAAGGAACCAAGAAAACATAAGATAAATCAATCACAAGTAGAAATAAATGGAAGACATGCAAACAGAAAATGCAACACAAAGAAAAGTGGGAGGAAAAAGTGTGGGACAACAGCCACCACAAGCACATCTCAACCAAGCAATGCAAGCAAAGGCAATAATGCAAATGATCATCACTTTGAACCACATCCATAAGCATGCATTCAAGTGGAAATTTAACACGCGTATCGATGAAATCATGATTAAACAATCAAGAACAACGACATATATCCAAAACATCTCACTCCTAATGCACCATACTGATTCATGAAGATTCGAAGTGAAACGATACCAAAACAACCTTGAAAAACAACAAAACAAGCCTGCTACAATGTTAATCAATTAACACCAGGGGTTAATCGATTAACCATTGAAAATTTTTGAAAATTTGAATATTCGCACTGGTTAATCGATTAACACTGTACCAGCAGCAGAAAACAGCAACTCAAAAGCACTTTTCTGCAATTAATCACTTCTCCAATAACCCAGATGATTGTATAATCAATTATGCACGAAATTAAACTAAAAAACAGTGATTCAATCAACATATAAACATGTTCAAACAACAAGATCACAAATCACATGGATCAAATCAACCAAAAGTCAATAAAAAATGAAGATCCACATTGAATATGCAAATAAGCTCAAAAACAGAATCGGATCTAGAATTTCCAACCTACAAAGTGGAGATTTGCTTTGGTAATTTGATTCAACCTCAATTGAGAAGATCCAAGCATGAAATCCGTAAATCCTTCAAGATCCAAGTGATTACTTGTAGTAGAAACGAAGATCCACCAAAATTAAGCAAGAACTATCCAAATAAGCTCCTCTAGATCAACTTCAAAAATTCAGATCCACAATAGCACAAAATTTGAATGGAGAATTGGAGATGATATGGATGAAGGATGAAGGTTTCAGCTCTAGAATTCAATGATTCCAATGGAGAATCAAATAATTTCAAGAAAGAGCTTAAATGGAGTTTTGGTGGGAAGAAAAGTTGAGAGAAAATTGAGAGAATGAGAGTGAATTCTGAAATGAGAATGAAATTATGAGGATTGTCTTTGTGAGGTTTGGAGAAAATCATTTAAATATGCTCTTGGTTAGGATCCAAATGTGGGTTGGAGTGTGGTTTGTGAAAATTGGTTTGGAATTAGGAGTGGGAATTTGGAGGGAATTTGTACATTAACCAAAATTCAAAGTGGTTCTAGATCCTTCTTTTGGTGTAAAATCAATTCACAAATGATCAAAATGGACCCCAAAGTGGCTGCCTCTTGAAAATCTCGTACAGAGCTGATTTTTGCCTTGGTTAATCGGTTAACCATATGGGTTAATCTATTAACACCTTCAAAAATTCAAATTTGACCTGATTTTGACTTGGTTAATCGGTTAACCATTTGGTTAATCGATCAACACCTTCAAAATTTGAATTTTGGCGCCTTTTTGAGGGAAACCTGCACAGTTGTCTGTTTTAACTTGTTCTGAGTCCGGTTAAGCCTTGGAAACTTGCTCTTGAATATAATAATCGTGAGAATGCTTGAGATAGCCTGAGTGCTTCCTCCTGAGCTAAAAATATCCTGCAAAATAAAATAAAATCTATCGCTCGATCGTCAGGAAAAATAAATGTCGGAGCCTCTAATGCTTGTTGTTCAGTCTCTGACACTAAAAGAGCCCTGAGCCACAAAAATGCCTTGATCCCATGCTTCAGGAATAGATGTTATGGTATGCAAAAATACAAAAATGCAAAGAAACAAAAGCCAGTCCAGGTTAAAACAGAAGGGCAAATTTTGGGGTGCTACAGATACTAATCATATTTTTACTATGTTTATAACATACTAAAAGTTAAGCAGGAATACAAAAATGAATCGAAAAACGTTTACCCCCATAGGTTGTCTCGTGGGGGTTATAGGAAACTGGAGAAAAAAATGACGGAGTAAAAAAAACAAATGGGGGATGAGGACTCTATTAGTCGTGATCGAAACCCATCTCCACCGCCAAGGCATTATAAGTGGAAGAGAGCTCGACTAAGACCAAATGGAGAGTACGCCTCAGATGCGTCAAGAGCAGTTGCTGAGAAAATTGTAAGTATGATTTTTTATGTGTACGTTATGTGTTATTTAAATACTGTGGTAATTACAATATTAATATTATCATGCATGTTGTATAGGATGTGTTGGTTGAGGAGGCTTGTGGAGGCTCATTTTTTCCAAAACCATGACATGATATACTAGTCAAGGCTATTGGAACAAATGAGCATGGCAGGCGCATTCGTGGTGTTGGAAAATGCATTGGCTTGAGATTATTATTTGGTCCAACAAAAAAAACACTGAAAACACCAAATTACAATAGCAAAGCGAAAAGCTTGCGGTTGTTGAGAATGAGTTAGAAGACCATATGAAGATGTTAGAAGCCGAGCGGGAAAATTGGAAGAAAGACATAGAAAAGTTAGAAGAGTTATATGCGGTAAGTGTTTTATTTAAAATGCTAGTTTTTAATATGAAATGTATGATATATTATGTTGTATCTGAAAAGTTAGAAAAGATATAAATGTGTTTATTATGTATTGTGTTCAAAATGAATGTTACGTTATAGAGAATAAGTGGATCCTTACCACAACGTACAGATGAAAATGATGATAATATTGATGATCAAGTTCCCCAAACACATGTTGTACGTCATGCTAGAACTAAAAGGAAGCATTTTTTCATCCGCCCCTGCTAAAGAGGTCAATGAGTTATTGGATCCTTTCGCAAATGAAATTGCCATGTTATACGTTTTGGTTGCGGAAAGCGATGACCCGTATTCTCTTCCTCTAGAACATTGTCCATTGGTAGAGCTCTTATACTCTTCTCATAGTGACATACGATATTTTCTCTATGGAAAAATTGACTGGACCTAGGGATATTGCAAGTTTGGTGGACGTAAGTATATATTTGAACATGCATGTCATTAATTATAGTACAATATCATTTTTGTATTTCCTTACTTATTTTTTGAATTTTGTTTAAAAATTTAGGTACATTCATCGTGTATGTATAAAATTAAATAAATATAATATTTATGGCATCTTGGATCCGTATGTTATTTGATCTACAAATAATAAGCCAAAAGAGATTGAGTCCTACATTTCAGAACGATTAAGTCAAGGGAGAAAATAATGTTACTTAACACAATTTCTCAATGCATAAGTAATTTTAAAATTGTGGTTTATATTTTATAGTTAGTTTTGTTTTAAAAAATACTAATTATATATATGTTCGTGTTTATTCAGTGACCATTAACAATTGATCATCATTCATTTAGGTCGAATACGATAACGATATTATATTCCTTACATAAACCACTCGAACATAAAATGAGGAAAATTATTAATGGGTAAGTTTATGTTTATATGAAAATTTTTAGTAATATATATTTCTTTGACTTTGTAATTGGTTTAATTTGTAAAATATTTTCAATGTACAATGTTGTGTAGCGATACAATATGTTGAACAATATTAGAAAAAAACCAATATTTGTCTTGCCTAATGTAAGTGGCTATATTACTCGTGACATTCATTTATATATATTGTTACATGCATGTGTGTTTATAATATTCATGAAATTAAATTTTATTTTTGTAGACGAGTAAACAACCAAAGGGATTCGAGTGTAGTTATTATATAATGAAACACATGTTAAACATTGACTTTCCTGGTATTGTTGATAAATGGGATCAGGTATATATTATATATGTAATAAATTGTTTACAATGCGCTTATGGGTCCTCAATAATGAGCTTAATCTAATATATTTTATGCAGACATTTATGATCAGGTATATATGTATGTATGTGTGTGTGTGTGTGTGTGTATATATATATATATATATATATATATATATATATATATATATATATATATATATATATATATATATATATATATATATATATATATATATATATATATATATATATATATATATATCTGTGTGTGTGTGTGTGTGTGTGATGTACATCTGAGTTGAGTGTTGTAAATAATATTTTTGATTTGATGAAATAAATAAGTATTTGAGCTTTAGTGTTTTAATATACATCTTCAATTATTGTTTCTTTTCTGTTACATTTTAAACAACATAAGTTATAAAATGGAACATGTACAATGCAGAAATATATCTTCAATTGTTGTTTATGTTCTGTTACAGTTTAAACAATACATGTTATAATATGGAACACAATGTAGAAATATATCTTAAATTGTTATTGCTGTTTAAACTATACAGGTTAAAAAATGGAAAATTTTCAAAATGCAGAAATCTTTTTTTAAAAAAAAGCATATAATTTAATGATAGTTTTTAATTATGACCATGGTTCTATACTTATAATATATAATTTAACCACGGTTGTTATAGAAGATTATGGTTATATACGTAAAATGCGTTGGAAATCGAACCTGAGACCTTTAATATATTACAATGGTTAGATTATCAACCATGATAATAGATCGCACACTTTCAGGTTTTCTACAACGGTCATAAGACCGTGATTGTAAGTAGCGCATATACAATCACACCCTACGTAACAACGGCAGGTCACGCGTGATGTTATTCCATTCTAACCGTTGTTGTATATGTTTCCTGTAGTAGTGAAGGTTTACACTTTTAAGCAGAATATGAATTGTTTGCTCTTGAACATAGAATAATGAATTTTTCATTATTCTTCTCTCCTTGCATAGATTTCCTTGTTGTTTTGCCTTTCTGTTTTGGTGATCATATTCACATATTCTTTCTTCAAAACATATTTGAATACATCTCACTCTATTCTCATACACTTAACCATTCTATTTATATTTTATTTTTGAGTGTGTTTCTCTCAACTGTGTTTTCTGTGAAACACAGTTTCTCTCAACCCATTTATGTGAACTAGTATCAAATCCTTGTGAACACAGTCACATATTCTTCAACTCACATTCATTCTCCGGGAGAGATCTCTTCAAGAGTATGTGAATTTTTTCAAGTTTCTTCTTTAAATAGATGTTGAGAATGAATCTGTTGAATACTGAAACTATTCATGGTACAAGTAGTTGTTGAAGGTCTTTAGCTAGTGTGCAATAGAGTGAGCTAAAAACTTAGCTAGTATAAAGACGTTGAGAGGAGCAGAGTAGAGTTCATAACAGTTGTAGAGAGAAGATCCTGACAACATTACTTTATGCTAGTTAGACATAAAGTAGTGTATCGTTGTCATGTGATCTTCTTTAGATAGCTTATAACTGGAGGCTTCTTTAATTTTACATATTTGTTGAAGCTTGTTCAGAGTTAATTTTATCTTTATACTTAGCTTCATAAATCAAAAGCTTTTTATAGAATTAGTTAAAATATGATCATAAGTTAAAGTATGTCTTTAGAACCTGGTTGGAATGAGACATCAGAGTTTTCCTTTTTGTTAGCAATCCTATTTTTCTCCCTAGTTTTAATGTTCTAAAATGCAAAGAATAAGAAGTATAAAATTGTTACTTTAAAATTCTGATCACGAGTAAGCTTATGGATGAAAATTAAATTATTGCAAAGTATAGGAACATGACGTATAAACTGTAACTTGAATGAAATATGTAAGTCAATGTTTTTAGTGCGAACAACACGACTATTAAATTCCTCATCAACAATGATATAAGGAATATTTAAAGGTCATGTGGAATTAAAATACATATGATTAATATCATCATAGTCAAGAATCAAAGTATTCTTAGTAATATTACCACAATCAATAAAAGATCAAGAGTGGAACGCTTATCAGTAATTACTAAAGGTGTAGCATAGTTTATAACTTATTACATTAACGAGACAACAAGTGTTGAACAAATAATGGTAAAAAAATGACTCGTAACAAAAAGAAACTTAAATTTTTTTTAATAAGCAACAAAAATAATCACATTAACACACGAGTAAAAGAGATACTTGAATCCCTTGCAACAGGGTCCGATAAAAAAAACAAATTAACGAGATTGCAACAGAGGCAAAGTTATCTAATTAGAATGAGGAGGGCTAAAAGAGGTAACCAACAACTGAGTCCCCAAAAATATATGTGACTACAATGGCATGCGGTGTGGTTGTTTGTGGGTAAAACAACCTCTTAGTAGGCCAAATGATAATTGGTATGGTCGTTTGTGGGTAAAACAACCTCTTAGTAAGCCAAATGATAAGTGATAGTGATAACATGTTCTCAACAGCTTCATCATCCATCATTTTGAAGGTTTCATATTTTTGTATCAAGGCAAGTGCCTTGGTTTCTTTCACTTGAGAATTTCCTTCACGAATCATATTTAAGGATTCAAATATAAACTTAGTTGTGTCTCTATTTGGGATCTTCTCATACTCATAATATGATATAGCATTCAGTATAATGGTTTTAGCTTTATGATCATTTTTGTAATCATTCTTTTGTTAATCAGTCATCAATCTTCTTTCTAACTTGTTACCACTATATCAACAGGATGAATGTATCCATCAACTACCTTATCCTATAGGTTCACAAGAAATGAAGGGGGAAGGGGGGGGGGGGTTAATTGGGTATCTAGAATGAAAATATTTTGCTACCCAAAATAGAAAAGAAAGAACTTAGAATAAAAATAGTTAACACAAATATTTTTATCCTGGTTCGCTGTTAACGAAGCAACCTCCATTTCACCCGTCAAGTTGATTTCTCCTTATCACAAGTATTTTATAAACTATAAATAATCCTAATTACAACCACAAAGACAAACGATCAATGCCTTATTGAGAAATTATGACTATACCCTAGTCTCTCAAGGAAATACAATTTAAAAGTTGAGAAACAAAGTGTGTTACAAAGATACTTCTATGAAATCAGATTACACAAATTTATTACAAAGATGCTTTTCTTTCTCTCAAAAGTTTCACAGTATTGCAATGTTCACGTAGTAGCTCTTGTTATCATTGTATACTTATTCTTTTTTCGAAGATTCCTTAATATAAGAAATAGAATATTCGTTGGAGGGAAGAAATGAAACTCCAAAAGTAGTTGTATCCTTGCATAATAGTTTGTTAGAATGTGAAACAAAATGGTACATTAGTGCAGTCTTTTCCAACAAAATCAGTGTAGTGGAAAGAATATTGATCTTGTATTGTGTACTATTTTTTCACCTAAAATATTTTGATCTTAACTTCTAATATTCGGAGGCTTCAGAAATAGAGTTCATAAAGCATGTATAGAAGAATCAAAGACTGTAAGAGAGAGTCTTCAGAGTCTTGATCAAGAGTCTCGTGACACAGTTCATCAGAGTTATTAAGCACAACATTTAAAGCTTGATAACATCAAAGGTTTCTCTTATCAGAGTCATAAACTAAAGCTTTCTGGATTAAGATGATCAGAAGTGTTGAGGACAGTAAGTCAAAGCTTGATTATCTTTGTAGAACACATATCGTTTTAATTCTTTGAATTAGAGTGCACTAGGTTCGGATTCTGATGATGTCACATGTCTCTTTCTTAGAGTCAGAACTTGTTTCTAGTAGTTGCATATTTAACAAAACCACTAGGGTACAAAATTGTTCTTTAGGAACCTGTGTATTTTTATCATCAAAACATAAGGTCAGATGTATAACCAAATATTGTTCTTACATGAAGAACATACAGTAGGTTCTCTCAAGGCTCTTTGTAAAAAAAATAAGCTTCAAGGTTATTGGGTTATTATTCTAAAATTGATCAATTATAATCTTGATTGATCAATCGCATCACTTTCTCTGGATTTCTTGTTCTTCAACAATAACCATTACTATAAAGAGTTCTTTTAACGTCAGACGCTAAATGTATTTTACCTCGGCTGCAGTAGAGAGGTAAGGAAGGACGTCATAAAAAGTAACAACTTATCACCTTGGTTTTTAAACACTGGGGGGTAAATTAATTTTCACATGAGTTCGAACCCCAACATCAACATTTTTATTATTTACAAAACTAATGTCTCATACATCTCAATTTACAATAAAACCGAGGGGTAAGATATATTATTTTTTTCAATTGAAATTCGTCACAATGTTTACACAAAAAATAAATAAAAATAATTTGTTTACAAACTACAATATTTACACAAAATATTACATTGTTTACATAGAATATCAAAATAAAAATTAATTTATCCATGAAGATTATATGTTGGATCTTTGACTCTTTGATATTTGGGCAAGATCAAATGCTTTATTTTGGAAGTATTTGGTTTTGATATAAAACTAAAAAAGGGTTAGAAAAATAAATGATTTTCTCCTCAAATGAATTTTTAAAAACATAAACCTTAAACCCAAATAATTTTCTACACTTGCAATCCATCATATGAAACTCCTAATGGAAAAAGTTAAAGTGGAGGATCTAGATAGTTTCAAGCGCTTCATGAAGGCCTTTATCAATTATAGATATTAGAAGGCCTTTATAATGAAATCTTTTAGATTTCACGCAGATCACTAATGGTAGTATCTTTAGCGTTGAGAATCATGAAACACACGACAAAGATTTGTTTAAGGACGATGGTTAATATTTAAAAATATCACACTAAATTATCCCCTCAGTTTTGTTAAAAACAACAAAACCGAGGTGAACATGATTTTTTTTAAATTACAATGTTTACACAATATATTGAAAATTAATAATACAATAAAAGAAGAATTTTGGTGTAAAAAGTTATCTGGTCCAAAGATTGTATACATCTAATTTTTTAGGAGTTATCTGGTTCTAATTTTGAATACATCCAACTTCAAAAGAAATTAATTGTTCCAACTAGTGGAAAAATATTTTTCTGCACTTGCAATCCATCATACAGAACTTTTACAAGCTTCTAAATACAACAACAATAAAACACCATTTTGTGAGAAGAATCCCAAAAGAATGACGCATTTGAGTTTGGAACGGCTACATATAAGTTATGATTATGGTAAAAAAAATTTTAACAAGTGCTTTTATACTAAAATCTTATTATCTTATCCCTCAATTATTAATGAAATCGACGAGATATATCATTTAGTTTACAAAAAAAAAATTATAGTAATAAAAAAAGGTTCCTGAATTGTTTTTCCCCTTGGATTTTTGAATAACTGACATAATAAGTTTATTGTAACCTCAGTTATATGTGGTTTCTATTTCTATAAAAAAAATCACGGTGAGCATTGAAATCATATCACTAGAATAGCAATGATCATCCATATTCAAAAATGTAGCGTATCTTTTGGATTTTCAAGAAGTCGATTGAGCTTCTCTGATTATTCACTTCTTGTTCTCCACTTTATTTAAACATTATTCCTAATTTCAACGTCTCATTTCCAACTCTTTGTGTCTTAAAAGTCTTTTCTTTTCTTCAAAAATGTCTTCAACAAACCTAGATGAAAATCTTTTGTTTGTTATCAATGAAAAGTTTGTTGATTTCGATGACTTGAAAGACAAAGATTTTGATATAAGGAAAACTATTCGCAAACAAAAGTTGAATGATTACTTTGACATTCTTCATGAAACCTTATACATTAATCTCGTTATAAAGAGTTATGGTTAAATGCCTCCGTTGGGCCATCTGATCATGATGCTGAGTCAATCCAGTCCTATGTCAATGGTTGTCCAAAAAGAATTACTCAGTCATTTATTGCTCAGACAATAAATTGTGAAGAGGAAGGTTGTTGTGTTGAACATTATAGATTCAACAATGTCTACTCATATCACCTTTGCCTAATTTATGCCAACTACGATAATCTTAGCAGTCCTGCAACTCTACTACCAATTGTAAAAGTTTTGTATCAACTTCTAGTGTCAAATCTCCGTCAAATAGAGAAACAATTGAAAACGCTTACTTGCGATGACAAACACGTGATGTTATTCCTTACCAAGAACATTAGAGTTAATCTTCCTCGTACCATTTTTAACTTTTTAAAGGAAATGATAATCATCTCTAGGAAGGAAATGACTTTCCTCAGTTAGACATAGTTAATAGTGATACTATTGAAGTTGAGTGGAGTTAGAAATTTGAATATGTGGAATAGTTATTTGTTGTCTTATTTTTAATAATGAAATATTTCCTTTCATTTTATTCCCTATTCGTTTTTATGGATAACAAAATGTTTGAGAATTACTAATTAACAAGAAAAAAATAAAAGAAAAAAAAATTAACTAAGAAAAAAGGGAAGATTGATAAGCA
Organism: Lathyrus sativus; assembly: GCA_963859935.3. Taxonomy (NCBI): domain Eukaryota; kingdom Viridiplantae; phylum Streptophyta; class Magnoliopsida; order Fabales; family Fabaceae; genus Lathyrus; species Lathyrus sativus. The sequence continues at coordinate 429,238,304 of OZ012737.1, forward strand.
CCAAGTGAGAAATCATTAAAAAAACCTTAAATGCAATTACAGAGATTCGAAGCATGTCCCCTTATAGCTATATTCCCTCGATTTTAAAAAACACCGAGATAATAGGTTTATTATTTTTTTATGGAGAAAATTTGGCGCTCATTTATTACTATATTACCTTGATTTTCGAGGGAAAATGTTGTTTTTTTTATAAATCAAACATGTCGCTCCCAAGACCTATGCGCTCGGTTTTGGCAAGTTCGAAGTGAAAGGTTCGTCATAAAAAGTTTTATTTTTCGTAATGAATACAACAACAATGATTTAACCGATGTGATTCCTCGTGATTTTTCTGAGTTTTTCTCTCATGGGTGACACACACTCTCCCATTGATAGAAAGGTGAGAGATATATAATGGTGCAAAAAGGTAGGCACACATTCTCATAATGATATTTTCAAATCTACTTAGACAAAGGATTTTTATCAAATAATAAGGTAATAATTTGAATCAAAGAAACAAGCAACTTGAGTTATAGATTGGAAAGAAGGTAAAGAGATCATGATTCTAGTAATATGTACCTCATGATCCGACATGAGGAAGTTTTAATTTGAATCACACTTTGTTTTGATACGACTTAAATGAGGCTGAGGCAAATCCTATATTGAAGCTTCATAATTCAAGTCACACATATGAATGATTCAAATTATGAGAGAGGAAGAGAAAGAGAGTAATAGTAATAAAGAAACATGTATGTTGCATTCCAAATATTTTATATATAAAAGTATAAAATAATAAATAAAAATAGTTTTATTTGAGGGAAGGGTGTCACTAGAATGAGCAGTGTACGCTGAATGAATAATATTGGAACGCTTAACAGTAATTACTGAAGGTATACCATAGTTGAACAAATAATGGTAAAAAAATGACTTGTAACAAACAGAACCTAAAAAGTTTTTTAATAAGCAACAGAAAGAATCACATTAACACACGAGTAAAAGAGATACCTGAGTCCCTTACAACACAGTCCGATAAAACAAACAAATTAACGAGATCGCAACAAAGAAAAAATTATCCAATTAGAATGAGGAGGACCAAAAGAGGTAACCGGCAGCTGAGTCCCCAAAAATATATGTGACTACAATGGCATGCGGTATTGTCGTTTGTGGGTATAACAACTTTTTAGTAGGCCAAATGATAATTGATAGTGATAAATGTTAAACAATGGTTAGAAATAGAACAACGATCGTTTAACAAGACAATCTGAAAAACGTTATTGAAATAAATTAACGTTTATCCTTAATAAAAGGCGAAGGAAAATTATCGACACCTTAAGTTAAGTTTACATAGAAGCGAGTCCCAAAGATCAGAAGTTTTGTGTTGAAATCAAGATACTCGTAATGGGAAGAATTAACCACAACATTCAAGATAAGACAATCCAAAAACAAATGCTGATTACAATTCTAGTAACTAACTCTTCTAACATTTAAAAGTTCTATGAATGGTATTACAAATATACCAATTCCAAAAGTATCATCTATTTCCTGAGAAACTACATCTTAGCAACATGATGAAGCACAAAGAACAAAAATCAAGCATCATCTTGAGGAGGAGGAGGCGGCGGCATGTCCGGAACTTCACCAGGCTCTAATATCTTTGACCTATGTAATATACAAAACGCATGTAATCAAAATGCAATACTAATATCTATACTATGTAGCGGAATTTCAACAAAACTGTTATCTTCTACATTCTGTGATCGACAACACGGCTTCCTGTATTAATAACTTGAGCGACAAGAAAGATAACGTAAATCTTACCGATTATGCTTAAACATATTCTTAATTGATTACCTTGCAATTTCAAGCCTGTACGTTTCAGTCTCTTTATAAGCAGTCTCCTAAACCAAAATAAAAAATAAAATTAACCGTAAACAAATAAATCATGAGATTCAAGAACCTGCCGGCCTTACATATTTCCATCCAAGATTGGAGCCGCATCTAATGCAGTATATCTCGATGACAGTAGAACGCAATCCTGGGATAATCATCTCTTCCTGTCTCTCTCCGTATGAAACATTCACACTGTGATAATATGGATTAGCGAGATGGAATCAACGTAGACAGCAATGGAAGTGAAGTGAGAGAATCAACGTAGACAGCAATGGAAGTGAAGTGAGAGAATCAACGTAGACAGCAATGGAAGTGAAGTGAGAGAATCAACGTAGACAGCAATGGAAGTGAAGTGAGAGAATCAACGTAGACAGCAATGGAAGTGAAGTGAGAGAATCAACGTAGACAGCAATGGAAGTGAAGTGAGAGAATCAAAGAAAACTTACAGTTTAACAAAATGATAAGCCCGTCCATAAGAGCAATGGAAATCCTAAGAGAAAACAAGGGTTAGATTGTCAGCAGCAGGCTCTTATTTTGCAATGAGGAAAGGAAAATTAACAACCTTTGAAATGAGATGTTCAGCAAAGGCAAAAGGTGACTGGCATTGCTTGCAGCGGTAGAAGTCTCCTTCAAGATCGATCAAGAAAGGGCTTCCCATGGTTTTCTTTAAATTCTCTACAGAAAGCCACACAACAAGATTGAGAAAAACAAAGAGAGCATCGACTACATGTAATCAATTTGGTACACGTAAAAGAAAAGCATGCAGTGTAACTGAAATGCCATAGAAAATAAAGAACTAGTTAAAATGAAGAATGAGGAAAAAGGGTTTAATGATTACCAAAAGCGATAGCAGAATGTAGAGTTATGATATTGATGGCAAACTCGACTGAATTATATAGGGACCGATCTTTATAAAATTTTATTCGCATGAAACAAATCATATTCATTTTATAATTTATTCAAGTCTTTCTTTTAAGATATTTAAGATAGATTGAGCGTTTTTTTTTAAGTCTCGAAAAGTTTAGAGAATTCATGTTTCTTAAGTCTCTTGACACAGAAAATATAAGTTGTAAAGTTATTTGTGATTAAGAAGCTAAAGGTGCCATATTTAAGCAAGTTGGCTCATGCATCATAATAAAACCTCACAACCGTGAGGACTCATTACAAGTTGGATCAAAGCAAATACAAATAATGTAAAACTGCTCACATACTATTATATCAACTATTCAAATATCAAAAGTGACATTAGATCTAAGTTCGGTCTTCCATTGGACGTAGGTAAATTATCTACCTACTATTCTAATATCTTCTCAACTACTTCAAAAATATTCCTTCAATACTACAAACGACACATGTCATGTCGGACGCGAAATAGATATCACTTCGGCTACAATACCCATGTAACGAAGGGTGATATAAAAAGTAGAAATTGTACCCCTCAAATTATAAATAACTGAGGAATTAGTTTAAATGGTCATGAGATCAAACCCGAACAATATCTTTTTAAAATTTTCAAATTAGCATTATACACCTCTCAATTTAATAACAAAACCGAAAAAAGAGAAATATATATATATATATTCATTTTATTATTTCCACATAATATTAATAAATTAATTTGGTTACAAATTACACTGCTTATACAAAATATTATATTGTTTACACAATATTAAAGTAAAAATATTTTTTTTTATAAGCAAAAGAGACAACTAAGGAAGCACTAGGGGTGCTCCAACCCGAAAATTCGAGTTACAACCAACACAACTAATTCAGTTACACCTACATAAAATCGAGAGGGCATTTGTACCACTCATACAAATTACAACAAAACGTCTTATTAGGCCTAAGCACCAATCAAGACCAAGAAAGAGCAATGATTCTATCCGTCAAATCCACCGGGTTACCTATGGCATCGTCAAAAATAATTTGGTTACACATAATCCATTCACACCAAACTGTCGTAAACTAAATCGGCAAGATAGAATTCTCGGAACATTTCCTTCTTAAAATACCTTCTCATTCTCTCATATGCTCTTCCACAGAAACAACCACCAAATAAGGAATGCCCAACCAAGCAACAATGTTCCACCAAACCGAACGAGAATACGAGTAATTGATAAATAAATTATCAGAATCTTCAACATGACGAAAATATTAAACGCAAATTTTATCATGGGCTCTAGATATCACGCTTATAATCGCAAGATTAAAACGAGACGACAATCTATCTAACAGTAATATCCATCCGAAAATCTTGAATTTTAAAGGAATAGTAATTTTCCACAAAATCTTGAAAGTAAAAATATTGTTCTTCATCGTCATTGATGTCGGTGAAGAACAAATGTTGGATATCTTGAGGAGGATTAATTGTTAAATGTAATATATTCTCTATATCTTTTGCTTTCATTTGTTTATGATATAAAACAAAACAAAAAGTTAGATAAATAAAATAAATATTCAGTCATATGTGTCGCTACTGCGAAAATCGCCGCCGACTATGACAGAAGAGTCGCCACCGTGCATTATTTATCCCATAAGAGGGAAAGGAAATGCTCAAAGCAAACCTAACGCAAAGAGGGAAAGGAATGGTCATCGCAACCAAATCCTGGATTCGGGAGTCGGTTACGCAAGGGGAAGGTATTAGCACCCCTCACGTCTGTCGTACTCGACGAGATCCACGCTTGTTTTCTATCTAAGGGTGTATTATTCTATCTACTCTACAGGTCTGGGTTAAAAAGAAAAGAAAATGACTCAGCAAAGTATCGCACTTTATGCCTACGTATTCCCGTCTGAAACGAGAAATCAGAGTCAACGTAGTTCGCCTACCTACGGGAAAGGAGGGGAAGGCTGCTCGCTAGGATATCGCATCCTATGCCTACGAACTTTCATACAGCATGAAAGATCATAGAAAACGTAGTTCGGGCTACGGAAGACACAAGCTTGTCTGACAGTTTTTTATCTCCTTAAGAAAGGGTTTTTAGTCTGTTTACAACTTGTACTGTACTAAAGACTTGTGATCTGAGAGTGACTACGTCGCATGTCACCCTAAGGATACCATACTAAGCAGTCAAATTATTGAATAGTGACCCTCCAACAATCTTTTCTCAAATAGCTTAAGGCTCGTAGCGTACAACGCGCGTTATCCTTATTATTGTGTTTTTTGAATTGTTTTGAGATGAGAAAAGAGACACCCTAAGACTATGGTTGAAAGGGAATCTACCTACAGTTATCATGCATGGGTCAAAACCTAATGTCTGTCATAATTTCCTCTTGCACAGAGGAAATCAGAGATCCTAGGGGATAAACAGCAAAAGAAAGCAAACAGTAAATAGTAGAATGTATGCAATGCAGCAATACCATTGAGGCAGGAGAGAAAACAATAGGCAAGAGGAGATAAGCTCCACCTCAAACCTAGAGGTAATCAGCACAATTAAACAGCCAATACAGGGAAAAACAAAAGACACAGAGGAGGCAGCCCAAACATCAGTACCAAACTCCTACAGCAAACAGCAACAACAACTCTAAACAACAAAGCTGAATGGACAACAAAGTTGACAACAAAGGCCTCATCCTCAAACAAGCTTCTATCTTCAAGCTCCCACAAGCACACTCCAAGAGGAGGATTAAACATCAAGATCAAGTTATAATGTTAAAGAACTTAATGACAACCAAAGGAAATCACTAAGAACTCAACATTGCAAATGAAAGGTATCCTCAAAGTTCTACTCACTTGGGCATACCACTCATCTCTCTTAAGGAGAGATGGAGTTTCCCAAGAATGACTTTGTGTCATTGGATAGAATGGAGGCAAACTATGCACTCCATGTTTGAAGAAAGAATCAAAACTAGGTCTAAGGCACTTCCTAAAACCCTAATTCTCTGAACTCCTAAACAAAAGCTCCACAAGAGGAAAAGCATCCAACTCCAAGCTCCAACCCTTCATCCCAAGCATCTTCAATGAATCCAGAAGCTCCAACAAAGATAACTCAAGCTCACACCAACTCCAAGGCAGCCAACCAAGCCAAACAAACCAAAGCACTCAAGAGAGGAATTCACAAACACAAGCCAATTGCAAAATACAACTAAAATAGAAAATCAAGTTGCAAAAATCTAATAAAATTCCTAGGGGAACATGAATGTTTAAAAAACCTAATGTGAAAAGATTGAAGCCTAAATAAACTCCTAAGTTATTTAAACAATTCCTACATTGAGATAGGTCAAGGTGATCCACAAGTTTGGGAGGGTCCTAATCTCAATCCCTAAAACAGATCCTAATATTGTTCTAAAAATCCAAGAAAAATTCTAAGGGAACATACATGTATACCCTAACACATATTAAAAAATCAAAGCCAAACTCTAAACCAATTGGGAGAACTAAATTCAACAAAACAGATAGCCAATTATGAAAAAATAAAGAACAAAATAAAATGTGAAAAATCAAATAAAAATTGAAAAATGCATGAAATTGTAATTTGTTAATCCCAGAAAATCACAAATTCCATAAGAATCATGAGGATATTTTTAAAATAATTTTGTGATCAAAATTGGAATTTATATGATTTTTGGAATAACAATGCAATTAAAATAAAGAAAATGAAATAAAAAATGAATTAAAGCCACGAAAATAACACAGCCTTTGGATCAGCAAGCTAGTCAACGAGTCAATGCACATCCAGCGCTCCTCATGATGCCATGCAATTTAATGAAACGGCAGTGTTTTGGATTAAAACTCTCCCCTCTCAGAGTAAAACACAGGCGTTGGATCTGATCTGAAGTCAAAGGTCAAGGCAAGATCCTATGGTCCAAACATCATCTTCTCCAAGTCTCAGGCAGGCCAGGTGGAGATTCAGGCTGGTGGTTGGTGGTGGCCGGAGAAGACTCCGGTCGTCTTCTCCAGCGAAGGTCCAGGTTCAGGCAACCAAAAATGACAAACAAAATACCAAATCCACTCAGGTTTTCACGTACATTCCAGATCCATCATCAAAATCATCTAATTCTCAACACATAATCAAACACGAAGCAAAGTTCAAAAATAGCATCTTCAACTACTTTCATTAAAATCAAAATTAATGATATAGATCTCTTCATCTCATTGCGTACATCAACCTGATCTAATCAACTAACATTGAAACCTTATGAATCAAGAGATTCAAGTCCAAACAGATCAGCTATGTCATCTTCAATCATCACCAATTGAGTTCAAATCAAGCCTAAAACGATCTATGTCATGTCTAGATTCTAACCACAAGTTCAAATCTAACTGAATCATGCTAAATCATGCTGAATTTTAAGAAGTGCAAACCTGGTATAGATCTTACAATAGAGGTATCTATAGCTCGTGGCTTGCTTCCAACTGCTCCAGATAGCTTCAATGATCCACAAGGAAGAGATTGCACACCTTAATTTGGCTTGAATTGGCTCCAAACTCAGAATCCGATTTCAAGTTGCAGTTGAGAAAATTTGCTTGCTCTTTCTTGCTCTGACGCGAAATGGTGCTCAAAATTGATCTGAACTCACTCTAATGAATATATAGAAGAGTTCCATGGGCCTATGGATCCAAGTTAAAGCCCAAAACAGTGATTTGCATTTTTCTGATTTTCCTTCAAAATTAAATATGACAGTCGTGCCTTGCAAGCTTGGTAGTGGTTCTAGAATGTTCTCACACCTTGCACATGTCATTTAGAATGAGTTTGGATGAAGGAATTGGCCTGAATTGCCTTGTACAAGTGAAGTAACCATATGCTATCTCTCAAAACTTGAACTAAACTCCAAATTATGGTATTGCCAATGAGCTTAGAATGAAATTTCCCATAAAAAAAATGCACTTACTTGCTTGGTTTTGGTTTTGTAACACAAAAATCCATTTCCCCCTCCTTTAATCATTTGAAATTTCTTCCTTTTCCAACCATTTCAAATGTCTTTTTGATATGAGCCAAAACAAGCTCTCATGACCACTTGGTTGCATGCAAAACATCATTCCAAGAAACTTTCATGTTGAGCAATTTTCCATTTGAAGCTTGCAAGTGGGAGATTTTGGCCCATGCTTGAAAATGACCTATAATCTCACTTTCCCAAAATACCCCTGACTTGTAAACCTCATAACATGAGTTCTACAAATCATATGGATGACTTCTAGTACAATTTAGAAATCTAAGATCACGAGAAACAACTTTCATGTTGGCCAAAAGTTCATATGAAACCTCTTTCTAGGTCAAAAGTTGCTTGGAAGTCAAGTGACTTTCACAGATAAATTTCACATTCATCTGGTGACCTGTAACTTGTCTGGGCCATAACTTGAGTTCTACAAATCCAATGGAGGACTTCTAATACTCAAATTAGAGGTATTGAGATACTCTACAAGTTTATGTTGGCCAAAGATCCATTTGAAACTTGTATCTTGACTTATGTGGCTTTGAAGTTAGGCACTAAACAGGGTAATTTGCACTGAAACCCTAATTTAGCAACTTCCCACATTCTTGATTCTTCTTGATTTCATCTTGGCACAACACCACAAATGTCTTAACATATCATTCCATGAACTCCATGACCTCCAAGTAGGCTTGAATGATTTTCAATTGCATAATTGACCTAGGGTTGACCCAGATGAAACCCTAATTGTCTGCACTTCAACTGTGGCTCTTGCACTTGAATCAATTACTTGATTTAGCTCCAACATGGCTCTCTAGGAACTCCATGAGCTCTATACACATCTCATATTCACACATCATGCTTCACATCCCATTGATGGTGTTCAACTGATCAAGATCTCCCACCACCTCCTGATGACTTGGATGACTTCTCAAGCTTGGGTAAGATTTCTTGCTAGGCTTCTCTTGATAAAAACATACCTGATCCCCTGTTGGATGAATGATATGCCATGATATGCAAATGATAGAACTATGCAAATGATAATGCAATGAAACATAAACCAGGTAAAAGATGTTGAGCAAATTTTGGGGTGCAACAGCTGCCCCTATTCAAACGGCTTGGACCCGACTGGGTGAAGAGCGAACGACCTTCAAACAATCGAGGTAAAAGATGGTTGAATACCAAGAAACCCGGAAATTTGCCAACTGCAGACACGAACTGCACAAATTGCTTGGTGAACAACATCCGTTGTGCTGAACCCAGTTGTTACAGCAACAACTAATCAATCTTCTAATAAAGCTTTTGATTTCAACATTAACTCCCTGTGTGACGCCACAGGCATCGAATTAACTTTACGAGAAACAACTCCGTCCACAACGGGACTAAACTTTTGTCAACACGAGAAAAGACTCCATCCACATGGGTACAATTCCGTCTTTAATTGGAATAACGATCTTTGTCAGTCACAAGTAACAACTCCACTGGGGATAATCCATCAATTATGGATAATAACTTCGTCCACACGGGTAGCAATCACTGTCAACACAGATGCAAATCACTGTCAATCACAGGTAACAATCTCTGTCAATACAGGCGCGATCTCTGTCCATTACAGGTAACGATCTTTTCTGACGCTTTTACTGGGGAAATAATCCGACAACAACACAGGGAGTAACTTTGGCGACTTCCACTGAGGAAATAGTTTTATCAACCAATGAGAAATAACTCTGCCAACAACACAGGAACTAACTCCGTCACCACTACAGGAAAATAACTCTGTCGCCACTACCGGCAATAACTCTGCCAAATACAGGAAAATAACTCTATCACCACTACGGGGAATAACTCTGCCAAATACAGGAAAATAACTCCGTCACCACTACGGGAAAATAACTCTGTCCGACAATACAGGAAAATAACTATGTCATCACTACGGGACATACTCTGTCATCACTACAGGAAAATAACTCCGCCATCACTACGGGAAATACTCTGCCAAATACAAGAAAATAACTCCGTCACCACTATAGGGAATAACTATGCCAAATACAGGAAAATAACTCCATCACCACTAAGGGAAAATAACTCTGTCCGACAATACAGGAAAATAACTCCGTCATCACTACGGGACATACTCTGTCATCACTACAGGAAAATAACTCCGCCATCACTACGGGAAATACTCTGCCAAATACAGGAAAATAACTTCGAATACAACTTCTCTGCGTATCTTTGCAGTAGCTAACTCCATCAATCAAATAGGTAACAAAATACTGGTCCAATCTTCAAACTTTTAGCGCGAACATGATAGTAAATCTGAGAAGGACTCTACTGGGGATTTTCTAAACCCAAACCGCCAGACACCTACTTCGACATAGGTGGCAACTTCCAAAAATTGATTCACGAAATCTTTTGATACTGACATAACAACAATTTTAAAGAAATACTCCGCTGGAAGGGTAAGAGACACTAATCCAAGCCAATCTGTGGGGAATAATGACAAAACAAATATTATCATTACACGTCTCACGCCGAGACCTTGCTTATCTGGTAATTAATCTGAGCAAGAGCTCCCTCCACCTACAGGGAAAACAACACTTGAAAACAAAAGGTTAACCAACATGGCTTATGTTTCAAAATGCGTATGTTTGACAATGGCGTAATGCTCCATTCGACATGGAAATGCTACGCGTTTGGGTAGATGCGAATATGATGATATATGTACATGCTAATGCAGGCTCAAACTGCTGAGAAACACTCTGGTATGAAATGGCTAAGAACAAAAACTAACTCTACTGGGGATGAACGGGCATCACAAAGTATTCCGGCAATATAAATGCCAAAAACAACATCCAACTTTGCCAGGGAGAGATCAGACACTTGGGAAGAAAACACAAACCCTGCTGGGGAAAGATGCGACCCTTCTGGGGAAGAACTACACTGTCTGGACACAGTCTACAAATTCAGAGCTACAAACTCTGCTGAGGATAATCATCCTGACGAAAGAATGACGACCTGCGGGGAAGGGGAATAACCATCCTCTGGGAAGGCATCCTCTGCCGGGGACATTGATTTTGACCTGCTGGGAATATCCTATGGACAAATTCCATAAGGATACTCTGCAGGAGACATTCCTGGTGATACTCTCTCGGGGAGGACAATTCCACATCTGGTAGGAATAAGCGTCGTCTCCACCTTCTAGGGATAAGATACGACTTGCTAAAGAACGACATCAACTGAAGTCAAGCCCTGCGTCAAGAGACTTTGGCTGGGGAATACAATTCCTGACCGTTTGCTTCAAAGGTAAGGACCCTGCAAAACACAAACGAGACAACACAAATCTACACAACAAAATCTATCTGAGTTAATATCTGTGACGTTCATTCAGTCAATTCGAAGTTTTAGCAATTATTGGCAAGGGCCAGCAAGTTTATGCAAGTCCAAGTTCATCAAAAACATCGGTGTTTTTCACAAACAAAACAGTAAAGAACAAGCATCAAGTACTGAATAACATGCTTTATTGAATGGGCCTGTAAATAGGCAAATCTTTGTACACTGGAAGTAACTCCTGAAAAGAGGAAGTTACACGCAAGTAAAATACTACATATGCACAAGAAGCACAAAGAAAGATACAAAATAAATTTGATATACATGTCGGCAACGTGGTACAGACAAACACCATGAGTTGATTCTCCTATGACTCGCCCGACTCTGGCGCTTTCCCGGTACTCGATCTTCGGAAGAGATTGTTTCGGATATACGACCCTCAAGCACTCCCAAACCACTAAGAAATGCAGTATCAAACTCGGACCGCAGTCATTTGCTTTTTCAAATCCCTAACTTTTGCGTGAACCGCCTTTTGCGGGTTTTCAATTCACCGGGATACCCTTTCTTGCTGAAGTCGCCCTTTTCAGGTTTTCAACTTCGCGGGTGTACATTTTTCAAATTTTATCCCTAACTTTTGCCTGAACCTTTTATTCCTTTTTTATGGTTCGCCGGGATGCCCCATTTTTGCCTGGACTCTCTTTTTCTGTCCAGCGGGTCACTTTAAGCAAAGTATTTTTTAACTGCGTCCGAATTCACAGGAGACGTAAAGTCCTCACCATCCATGGTGGATAACAATAAGGCTCCTCCAGAGAAAACATTTCTAACGACATATGAACCTTCATAGTTGGGAGTCCATTTGCCCCTGTGATCTGATTGTGGTGGGAGAATCTTTTTCAGTACAAGATCGCCCGTCTGAAAGCTACGAGGACATACTTTATTATTGTAAGCTTTCTTCATCCGACTCTGATACAACCGACCATATGCGAGAGAAGACAGTCTCTTCTCATCCATTAAACTGAGCTGGTTCAGTCTATCTTTTACCCATTCTGCCTCATCAAGTTCGACATCGCGTAAAACCCTCAAAGAAGGAATCTCAACCTCCAATGGTAATACTGCCTCCATGCCATATACCAATGAGAAAGGGGTTGCCCCGGTTGATGTGCGTACGATAACCGTGCAAAGCAAAAGGCAACATCTCATGCCAGTCCTTATAGGTTACCACCATCTTCTGAACAATCTTCTTTATATTCTTATTGGCCGCTTCGACAGCGCCATTCATCTTAGGCCGATAAGGAGAAGAGTTGTGATGCTAGATCTTGAAATTCTGACACAACTCTTTCATCATCTTGTTATTCAAGTTTGAGCCATTGTCGGTGATAATCCGCTCCGGGATTCCATATCTGCAGATAATATCTCTTTTGATAAATATGGCTACCACTTGTTTGGTGACATTAGCATATGACACTGCTTCCACCCATTTAGTGAAGTAATCAATAGCTACCAAAATGAACCGGTGTCCGTTTGATGCCGTGGGCTCAATCTTGCCAATCATATCAATTCCCCACATCGAGAAAGGCCACGGTGATGACATAACGTTCAAAGGGCTCGGAGGCACATGAATTTTGTCCGCATAAATTTGACATTTATGGCACCGCTTCGCGAACTTGAAACAATCTGTTTCCATCGTTAGCCAAAAGTAACCTGCCCGCAACAGTTTTCTCGTCATTGCATGTCCACCAGAATGCGTACCAAATGTACCTTCATGGATCTCTTCCATGAGCAGCTTAGCCTCTTTCTCGTCCACACATTGCAACAACACCAAGTCGTGGTTTCTCTTGTACAGGACGCCATTCGAATTCAAATAAAAATTTCCAGCCAATCTCCTGAGAGTCTTCTGATCTCGACCGGATGCCCCAACCGGATACTCTCTGGTCTTCAGGAAATTCTAGATATCAAAATACCATGGTTTTCCATCGGATGCTTCTTCAATGGCGAATATGAAGGCGGGCCTATCAAGGCGAGAGATAACAATCCTGGGAGCCTCATTCCAGAAGTTAACCTTATACATCGAAGACAACGTCGCAAGAGCGTCGGTCATCTGATTTTCTGCTCGTGGTACATGGTGCAATTCCACCTTGTCAAAGAAAGGCAACAATCTCCTTGCATAATTCATATAGGGTATCAGATTGGGCTGACGCGTCTCCCATTCTCCTTTAATTTGGTTGACCACTAGAGCAGAATCTCCGTACACATCGAGATTTTTAATTCTCAGATCGATAGCTTCTTCGAGCCCCATAATACACGCTTCATATTCGGCCTCATTATTGGTAACTGGAAAGGTCAATCTGGCAGTAAAGGGAATGTGTGTCCCTTGAGGAGTAGTGATAATTGCCCCTATTCCACTACCGTAGGAATTAACAGCGCCATCAAATATCAACTGCCATTTGGAACCCAACTCTGGACCTTCATCCGGCAACGGCTCATCACAATCTTTCATTTTCAAGTACATGATATCCTCGTCAGGAAAATCAAACCTCATTGGTTGATAATCATCAATCGGCTGTTCCGCTAGGTACTCTGACAGAACACTACCTTTGATAGCCTTTTAAGAAACATATTGAATATCATATTCTATCAGCACCATCTGCCATCGAGCAATTCTCCCGGAGAGTGCTTACTTTTCAAATACGTATTTGATCGGATCCATCTTTAAAATTAGCATGGTTGTATGGTTTAACATGTACTGTCTCAAATGTTTGGCAGCCCAAGCTAGCGCACAACATGTTTTTTCGAGCATTGAGTAACGGGATTCATAATCTGTGAACTTTTTACTCAAGTAGTAAATCGCATGCTCTTTACGTCCAGTCTTGTCATGTTGACCGAGAACACAACCCATACTTTCCTCAAGAACCGTCAAATACATAATCAATGGTCTCCCTGTTACTGGGGGTATCAATATTGGAGGTTCCTGCAAATATTCTTTTATTTTTTCAAACGCCCTTTGACAATCTTCATTCCAGGTCACAGGCTGATTCTTTTTCAACAATTTGAATAATGGCTCGCATGTAGCGGTTAGGTGAGATATGAACAGAGCAATGTAGTTCAACCTCCCTAAAAACCCACGCACTTCTTTTTCTGTTTTAGGCATTGTCATTTCTTGTATGGCTTTTATCTTAGCAGGATCAACCTCAATTCCTTTCTCGCTCATAATAAACCCCAATAGTTTACCGGATCTCACCCCGAAGGTGCACTTGTTAGGATTCAGCCTTAGCCTGAATTTCCTAAGCCTCTTGAACAATTTCAGCAGATCAACCAAATGCTCACCCTCCGTCTGGGATTTGGCAATCATATCATCAACATAAACCTCGATCTCTTTATGCATCATGTCATGAAAGAGCGTCGTCATAGCACGTTGATATGTTGCCCCAGCGTTCTTCAAACCAAAGGGCATCACTTTGTAGCAAAATGTTCCCCAGGGCGTGATGGAGGTTGTTTTCTCCATGTCTTCTGGCGCCATTTTTATCTGATTGTAACCCGAGAAGCCATCCATGAAGGAGAACACGGAGAATTGAGCAGTGTTATCGACCAGCACATCGATATGAGGAAGCAGAAAGTCGTCCTTTGGGCTCGCCCTATTCAAATCACGATAGTCTACGCACATTCGCACCTTACCGTCTTTCTTTGGTACCGGTACTATATTGGCGACCCATGATGGATAAGTTGTAACAGCAAGGAACCCAGCATCCCACTGCTTTTGCACTTCCTCCTTAATCTTCACAGACATATCTGGTCTGGTTCTTCTGAGTTTCTGTTTAACAGGCGGACATTCTTCTCGCAATGGCAGACGATGAACAACCATATCAGTATCCAATCCTGGCATATCCTCATACGACCAAGCAAAGATATCACTGTACTCTTGCAACATCTTAATCAGACCTTGCTTGATGTCACTTTGCAGCGCAGCCCCTATCCGGATGTTCCTGACAACTCCCTCAGATCCCACGTTGATAATCTCAATTTCTTCCTGATGAGGCAGAATGATTCTTTCTTCCTGTTTCAACAGTCGAGTCAGCTCTTATGGCAAGTCGCTATCCTCAACAATCTCTTCCTCAGCTTGAAATATCGGGTGCTCGAAGTCAAAGCGAGTCATAGGAAGTTCGTGTTCGGTGTCATCTGAAATATGAATCCTGCAAAGGAAATGGTTAAATGCTTCAAATGAGTGCAAACAAAGCTCATAACCACGTTGCCATTTATTGTTAAAATAAAAATAGGAAAAACAAGGAACACAAAATTTGTATGAGAAAAACGCATTTATTTAATGATTAAACAGTGCATACATAAGCAGGTGGCCCTAAAACAAAATCACTATGCCCCGGGTAGGACACAGGATTATACAATAATCAAGAAAACAAATCATTACTGTTTTGTAGTCACTGGGACAATTTCCCAGATGGACCAGTTGCAAAGACTTTGTCCTGGTACGCTAGGCTTGATCTACACGTCCATGTTGCAATCACTATCTCCGTCTTCAGAGTCGGAAACAACATTAATCGTCTCAAAGCAGACTCCCTTTGGAGTAATCACCACCGGTCCTTTGAACTTGGGCGCGCCTGATGCGGAAGGTGCTGATGTTGGCCGATACCCTAGTCCAAACTTGTCCATCTTAACAGGAATTTCCAGCACTTGACCCCAACCCTTGGTATCACCAGTCTGAACCAATGCTTGAGCGTCTTTGTACGAAGCCACAGCAACCTCTGGCACTTTGCTGGGAACACTGGACTTGTCTTTGATTTGCAACCCTTCGAAGGCTTGGCAGGGCGTTTCATGGATTTCTCCATCCACTTCAACGTACTTGAATGATGAGAGATGACTGACCAAGATGTCCTCTTCCCCACAAATAGTAACGATGCCACCACCGGCTTCAAACTTAAGCTTCTGATGCAGCGTGGACGTCACAGCCCTGCAGAGTGTATCCATGGACGCCCAAGTAAACAGCTATAAGCTGGATGAATATCCATGATATAAGATTCAGTGTCAAATATTTTCGGCCCGACCTGCAATGGCAACCTTATCGATCCAAACACCGACCTTCTCGTTCCATCAAACGCCGTCACAACCAAGTCACTTGGCGTGCAAATAATTCCTCGGATATCAAACTTCATCATAGCCTTCTTAGGCAGTACATTCAGAGATGATCCGGTATCCACAAGAACATACGACATTACGGTGCCCCGGCATTCCACCAATATGTGCAAAGCCATATTATGCTCTCAGCCTCTGGGTGTTAGATCAAAATCAGTGAAACCCAAACTATGTCCAGCATTGACATGCGCCAGTACCCCCTCTAGCTGGTTGACAGAAACCTCCTGAGGTACAAATGACGTGTTCAATATCTTCAACAAAGCGTTTCGATTAGCCTCCGAACAAAGCAACAAAGATAAGATTGAAATTTTTGAGGGTGTCTGTTGTAAGTGCTCAACAATCTTATAATCGCTTTTGCGAATTAGCCTCATGAACTCTTCTACATCCTTGAGCGACGTGTCTTTCTCTTTCAATTGGGATGGTCCACTTTCATTCACCTTGGCCTTGCCTTTAGCAATCCTATCTGCTTCAACTTTAGGTGCGGTGAAGATTCTTCCACTACGGGTCATGCCTCCCGTTCCAACAACATTGCCAACTGCCCCTGCCGGCTGGCTATTCCCCTCAATCTTTTCTCCATTACAGTACGCTTCTAACCCATATGTCCATGGAACAACTTTTGTACTCTCAAAAGGAACAGGTCCTGCTTTTGTTATTGTGATAGTCGGCCGCTTGGTGGGCGCCAATATCGTGATAGTCTTCCTTGGGATCGTAGCCGTTGCAATCTCATTCTGCTTTTCAAACAATGCCTCAACAGGCTTCTCAACAGCAGTCCAATCAAATTGCAAAATCCCCTCATCCATCATGGCTTGAATACCTCTTTTCAAATCAGAACAACCTTCTGGTTGGGTCCAGCAATCCAGACAATATTCGTCATATCCGGGGAATACACCCCCTTTCAACAATCTACTTTTAACACAACTTACGGTGTCTTCAATTCATTCACATCCATAACCAAGTTCAAATTCTCTTCCGTTAGGATAGCATTCGCTCCATGATTCGGCACGGGTTGTTGTATAATATTGGGACCATCCTGACCAAAGTTAATGGCCTTACTATCAAGCAAATCTTGAACCTTATGTTTGAAAGCATGGCAACCTTCAATATCATGTCCGGGCGCACCGGAATGAAAATCACAATGTTTACCAGCGTCATAACCAAATGGAGGAGTGCCCGTCAACGGGGTCATCGTTCTCTTTTCAACCAAATTCAAACCCAACAGCGTTTGAAGCAGTTCAGCATAACTTGAAGGAGGTGCTTCAAATACTCTCTTCGGCCTACCCTCTTTAATTCTACGCTGAGTCGGGTGCATTCTCTGTTGCTGTGGTTGTTGTTGCCGCTGTTGTTGTTGTTGTTTTTGCTGAGTTATCGGGGTAGTGACACTATCAACTTGCTGTGGCTGATACTGATTCCTACCTCTTCCACGACCTCGACCACCATATACCGCACTGGCGTCGCCTTGTCTCCTTCCACCAAAGGCTTTCCTTGCACCTCCAGTTGAGGTGGATTCACCTGCCTGAATCTTCCCAATCTTAATTCCGTTTTCAATTCGTTCTCCCATGAGAATCATGTCGGAGAAACTGCCCATCGAGACATTAAGCAATTTGTCGTAATACATTCCAGAGAACGTTCCAATAAACATATCAATCAAATCTCTTTCAACCAAAGGGGGATGCACCCTAGCCGCAATATCACGCCAGCGCTGTGCGTACTCCTTGAAGCTCTCACCATTCTTCTGAGACAAACTCTGCAACTGAACCCTGTTTGGCGCCAAGTCACTATTATACTGGTAATGTTTAACAAAAGCATCAGCCAATTCTTTCCAGCTTCTAATTTGGGTGGGCTCCAGCCCCATATACCATTCTAGCGATGGCCCCGATAAACTGTCTTGAAAGAAATGCATAAGCATCTTCTCGTCGTTAGAGTATGTAGACATTCTTCTGTAATAAGAACGTACATGAACTCTAGGGCATGTATCCCCCTTATACTTGTCAAATGTTGGAGCTTTAAATTTCAAAGGCACCCTCAACCCAGGCACTAGTCCCATGGTAGTCATATCTAACCCAGCAAAGTTCTGATTGGCTATACCTTTGATCTGCTCTTCCAGCATTTTGAACCTCCTATCATTATCATTAGGCCTTTCAAATCCCACGCCTTGTCCAGAGAAAGCGTCTTCCTGGCGATCCTCACCCCGGTTCAGATTCTCATTGCCATATTCCTCGTAACCAGTGTTACGGCCATATCCCTGTTGATTGAAAATAGGACCCCGTCCTCTGTTACCGAATCCTTGGTTGACCCCACCTAGTCCATAACCAGTGTTGAAAGGCACCACCCCAGCATCATTGTTGTTCATGTTACCAAAGCCAACATCACCGTTTCCATACCCTTGATTGTTGTTACCATAGCCATTGTAGCCAAAGCCTTGATTGTTGAAACCAAAATTACCATTACGATTACCATTGCAAAACCCTTAGTTATTGTTCCCAAAACCAGTGTTGTCACCTAACCCTTGATCAACATCTCCAGCATTGCTAGTATTGTTAACAACATTCCCATCACCATTTCCAGCGTTTCTAGTACCAATGTTACCATTACCAGTATTACCATTACCAGCACCAGCACCAGTATTTCCATTGCCATTGCCATCACCGGCACCAACTCCACCACTTGTGGGAACGACCACTGTAGGTATCCCGTCTTCTCTGTGAGGAGTTCCAACAGAGTGATAATCAGTATTTCCATTCGCCCGTACCAGCAGCGGTTGCACCGGAGTCTGGAGATTCTCCTGACCCTTGACCACAGTTTCCATTGCTTGCATGAAAAGTGCCAACTTCTCACGAATTTCCTGCATCTCAACTTGAACTTGATCCATGATTCTCTTGCAATTGTTCCTGGTAGAATAACAGTGCGTTCTTGGGTTGTCAATCCTGAAACCTGTGAGATGCAGGAAATAAGATACAAATTCAAAAACAACTGGTCATGAAATATGAGTATGCAAATGCAAATGTATAAATATGCTACATGTTATATTCCCCTTGATTCTAGTTTCAGAGAGAAGGCCATCACGACAATGGAGTCCCCATCAAGCAAGCAAGGAATCAGAAAATCCTCATACATAAACAAATGTCCAGAGGCAAAGTACAAAGATATAACTGAATACAACTGAAGAGACCTCGGCCAACAAGCCTGGCGATGGTAAAAATACAAGTACAGATAACAAAAGCAAAGCAGAGATAAATCAGGCCAAATGGCACGCTCTGATATCTTCCAATATCCTCAATGTCTTCGAATGCCCTAGTCGGGAGATCAGCTCCTGTATCAGTAATGCATGTCGCTCAGTCGTGGATCTCAGCTTTTTGGCATCGTCCTTGCAGGTTCCTTCGCCAAAACACTCGTCGAGTCTGCATCTCTTGGAGCCGGCCTTCGATTCACAACCTCTCAGCTCCTTGCCAAGGTCACTTACTCTAAGCTCCACAGCGCTCCTAAGTGATGTCTCTTCAGCAATCTTCGTATCCTGGGCTCTAATATGCGCCTCTAGCGTGGCAATCTGCAGCTTCAGCTCATCTTCACGCTCCTTCCGCTTGGTAAGCATGGTATTCCATAATGTTTCCCACTTGCCGAGTCGGGAATAAGCTTTGTTTAAGAGTTCCTTCTTGGAAGCAACCACCTTGCTAACACCGTTCAAGGCTACTCCCACTTTTTCCCTCTTGTTGGTCTCTTCAGTCAACTCTGAACCCAACCTATTAATCAACTCAATCTGCTCCTTCACAGTGAAGGTAGCTTCATTCTTCTCATGACGCAACTGGAAGATCTCTTTCTCTAACTCATCATTGGCTTTCTTCAATTCTTCATTTTCAGGCAACAATTTGTTATACTTCTCAATCTCTACCGAAGTAGGTACCTCAATCATTGGAAGATACAAAGGTTCCACAGCAGGATATGGCATCAAGGCAATCCTAGCTCTCTCGTGGATCCAAGCCAAATAAGGATCATAAGCTTTGCTGTTGCTCTTACCAAGCAAAGCTTTCCCTCTCCTATGGATGTTGGCCCATGCATGTCTCAACCTGATCAAAACAGCTTCGCCTAATAAGCCCGTGAGATACAGATATTCCTGTATCTCAACCTCAATAGGAGCATCTCTCAAGGCATAACCAAACTATCTCACCAGCAAAGAAGGGTTATAGTTGATACAACCTTTCCGTCCAATCAAAGGGATATTCGGAAAGCCACTGCAACTATATATAATATCAATGCCAAGCATACTCCGATCAAACCACATGATATTCTCAGCAGACAGCCCCATCAACCTGGAAGACCAATCCAAAGTATCAACAAAAGGCCCTATCTTTGGAAGATGTCCCTGGAACCACCTGTACAAAAGAGGAAGACAACAAGAAACATTCTTGCCACGACGTTTCTCATTCTTATAGTGAATAGAATGATAAACATCGCCCAAGAGAGTAGGAACTGGATTCTTCGAGGCAAGAATCAAGAAAGCATCTGAGTCAACAAAATCTGGCACACTGGGAAACAAGACAATCCCATAGATGCAGACAACTAGAATGGCACTGAAGGCAACCCAACATCCACTCTTCGCGCGTTGTGCAGCCTTCTCAACCAGGACAGACAGGTGACAACCATAAGCTCCGTTCAGCTTGACCAAACCTCTAGGGAACTCAGAAGCGTCCAAACTGACAATCTCAGCAAGTGTAGCCAACTCAGGCTCAGCATCAACATGTATAAAGGGCATCTGGTCTAACACAGGAACTCCTAACATAACAGAATACTCCTCCAAAGTGGGTGCCAGAATATAGTCGGGGAACAGGAAACATCTCAACTGAGGCTCATAAAACTGCATCAAAGTATACACCCCAGTCGTCTCAAATGTTGAAGGCCTGTACAACAAACTAAGCAATCTCCCATAAGATACTATGAACTCATCCCTCACTCTCTCATCTGCTAGAGCAACTAATCCCAGCAAGGAACTGATATCTGGTGAATGCAACCGGTAAGCAATTGTCCTCTTCATGGAATCCATGTCTGGCCAGAAGATACACTAGAATCAGAGGGGAATGATCACACCTGCAACATAAATACACGTTAATAAAATGCAAACATGAAAATGCACATGCATATGCAAACAGGAGATCAAGTGCAATGCTGATGAACTGTGCCGCTCTGTACTGAAGCCTGAGAACCATCAAATCTTCGTCTCAAACCAAACCAACCACTCAAATGAACCCTATAACCACATCTCACTGACAGAGATAAACCAGGTACTCTGAGGTCAAAAGTTTCCTGCAAACAGACCTACCTACCCCTCACAGGTATGTACTTAACTCGCAGACGAGGTACGACATCCTATGCGGGTTCAACATCACAGACTTTCAAGAGCGATGATACGATACCCAGAAGATGTGGCATCATCATCCCTTGAAGCGGCCTCACTTAGTTGAATCCCAATTGATAGGTCCCCAGAGTCGACAATCCTCGGGTCAGACAACTTGTCGAGCCCTAAGGGCCAGGCAAGAAGCATCAAAGAGAATCTCGTCCGAGCGCAGATTTTGCGGCTAACTGGTGCAAGCTAAGCAAGCAGGCTAACCACTACTCTCTACTTCTAAATCTATGTGCAAACTCAAGCCCAGGTCCGGCTTATCTCTCAATCTAACCCTCTTCCCAGCACAACAACAATAATAGAGTACTGAAAGTAAAGGCAGAAAGGTAAATACGTACAACACCCCCAGACGGGAAAAAAAGCGCTAGGATTGACTCGCATAGGGAACTGAATATCCCCAGCAGAGTCGCCAGCTGTCGCTACTGCGAAAATCGGCGCCGGCTATGACAGAAGAGTCGCCACCGTGCATTATTTATCCCATAAGAGGGAAAGGAAAGGCTCAGAGCAAACCTAACGCAAAAAGGGAAAGGAATGGTCATCGCGACCAAATCCTGGATTCGGGAGTCGGTTACACAAGGGGAAGGTATTAGCACCTCTCACGTCCGTCGTACTCGACGGAATCCATGCTTGTTTTCTATCTAAGGGTGTGTTATTCTATCTACTCTACAGGTCTGGGTTAAAAAGAAAAGAAAATGACTCGGCAAAGTATCACACTTTATGCCTACGTATTCCCGTCTGAAACGAGAAATCAGAGTCAACGTAGTTCGCCTACCTACGGGAAAGGAGGGGAAGGTTGCTCGCTAGGATATCGCATCCTATGCCTACGTACTTTCATACAGCATGAAAGATCAGAGCAAACGTAGTTCGGGCTACGGAAGACACAAGCTTGTCTGACAGTTTTTTATCTCCTTAAGAAAGGGTTTTCCTGATTAAGGGTCCAAGAGGACAAAAACAAAATTTGAATGTTTGTTTGAGTTTTTTACAAAAGAAATGTTTTTTAGTTTGTTTACAACTTGTACTGTACTAAAGACTTGTGATCTGAGAGTGACTACGTCGCATGTCACCCTAAGGATACCATACTAAGCAGTCAAATTACTGAAGAGTGACCCTCCAGTAACCTTTTCTCAAATAGCTTAAGGCTTGTAGCGTACAGCGCGCGTTATCCTTATTACTGTGTTTTTTGAATTATTTTGAGATGAGAAAAGAGACACCCTAAGACTATGGTTGAAAGGGAATCTACCTACAATTATCATGCATCGGTTAAAACCTAATGTCTGTCATAATTTCCTCTTGCATAGAGGAAATCAGAGATCCTAAGGGATAAACAGCAAAAGAAAGCAAACAGTATACAGTAGAATGTATGCAATGCAGTAATACCATTGAGGCAGGAGAGAAAAAAATAGGCAAGAGGAGACAAGCTCCACCTCAAACCTAGAGGTAATCAGCACAATTAAATAGCCAATACAGGGAAAAACAAAAGACACAGAGGAGGCAGCCCAAACAGCAGTACCAAACTCCTACAGCAAAAAACATTAACAACTCTAAACAGCAAAGCTGAATGGACAGCAAAGTTGACAACGAAGGCCTCATCCTCAAACAAGCTTCTATCTTCCAGCTCCCACAAGCACACTCTAAGAGGAGGATTAAACATCAAGATCAAGTTATAATGTTAAAGAACTTAATGACAACCAAAGGAAATCAGTAAGAACTCAACATTGCAAATGAAAGGTATCCTCAAAGTTCTACTCACTTGGGCATACCACTCATCCCTCCTAAGGAGAGATGGAGTTTCCCAAGAAGGACTTTGTGTCATTGGATATAATGGAGGCAAACTATGCACTCCATGTTTGAAGAAAGAATCAAAATTAGGTCTAAGGCACTTCCTAAAACCCTAATTCTCTGAACTCCTAAACAAAAGCTCCACAAGAGGAAAAGCATCCAACTCCAAGATCCAACCCTTCATCCCAAGCATCTTCAATGAATCCAGAAGCTCCAACAAAGAGAACTCAAGCTCACACTAACTCCAAGGCAGCCAACCAAGCCAAACAAACCAAAGCACTCAAGAGAGGAATTCACAAACACAAGCCAATTGCAAAATACAACTAAAATAGAAAATCAAGTTGCAAAAATCTAATAAACTTCCTAGGGGAACACGAATGTTTGAACAACCTAATGTAAAAAGATTGAAGCCTAAATCAACTTCTAAGTTATTTAAACAATTCCTACATTGAGATAGGTCAAGGTGATCCACAAGTTTAGGAGGGTCCTAATCTCAATCCCTAAAACAGATCCTAATATTGTTCTAAAAATCCAAGAAAAATTCGAAGGGAACATACATGTCTACCCTAACACATATTAAAAAATCAAAGCCAAACTCTTAACCAATTGGGAGAACTAAATTCAACAAAACAAATAGCCAATTCTGCAAAAATAAAGAACAAAATAAAATGTGCAAAATCAAATAAAAATTGAAAAATGCATGAAATTGTAATTTGTTAATCCCAGAAAATCACAAATTCCATAAGGATCATGAGGATATTTTTAAAATAATTTTGTGATCAAAATTGGAATTTATATGATTTTTGGAATAACAATGCAATTAAAATAAAGAAAATGAAATAAAAAAATGAATTAAAGCCACGAAAATAACACAACCTTTGGATCAGCAAGGCAGTCAACGAGTCAATGCACATCCAGCACTCCTCATGATGCCACGCAATTTAATGAAACGGCAGTGTTTTGGATTAAAACTCTCCCCTCTCAAATTAAAACACAGGCGTTGGATCTGATCTGAAGTCAAAGGTCAAGGCAAGATCCTATGGTCCAAACATCATCTTCTCCAAGTCTCAGGCAGGCCAGGTGGAGATTCAGGCTGGTGGTTGGTGGTGGCCGGAGAAGACTTCGGTCGTCTTCTCCGGCGAAGGTCCAGGTTCAGGCAACCAAAAATGACAAACAAAATACCAAATCCACTCAGTTTTTCACGTACATTCCAGATCCATCATCAAAATCATCTAATTCTCAACACATAATCAAACACGAAGCAAAGTTCAAAAATAGCATCTTCAACTACTTTCATTAAAATCAAAATTAATGATATAGATCTATTCATCTCATTGCGTACATCAACCTGATCTAATCAACTAACATTGAAACCTTATGAATCAAGAGATTCAAGTCCAAACAGATCAGCTATGTCATCTTCAATCATCACCAATTGAGTTCAAATCAAGCCTAAAACGATCTATGTCATGTCTAGATCCTAACCACAAGTTCAAATCTAATTGACCTAGGGTTGACCCAGATGAAACCCTAATTGTCTGCACTTCAACTGTGGCTCTTGCACTTGAATCAATGACTTGATTTAGCTCCAACATGGCTCTCTAGGAACTCCATGAGCTTTATACACATCTCATATTCACACCTCATGCTTCACATCCCATTGATGGTCTTCAACTGATCAAGATCTCCCACCACCTCCTGATGACTTGGATGACTTCTCAAGCTTGGGTAAGATTTCTTGCTAGGCTTCTCTTGATAAAACACTTGATCCCTTGTTGGATGAATGATATGCCATGATATGCAAATGATAGAACTATGCAAATGATGTTGAGCAAATTTTGGGGTGCAACAGAATATTTAAGAATAGAAATCTTGAACCATTGATAATTTTCTGCTCTTGCAATCTAGCACATTGATACTTTTACTTTGTGAAATCTCATGGCTCTATAATTAAACATAGAGGATTTCACAACGACGTTTGGGTTTTTTATGGATTCACTACTACCAAATATGTTATATTCAGTATGCTTTTACAATGAGGGTTTCACGAGGATCACTAATGGCAGTGCCTTGACCATTGATACTCATTAAATGGACGACAAAGATTTGTTTAAGGACGGTGAAGAAACTGAATAAACACGCTTCTATTTTATCTCGGTTACTACTCAAAACTTAGGTAAAATGTGTTTCTTTTAAAATAAAAAACAATAAAAATATGTTCCAACTCAAGCTACATACGTCTCGGTTGCAGATAAAAACCGAGGGGAAAAACCTTTATTTTTTTAAAATATTTACATTGTTTGCAGAGAATATTAAAATAAATTTTTAGAAAAATCAAGAGTTTGACAATTGATTTTTGGAGAATAGCCTATCTTTTTAGATTTTTGAGAAGTTATCTGTTCCTACCAAGAGAATTTTTTTTATGAACTTGCAATCCATCCCAAAGAGATTTCGTTATCTTTAGAAAATGTTTTCATGGCAAATGTTTTCATACGAAAGAGAACATGAAAGAGAAACGTGTGATTGTGTTTAGTAAAAAATTTCTCAATGTTGTCAATAGAGGAAAGCAATGAATTTCTCAATATTTTCTTTGATTGAAAACATAGGAAGGTTGTTACATAAATATAACAACAACATCAACATCGGTATGTGAGATACATTGCAAGGGTAGAAAAAATATTTTGTTCAAGATTGAAGAACATTGGAGATTTTTTTTTAATTTTGAAATTCATCCCAAAGAATGACGCGTAAGACTTTGGAGTGACTACATATAAGTTAGATTTATGGTAAAATCTTAATAACGACTGCTTTTATAGTAAAATATGATATTTTAATCCCTTGATTATTAAATATAACCGAAGTAATAGAACATAAATTTAAAAATAAAACATAAAAAAAAAAGACACCACTTTTAAAGAATTAAAAACATAAACTGCTAATGCTGAGATTTGAAGCATGTCCGGAAATACTTTTCCCCTCTGTTTTATTTTGTAATCGAGGGAATATGTGGTATTTATTAATAATATAAAACACGGCACGCCTTGAGTTTTTACTTCGGTTTTAGGTATGCTGAAGTGAATATTTTGTCATGAAATGTATTATTTGTAGTCGTGCTTGTACTATTAACCCACTCCAATAAATTTTCGATAATATGAATAACACCACTCAATCATCATCTATTTCTATCGCTACTTTCAATGATGAAAACTATAAATTCTGACATGTTAAAATGGAGACATTTTTTTTATCTCAAGATTTATGAGACATAGTAGAAAAAGGCTTAACAACCCCTACAGATACTTCAGCTCTTAATGCAGAAATCGGGTAACCTTGCATCAGTTGTCTCTTTACATTCTTGAACCCTCATTACTATAAATAATATATTTCATGACGACGATTTCACATCATGAAATGAAAAATCGAGGTCAAATATCTGGACGCACCCAATTTCTTTTTTGAAAAAAATATATAATATGTTTCGTTGGTTATTTGGAAAACTATTGGGTAAACATATACAGTGTACATGATTTGGACCCCAGCAACATCAACTTATGTTTTTATCTCATTAAAAGTGGCGCATTCTTGAATATTTTATTTTTAATTTAAAAGTACACTATTCTAACCCTCAATTTTCTTACCAATCGAGGATACTATGTTTCTCTAACACACACACACACACACACACACACACACACACACACACACACACATATATATATATATATATATATATATATATATATATATATATATATATATATATATATATATATATATATATATATATATATATATATATATATATATATATATATATATATATATATATATATATATATATATATATATATATATATATATATATATATATATATATATATATATATATATATATATATATCATTCATTTAAACAACACAAACAAAACCCTAACAAAGAGCCCTAAACAATGACAACAATAAACACATACCATCTCTAATACAAAGATGTTATGTATTTAGGGTTCTCTTTTCTTCTTCAGAGATCTAAATCATTTCTTTTACTTCTTTTTCAGAGAGCTGGTACGTCACAGATCACTAGTACAAATTTTGTCATGTTGTTGTTGTTGTTGTTGTTGTTGATGTTGTGGTTGTTGTTGTTGTTCTTGTTGTTGTAATTGTTGTCGTTGTTGTTTTATAGATTTGAAACCCTAGAGTTTTTGTTATTGTTTTTGTTGTTGTTATTGATGTTGTTTTTTCGATGTTGTAGTTCTTGTTGTTGACACCCTAAATCCTAGAGGTTGTTTATTGATTTTGTTGTTGTTGATAATTTTGTTGTTTATTAATGTTGTTGTTCTTGATGTTGTATTTAATGTTACTGTTGTTTTTTTGTTCCGTCTAGTTGAGTTTATTATATCTAATGTTTACTGTTTGTTTCACGAACCCCTCTTTGAATATATAACCTGGTAAATTGAGTTTGGATATAATCATATATATTCAAACTTATGTTGCATCTAAAACTTATTTTACACATTATTGATGTATCTGAAACTTAGTCGTCAACAATGACTTAACCATATTTCTTGCCATTGACTGAAGCAGTTTTTACTAGAACAAAAAGGACAATATGGAAGAGTTCCAAAGGCCTAGAGGTAGTTGTAAAAAAAATTTCTTTGAAATTTTTTTTGAAAACTTGCCTTTTTGACATGCTTCGCAAAGAGCATCTGAAGAGAACTTCTCATGCTAACATGACCCAGTAGTCTATTCCAGATTCATTACTCTTCATTAACAAACATGAGACATTTAACATTTTGATATTTAAGATCAGAAAGTCTAATTTTTTAAATGTTATTTTTCCTCTTGCCATTGAAAAGAATAGAGCCATCTTTCTGACTATATCCTAGTCTCTCAAGGAAATACATTTTAAAAATTGAGAAAAAAAGTGTGTTACAAAGATGGTTCTATTAAATCAGATTACACAAATTTATTCCAAAGATGCTTTTTTTTCTCTCAAACGTTTCACAGTATTACAATGTTCACGTAGTAACTCTTGTTATCGTTGTATATTTTTTTCATTTTTCACATATTCCTTAATATAAGAAATAAAATATCTGTTGGAGGACAGAAATGGAACTCCATAGTATTTGTATCCTTGCATAGTAGTTTGTTAAAATGGGAAACAAAATGGTACAATAGTGTAGTCTTTTTTCCACGAAATCCGTGTAGTGGAAAGAATATTGATCTTGTATTGTGTACTATTTTTTCACGTAAAACTTTTTTATTTTATCTTCTAATATTCAGAGGCTTCAGAAATAGAGTTCATGAAGCATGCATAGAAAAATCAAAGTCTATAAGAGAGAGTCTTCAGAACCTAGTCTTCAGAGTCTTGATCAAGAGTCTGGTGACACAGTTCATCAGAGTTGTTAATCACAAGACTTCAGAGCTTGATAACATCAAAGGCTTCTCTTATCAGAATCATAAACCAAAGTTTTCTGGATGAGGGATGATCAGAAGTGTTGAGGAGAGTAATTCAAAGCTTGATTATCTTTGTAGAATACATATCATTTTAACTCTTTGAATTAGAGTGCACTAGGTTCAGAGTCTGATGACGTCACATGTCACTTTCTTAGAGTCGGAACTTGTTTCAAGTATCTGCGCACTTAACAAAACCACTAGGGTACAAAATATTTCTTTAAGAACCTGTTTATTATTATCATCAAAACATAAGATCAGATGTATAACCAAATCTTGTCTTACATGAAGAGCACACAGTAGGTTCTCTTAAGGTTCTTGGTAAAAAAATGAGTTTCTAGGTTATTGGGTTTATGTTCTAAAATTGATCAATTACAATCTTGATTGATCGCTCCCATCACTTTCTCTGGATTTCTTGTTCTTCAACAATAACCATTACTACAAAAAGTGCTTTTAACATCAGACGCGAAATGCATTTTACCTCGGCTGCAGTAGCGAGGTAAGGTAGGGCGTTAGAAAAAGTAACGAGTTATCACCTTGGTTTTTTAAACACCGTCGGGTAAATCAATTTTCACATGAGTTTGAACCCCAACATCAACATTTTTCACTACTACAAAACATGTAAACAACAACGCCAAAGTAACAATAGTTTCCTATTCACCGTAGCAATATGTGATATTTAGGAGTGTGCATTATTTTATTTTATTAAAATACTTTTAATCACATTTAAAATTCCAATCGTGGTAAAAAGTGAGGCCTTTCACCTAGGTTATTTAAAAAATTGTGATTATAGGTAGCGCCTGGCCATGAGTTCAAGCCCCAACACCAGCATTTTTGGTTTGTTTTTTATTTATTTTTTCAAAATGCTGAGAGATCTTTCACTATGGATATTTAAAAGACCGTGATTATAGGTAGCGTCTAGTCATGAGTTCAAGACCCAACACCAACATTTTTGGTTTTTTACTTATTTTTTCAAGTCCCAACACCAACATTATAGATGGCATGCTTATTGAGTTTATTCATTGTTGTTAGTTCCATGATTCTATGATTGTCCATGGTTCTATGATTGGCTAAATTTTGGTAAAATATGATTCTGCACTGATGTTAAGCAGGATGTTATAACATCTCCATCTGCTATGGTGACAGAACTGTTGTCATGTGTTTTAATCTGAATGTCATGCTGAATGTCATGGCATCTGTATGTTGTGGTGACAATACTGATGTCATGTGTTTTAATCAGGATGTCATTACCAATGTCATGACATTGCTATCTGGTATAGTAGGAGCTGATGACAATACTGCTGTCATGTGTTTTAATTAGGATGTCATTGCCAATGTCATGACATCACTGTCTGGTACAGCAGGAGCTGCTATTTTATATCACTTGACAGAAGTGGTTTGGTTTGATGAGATCCTGTTGGATATATCTCATCAAGTGTGTACAGGTCAAAGATATTCATAACATGAAAGTGAAAATTTAATTGGTGTTCATAAAAAGGACCTCTGAGACTTCTTAGGAAACTAATATATTTGTTTCTACTGTTATGAAGAAGATTCTGCAGGAGTGTACTGCAGGGTGAGTTTGGTCAGCTAAGAACAAGGTGTGTTGGATGTCATGTTGGATGTTATGACATCGAGCGTATGACATCAGGGCGCGTGTTTAGGTTTACTATTATATTGCAAGAGGAAGCTCAGGTTATACTTCAGAAACCTGTTATGGCTCCTTAGTTATCTCAGGCGAGATTCTAGTCAGGGCTGGGCATAAAATGAAGCAGTTGTGACCTAATTCGCAGCATCTGAATTATAGAAATTAGGCTAACTTGGTTAAACCTAATTTATGTTATTTTTGATCAGCCCAAGCTCAATCTGCATTGCTATTTAAGGAGGTGTCGAAGCAAGGGAAATGAGGCACTCACAACAAGAAAAACTTGAGTGTAAAATTAAGGTTTAAGCTTTGAGAGTCTTTTGTGTGTGACCTTGTAAGTCACCCTTTGTATCTTTGGATGCATCGTGGTAGACATGTTTAGCCTGTTATATGTATAGTGTTAATTGTTTACTCAAAACTTGTAAGCAAGAGTGTATTGTCCTTGATTAAAGCTGTTAAACAAAATCAAGTATTGTGACTTTGAAGAGTGTCTTCTAAAGTCTTCTTTTGTATTGAATTGTTTATCACTACTGTGATTGGAGGGGAGTGAGAGGTGTCTCTTGTCTAGTGGGTTCTAGGCAGAAATTGCATTGGGTAGAGATTAAGTGAGGGGTTGTAAATAGGGGAGTTTAGCTCTGAATTAATTCTGCTAATAGTGGATTTCCTTCCTGGCTTGGTAGCCCCCAAATGTAGGTGATGTTACACTGAACTGGGTAAATAATTCATTGTGTTATTTATCTTCCAGCATATATAATTCTGCACATTTTAAATGGTTAGATAAATAGTTCTGTCAGTCTGCAGATGTTACAACAGAGGTTATGACATTGGTAATTCTTAAAGGGATTTAAAATGGTCATGTTCTATCCTTGTTCTATTTTAGCAGAGATCAATGTTCTTGGAACATATGAGATCTGCATACCAGAGTTTCAATTGGTACCAGAGCAGGAATCTTGCATGTTTTGGATGAGATCTTGGGACATACTTTCTGGTGTCTTGAACAAGGAGAAGTGGTAGCTGATTTGCTGATTTGCTAAATGTTTGAGCTACTGCTTATGGAGTTAAGGAGAAGTGTGTGTTCACTCCTGCTTAGGAAGGATTATGTGTATCTATTGTTGTGCTCTCTGATATAGGAGCTCCAGTGACCTGTTGAATGTTCTGACATCTTGTTTAGGGCATGTTGAAGATGTTCTTTTGGTGGCTCCGCTGCATATATTTCTGATGAAAGAACTCTAGTAGCCCTGAGAGAGTATTGTGCATACTGTATACAATGTGAGATATGGCTATGGCAGGTTGCTGAAGGCTGTGTTAGAGAAGATAGTAGGAAGTGATTTATTTTCACCACTCATGACTTGCAGGGATTCTATCAGCAGAGGAAGTCATAGGCAGGTTGAGTCAAGGGTGTCAGCCTTGATGTTTCAGCCTGGGTATTCATGAAGTTGTGTGGATTTGAGATCAATTGCTATTTTTGGACTACACACTTATGTAATTGGCTATCCATCAAGTTCAAGATTGCTGAAGAGAAGGATTTATTATAAGGAGTTAAGATTCATTGCTATTTGAGATATTCTCAAATATTTAATGGATTATCCTTAATTGATGATCAAGTTGTCTCATCAGTTGTAGCACAAGTATCAGGCCTTGATTTGTTTGAGGATCTGATGTTCAACCATATGTTGAGACATTCCATCAGCAGAGATTGTGCAGAATTATGTTGATTCAAGGAGTGAATCACTAGATCAAAGGAGATATAGTTGATGATCTTGGTACCATACACGTGTGTGGTAGGATCTGTCTTTATTCTAGTAAGGTTCTTGGCAAGAAACTAAGGCTAGAAGGTAGTTCTCGTGGAAGTGAAGATGAAGACATTTTTCTTGGATCAGTTTATTGGAGTGCAGCTGGTGTGTTCTAGTCTATACTAGAAGCATCTGATATTTGTCTAAAAAGTTTCCTGGAAAGAAACTTGTCTAGAATATGGTCCTGGTGATAGCACTGTGCGGGTCAGTTTATTCCTGATCTAAGTACATAGGAGCATGTGACCTTGCTCATCTTGGAGGTCAAGGAAAAGTGGTAGTTATCTCTGACTTTCTGAAGAAGTCTCTACTTAAGGAAAGCGGGATTCCTTTTGTAAAGATTTCTTGTGACTAATTTTCTCTGAAGAATCAATCTTTGGCATGTTTGGTTTCTCTAAAGAGGAATTTTCTGGAGCAAATGCATTTCAAAGGTAGCTATTGCAGAATAGAGGATGTCCGATCAGATGTTGTGACATCAAGCAGAAACTTCAGTTTGTAAGAGCTACGAGAAGGAGTAGATGTTGCAGGTCCAAACCATGGTGTATCTAAGATGCCTTGCTATGGAACAAGTAGGATATATAACTTGAAGATCAAGCTTTCATGGTGAATCAGAAGATCTTCTAGAGCTCTGAAAGATGCTGAGTAACCAAACATTGGCATTTGGTTATTTAAGGAGTGTGCTTGGATAAAATTACTCTTGTGCAGAAGGGTAGTTGTTTGAATACCAAAGGAGGATCTGGTTTTGTTCACATATTGGTGCTTGTGGTAGAAGCCCTAAGTTATTTATGGAAGATTACCTTCTTTTGGAGAGGTATTTG
Source organism: Lathyrus sativus (assembly GCA_963859935.3). Lineage (NCBI taxonomy): Eukaryota > Viridiplantae > Streptophyta > Magnoliopsida > Fabales > Fabaceae > Lathyrus > Lathyrus sativus. The sequence continues at coordinate 429,271,381 of OZ012737.1, forward strand.
ATCAAGCTAGTGGATCTGTGTTCTCTGAAGAACTTCAGTTGGATTACTAGGCAGTAGTAAGTCCAGTTGTGGGCATATAAAGAAGCATTGGAAGTTGTGTCTGTTATATGCATCACTTGGCTTGTTGTTACTTGGAGAAGGACTTGAAGATTTATTGTGGAACTTGTGATTCACATCTTGACTAAGAAGTACTTTATCTTGTCATACGGGAGAATGATGAGGTAAAAGGACTGTCTTGGAGTATGATGTGAAGGTATTATACAAGACTGAAGTGGATCATTGGTTGATTGCATGAAAGTCTGGATTACGATGTGCTATATGGATGTGAATATTCACCAGTTAAACCAAAAATGTTCTAACTTATCATACGGGAGAATGATGAGGAAAGAATGTCTTGGATTATGGGGTGTCTATCTTGCTCTCTGACTCAGGCCAGAAGTCTTGGTAACTCTAGTAAGAAGTGGAGCAGTTTGGTACCTTCTCACTGTATGAGCATGAGGTTGGTCTTGAGATACTGTGGTGATATTGGAGCATCTTTTATAAAAGATAGGGGGAGAGATTCTGTCTGATGGATGTACTAGTTTCCTGTGGTTCAAGCAGTGAGTGAATGCATTCAACAGGTGTGTTGAACAAAGAGTGAGCTCTTGAATACATGAAGATGAGTCTTATGTTTTCCATTCACGTGCTTCTGGAAAAAGAGCACTAGTTATCCTTGATATGGGGAGTTATACTTCTATCTAGGATCTGTTGCTGCAATAGTACAATTCCTTTTAGATTGTTTGTGGTTTCAAGTAGTTTATGATTGTTTGTCTCTAGGAGGATGGAATGTCAGACCATATGTTGTGACATTATGTTACTACTCTAACTCATGGTGAACTTGACATTGTATTGTTTTTGGTACTGTCATTGGGTATCAATGGATCAAATCATGTTTTTGGGCCTCTATGCATGTGTTTTGTCTTGTATGACTGGTGAAGATGAAGATCAAGACACAATCAGCCTTGATCTTGTGCATAAGGAAAGACATTCACTCTGACATCTTGGAGATTTTTCTAGTCTTTCAAAGTTGAATCTGAGTAATCTCACAGATAGTTATGTCCATCCTGCAACCACTTCTGATATTTGTTCTAGTGTGGTTTGTGAATCAAGGGGTATAAAGTTGCAGTGTGTGAATATGAAGATGATGAAGTGATTCTTCATGTGTTTGGGTTCTCTCTTTTACGGGGAGTGCTGATTATGCATGACAGGGGGAATTGTGTACCTGTCTGATGTGTAGCTGCATTGCTTATGTTGACATTGTGCTGATATGGAGCTGTGTACAACATTGGTTATTGTATGGGAGAATTAATTTTTCTCTCCAGAATATTTGGGTGTCTTAAATTGGGATTTAAAATCAATCGTTACTTATAGCCTTAGCAAGTATTTGATTTATTATCCTTTAATTGGTGATGTCAAAAATGTCACTCCTGAAGGTGCAGCTTCAGACAAGGCAAGAACTCAAGGTTCAATGACAATGTTCATGGGTTAAAGTCATGTGGAATTGACACTATGGAGGGGTGCAGTGTTTAAGCAACTTGTGTATATCATGGGAGATTGTGAGATGACTGTATTTTTGAACACCATGTTCAGTTTGTGAGATGAGTTGATGTACATATACTCCAATTTTTGTCAATTTTTTACTAAACCAAGGGGGAGTAAAGTGTTGTTATATGTTGCAACAGGTAAGGAAAGAGTAGTATTTTGTAGTTGCTTGTTGAATGCAACTTTTAAGGGGGAGCATGATAGTTTGCAAAGCTGGATGTTTTTGAGAAAACTATTGTTGCTGCCCTGATAAGTTTGTTTGGTTGTTTTAGCCAAAATTTTCCAAAGGGGGAGATTGTTAGTTCCATGATTCTCTGATTGTCCATGGTTCTATGATTGACTAAATTTTGGTAAAACATGATTCTGCACTGATGTTATGCCGTATGTTATAACATCTCAATCTGTTGTGGTTACAGAACTGATGTCATGTGTTTTAATCTGAATGTCATGCTGAATGTCGTGACATCCATCTGCTGTGGTGACAATACTATTGTCATGTGTTTTAATCAGGATATCATTACCAATGTCATGACATTGTTGTCTGTTACAGCAGAGGCTGATGATAGTACTGTTGTCATGTGTTTTAATCAGGATGTCATTACCAATGTCATGACATCGCTGTCTGGTACATCATGAGCTGCTATTTTATATCACTTGACAGAAGTGGTTTGGTTTGATGAGATCATGTTGGATATATCTCATCAAGTGTGTGCAGGTCAAAGATATCCATAACATAAAATTGCAGATTTAATTGGTGTTCATAAAAAGGACCTCTGAGACTTTTTAGGAAACTATTATATTTGTTTCTACTGTTATGAAGAAGATTCTGCAGGAGTGTACTGCAGGGTGAGTTTGGTCTGGTGTTGATGTCATGCTGGATGTTATGACACCAAGCGTATGACATCAAGGCGCGTGTTTAGGTTTACTGTTATATTGCAAGAGGAAGCTCAGGCTATACTTCAGGAAACCTGTTATGGCTCCTTAGTTATCTCAAGCGAGACTCTAGTCAGGGCTGGGCATAACATGAAGCAGCTGTGACCTAATTCACAGCATCTGAATTATGGAAATTAGGTTAACTTGGTTAAACCTAATTTATATTATTTTTGATCAGCCCAAACCCAGTCTGCATTGCTATTTAAGGAGGCGCAGAATCAAGGGAAATGAGGCACTCACAACAAGAAAAACTTGAGTGTAAAATTAAGGTTTAGGCTTTGAGAGTCTTTTGTGTGTAACCTTGTAAGTCACCCTTTGTATCTTTGGATGTATCGTGGTAGACACGTTTAGGTTGTTATTTGTACAGTGTTAATTGTTCACTCAAAGCTTGTAAGCAAAAGTGTATTGTCCTTGATTGAAGCTGTTAAGCAAAATCAAGTATTGTGACTTTGAAGAGTGTCTTCTAAAGTCTTCTTTTGTATTAAATTGTTTATCACTGCTGTGATTGAGGGGGAGTGAGAGGTGTCTCTTGTCTAGTGGGTTCTAGGCAGAAATTGCATTGGGTAGAGAATAAGTGAGGGGTTGTAAACGGGGGAGTTTAGCTCTGAATTAATTCTGCTAATAGTGGATTTCCTTCCTGGCTTGGTAGCCCCCAGATGTAGATGATGTTGCACCGAACTGGGTAAAAATTCATTGTGTTATTTATCTTTCAACATTTATAATTCTACATAATTTAAATGGTTAGATAAATAGTTTTGTCAGTCTGCAGATGTTACAACAGAGGTCATGGCATTGGTCATGACATTTGTAATTCTTAAAGGGATTTAAAATGATCATGTTCTGTCCTTGTTCTATTTTAGCAGAGATCAATATTCTTTGGACATCTGAGATCTGCATACCAGAATTTCAATTATTCTTAAACAAATCTTGGTCGTCCATTTAGTGATTATCAACGGTCAAGACACTACTATTAGTGATCCGCGTTAAACCTAAAACTTAGACGAACATACAACTTAGACGAACTACATCTTCTACCTTCATACATCATCTTTCATTTAATATATTTTATTTCTCCACTAAACCAAACTTGAAAACAACATTTCTTTAATAAAAAAACTCAAAAACATTATTTCTTTCATTAACAAACTTCAAAACTCCATCATCTCTTCTACAACTTGAATGAGACATGAAAAGTATATATTTCGAATTAGCAATGTTAGTTGTTGGTACTCTTTTTTATTATTATTGGTGTTCTTGTTGCTATTATTGTTGTTCTTGTTGTTGTTTTGTTGTTGTTGTTGTTCTTCTTCTTCTTCTTCTTCTTCATGTTATTATTGTTGTTGTTCTTGTTTTTGTTCTTATTTTTGTTGTTATTCTTATTGTTGTTCTTGTTGTTGTTCTTGTTATTCTTGATGTTGTTCTTGTTCTTGTTCTAATGCTACAATTTTTTTAAAAAAATTTATTGAAAGACATACAACAACGGGTATTTAAAATAACCGTGATTATAGATAGTTCTAATGTTGCATTTTTTTAATTTTATTAAAAGACATACAACAACGAGTATTTAAAAGAACCGTGGTTATAGGTAGCATGCTTTCCAATTTATTAAAACGGTTACTGGGTCATGATTGTAAGTATCATATATACAACGACACTCTAAATAAAAATGCTTGAGCCCGCGTGATTAAATATATTTCCCAACTGTTGTTAAATGGATTTTTTGTAATAGTGTTTATTATTTACAAAACTAGTGTCTCATACATCTCATTTTACAATAAAACCGAGAGGTAAGATATATTGTGTTTTTCAATTGAAATTTGTTACAATGTTTACACAGAAAATAAATAAAATAATTTGTTTACAAACTACAATATTTACACAGAATATTACATTATTTACACAGAATATCAAAATAAAAGTTAATTTATCCAAGAAGATCTTATGTTGGATCTTCGACTCTTTGATATTTTGGCAAGGTCAAGTGCTTTATTTTGCAAGTATTTGTGTTTGATATAAAACAAAACAAAAAATTTGTTAGAAAAACAAATGATTTTCTCCTCAAATGAAAAATTGAAAACATAAACCTTAAACCCAGACAATTTTCTACACTTGCAATCCATCATACAAAACTTCTAATGGCAAAAGTTAAAGTGGAGGATGTAGATAGTTTCAAGCGGTTCATGACATTTCTTTATCAATTATACATATCAGAAGGCCTTTATAATGGAATTATTTTAGGTTTCATGTAGATCACTAATGGTAATGCCTTTAGCGTTGTGAATGATAAAATTCATGACAAAGGTTTCTTTATCAATTATAGATATTATAAGGCCTTTACACAAAATATTAAATTAATAATACAACAAAAAAAGAATTTTGGTGTAAGAAGTTATATGGTCCAAAAATTGCACACATCCAATTTCTAGGAGTTATCTGGTTCTAATTTTGAATGCATCCAACTTCTAAAGAAATTAATTATTCTAACTAGAGGAAAAATGTTTTTCTGCACTTGCAATCCATCATAGAAAACTATTACAAGCTTCTAAATACAACAACACCATTGTGTGAGATGGATCCCAAAAGAATGATGCATTCGAGCTTGGAGCGGCTACAAATAAGTTATGATTATGGTAAAATTTATTTAATAGATGCTTTTATACTAAAATCTGATTATCTTAACCCTTAGTTATTAAAGAAATCGACGAGATATATCATTTAGTTTACAAAAAAAATTATAATAATAAAAAAAGGTTCCTGAGTTGTTTTTCCCTTCGGATTTTTTGAATAACCGAGATAATAAGTTGATTGAAACCTTGGTTTTTAAACCGAGGTAATATGTGGTTTCTATTTCTATAAAAAAAAAATTACGGCGAACATTGGAATCATATCACTAGAATAGCAATGGTCATCCATATTCAAAAATGTAGCGTATCTTTTTGGATTTTGAAGGAGCCGATTGAGCTTCTCTAATTATTAATTTCTTGTTATCCACTTTATTTTAACATTATTTCTAGTTTCAACGTATAATTTCCAACTCTTTATGTCTTTAATGTATTTTCTTTTCTTCAAAAATGTCTTCAGCAACCTTAGATGAAAATCTTTTGTTTGTTATCAATGAAAAGTTTGTTGATTTTGATGACTTGAAAGACAAAGATTTTGATCTAAGGAAAACTATTCGAAGACAAAATTTGAATGGTTATTTTGATATTCTTTATGATACCTTATACATTAATCTCTTTATTTAGAGTTATGGTTAAATTCCTCCGTTGGGCCATCTGGTCATTATGCTGAGTCAATTCAGTCTTAGGTCAATGGTTGTCCTATCATAATTATTCAGTCACTTATTTCTAAGACAATAAATTATGAAGAGAAAGGTTATTGTGTTGAAAGTTATAGATTCAACAATGTCTACTCAAATCACCTTCGCCTAATTTATGCCAACTACGATAATCTCATTAGTCCCGCTACTCTACTACCAATTGAAAAAGTTTTGTATCAACTTCTAGTGTCAAATCTCTGCCAAAGAGAGAAACAACTAGAAACACTTACTTAGGATGACAAACATCTCTTGTTATTCCTTCCCAGAAACATCAGAGTTAATCTTCCTCTTACCATTTTTAAATTCTTAAAGGAAATGATAATCATCTCTATGGAGGAAATTATTTTCCTCAGTTAGAGATAGTTAATAGTACTATTGAAGTTGAGTGGAGTCAGAAATTTGAATATCTGGAATAGTTATTTGTGGTCCTATTTTTAATTAATGAAATATTTCCTCTCATATTATTGCCTATTTGTTTTTATTAATAACAAAATTTTTGAGAATTACTAATTAACAAGAAAAAAATGAAAGAAAAAAAATTAACTAAGAAAAATGGGAAGATTGAAAAACGCCAAGTGAGAAATCATTAAAAAAAACCTTAAATACAATTACAAAGATTCGAAGTGTGCCCCCTTATATCTATATTCCCTCGGTTCTCAAAAACACCGAGATAATAGATTTATTTTTTTATTGAGAAAATTTGACGCTCACATGTTACTATATTACCTATATTTTTCATAAAATCGAGAGAATTTTTTTTTACAAAAATCAAACATGTCGCTCCTAGGACTTATACGCTCGGTTTTGAAAAGTTCGAGGTGATAGTTTCTTCATAGAAAGTGTTACTTTTCGTAGTGAATACAACAACAATGATTCAACAGATGTTATTCCTCGTGATTTTTCTGAGTTTTTCTCTCATGGGTGACACACGCTCTCCCATTGATAAAAAGGAGAGAGATATATAATGGTGCAAAAAGGCAGGCACGCATTCTCGGAATGATATTCTCAAATTTACTTAGACAAATGATTTTTATAAAATCATAAGGTAATAATTCGAATTATAGAAACAAACAACTTGAATTAAAGGTTGGAAAAGAGGCCATGGTTCTAGTAATATGTACCTCATGATCTGACTTGAGGAAGTTTTGATTTGAATCACACTTTGATTAGATACGACTTAAATGAGGCAGAGGAAAATCCTAAATTGAAGCTTCATGATTCGAGTCACACATATGTATGTTTCTAATCATAAGAGAGAGAGAGAGAGAGAGAGAGAGAGAGAGAGAGAGAGAGAGAGAGAGAGAGAGAGAGAGAGAGAGAGAGAGAGAGAGAGAGAGAGAGAGAGAGAGAGAGAGAGAGAGAGAGAGAGAGAGAGAAAGTAATAGTAATAAAGAAACATGCATGTTCCGTTCCAAATATTTTATATATAAAAAGTACAAAATAATAAATATAAATAGTTTTATTTGAGTGAACGGTGTCACTGGAATAAGCAGTGTACGCTAAATGAATAATATATTGGTGAATCGTGCATGAGATTGAACAATGATCATTATGAATAGTGTTTTCTGATGAACTATATGTATGGGTTTCAAAGAGCCAACAATGAGGAAGACAAATAAAAGAAATTACAATTAAGATGGAAAAAACTACAATGACTATGGCTAAGGTTTAAGCGAAAGCAAGAACTCCAAAATTAAGAGTCTGTGATACCCAATGTCGTATTAAGTTTTTAGAAACACTGTGTAAGTTAATAATGATTCAATAATGGAAAAATAAAAATGGAATTCTGTTCTGCATTAGTTTAATTGGATGGAGTGTTAGTTGCAAATGAGTTGTGTGACTTTGCCAAAACAAATAAAAGATCTTGTCTCATGTTGAAAGTTGATTTCGCAAAGGCATATGATTGCATCGATTGGTGTTTCTTTAAAAATATTATGATCTCGATGGGGTTTGGCCTTAAATGGATGGATTGGATCAAGGGAGATGTTTTCTATAATTCCTTGTTTGTGCTTGTCACTGGAAGTACTACGCGTGATTTCAAGGTTTGAAGGGATCTCAGGCGTGGTAATCCATTGTCCCCTTTTCTATTTGCGATAGTGGCGAAAGGGCTAGCATTCTTGGTTAGTAAGGCTTCCAGTGTTGAAATTTTAAGCGGATTCAGAGTTGACAACGATGTCGAATACAATTTGCTTCAATTTGAAGATGATACTGTTATTGTTTTTGAAGCATGATGGTCAAATTTTTGGGGTTTGAAAGCCATTTTACATGGATTTGAATTAATATCCGGGATGAAAATAAATGAGACTAAAAGTTGTTTGTTTAGAGTTGGTGTGGGTGATTCTTTCATGAATGCGGCGTCTTGTTTCTTAACTTGCTCGAAGAATGCGTTACCATTTAACTTTCTTGGCCTCACGATTGGAGGCAATCATTGGAGAATATCCTTTTGGAAACCGATCATTAATACTTTTAAAATTCGTTATTCAGCTTGGAGAGGTAGTTTACTATCAATCAGTGGGAGTGTAACCTTGGTGAAATATGTTTTTTCAAGCCTTCTGATTGATTTTTTGTCCTTCTTTAATGTGTTGGTCAAGGTAATCTGCATTATTACTTCCATACAGTGTAGGTTTGTATGTTCAATGCACCATAGTGATAAATGTAACACCCCCTTTCTATAACCCCAAATAATCAAATAAATTATTTAGGCACATAATAAAACTTTGTCAGAGTATAATTAAAAACACGGTATAAAAGAGGCATGTCACATTATGCTTGAAATTAAAACACATACAACACCTGCTCACAAAGATATGCAACAGTGGGGTAACTATCAACAAAGGAACTTAGTCCTTACACCCACATCTCAATATTTAGAATAAAAGCGGAAACATCTAAACATTGATACATATATATATATATATATATATATATATATATATATATATATATATATATATATATATATATATATATATATATATATATATATATATATATATACACACATATATATATATATATATATATATATATATATATATATATATATATATATATATATATATATATATATATATATATATATATATATATATATATATATATATATATATATATATATATATATATATATATATATATATATATATATATATATATCATTCGGTTTGATTCACAACATAATTCATGTTTTCATAAACATTCAACATTAAGATACATATACAACGTATCACAAAAGAATCGTATATCCTAGCTACCCGGTGCTACATATAAGAGCCGACCGACCAAAAGAATGAAGACACGCTTCACAAAAGAACTCCAGCAAACCTACTCTGCAATGCCTCATAGAGCACCAGAAAACAACAGAAGGGTGAGAAATATTATCATAATAATCAATGCATATAATTATATATCTATATACAATCATAGAATACACATATTCCACATTCTCACCAAAATTCATCACAATTAAATTCATCATATCCATCACAATGTATACATATATACATAACTAAGCATATTCATCATTCATGCTTCTACAATTCACATCATTTCCACATAAACATTTACAATTATGTTTATTCACCTATCACAATTATACAAATGATAAATGCAACTCATAGAGACCGACTCACGACTATATGCAGATGAAAATGCGGTACCGACTCAATCATCTCAAGTTCACTTAGGAACTTATTGGAACCATCGCTCGTTACCGAAGTAACTCCCCGTCGGACCTATGATGTTCACCCATTGCTCACACCCCACATGGGCACACAATGTTTATGGATTGCTTACACCCCACATGGGCACACAATCCGATTGCTCACACCTCACATGGGTACACAATCTTTCAGCAGATTCTCCGAGGAATCAATTTACCCATTGCTCACACCCCACATGGGCACATAATGTTTAAGGATTGCTCACACCCCACAAGGGCACACAATCGTTCAGCAGATTCACCGAGGAATCAATCAGCACAAGAATGTATATCATTATGCTTCACATGCAAAATTACTCCATACACTTCTTGAAATGCATACATATTCACAAATATATAATCATGCATTCATCTAATACTAGCACATACAATCTATGTACATTCATTTCAGTCATGCCAAACGGTAATGAGCATCGCTTTACCACCCACACGGCTACAAACTCTTATCACATAATCATGCATTTTCATTTAATTCAAACAATGCATATATTTGCCAAACGGCCATATTTCACACTTCACAATTCACAATCTAGGATTCACGCCATACGGCTACCCACAGCATAACACATAACAGCAGACAAGCTACACATCGAACAATCAAAGATTCAAAGTTGGATGGAAACCATAAATAAAATGTTGTTCTGTCACGTTCCCTGCACCATTAGCCTAGCGAAGGTCATCGCAAACACTCGTTACCAGCTCGCCTAGCGAACACGCTAGCGAAGAAAAACAGAGGCTACTGGAAGGATTCGATACTGGCTCGCTGGAGCCTCGCCTAGCGGACAACTCGCTACATCACTCGCTACTAGCGAAAAGGATCATTCCATTCTGTCCAAGTCTGGGACCATTCGCTGGTAGCTCGCTTAGCGAACACTCACCATCCTGCTCGCCTAGCGAACATGCTAGCGAGCGTCTGCTACTCCAAAACCCCAACTGTCCAAAACCCTCAGAAACTCCCGAAATCACCCGATTCAATTCCGAGAAGTTTCCATAGTGTTAGCCTAACATCCCTCGACTAAACTACACCATTTATTCCAGATTCTAACCGTTAAAACATTGGTTTCTATCGATTAAACCATTTCGACCTAAAAAAGGAAAATGAGCAAAAACTCTCCGACAATCCAAATCAATCCAACAAAAGCATACATAATCATACACATTGAGAAGATAATAAGATTTCACACGCTTACCCGATTAAATCGAATCCTAGATGTTGTTCTTGATGATTCTCCAAGTTTTCCTCTTTTCTCCTCTTTTCTCCTCTTGTCTCTTCTCCCTGTTTCTTTCTCTTCCTTCTATTTCTATCCTTTTCTTTTCTCTCTTCTTCCACTTATATCTCTTTCTATTCTATTTCTCTCCAAACATCTACTAATCATTTTCTCACAAAATATCCAACTTAACATTAAATACGAAATTTATAAAATACCCTCCAATCTATTTTCCCCGAACTCTCAAAAATCGGTAAAATAGCATATGCAAACATAACATATTAATACATAAATTCCACAATTAAAATAATAATCACCTAATTAAATCAAAAAGACTCAACAAAATTGGGAATAATCGAAATCGAGGCGTTACAACTCTCCCCCACTTTAGAAATTTTCGTCCTCGAAAATAGTACCTGATCCAAACAACTCCGGATACGACTCTCGCATCCCACTCTATAATTCCCAAGTCATATTGCCTTCTGAAGCGCCTCCCCACGCTACTTTCACAAGCGTAATATCTTTTCCTCTTAGTTTCTTAACTTCACGGTCCAGAATCCTAATCGGTAAAGCTTCAACCATAAGGTTATCTCTCACTTCATCCTCATCCATAGGAATAACATGTGACGGATATGGAACATACTTCCGAAGTTGTGAAATATGGAACACATCATGCAAATTCGAAAGATTCGGAGGCAACACCACACGATAAGCCACAACACCAACTCGTGCAATAATCTGATACGGACCAATAAAACGAGAAGTCAACGTCTTCGACTTCAAAGCACGACCAACAACCGTAACCGGTGTAACTCTCAAAAACACATGGTCGCCTTCTTGAAACTCAAGATATTTCCTTCTCTTGTCATGATAACTCTTCTGTCTACATTGAGAAACTTTCATCTTTTCTCGAATAAACTTCACTTTCTCCGTCGTCTGTTGTACCATCTCCGGTCTAACTACCGACTTCTCACCTGTTTCATGCCAACACAAAGGTGTTCGACATCTCCTACCATACAAAGCATCAAATGGTGCCATTCCAATACTTGAATGAGAACTGTTATTGTAGGTGAACTTAATCAATGCTAAATAACTATCCCAAGCATCACCTTGCTCTAGCACACATGCACGCAATAAATCCTCCAACGATTGAATTGTCCTCTCGTTTTGACTATTCGTCTGCGGATGATAAGACAAACTCAATCTTAGCTTAGAACCCAAAGTCTTTTGCAAACTCTCCCAAAACCTCGATGTAAATCTAGGATCTCTATCTGATACAATACTCTTAGGAACTCCATGTAAGTTCACAACCACACGAACATAAGTCTCGGCTAACTTCTCCAAAGGATAACTAATATCAATTGGAATGAAGTGAGCAGATTTAGTAAGCCTAGCCACAATCACCCAAATAGCATTATGACCTCTTTGCGTATTCGGCAACCCCGTAACAAAATCCATCGATATACTATCCCATTTCCACTCTGGGATATCCAACGGTTGCATCAATCCACTAGGCTTCTGATGCTCCACCTTAGATTTCTAACAAGTCAAACACGCATACACAAATTGAGCTACATCCCTTTTCAATCTGGACCACCAAAAGATTTTCTTCAAATCTTGATACATCTTATTCGCTCCCGGATGAATACTTAAGTTACTTCGGTGTCCCTCATCCAATATCATCTTTTTCAACTCCGCATCATCGGGAATACAAATACGACCACGAAATCTCAAAACTCCAAAATTATCAACCATGAAGTCCTCGTTCTCATTCATCATCAAATCAACGAACTTCAAATCCAACTTTTTTCTTTTCACATACCGTTGCACGAAAATCATTCGTAACATGCAGCATACCAAGTCTCACACTTCTCGGCATCATTTCACAAACCAACTCAAATCTCTAAAATTCTCCAAAAGTTCTCATTCTCTCATCATCAATGTGAACACATGTAACAACTTCCGACTCAAGGCATCGACCACCACGTTTGCCTTACCCGGATGGTAATTCAAACCAAAATCATAATCCTTCAAAAGTTCTAACCATCTTCTTTGTCTCATGTTCAATTCTTTCTGATCAAATAAATACTTCAAACTCTTGTGATAACTAAAAACTTCAAATCTTGCACCATAAAGATAGTGCCTCCAAATTTTCAAAACAAACACCATGGCCGCTAACTTCAAATCATGTGTAGGATAATTCTTTTCATGCACTCTCAATTGTCTTGAAGCATAAGCCACAACTTTTTCATCTTGCATCAAAACACTGAAGGTGAGAAAAAACACTTAGAAGGGGGGGTTGAATAAGAGTTTTAAGAAATATGACAATAAAAACAACTCAAGATTTTTATCCTGGTTCGTTGAACTCAACTACTCCAGTCCACCTTATCAAAGATGATTTGCCTTTCTCAACAAGGACTTAATCCACTATTAATCAACTAATTACAATAGTAAGCACTAAGAACAACTGTCTTAGTCTTCTCAAGAACTACTGGCCACACGTTGGTCTTCTTAAGGAACTTCTTACAAGTTAATGTAAACTAACAAGTGTTTGATTGCTTCTAATAAGTTGTATCACAACTGTGATATTTACACTTAAGATTAAGTACAACAAAAACTATACAGTTTTATGAAAGATCAAATGAATAAGATCTTTGTGAGATTTTCACTTTGATGAATTAAGCGTGTAAGAATATTTCTCTCTGAGTGAACTAGCAATGAGTAAGTGATGAGCAGGAAATTAGCAACCTCACAATGTTGTAGAAGTTCTCCTTTTATAGCTTTTCCAATATGCTTTGAGTGATGTGCAGCTGAATATAATATTAGAATATACGACTTTTCATTACCAAGAAGTATGGGAAGAGATATGCTTTCTGCAGGAAAAGTATGGTTGGAGAAGCCTTGGGATTTGCACCACGTCACTTCTTTGGACAAAATAGCCGTTGGTTACTTTGGAAGTAGCACCACGTCCAATCAAGTTTACAGCTTCTTCAACAAGCTTCCTTCAGGATGAAGTCTTCATAATCTGTACTTCAGAACTTGTAGCAAGCTTAAAGGTATGAAATACTTTAAGATGATCAGAGCTAAAATGATTGAGATGTTCAGAGCCTTGATAGATGATCAGATCTTAATATATCAGAGTCTCAATCTTGATCAGAGTCTTCATCATAGTATGCAGCAGTATGTGCTTGAGCGTGAATATTAATGGTAAGAGTCTGATAATCAAAGCTTTCAACTTTTGTACACTTCTTTCATTAATGCTTCAGATCATTTTGTAGCTTCTGCTTCAGATCCTTCTGGCAGCGCTTCAGAATCTTCTGATAGTCTTGCGTCTGATGCTTCAGAGCCTTGCATAGTTTCTTGTACTTATGTATTTTGCTTCTTTAAGAGTTTTCAATTTTATACCTGAAACAATAATACTTGAACAAATTTTAGAGTGTATATTTTCTTAATACAAAATTTCCATAAAAGCTATCATCAAAACATAGAGATATAAGAAACACCAATCTGTGTTCTAACAATCTCCCCCTTTTTGATGATGACAAAACATAGGGAATTTTGTTCAATAAAGAGAAATAAAATATATAACTCCCCCTGAGATTAAGAATCTCCCCCTGAAATGAATACTCTAATAGAAGAGAACACTTCCCTTTTTGCTTGAGTATATTTCAGAGCCTGGTAGAAATCCTTGATGAGAGAAAGAATTAGAGCTTGGATGCTTTCCAGAATTAGAGTCTGATGATTTCTTTCAAAATGAAGAGTCTGGTGTATCTTCCAGAATCAGAGTCAACTATGCTTTCAAGGATCAGAGCCTGGTTGGGTAATTCTCAAGGTAACTTCAGATAATTTTTGTCAGATGAAATACTAAGATCTGAAAGTCTTAAGATACAAAGTTAGATTAATACTATGTCTGAATTTCATTTTAGTATTGCTTATGGATTGAACAATCAAATTCTCTTTCTCCCCCTTTTTGTCATAATAAAAAAGAATTGTAAAGACAGAAAAGATAACAGAAGAAAAGAAAAGACACAACACATAAATGAAAAACATAACAGCCAGATTCATTCAGATCAAAATAGCACAAAAAGATAAGATGTTCATACAACAGATGACAGAAAATAGAACAACAGAAAACAAGTGCAAAACAGGAATGCAAACAACATGGAAAAGAAAACTAGGGCTGGCGAGAAGCAATCAAGGTCAGAAGATTAGTAACCTTAGCAGTGGACTCTTCTTGCTTGGCCATCCAAGTCTTGATTTCTTCAGTAGTCTGTTCCTGTTTTATCATCCATGATCTGATTTCCTTGACTTCTTGGACAACATCTGGAGTTTCAGTCTTCATCTCAGATGAAGAGGGTTCAGAAGCAGATGCAGTTGCTATTGGATGATCAATCTCCATGTCAGATGCAGGAGTATCTTCTGTCATTGCAGTATCTTCAGTAGGAGCAGCTTCAAGAAGAAGCACTGGGGTTGTGAGAATGCTCAGCAGAGTCTGTCTGACCATTTCAGCAAACTTTGCCTTTGCATCATCAGCACAAAGTGTTCTGAGATCAGATGCAGCAGAGTTGAACTTTGAGATGAATCTGTTCCAAGAAGCTTCAAATTCAGCAAGATCCATACTAGCCATGCACTCTTTTTCTACAGAAGCAATCCACATACGTATTTCCTTTTTGAAATTCTTGAACAGAGTAGAAACATCTGATCTGGGTTTGGGGTTCAGAAAGTCTTCTATGGTGACTTTGTGTGATGGTTCAGGAGGTGTTTGGTTTTGTTCAAGAGGTGAGTGATCAGATGATGGTTGTTCAGATGGTGGTTGTTCAGATGGTTCGAGTATAGATGGTTGTGGTAGGGATGTTTGTGGTATGGTGATTTGAGGAGTAGAGGTGTCAGCATCAGATGGTGTTGATGGAACAACATCAGATGAGGATGGAATAAAATCTGTGAAGTTAAATTTATAGCGAAGAGGGTGGTCAGAAGCAGGTAGGTCAGATGGTAGTGGTTTATAAGGATCAGGAATTTGTAAGCTAGTTGGTGAGGGGACTTCAGATTCATCAGAATCAGATGATTCAGTTGAATGACATGAAGTGGAAGAGAGGACATACATGGTTGCAATAGGTTGCACATCCAGAATGTCTTCAGATGATTGTGGAACAGATGGGTCAAGATTTTGTATGGTTGGTTCTTCTGGTGGTTGAGTAGAAGAGAGTGGTTCAGATTGTTTTTGTGGTTCAGAAGATGGTTGTTGTTGTGGTTCAGATTGTGTTTGTTGAGGGGGTTGTTGCTCAGAGGATTTTTGTTGAGGGGGTTCAGATTGTTGTTGAACAGAAGATGGTTGAGAATGTGTATGAGGAGATGAAATGGGTTCAGATGAATGAGGTTCAGATGGTTGAGGAGAAGATGGTGGAGGTGAAGGTGAGGGTGAAGGGACATAAGGTTTGGGATCAGATGTTAATACCTATTGAATAGTTTCTCTTATTTCCTCCAATCTAGCTTCTAGAGGATTTTCCTTCTACTTCTTGTCCTTCTTAGGTTTGTCAGCAGCATCAGAGGCTTTCCTCTTAGGCTGTGCAACAGATCCTTCCTCAGTTTTTCTCTTTCTGCGCCTTTCTCTCAGAAGATTTGGCAATACTTCTCCTTCCTTCTGTACTATGTTAGCAGGCAGAGGAATACCATCTCTTAAACATTCAGCAATGTATGTCAGAATGATTTCCCTAGGTTTATCTGCACTGAACATGGGAAAATCTGCTAAAGGAATTCTCCTTCTGCTGACGTCTTCAGAGTTAAATTTTTTGGGTTTTCCAGCAAGCTGTGAAATGACCTTCATTCTTTTCAGAGTGTTCCCATTAATGACAGATCCTACAACATAAGACAGGTCATCTGTCACTACAGCATCAGTCAGATGCTTCACAAGACCATTCTCTGTTAGAATGCCTGATATCAGTCTTCCCATAGGGATCCAATTTCTGATTTTTCCAGCTTTAACCATTACTTCTTCTCTTGTTTCCTTTATATGGTTCAGAAGATGACTGAACAGAAGATAAGGCAGATCCACCTTTTTGCCTTTACTCATACAGAACATGAAGCACATTTTTTCTGAGTTGACATAATCTGGTGAGTTTGAAGATTTTCTATGAAAGATAGAACTCATGAAAATCTTAGCCCAGATTCTGCAAACAGGCTTCAGATCTCTGGCCTTGTTGGATGGTTCCCCAGAAACACAAACTTCTTAAAAAATGTCATCCAAGTCCACACGAGCAGTAGCCATACTTGTGATTCCATCAGTTTCCTTATACTCTAGCAGTTGTCTTATTAGCTTCTCATTGATAATAATTTCCTTCCCAAGAACAAAAGAATGAATGAACTTAGGGCAAACTTGAGCGTGTATCCAGAATTCCTTCACCAATGTTGGATAAACAAGACCCATCATCCTGTCAAAATACTTTTCCCAGTTCTGAGTTTTGATGATTGGGTAGAGATCAAAACCATTTTCTTTAATGGATTCAAAATCCACAAAGTTTTCACACAGAACCTCAAGATATTTGATTGGAGTGAGAAGAGTTCTCACAGGTGCCTTGTACACACCAGCAGTTTGAGATGAAGCACCAGCATTCGGAGATGATGCAGCAGCAGTTGAGGTTTGCATCTGAGCAGATGTTGAAGAAGGTGATGCCATTGATGTTCTTGAGATGCGTCTGGGTTTACGAGAGGTTTTGGGTTTTGAAATGAGATGGAAGCAATAGAGAAGACATAAATGCATATGAGAAGTGAAAAGAGTATAAAGTCTGATTTGTGAAGTGTTGTGAGAATTTATAGAGCAATTTAGGGCATGCAAAGGTCACAAACAATCTCACGCGTGCACAAGCATTGAATGAAGTGAAACATAATCATATCAAGCAATTAATGCAAGGAATAAAATCATATCAAGCATTTAAGATTCTGATAGAAGGGGGGAAATCAAGAGATTTTGGATTTTCAAAGTAATACCTCAAACGTCAATTCAGTATGGTGCACTCTACCTTTCCAGATTCTGAGCTACACGTGTTTGCTTGCATGTGCCTCTGAAACTTCTTGAGAAATGAAACGTTAGACAACGTTCAGTTCCTCTGAGCCTTGTTAGTTCAGATTTACACACAAACAAATAAACACAAAATTGAAAAGAAGACATACTTCAGAGTTTAGACATTTATCATCTGAAAAAAAAATTTCATCTGATGAATATTTTATTCTGGACAGAAGTCCATACTAATATTTTTCAGAATAAATTTAAATCTATCTTCAGCAAGGGGTTTTGTAAAGATATCAGCCCACTGATGAACTGTATCTACAAAGTTTAAATTGATAATTCCCTTCTGAACATAGTCTCTGATGAAATGATGTTTAATCTCTATATGCTTAGCTTAAGAGTGTAAAATGGGGTTTTTAGATAAGCATATAACAGAAGTATTATCACAGAAGATAGAAATGTTACTCTCAAAAATCTGATAATCTTCTAGTTGACTTTTCATCCAGAGCATCTGGGTGCTACAACTAGTAGCAACAATATATTCTGCCTCTGTTGTTGAAAGTGTAATTCTGGGTTGCTTCTTGCTGAACCAGGAGATCAGATGACTTCCAAGAAATTGACAGCTTCCAGAAGTACTTTTACGTTCTACTCTGTCTCCAGCATAATCAGCATCACAGAATCCAACTAATTTATACTCATCAGATCTTCTGTAACACAGACCCACATTAGTAATACCTTTCAGATACCTTAGAATCCTCTTAACAGCTGTTAAGTGAGATTCTCTAGGATCTGATTGGAATCTAGCACACAGACAAACACTGAATAGAATACAGGTCTTGAAGCAGTCAAATATAAGAGAGATCCAATCATACCTTTGTAAAGTTTTTGATCAACTTTCTTACTTACCTCTTCCTTACCAAGTGTGCTTGTAGGATGCATTGGAGTCTTTGCCAATTTGCTTTCATTTAGATTGAGTTTCTTCAGAAGCTCTTTGACATATTTAGTCTGGTGAATATATGTGCATTCTGGAGTCTAATTTACTTGGATTCCCAGAAAAAATCAAAGTTCTCCCATCATACTCATTTCAAATTCAGCCTGCATAGACAAAGCAAACTCCTTTCCCAGCATAATATTGGTAGATCCAAAAATAATATCATCCACATAAATTTGACAAACTAGTAAATCTTTCTTAAAGGTTTTACAAAAAAGAGTTGTGTCCACTTTGCCTCTGATAAAGTTCTTTTCCAAAAGAAAATTACTTAATCTTTCATACCAAGCTCTGGGAGCTTGTTTCAAACCATAAAGAGATTTTTTGAGTTTGAAAACATGATCTGGAAATTTTTCACTTTCAAAACCAGGAGGTTGATGGACATAAACTTCTTCTTCTATAATATCGTTTAAGAAGGAACTTTTAACATCCATCTGATATAGAGTGATGTTATGTTGTGCAGCAAATAAAATAAGAAGGCGTATAGATTCTAACCTTGTCACTAGAGCATAAGTTTCAGTGTAATCAATTCCTTCTTGTTGACTGTAACCTTGAGCTACTAACCTTGCTTTGTTCCTTACAACTTCTCCTTGCTCATTTAGTTTATTTCTGAATACCCACTTTGTTCCAATAATGTTGAAACCTTTTGGTCTTGGAACCAGATCCCACACATCATTTCTTGTAAATTGATTTAGCTCATCTTGCATCGCAAGTATCCAATCATTATCACTCAGAGCCTCATCCACAGATGCTGGTTCAATAATCATCTGAGTGATAAATGATTCTTCCACATATTCGGATGCAAATGCTTTGTTCTCAACAACAACAAAGATAATCTCGGTAAGTTAGATGAGAAATCCGACGAAAGTATATTTCTTGGTTACTCTCTTTATAGTAAAGCATTTAGAATTTTTAATAAGAGAACACTAACTATTGAAGAATCCATTCATGTTTCGTTTGATGAGACTAACCCCTCAAAAGAGGATAATATTATTATGGATGATGATGATGATATAGTAGGTTCTTCACAACAACAAGAAGAGATTTCAAAGAATCAAGAAATACCACAAGAAGATGTCACTCAAATCATTGAAGAACATCAAGATCTTCCGAAGGAATGGAGAACGCATAGAGATCACCCGATAGATAAAGTTATTGGTGATATTAGCCAAGGCGTTGCAACTCGACTTAATCTAAAGGATGCTTGTCTCAACATGGCTTTTGTGTCTCAAATTGAACCAACCAAGATTGATGAAGCTTTAGGCGACGACCAATGGATTGTAGCAATGCAAGAAGAACTCAATCAATTCGAAAGGAATCAAGTTTGGAGTCTTGTACCAAGACTAGACCATAAGCACATCATAGGAACAAGATGGGTGTTCAAGAATAAACTTGACGAGAATGAGATCATAGTTCGTAACAAAGCAATATTGGTCGCACAAGGCTACAACCAGGAGGAAGGAATTGATTTTGATGAAACGTTCGCTCTGGTAGCAAGGTTAGAAGCAATTAGATTACTACTTGCTTACGCTTGTTCTATGAATTTTCAGTTGTTCCAGATGGATGTCAAAAGCGCTTTCCTGAATGGCTACATCAATGAGGAAGTCTACATCAAACAACCTCCGGGTTTTGAAGACTTCAAGAATCCCTCACATGTTTACAAACTGAAAAAGGCACTCTACGGACTAAAACAAGCACCAAGAGCATGGTATGACCGCCTTAGCAATTTCTTATGTGAGAAGGGATTTACAAAAGGAAAGGTTGACAAGACATTGTTCATAAAGAAGATCAAAGGAAACACTTTATTGGTTCAAGTCTATGTCGACGACATCATCTTCGGATCAACAAACAAAGAGCTTTGCGAAGAATTCTCACTTATGATGCAAGGAGAGTTCGAGATGTCCATGATGGGAAAATTGAATTATTTTCTTGGACTACAAATCAAGCAAACAAAGGATGGCATCTTCCTCAACCAATCCAAGTATTGCAAGGAATTATTGAAGAAATTCGATATGGATAGTTGCAAGGTGATGTCCACTCCTATGGGATCCGGAACGTACGTTGATCAAGATGAATCTGGTACTCCAGTTGATATAACAAAATATCGAGGTATGATCGATTCATTACTATATTTGACGGCAAGTCGTCCTGACATTATGTTTAACGTTTGTTTGTGTGCACGCTTTCAAGCAAGTCCGAAGGAATCACATCTCACAACCGTAAAGAGAATCATAAAGTATCTCAAAGGGACAATGAACGTCGGATTATGGTATCCTAAAGGTAGTATTTGTTCTTTAGTTGGTTACTCTGACGCTGACTATGCAGGATGTAAGACCGATAGAAAAAGCACATGCGGTACATGTCACATTCTCGGGAATGCATTAGTGCCATGGGCCTGCAAAAAGCAAGCGTGTGTGGCACTCAGTACAGCCGAAGTGGAATATATTGCAGCAGGAAGTTGATGTGCACAAATTACGTGGCTCAAGCAACAACTCCTCGATTACGGTATAGATCTCGGCTGCATTCCTCTTCGATGTGATAATACAAGTGCCATCAATATTACAAAGAACCCGGTCATGCATTCAAGAACAAAACATATAGATATCCGGCATCACTTCCTTCGATATCACGTATTGAATGGAGATGTAGATGTTACTTTCATCGACACGCATAATCAATTCGTCGACATCTTCACCAAACCTTTGGCGAAAGAACCATTCTACAAAATTCGGCGAGAACTTGGGATTCTTGATGAAGGTGACATCTGACCTTTTTCTCTAATATGTGTATGCATTATTTGTGTTGTGTTTTCATATGTATGCATTCTGCTTTTAAGTATTTTGTAAAAATTCGAGTGTGTTAATCGATTAACCATATGGGTTAACCGATTAACACTGTTAAATTTTCAATTCTGACTCAACTTTTTAATGTGTTAACCGATTAACCTATATGGTTAACCGATTAACACTGTTAAATTTTCTAAAAATCAGAAACGAAAATTAATTAAATTTTTGAAAATATTATATATGATAAATGCATTTTTTATGTGGTCCATATTCTCTTAAGAGTCCAAAATCCATATCCAAAATCCTATCCCCTCTTAAAGAGTTTTGTGGAACTTCCCTCTTCAAACCCTAAGTTTTAAAAACCCACTATCTCTCTCCCACTCTCTAAAGTTGGATAACTCCTCATAACCATCCCCACAACTTCTCAAACCCTAACTTCCTCAGAACCCACAACTTCAGTTCTCTCAAACTTTCATCCATAGCATCCTCACGCAAAGGAAAGGGAAAGCTTCCTGAGTATGCATCAGAATCTGATGACGACAGCATTCCAATGGAAACCACCAAAAAGAGGCGCATGGATTTCAAAGTTCGTGTTCGTCAACTTCTGCCGATAAAGTACGTAAATCTTCGAGCTTTTCCTGCTATTTCTTTTGACTTTCCTACACTATTGGAATATCAGCGCATCGACAAGTTTGTCACCGACTCTGGTATTATTTATCCTGATCTTGTTAAAGCTTTTATGAGTAAGTTGGCTGTATATCTGGACATTGATGAGAACCACATGATCCGTTCCACCATTAGAGACCATGAGTTTGTTGAAAAATTATCCACCCTTGCTAGACACCTTAAGATTCCATCAAAAGGCTGCTTCCTGAGGAAAGGTGTAAACCATGTAGATGGACCTTGGGCAAATTATGATAAAATGGAGTATTACTATCAGATTTGCAGGTTCCCGAAAGAAACAGTTATTGCAAACTCTCGCACCGCTCGTATGTTGTGTTATGCCAAGAATCTGACGGTTTCTGATCGAATGCTTCATTACATTATCTGCTATGTCCTCATTCCAAAGGATTCCAACCACTCTCAGATTAATGACTTAGAGATGCAACTTTTGTATGCAATCAAGAACCGCATAAGGGTCAATTGGATTCTGACCATCATGTATCATCTGCAGCAGCAACTTCAGTGCATCACACGGTTACCATATGCTCGGTTGATTTCGAGAATTCTGGAATTAACCGAACTAGACCTCAACAGGGAACCGTCCTCCAAGATGAAACCTACAACCAATGAGATCAATGAGATTAACATTGTCAAAAATACTGGTATCATCAAAGCGGCTGACGGTACCTACAGGTATGCCGATGACGGTCCTGTCCATCACGCGTATCCAATTCCTGAAGGGGGTCTTACAAGTGAGTTTCTCTATACAACCATGATGAACCAGCATAGAGAGTCAATGAATATGCATAGAGAGACCTCCCGAGCCATTGCCTCCCTCAGAAACCTTATTCTTAACCCTCCACATTCCAACACCCGAGTTGTGGACGAAGAGATTGAAGAAGAGGATGGTAGTGAAGAAGAGGAAGAAGATGATGTGGATATGCTTGATGAGGATCTTTAGAGAATATGTTGTTGTTGATGTCTTTTATTGCATTGTTTTCTAGTTTTTGATGTTTTATGCTTTCATTTATGTTTGAACTCTGTTTTTACTTTGGCATTGTAACTCGTACAATATTTGCAGCGTTGCTGCCGTTTAATTTCATTATGCTCTGCTTCCATATTCTTGTGATTGATTGCATTATTGGTCTGTCTAGTTTTCATTCTTGAAAGCTCCTTCCTTTTTGCTTATGACAAAGGGGGAGAAGAGATTTGGCTTTCTTATGTCTATGTGTGCAGAATTTTTGCCTATGTATTCGATAGGGGGAGTTCATGGACATAGGGGGAGAAAACAAGATCATTGCTAATCATCGTAAAAAATTGCACAAGATCATTTTGGTTGTCATCATCAAAAAGGGGGAGATTGTAGAAGCAAGCTTCATCTCAATGTTTTGATGACGTCAACATCAAGATCAAGAATATTTCATATGTGCAAAAAGGCAAACGCTTTTAAAAGACCAAGATCAAGTGGAATGGAAGTGATCAACATTCAAAGCTTCACGAACATTTGACTGATCAACTTTCAAGTTTTGGACACAAGCTATGGTATATCAAAATTCATTAATTTAATTGATATACAAGTGTTCAACATCTTTATCATTTGATCACATTGCATAAGCATACCTTTTAAACTATTAGAATTGGTATAACACTATTTTTATAAGTATTTTTCTGAAAAATAGCAGTGTTAACCGATTAACCATATAGGTTAACCAGTTAACCATTTCAAATTTTAAATATTCTGGTATAACGTTCCAGTGTTAACCGATTAACCATATAGGTTAACCGATTAACACTGAACGTATTTTGAAAAATGGCTTTGTTTCAAGTTCAAAAATGGTTTGAATATTATACCAGTTCATATTTTGAATTATACTCAAATATACCTGTTGGAAAAGTTGTGTTTACACATATAAATTCTGAGTTTTTCAAATTGAAAAACAACCTCCAATAATCATTTTCAAAACATTCTTTGAATCAAATTCACCACTTTCAAATACTTTTCAAATCTTTTCAAAAGTGTTCATATTGATCATATCTTTTCATATGCATAGCATTGAACACTTGTGTTGAAATTAAATGAGTGAATTTTGATCATAAGGAGAAGATCAATCTCAGCATTGATATTACCATTATTACTCTCAAATCAAAGTATTCAGATTACTTGTATTTTGACTTGTGATCCAGGATTGTTGGACATAAGGGTGAGTGTTTACAAGAGGATTGTTCTTGTACACTTGTTGATTTTTATTGTTTGATAGTAGGCCTCACCGGTTGATGGTGTGATAGGTTGTACTTTATTAAACAATAGTGAAAACTCTCTTTCGTGTTGAAAGGGGAGTGGAGTACTCTCAGATTGTGAGGGGAACCACTATAAATCTTGGTGTCCACCTTCCTTTTACTTTCTACTGCATTTATCACCAAGAACTTAACCAGTAAAATTTCAAGAATACCGAAAAACCGGAAAAAGTCCCTAAAAGCCTAATTCACTCCCCCCCCCCCTCTTAGGCATACTCTGTACTTACAATTGGCATCAGTGCCGGTTAAGGTAACCTGTTCCTATCGATCCTAATGGCTTCCGCTAGTACTAACCCGGTTTTCAAAGATGGTGG
The DNA here is from genome assembly GCA_963859935.3 of Lathyrus sativus. Classification (NCBI taxonomy): domain Eukaryota; kingdom Viridiplantae; phylum Streptophyta; class Magnoliopsida; order Fabales; family Fabaceae; genus Lathyrus; species Lathyrus sativus. The sequence goes on from OZ012737.1 coordinate 429,296,192, forward strand.
AAGCAGTAACAAGCCACCACTCTTTTCTGGAGAATACATCGACTTTTGGAAAATCCGTATGAAGGCACATCTTGAGGCTCAAGCAGATGGTATATGGGAAACCGTAGAAACTGGTCCGCATGTTCCTATGAGCGTCATAAATAACGTAGGCACTCCAAAGATAAAATCCTCATACGATGAAGATGACAAGAATAGAATTTTGAATGAGAAGAAAGCAATCAACATACTTCAAAGCGCTCTCAGTATGGACGAATTCTTCCGTATATCACAGTGTAAATCAGCAAAAGAAATTTGGGACACTTTGGTAGAAACGCATGAAGGGACAGCCGAAGTAAAAAGATCAACACTTAATACTTTAAGTCAAGAATATGAAATGTTCCGTATGCAGCCTGGTGAATCCATTGTTGCCTTACAAAAGAGATTCGTTCATCTAACTAATCATCTGATTGCCCTCGGGAAGACCTTCACCAATGATGATCTCAACTTGAAAGTTCTAAGATCCTTAACAAGAGAATGGCAACCAAAGGTGACCGCTATTTCAGAAAAGAAGAGTCTTTCAACAATGACATCTGCTTCCTTATTTGGAAAACTTCAAGAGCATGAACTAGAACTTGGAAGGCTTGAGAAGCATGAAAGTCAAGACAAGAAGTCCAAAGGAATTGCCTTGAAGATTGACACAAGGGAGGACAAAAATGACGAATCTTCCGAAGACGAAAATTTCATGCTTCTAGTAAAGAAGCTTGGTAAGTTTTTTAATAATAATAAAATTTTCTCTTTTTCTAAAGAGAATAGACATTTTAGGAAAAAGGAGGCACCCACATCAAACCAAGAAATTACATGTTACGTATGTGGGAAACAAGGTCACATAAAGCCAGATTGCCCGAAACTCGCAAATAAAGGAAAATTCAAAGGCAAGAAGGATTTCAAAACGAAGAAGGCTTATGTCGCATGGGACGACAACGAAGTAAGTTCATCATCAGAATCAGAAAACAATGAATGTGCAAATATGGCGTTAATGGCCTCTCACCACTCCGATGAAGAAAATGTGGTTAGTAGTAATTTTTCTGTTTATGATAATGATGCACAAGAGGTTATAGATGAACTTCTAAAAGAGTGCAAGACTTTGGATAAAAGCATCTCATCACAAAAGAAAAGAATCTCATCTTTAGAAGAACAAAACTCTGTTTTTATGAAAAATATTGAAGATGAAAAACAGAAACTGATGGATGAAAAACAAAGTCTTGTATGTAAAAATTGTGAGTCTTTATCTTTCCAAATTGTTCAACTCAAAAGAGTTTTAGAAAGATACGAAAAAGGTCAAATTGGCTTGGAAGAAATTCTAAAACATCAAAGATATCCTAATGATAAAAGTGGATTAGGATATTCTAAATTTTCAAAACCAAGCACCAATAAGACCGTTTTCGTAAGAGCAAGTGAACAAATTGTTAAAGAAAAGGCCAGCACTTCTAAAGTTCAGCATCAAAATCATAACAAGAAAAGCATTGCAAAGAAAAAGAATTATGTTCCTAGATATAGAAGTCACTTTCAACCTACATGTTCTTATTATGGAATTAAAGGCCATACATCTAATGCTTGCTATGTGCGCAATATTGGTGTTGCTAAAGGGCATTATGTGTGAGTTGAAAAAGGTACTAACTATCAAGGACCCAAAGCAATTTGGGTACCTAACACTACTTAATTTTGTGTTGTAGGTATGCTTGAAGACAACCACTAATCAATGGTATCTTGATAGCGGTTGCTCGAAGCATATGACGGGAGACATAAACAAATTTTCAAGTATATCATTAAAGGCCAAAGGATACGTCACTTACGGTGATGATAATAAGGGAAAAATTCTTGGAGTTGGAACCATTGGTGCACCTCCATGTACAATCATCGAAGACGTTCTTTATGTGGAAGGCCTTAAACACAACCTACTTAGCATAAGTCAATTGTGTGACAAAGGGTTCCAAATCAACTTCACAAAGGAGGAATGCTTGATAGAACATGAAGTCACTCATGACATTTTTCTAAAAGGTAAAAGATATAATAACATTTTTATGATTTCTTTTGATGACTCTTCCTTGAAGGTAAAGTGTCTTATGGCGAACAACAACGAGGCATGGCTTTGGCATACAAAAATTTGCTCATATTCACATGGAGCATTTAAACAAGTTGATAAAGCATGATCTAGTTGTTGGTCTTCCGAAGATAAAATTCATCAAGGATAAGTTATGCGATGCATGTCAAAAGGGAAAACAGACCAAGACAACTTTCAAATCCAAGCAAGTGGTTTATACATCAAGGCCACTTCAATTGTTGTATATGGATCTTTTTGGTCCATCAAGAACAAAAAGCTTCGGAGGTAATTTCTACGCCTTAGTTATTGTTGATGATTTCTCTCGATACACTTGGACATTGTTTTTAGTGCAGAAAAGTGATGCTTTTAAAGCATTCAAGAAATATGCAAAGCAAATTCAGAATGAGAAATCACTCACCATAGCCTCTATAAGAAGCGATCACGGTGGAGAATTCCAAAATTCAGACTTTGAAGATTTTTGCGAAGAGCATGGAATCTCATAATTTTTCAGCACCAAGGACGCCTCAACAAAACAGTGTCGTAGAAAGGAAGAATAGATCACTGGTGGAGCTTGCAAGGACAATGCTTAGCGACGCAAATCTTCCTAAATATTTTTGGGCAGATGCAGTTAGTACAACATGCTTCGTAAGCAACCGTGTCAATATTCGACCACTCCTCAAAAAGACTCCGTATGATTTGTTCAAGGGTAGAAAACCAAATATAGCATTCTTCCACATATTCGGATGCAAATGCTTTGTTCTCAACAACAACAAAGATAATCTCGGTAAGTTAGATGAGAAATCCGACGAAAGTATATTTCTTGGTTACTCTCTTTATAGTAAAGCATTTAGAATTTTTAATAAGAGAACACTAACTATTGAAGAATCCATTCATGTTTCGTTTGATGAGACTAACCTCTCAAAAGAGGATAATATTATTATGGATGATGATGATGATATAGTAGGTTCTTCACAACAACAAGAAGAGATTTCAAAGAATCAAGAAATACCACAAGAAGATGTCACTCAAATCATTGAAGAACATCAAGATCTTCCGAAGGAATGGAGAACGCATAGAGATCACCCGATAGATAAAGTTATTGGTGATATTAGCCAAGGCGTTGCAACTCGACTTAATCTAAAGGATGCTTGTCTCAACATGGCTTTTGTGTCTCAAATTGAACCAACCAAGATTGATGAAGCTTTAGGCGACGACCAATGGATTGTAGCAATGCAAGAAGAACTCCATCAATTCGAAAGGAATCAAGTTTGGAGTCTTGTACCAAGACTAGACCATAAGCACATCATAGGAACAAGATGGGTGTTCAAGAACAAACTTGACGAGAATGGGATCATAGTTCGTAACAAAGCAATATTGGTCGCACAAGGCTACAACCAGGAGGAAGGAATTGATTTTGATGAAACGTTCGCTCTGGTAGCAAGGTTAGAAGCAATTAGATTACTACTTGCTTACGCTTGTTCTATGAATTTTCAGTTGTTCCAGATGGATGTCAAAAGCGCTTTCCTGAATGGCTACATCAATGAGGAAGTCTACATCAAACAACCTCCGGGTTTTGAAGACTTCAAGAATCCCTCACATGTTTACAAATTGAAAAAGGCACTCTACGGACTAAAACAAGCACCAAGAGCATGGTATGACCGCCTTAGCAATTTCTTATGTTAGAAGGGATTTACAAAAGGAAAGGTTGACAAGACATTGTTCATAAAGAAGATCAAAGGAAACACTTTATTGGTTCAAGTCTATGTCGACGACATCATCTTCGGATCAACAAACAAAGAGCTTTGCGAAGAATTCTCACTTATGATGCAAGGAGAGTTCGAGATGTCCATGATGGGAAAATTGAATTATTTTCTTGGACTACAAATCAAGCAAACAAAGGATGGCATCTTCCTCAACCAATCCAAGTATTGCAAGGAATTATTGAAGAAATTCGATATGGATAGTTGCAAGGTGATGTCCACTCCTATGGGATCCGGAACGTACGTTGATCAAGATGAATCTGGTACTCCAGTTGATATAACAAAATATCGAGGTATGATCGATTCATTACTATATTTGACGGAAAGTCGTCCTGACATTATGTTTAACGTTTGTTTGTGTGCACGCTTTCAAGCAAGTCCGAAGGAATCACATCTCACAACCGTAAAGAGAATCATAAAGTATCTCAAAGGGACAATGAACGTCGGATTATGGTATCCTAAAGGTAGTATTTGTTCTTTAGTTGGTTACTCTGACGCTGATTATGCAGGATGTAAGACCGATAGAAAATGCACATGCGGTACATGTCACATTCTCGGGAATGCATTAGTGCCATGGGCCTGCAAAAAGCAAGCGTGTGTGGCACTCAGTACAGCCGAAGCGGAATATATTGCAGCAGGAAGTTGTTGTGCACAAATCATGTGGCTCAAGCAACAACTCCTCGATTACGGTATAGATCTCGGCTGCATTCCTCTTCGATGTGATAATACAAGTGCCATCAATATTACAAAGAATCCGGTCATGCATTCAAGAACAAAACATATAGATATCCGACATCACTTCCTTCGAGATCACGTATTGAATGGAGATGTAGATGTTACTTTCATCGACACGCATAATCAATTCGCCGACATCTTCACCAAACCTTTGGCGAAAGAACCATTCTACAAAATTCGGCGAGAACTTGGGATTCTTGATGAAGGTGACATCTGACCTTTTTCTCTAATATGTGTATGCATTATTTGTGTTGTGTTTTCATATGTATGCATTCTGTTTTTAAGCATTTTTTAAAAATTCGAGTGTGTTAATCGATTAACCATATGGGTTAACCGATTAACACTGTTAAATTTTCAATTCTGACTCAACTTTTTAATGTGTTAACCGATTAACCTATATGGTTAACCGATTAACACTGTTAAATTTTCTAAAAATCAGAAACGAAAATTAATTAAATTTTTGAAAATATTATATATGATAAATGCATTTTTTATGTGGTCCATATTCTCTTAAGAGTCCAAAATCCATATCCAAAATCCTATCCCCTCTTAAAGAGTTTTGTGGAACTTCCCTCATCAAACCCTAAGTTTTAAAAACCCACTATCTCTCTCCCACTCTCTAAAGTTGGATAACTCCTCATAACCATCCCCACAACTTCTCAAACCCTAACTTCCTCAGAACCCACAACTTCAGTTCTCTCAAACTTTCATCCATAGCATCCTCACGCAAAGGAAAGGGAAAGCTTCCTGAGTATGCATCAGAATCTGATGACGACAGCATTCCAATGGAAACCACCAAAAAGAGGCGCATGGATTTCAAAGTTCGTGTTCGTCAACTTCTGCCGGTAAAGTACGTAAATCTTCGAGCTTTTCTTGCTATTTCTTTTGACTTTCCTACACTATTGGAATATCAGCGCATCGACAAGTTTGTCACCGACTCTGGTATTATTTATTCTGATCTTGTTAAAGCTTTTATGAGTAAGTTGGCTGTATATCTGGACATTGATGAGAACCACATGATCCGTTCCACCATTAGAGACCATGAGTTTGTTGAAAAATTATCCACCCTTGCTAGACACCTTAAGATTCCATCAAAAGGCTGCTTCCTGAGGAAAGGTGTAAACCATGTAGATGGACCTTGGGCAAATTATGATAAAATGGAGTATTACTATCAGATTTGCAGGTTCCCGAAAGAAACAGTTATTGCAAACTCTCGCACCGCTCGTATGTTGTGTTATGCCAAGAATCTGACGGTTTCTGATCGAATGCTTCATTACATTATCTGCTATGTCCTCATTCCAAAGGATTCCAACCACTCTCAGATTAATGACTTAGAGATGCAACTTTTGTATGCAATCAAGAACCGCATAAGGGTCAATTGGATTCTGACCATCATGTATCATCTGCAGCAGCAACTTCAGTGCATCACACGGTTACCATATAATTGATTGATTTCGAGAATTCTGGAATTAACCGAACTAGACCTCAACAGGGAACCGTCCTCCAAGATGAAACCTACAACTAATGAGATCAATGAGATTAACATTGTCAAAAATACTGGTATCATCAAAGCGGCTGACGGTACCTACAGGTATGCCGATGACGGTCCTGTCCATCACGCGTATCCAATTCCTGAAGGGGGTCCTACAAGTGAGTTTCTCTATACAACCATGATGAACCAGCATAGAGAGTCAATGAATATGCATAGAGAGACCTCCCGAGCCATTGCCTCCCTCAGAAACCTTATTCTTAACCCTCCACATTCCAACACCCGAGTTGTGGACGAAGAGATTGAAGAAGAGGATGGTAGTGAAGAAGAGGAAGAAGATGATGTGGATATGCTTGATGAGGATCTTTAGAGAATATGTTGTTTTTGATGTCTTTTATTGCATTGTTTTCTAGTTTTTGATGTTTTATGCTTTCATTTATGTTTGAACTCTGTTTTTACTTTGGCATTGTAACTCGTACAATATTTGCAGCGTTGCTGCCGTTTAATTTCATTATGCTCTGCTTCCATATTCTTGTGATTGATTGCATTATTGGTCTGTCTAGTTTTCATTCTTGAAAGCTCCTTCCTTTTTGCTTATGACAAAGGGGGAGAAGAGATTTGGCTTTCTTATGTCTATGTGTGCAGAATTTTTGCCTATGTATTCGATAGGGGGAGTTCATGGACATAGGGGGAGAAAACAAGATCATTGCTAATCATCGTAAAAAATTGCACAAGATCATTTTGGTTGTCATCATCAAAAAGGGGGAGATTGTAGAAGCAAGCTTCATCTCAATGTTTTGATGACGTCAACATCAAGATCAAGAATATTTCATATGTGCAAAAAGGCAAACGCTTTCAAAAGACCAAGATCAAGTGGAATGGAAGTGATCAACATTCAAAGCTTCACGAACATTTGACTGATCAACTTTCAAGTTTTGGACACAAGCTATGGTATATCAAAATTCATTAATTTAATTGATATACAAGTGTTCAACATCTTTATCATTTGATCACATTGCATAAGCATACCTTTTAAACTATTAGAATTGGTATAACACTATTTTTATAAGTATTTTTCTGAAAAATAGCAGTGTTAACCGATTAACCATATAGGTTAACCAGTTAACCATTTCAAATTTTAAATATTCTGGTATAACGTTCCAGTGTTAACCGATTAACCATATAGGTTAACCGATTAACACTGAACGTATTTTGAAAAATGGCTTTGTTTCAAGTTCAAAAATGGTTTGAATATTATACCAGTTCATATTTTGAATTATACTCAAATATACCTGTTGGAAAAGGTGTGTTTACACATATAAATTCTGAGTTTTTCAAATTGAAAAACAACCTCCAATAATCATTTTCAAAACATTCTTTGAATCAAATTCACCACTTTCAAATACTTTTCAAATCTTTTCAAAAGTGTTCATATTGATCATATCTTTTCATATGCATAGCATTGAACACTTGTGTTGAAATTAAATGAGTGAATTTTGATCATAAGGAGAAGATCAATCTCAGCATTGATATTACCATTATTACTCTCAAATCAAAGTATTCAGATTACTTGTATTTTGACTTGTGATCCAGGATTGTTGGACACAAGGGTGAGTGTTTACAAGAGGATTGTTCTTGTACACTTGTTGATTTTTATTGTTTGATAGTAGGCCTCACCGGTTGATGGTGTGATAGGTTGTACTTTATTAAACAATAGTGAAAACTCTCTTTCATGTTGAAAGGGGAGTGGAGTACTCTCGGATTGTGAGGGGAACCACTATAAATCTTGGTGTCCACCTTCCTTTTACTTTCTACTGCATTTATCACCAAGAACCTAACCAGTAAAATTTCAAGAATACCGAAAAACCGGAAAAAGTCCCTAAAAGCCTAATTCACCCCCCCCTCTTAGGCATACTCTGTACTTACAAGATTATCATAAAATCTAACATGTATAGATTCCTACACAATCTGTGTCTCAGTATTGTATACTCAGTAGCCTTTAGAGCGTTCAGAATATCCAAGCATGAAACACTTTTGTGCTTTAGAATCAAACTTGTTAAGATTCTCTTTAGTGTTCAGCATAAAACAAATACATTCAAAAGGATGGAAATAAGAAATGTTTGGCTTTCTATTCCTCCATGATTAATAAGGAGTCTTTTCCAGTAGAGGTCTAATAGACACTCTGTTCTGAATGTAACATGCTGTGTTAATTGCTTCTGCCCAAAAATGTTTTGCCATGTTAGTCTCATTGATCATGATTCTGGCCATCTCTTGCAAAGTTCTATTTTTCCTCTCTACAACTCCATTCTGTTGTGGAGTTCTAGGACAGGAGAAATCATGAGCAATGCCATTTTCATTAAAATGTTTTTCAAAATGTTTGTTTTCAAATTCACCACCATGATCACTTCTGACTTTAACAATTTTGAAATCTTTTTCAGTTTGGACTTGTTTGCAGAAGTCAAAGAACACAAAATGTGACTCATCCTTGTGTTTTAGGAATTTTACCCATGTCCATCTGTTATAGTCATCAACAATGACTAATCCATACTTCTTGCCTCTGATGGATGCAGTTTTCACTGGTCCAAACAGATCAATGTGAAGTAACTCTAATGGTTTTGAAGTTGAAATAACATTTTTGGATTTGAAAGATGATTTTGAAAATTTTCCTTTCTGACATGCTTCACAAAGAGCATCTGAGTTGAACTTCATATTAGGAAGTACTCTGACCGGATTAAGCTTATTAATCTAAGATATACGTTTCATATTAATATTACCCAATCTTCTGTGCCAGACCCATTGCTCCTCATTAACAGACATAAAGCATTTAACATTCTGAACCTTAAGTTCTGAAAGACTAATTTTATAAATGTTGTTTTTCCTTTTACCATTAAAGAGGATTGAGCCATCCTTTTGACTAACAGCTTTGCAACACTTTTGATTAAAGATTATGTCATAACCATTGTCACTTAATTGACTTATGGACAATAGATTATGAGCTAATCCTTCAACAAGCAAGACATTAGATATGGAAGGAAGTTTACCATTGCCTATGGTTCCAGAGCTAATTATCTTGCTCTTCTGATTCCCTCCAAACTTAACATCTCCTCCAGATCTAAGCTCCAGACTTTGGAACATAGACCTTTTTCCCGTCATATGTCGTGAGCATCCAGAGTCCATGTACCATGATTGGAGTCTTGACTTTGCTACTAAGGATGTCTGCAACATAGATTATCTTATCCTTAGGTACCCAGATTTTCTTGGGTCCTTTTTGGTTAGTTGCCTTAAAGCTTTTTCTGAACTTCTGTCTTTCAACATAAGACTTGTTCTGATTAGCTTTAGATTTATTAAACACAAGTTTGTTCTGATTAGAACTTGTGTGTTTAATATCATTTAAGTGACCAAATGCAAACTGAGAATATAAACGAGGATACTTGATATCCAGTTTATCTACAGATTTTGGATTTGAATCTTCATAAGAGAAAGATTTATATCCAACACCTTTTCTATAGTTTCTGCTAATACCATAGATCATTGAAGCCATTTTGCTTCTATCTAGGCTTTTAGTTAGAAACTTCCTGAAACTATAGTCATACTCTTGTAAAATATTTTTAGAGCATGGTTCAGACTTTGAATCAGAGTTTAGTTGAGCAGATTCTAAATAGGGGCGTTACAACTTTCCCCCACTTTAGAAATTTTCGTCCTCGAAAATAGTACCTGATCCAAACAACTCCGGATACGACTCTCGCATCCCACTCTATAATTCCCAAGTCATATTTCCTTCCAAAGCGCCTCCCCACACTACTTTCACAAGCGTAATATCTTTTCCTCTTAGTTTCTTAACTTCACGATCCAGAATCCTAATCGTTAAAGCTTCAACCATAAGGTTATCTCTCACTTCAACCTCATCCATAGGAATAACATGTGACGGATCTGGAACATACTTCCGAAGTTGTGAAATATGGAACACATCATGCAAATTCGAATGATTCGGAGGCAACACCACACGATAAGCCACAACACCAACTCGTGCAATAATCTGATACGGGCCAATAAAACGAGAAGTCAACGTCTTCGACTTCAAAGCACGACCCACACCCGTAACCGGTGTAACTCTCAAAAACACATGGCCGCCTTCTTGAAACTCAAGATCTTTCCTTCTCTTGTCATGATAACTCTTCTGTCTACATTGAGAAACTTTCATCTTTTCTCGAATAAACTTCACTTTCTCCGACGTCTGTTGTACCATCTCCGGTCCAACTACCGACTTCTCACGTGTTTCATGCCAACACAAAGGTGTTCGACATCTCCAACCATACAAAGCATCAAATGGTGCCATTCCAATACTTGAATGAGAACTTTTATTGTAGGTGAACTTAATCAACGCTAAATAACTATCCCAAGCACCACCTTGCTCTAGCACACATGCACGCAATAAATCCTCCAACGATTGAATTGTCCTCTCGTTTTGACCATCCGTCTGCGGATGATAAGACAAGCTCAATCTTAGCTTAGAACCCAAAGTCTTTTGCAAACTCTCCCAAAACCTCGATGTAAATCTAGGATCTCTATCTGATACAATACTCTTAGGAACTCCATGTAAGTTCACAACCACACGAACATAAATCTCGGCTAACTTCTCCAAAGGATAACTAATATCAATTGGAGTGAAGTGAGCAGATTTAGTAAGCTTATCCACAATCACCCAAATAGCATTATGACCTCTTTGCGTATTCGGCAACCCCGTAACAAAATCCATCGATATACTATCCCATTTCCACTCTGGGATATCCAACGGTTGCATCAATCTACTAGGCTTCTGATGCTCCACCTTAGATTTCTAACAAGTCAAACACGCATACACAAATTGAGCTACATCCCTCTTCAATCCGAACCATCAAAAGATTTTCTTCAAATCTTGATACATCTTATTCGCTCCCAGATGAATACTTAAGTTACTTCGGTGTCCCTCATCCAATATCATCTTTTTCGACTCCGCATCATTGGGAATACAAATACGATCACGAAATCTCAAAATTCCAAAATTATCAACCTTGAAGTCCTCGTTCTCATTCATCATCAAATCAACGAACTTCAAATCCAACTTTTTTCTTTTCACATACCGTTGCAAGAAAATCATTCGTAACATGCAGCATACCAAGTCTCACACTTCTCGGCGTCATTTCACAAACCAACTCAAATCTCTAAAATTCTCCAAAAGTTCCCATTCTCTCATCATCAACGCGGACACATGTAACAACTTCCGACTCAAGGCATCGACCACCACGTTTGCCTTACCAGGATGGTAATTCAAACCAAAATCACAATCCTTCAAAAGTTCTAACCATCTTCTTTGTCTCATGTTCAATTCTTTCTGATCAAATAAATACTTCAAACTCTTGTGATCACTAAAAACTTCAAATCTTGCACCATAAAGATAGTGCCTCCAAATTTTCAAAAAAAACACCACGGCCGCTAACTTCAAATCATGTGTGGGATAGTTCTTTTCATGCACTCTCAATTGTCTTGAAGCATAAGCCACAACTTTTCCATCTTGCCTCAAAACACTGAAGGTAAGAAAAACACTTAGAAGGGGGGTTGAATAAGAGTTTTAAGAAATATGGCAATAAAAACAACTCAAGATTTTTATCCTAGTTCGTTGAACTCAACTACTCCAGTCCACCTTATCAAAGATGATTTGCCTTTCTCAACAATGACTTAATCCACTATTAATCAACTGATTATAATAGTAAGCACTAAGAACAACTGTCTTAGTCTTCTCAAGAACTACTGACCACACCTTGGTCTTCTTAAGGAACTTCTTACAAATTAATGTAAACTAACAAGTGTTTGATTGTTTCTAATAAGCTGTATCACAACTGTGATATTTACACTTAAGATTAAGTACAACAAAAACTATACAGTTTTATGAAAGATCAAATGAATAAGATCTTTGTGAGATTTTCACTTTGATGAATTAAGCGTGTAAGAATATTTCTCTTTGAGTGAACTAGCAATGAGTAAGTGATGAGCAGGAAATTAGCAACCTCACAATGTTGTAGAAGCTCTCCTTTTATATCTTTTCCAATATGCTTTGAGTGATGTGCAGCTGAATATAATATTAGAATATAAGACTTTTCATTACCAAAAAGTATGGGCAGAGATATGCTTTCTGCGGGAAAAGTATGGTTGTAGAAGCCTTGGGATTTGCGCCACGTCACTTCTTTGGACAAAATAGCCGTTGGTTACTTTGGAAGTAGCACCACGTCCAATCAAGTTTACAGCTTCTTCAACAATATTCCTTTAGGATGAATTCTTCATAATCTGTACTTCAGAACTTGTAGCAAGCTTAAAGGTATGAAATACTTTAAGATGATCAGAGCTAAAATGATTGAGATGTTCAGAGCCTTGATAGATGATCAGATCTTAATATATCAGAGTCTCAATCTCGATCAGAGTCTTCATCAGAGTATGCAGCAGTATGTGCTTGAGCTTGAATATTAATGGTAAGAGTCTGATAATCAAAGCATTCAACTTTTGTACACTTCTTTCATTAACGCTTCAGATCATTCTGTAGCTTCTGCTTCAGATCCTTCTGACAGCGCTTCAGAATCTTCTGATAGTCTTGCATCTGATGCTTTAGAGCCTTGCATAGTTTCTTGTACTTATGTATTTTGGTTCTTTAAGAGTTTTCAATTTTATACCTGAAACAATAATACTTGAACAAATTTTAGAGTGTATATTTTCTTAATACAAAATTTCCATAAAAGTTATCATCAAAACATAGAGATATAAGAAACACCAATCTGTGTTTTAACAAACACCACCCAAACCTGTCAATGAAGCATCACAATAAACCCCAAATGGTTCCATTGGATTCGGCAAAATCAAGATTGGCGTCATCGTCAATCTTCTCTTTATCTCAATGAAACTCTTTTCACAATCAACATCCCAAATAAAAGCCTTTCCTTTACAAGTCAATTGCATTAACAGAAGTGTCAACTTCGGAAATCCCTCAATAAACCTCTGATAATAACCCGCCAAGCCTAAAAAGCTTTGAATCTCCGTAGCCGATCTAGGAGCCTCCCATTGCATTACCGCATCAATCTTGGATGGATCAACACTAATACCACTATCGAAAATAACATGCCCAAGAAAACTTACTTCCGACAACCAAAATTCACATTTCGACAACTTAGCCTACAATCGCTTCTCTTTCAAAATTTGTAACACAATCCTTAAATGCTCTTCGTTCTCCTCTTGAGACTTAGAGTAAATCAAAATGTCGTTGATGAACACAACCACAAAATGATCCAACTGCTCATGAAAAATATGATTCATGTATTCCATAAACACAGCTGGCGCATTAGAAACTTCGAATGACATCACTAAATATTCATAATGACCATACCGTGTCCTAAAGGCCAACTTTTGAATATTCTCTTCTTTCACACGAATCTGGTGATATCCTGATCTCAAATCAATCTTGCTAAAAACACGAGCACCAACCAATTGGTCCATCAAATCATCGATCCTTGGAAGCGGATACTTATTCTTAATTGTCACCTTATTCAACTGTCGATAATCAATGCATAACCGCATACTTCCATCTTTCTTCTTTACCAACAATACCGGCGCACCTCAAGGAGAAACACTTGGTCTTACAAATCTCTTATCCAACAAGTTATTCAATTGCTTCTTCAATTCTACCAACTCCGATGCCGACATACAATACGGTGCCATCGAAACTGGTCTAGTACCAGGAACTAGATCAATAGAAAACTCAACTTCCCTCTCCGGCGGTATATCCGCAATATCATCCAGAAACACTTCTGGAAAATCACACACCACTGGAAATATATCGAGCTCAACTTTGCTATCCACCGACAATAATGCAAACAAACCGAACAATTGAGCTTCATCCGCTAAAAGTTTCTTCAACTCTTTAGTGGATAGAAAACTCTCATCTTCATCATCTTCCAAAGAAGGAAACCTTACCAACTTGTGATAACAATCTATATGAAATCTATTAAATTGCAATCAGTTCATACCCAATATCACATCCAAACCCTCTAACGGAAAACACACTAAATCCATAATGAAGTCTTTACCATACATGGTCAAAGGACAACTTACACACACCAAAGATGTAGTTACTGACCCTGAAGCAGGAGTCTCAATAACCATCTCACCTCCCCAAGAAGTCACACACAAATTCAAAACGCTTAACGCACTCATGAGAAATGAATGAATGAGTCGCTCCAGTATCAATAATAGTAACTAAAGGCGTACTATTAATAAAGCAGGTACCTTTAATCAAACGATTTGCACTAGTAATGTCTGACCCGGTTAATGCAAACACCTTTCCGCCCGCTTGAGCTTGTCTCAGCTTAGTACACTTAGTACTAATGTGACCAACTTCCCCACAATTAAAACACTTCACCACATTCCTTCTACAATCAGTTGTAGCATGCCCAATACCTCCACAGTTAGAACACTTCACAACGGTCTTTCCACACTCAAAAGATTTGTGACCCATCTCGCCACATTTATAACACTTAACAGAACCGGAACTTCCTCCTCTAGATCTCTTATCGATGTTTCCCTTATGCTTTCCCTTATCAACAGGTGTCACATAAGGTCCACTCTTAACTTGTTGCTTTCCTTTCCTCTCATTCAAACTCTTATAATATGTAGAACGAGCCTTACTATCTTCCTCAAAGATTCTACAACATTCAGTCAAATCCGAAAACCTCCTTATCCTTTGATATCCCACCGCTTGCTTAATCTCCGGACGCAAACCATTCTCATACTTAATACACTTAGAGAACTCAGCAGTAATTGCAGCATAATGAGGATGAAATTGAACCAACTCCACAAACTTAGCAGTATAGTCCACCACAGACACACTACCTTGTTTTAGTTCAAGAAATTCCATCTCCTTCTTCCCCTTAACACTCTCAGGGTAATAATTCCTCAAAAACTCAGTACGAAATAAATCCCAAGTTATTTCTTCGTCATCCACCTCTAGAACTTGACGCATACCGATCCACCAATCATCAGCTTCTTCCCATAGCATGTGAGATCCAAGTCTCACCTTATTCTCTTTGGCACATCCCGTAACTCGAAAGATTCTTTTAATCTCTTTCAACCAAATCTGAGCTCCATCGGGATCAAATCTTCCTTTGAAGACCGGTAGTTGATTCTTCCTGAATTCATCATTAGCATTCACATTCGGCGCACCCTGCACCGCCCTAGCCATTTCCTCCAATGCAGCAGTCATCGTATTGTCGTTACAACCAGCCATATTCTGACCATTCCCAAAAATAACAACAAGGTTAAACATCCGTTTAACCAACACAACAATAAGACAGACACAACTGACTCAACACTGGCTCTGATACCACTTAATGTAACACCTCATTTCTATAACCCCAAATAATCAAATAAATCATTTAGGCACGTATTAAAATTTCATCAGAGTATAATTAAAAACACGGTATAAAAGAGGCATGTCACATTATGCTTGAAATTAAAACACATACAACACCTGCTCACAAAGATATGCAACAGTGGGGTAACTATCAACAAAGGAACTTAGTCCTTACACACACATCTCAATATTTAGAATAAAAGCGGAAACATCTAAATATTGAATAACATCAAACACACACACACACACACACACACACACACACACACACACACATATATATATATATATATATATATATATATATATATATATATATATATATATATATATATATATATATATATATATATATATATATATATATATATATATATATATATATATATATATATATATATATATATATATATATATATATATATATATATATATATATATATATATATATATATATATATATATATATATATATATATATATATATATATATATATATATATATATATATATATATATATATATATCATTCGGTTTGATTCACAACATCATAATCCATGTTTTCATAAATATTCAACATCAAGATACATATACAATGTATCACAAAAGAATCATATGTCCTAGCTACCCGATGCTACATATCAGAGCCAACCGTCAAAAGGAATGAAGACACGCTTCACAAAAGAACTCCGACAAACCTACTCTGCAATGCCTTATAGAGCACCAGAAAACAGCAGAAGGGTGAGAAATATTATCATAACAATCAATGCATATAATTATATATCTATATACAATCATAGAATACACATATTCCACATTTTCACTAAAATTCATCACAATTCATCATATACATCACAATGTATACATATATACATAACTAAGCATATCATCATCCATGCTTCTACAATTCACATCATTTCCATATAAACATTTATAATTATGTTTATTCACCAATCACAATTATACAGATGATAAATGCAACTCATAGAGACCGACTCACGACTATATACAGATGCAAATGCGGTACCAACTCAATCATCTCAAGTTAACTCAGGAACTTATTGAAACCATCGCTTGTTACCGAAGTAACTCCCCGTCGGGCCTATGATGTTCACTCATTGCTCACACCCCACACGGGCACACAATGTTTATGGATTGTTCACACCCCACATGGACACACAATTCGATTGCTCACACCCCACATGGGCACACAATCGTTCATCAGATTCTCCGAGGAATCAATTTACCCATTGCTCACACCCCACATGGGCACACAATGTTTAAGGATTGCTCACACCCCACATGGACACACAATGTTTAAGGATTGCTCACACCCCACAAGGGCACACAATTGTTCAGCAGATTCACCGAGGAATCAATCAGCACAAGAATGTATATCATTATGCTTCACATGCAAAATAACTCCATACACTTCTTGAAATGCATACATATTCACAAGTATATAATCATGCATTCGACTCATACTAGCACATACAATCTATGTACATTCATTTCAATCATGCCAAACGGTAATGAGCATCGCTTTACCTCCCACACGGCTACGAACTCTTATCACATAATCATGCATTTTCATTTAATTCAAACAATGCATATATTTTCCAAACGGCCACATTTCACACTTCACAATTCACAATCTAGGATTCACGCCATACGGCTACCCACAACATAACACATAACAACACACAAGCTACACATCGAACAATCAAAGATTCAAAGTTGGATGGAAACCACAAATAAAATGTTGTTCTGTCACGTTCGCTGCACCATTCGCCTAGCGAAGGTCATCGCGAATGCTCGTTACCAGCTCGCCTAGCGAACACGCTAGCGAAGACAAATAGAGGCTACTGGAAAGATTCTCTACTGGCTCACTAGAGCCTCGCCTAGCGGATAACTCGCTACATCACTCGCTACTAACAAAAAGGATCATTCCATTCTGCCCAAGTCTGGGACCATTCGCTGATAGCTCGCTACCAGCTCGCTTAACGAACACTCGCACACTCGCCACCCTGCTCGCCTAGCGAATGTGCTAGCGAGCGTATGCGTACTCCAAAACCCCAACTGTCCATAACCCTCGGAAACTCCTGAAATCACCCGATTCAATTCTGATAAGTTTCCATAGTCTTAGCCTAATATTCCTTGATAAACTACACCATTTATTCTAGATTCTAACCGTTAAAACATCGGTTTCTATCGATTAAACCATTTCGACCTAAAAATGGAAAATGAGCAAAAACTCTCCAACGATCCAAATCAATCCAACAAAAGCATACATAATCATACACATTGAGAAGATAATAAGATTTCACACCCTTACCCATTTAAATCGAATCCTAGATGTTGTTCTTGATGATTCTCCAAGTTTTCCTCTTTTCTCCTCTTCTCTCTTCTCCCTCTTTCTTTCTCTCTTCTTCCACTTATATCTCTTTCTACTCTATTTCTCTCCAAACATCTACTGATCAGTTTCTCACAAAATATCCAACTTAACATTAAATACGAAATGTCTAAAATACCCTCCAATCTATTTTCCCCGAACTCTCAAAAATCGGTAAAATAGCATAATATGCAAACAGAACATATTAATACATAAATTCAACAATTAAAATAACAATCACCCAATTTAATCAAAAAGACTCAACAAAATTGGGAATAATCGAAATCGGGGCGTTACAATAAATCTTCCCCAACAGTGGTATCATGAATCTTTGGTTCGATTGAAGGGTCGGTTCACTTGTATCAAAAGTATCCTCACAGACAGTGGGTTGAGTGTCCCGTTGAAAAGTGTCACCAACGATACAAGTGTAAGTGGATGAAGCTTTCGCTTAACGGGGAGCATTGTTGAAGCATTGTGGGAAGACTCACACTTGAGGGGGAGTGTTAAGTATAACAAGTGTGAGTAGTATGGTAATAGTCCCACATTGGCCATAAATATGGAGACTTGAGCATTTATAAGTAAGAGAACCCATACACCTATTACCTTAAGATTTTGGGTGAATATGTGGTGCCTCTCTCACTTGTGTTTCTCTTGGCCCAATATTGATGCTCCTTATAATACCCTAACACATTCAACATTTCTTTTCTTTCAAAATTGTTCTCCATTTCTCTTCTTTCAAAATGGCTCTGAAGAATGTTAACTGATGAACAAGCTTTATGGAGGGGACTGTTGACTACTAGGTACATAAATTTATAAAAAAGAATCCTTTTGAAAGAGGAATCTTCTATAAAATCAAAACATTCCCATTGGTGGCATGAGTTGATGGTTGTGGGAGATTCTTTGGAATTTAGCTAGTTTTCGTCTGTGTTATCCTGCATAATTGGTGACAGTTGCAATTTACCATTTGGAAGGTGACTTGGTTGAGAAATGCACCACTGTCAATAACTTTCCCGAACTTGTATGTTGCAACAGATTTGAAGATGGGTGTTGCTTCTGAGTTTGGGCAGTGGGTGGGAAATTTTTGGACATTGGAACATCGCTTATGACAGAGTTGTGGCTGGGGGAGACACGAACCGTGACCATGCTGAATAGATGGTGTTACTGCAGGATGTTCAGTTGTTGCATGATGAGCCAGACATATTCATTTGGACGACTGGTGTTTGTGGTGAGTTTTCTATCAAGTCGTGCTATAACAACCTAGTGAGGAATTCAAATTTTCCCGATTTGGATGAAGACTTCAAAATTAGTCTGGGATCTGGTATGGGAAGCTTGTATTCCTTTCAAGGTTAAGGTTTACGCGTGACATATGTTGTTAAACAAATTACCTACTTGATCCATTATGAGTAGGAGAGGTATTGTCACAAACACTCATGATACAATATGTTTTTGTTTGGAGAAAAATCGTCGGTTGGGTAGAGGTTCCATATTTGTTGGGCCAAGATTGTTTTAGTCATTTGTTTGATTGGGTGATCTCTTGTCGTGGAAATATCACAAATCTAATGCTAGTCTTATTTGGTTTGCGATGTGTTGGAGTATTTGGTGTACTAGGAACCAAATATTATTTAGTCACAAAGTTTGTAACCCAAAAACCATTGTTGATAGAATTGTACTGCTATCTTGGTCGTGGTTGCCCTTTAGGAAAAACATAATTGTAGGTGTTTCTTCTTTGAGTGGCTCAAGTCTCCTATTGAGTTTTTGTAATAGTTATTTTTAGGGGTTGGAGTTGTATGCACTGGGTTATTTTTATTGGGTCGGAGTACTTCTAGTACTCCCTTTTATTATACGAGGTGATGATTATTAAACCATAGTTTAATTGTGACAAATTTTAGACATTTTATTGTAGTCTTCCTTACACAACACTATAAATTGAAATTCTTGCAAGGAAACATACTTAAGTTCATATTCTTACACACATCCAATAAGAAGAAAGAGAGAATTTTAAATTTATTTTAAATTGAAGTTTTTTTTAATTGGATTCATGGGGGATAATTCTTAGGTGGACACAGACATAACAAATAATTTTACACACAACCAATCACAATTTTTTTATTAATTAAAAAATAAAAATAATTTTTTCTCTCTTCTTCATCATCACAACCACTCTATGAATCCAATTAAAAAACAAATTAAATTTAAAAAAATTTTAAATTTCTCTCTTTATCTAAGAATGTTGATTCGTGGATAAAGACTTGCATAAGAACACACTTATATCTATATTGTTAGAAACAACCCATAAGAAGAAAGAAAAACATAAATTTATTATAAATTTAATTTCATTTTTAATTAGAATCGTGGAGTAGTGGTTATTAAGTAAGAGAGAGAAAACCATATTTTTATTTTTTAATTAATAAAAAATTATAATTAGTTGTTTCTAAAGATACATGTTATGTTCGATTCTATATAAGTATTTGTGTGATTTATGTACTTTTACATGAAATTTTTTTTTCATTTATGAGATAGTTGTGATTATGAAGGAGAGAGAGAAAATTATTTTTATTTTTTAATTAATAAAAAAATTATAATCGACCGTGTATAAAAACTACTTATGATTTTCCATCAAAGAATTATCCCCTTATAAGGAAAAAAAATTCAATATCTTTCGAAATTATAATTCACATGACTGGAATTAACATACATAAATAGAGATTCAAATCTAATGGGATAACATAATGATTTTCATATTAACAAAATAAAGTAACTACAAATTTTATTATTTTCCTTCTAATATTTACAACGTCAACTAAATATCATTTATCCGCGATCTTGATCATAAAAGAAATATAGATCTTATGGTTATCAACATAAATTTTATTATTTTCCTTCTAATATTTACAACGTCAACTAAATATCATTTATCCGCGATCTTGATCATAAAAGAAATATAGATCTTATGGTTATCAACACAAGAAATCAAGTTAATATATTCACAAAATTTCTTGCTGAAGATAGATTTAATTTCTTTAAAAAAACATGTTCAAAAGTATTGGAATTTTTCTTCCTTGTCTTACTCACTATCAGTATTGGAATTTTTATTTTTAGATAAACATTGGAAAGGTTCCTTATCACTCACATTTCATCACTTCTGCAAAAGTATTGGAATTTTTCTCCCTTATCTTACTCCTATTCAGAATCATCATCACCTAGATTTTAACTAAAGAGAATTACATGATGATAAGGTTTGGCATGATTGTTTATAGTTTAATATCAATGAAAATAAGACACTGAAAAAGTAAATGCCAATTAAAATTCAAGTCACTAATTGTATCAGCTTTTAAAAGTTGTATTGCAACCAATTCCAAAATAGCAGATTTGTAAAGTACTTATTTTCTGAAATACTAGATATTAACTGCATACAATGATTCATAAAGAATTAACAATTCAAAACAGAAATGATCCTGAAGTAAATCAAGCATTTTCGGCATCTTCTAGAGGAGGCATGTATTCGGATCCATCAGGCCCCAACACCTTATACCTATGAATATGGTTCCAATTTTAGACAATGCCTACCACTAAACTACAACGAAACAATGACTATGAAACAAATTCTAAGTACAAAACAAATTTCTAAATTTCTAAGACAATTCAATATTCAAAAATGAATCACACCTAGCACACACTTCATCGATAGATGAATAAAAAACCATGAGGGGCTTAACTCTCACCCAACAATCAAGCTAACAACAAGTGAAATTATGCATTCATCAAGACTACTTATTCTAATCAGTTCTATCTTACTGTTTGAACAATTTATCATATATTTCAATGTTGCAGGATCCAGTGAGTACATTAGTCTGCATGGAGGAAATCTCTCCATTAGAAAATGGAGTTTCGGAGCTTAGTACTGAGAATATCACATTTCCTATTCTAAAATCTTACAAAGCTACAAAGGCTGGAGAAAAGGCGTCTTAAGAAATCCTGGACTCGTGGAAGGAAAATGGTTTTTCTAGATATTTCAACTTAAAATCCAAGTGTTTGACACACAATTCAAAGATCATAAAGTTGATGTAGCTTTAGATTCATAAGCTATTACTGGATCGAACTTAAAACTCGTATAGCTTCAGAATTCGACAGAGTCGAATTAACATGATGTAATCGAACTCCATTAATGTTTAATTCAACATGCAGTTTGATGATGGAGTAGATATGTATGTCATGTAGTTATCGTCATACATATGACACAGTATTCTATAAATAGGTTGTTCAGAGAGTGATTGATTGTAATTTTTTATTGTAAATTTCAAAAATTTAAGTAAATTTAATTTTTATTTTTAAGTAACAAATATGAGAAAATACTTTTAAAGAAAATATGAGAGAATACCGTGCTCTCGCTCACACCACTTATGAATTACTGTGGCTGGAGTCATTGTTGTCTGAACTCAAAGCCACATATCATACTCTTATCCCGATGTGTGATAACTTGAGTGCAGTTCTGCTTTCTCATAATCCCGTTCTTCATGCCCGCACCAAACACATTGAGCTTGATATTCATTTTGTGCGTGAATGTGTTGTAGCTGAACAACTACATGTCCATCATGTCCCTGCATCCGTTCAAATAGCTAACACGCTTACAAAACCACTTGGGATTGGAGCATTTCAGCACTTACGGCACAAACTCAAGGTCGCAAGCTTGGAAAATCTCAAAAACCTCACCATGAGTTTGAGGGGGGGGGGGGGTATTAGAGATAAGAAATAAAGAGTTTAGTTACTTTACACTTGTAGACTACATATGTATATATAGTCCTCTCTTGTGTACATTGAAGATTAATAACATAAATTCTTCTCACTCTTTCTTCCTTTTCTCTCTTGCTCTTCTGCATCTGTAACAGAATTCTGTTACACTTTGATGAACCTCCATGTTCATCTTCTTCAATTCTAGTACTTACAATCCATCATACAAAACTTCTAATGGAAAAAGTTAAAGTGGAGGATGTAGATAGTTTCAAGCACTTCATGACATTTCTTTATCAATTATACATATCAGAAGGCCTTTATAATGGAATTATTTTAGGTTTCATGCAGATCACTAATGGTAATGTCTTTAGCGTTGAGAATGATAAAATGCACAAAAAAGGTTTCTTTATCAATTATAGATATCAGAAGGCCTTTACACAGAATATTAAATTAATAATACAAAAAAAATTTGGTGTAAGAAGATATATGGTCCAAAAATTGCACACATCCAATTTCTAGGATTTGTCTGGTTCTAATTTTGAATGCATTCAACTTCTAAAGAAATTAATTATTCCAACTAGAGGAAAAATGTTTTTCTGCACTTGCAATCCATCATAGAAAACTTTTACAAGCTTCTAAATACAACAACAACACCATTGTGTGAGATGGATCCCAAAAGAATGATGCATTCGAGCTTGGAGCGGCTACAAATAAGTTATGATTATGGTAAAATTTATTTAATAGGTGCTTTTATACTAAAATTTGATTATCTTAACCCTCAGTTATTAAAGAAACTGACGAGATATATCATTTAGTTTTAAAAAAAAATTTAATAATAAAAAAAGGTTCCTGAGTTGTTTTTCCCTTCGGATTTTTTGAATAACCGAGATAATAAGTTGATTGTAACCTTGGTTTTTAAACCGAGGTAATATGTGGTTTCTATTTCTATAGCAAAATCACGGCGAACATTGGAATCATATCACTAGAATAGCAATGATCATCCATATTTAAAAATATAGCGTATCTTTTGGATTTTGAAGGAGCCGATTGAGCTTCTCTGATTATTCACTTCTTGTTCTCCACTTTATTTAAACATTATTTCTAGTTTCAACGTATCATTTCCAACTCTTTATGTCTTTAAAGTATTTTCTTTTCTTCAAAAATGTCTTCAGCAACCTTAGATGAAAATACTTTGTTTGTTATCAATGAAAAGTTTTTTGATTTTGATGACTTGAAAGACAAAGATTTTGATCTAAGGAGAACTATTTGAAGACAAAATTTGAATGGTTATTTTGATATTCTTCATGAAACCTTATACATTAATCTCTTTATTTAGAGTTATGGTTAAATTCCTCCGTTGGGCCATCTGGTCATTATGCTAAGTCAATTCAGTCTTAGGTCAATGGTTGTCCTATCACAATTACTCAGTCACTTATTTCTAAGACAATAAATTATGAAGAGAAAGGTTATTGTGTTGAAAGTTATAAATTCAACAATGTCTACTCAGATCACATTCGCCTAATTTATGCCAACTACGATAATCTCATTAGTCCCGCTACCCTACTACCAATTGAAAAAGTTTTGTATCAACTTCTAGTGTCAAATCTCCGCCAAAGAGAGAAACAACTAGAAACGTTTACTTGGGATGACAAACATCTCTTGTTATTCCTTACCAGAAACATTAGAGTTAATCTTCCTCTTACCATTATTAAATTTAAAGGAAATGATAATCATCTCTAGGGAGGAAATTATTTTCCTCAGTTAGAGATAGTTAATAGTAATACTATTAAAGTTGAGTGGAGTCAGAATTTGAATATCTGGAATAGTTATTTGTGGTCCTATTTTTAATTAATGAAATATTTCCTTTCATATTATTGCCTATTTGTTTTTATTGATAATAAAATGTTTGAGAATTACTAATTAACAAGAAAAAAAATGAAAGAAAAAAAATTAACTAAGAAAAATGGGAAGATTGAAAAACGCCAAGTGAGATATCATTTAAAAAAACCTTAAATACAATTACAAAGATTCGAAGTGTGCCCCCTTATATCTGTATTCCCTCGGTTCTCAAAAACACCGAGATAATAGATTTATTTTTTTATTAAGAACATTTGGCGCTCACATATTACTATATTACCTCAATTTTTCATAAAATCGAGAGAATTTTTTTTTAGAAAAATCAAACACGTCGCTCCTAGGACCTATACGCTCGGTTTTGGAATGTTCGAGGTGATAGTTTCTTCATAGAAAGTGTTATTTTTCGTAGTGAATACAAAAAAAAATGATTCAACAGATGTTATTCCTCGTGATATTTCTGAGTTTTTCTCTCATGGGTTACACACACTCTCCCGTTGATAGAAAGGAGAGAGATATATAATTGTGCAAAAAGGCAGGCACGCATTCTCGGAATGATATGCTCAAATTTACTTAGATAAATGATTTTTATAAAATTATAAGGTAATAATTCGAATCAAAGAAACAAGCAACTTGAATTAAAGGTTGGAAAGAAGTTAAAGAGGCCATGGTTCTAGTAATATGTACCTCATGATCCGACTTGAGGAAGTTTTTATTTGAATCACACTTTGGTTTGATACGACTTAAATGAGGCAGAGGCAAATCCTATATTGAAGCTTCATGATTCGAGTCACACATATGTATGTTTCTAATCATAAGAGAGAGAGAGAGAGAGAGAGAGAGAGAGAGAGAGAGAGAGAGAGAGAGTAATAGTAATAAAGAAACATGTATGTTCCGTTCCAAATATTTTATATATAAAAAGTACAAAATAATAAATATAAATAGTTTTATTTGAGTGAACGGTGTCACTGGAATAAGCAGTGTACGCTAAATGAATAATATCTTCTTGATGAATCCTGCATGAGATTGAACAATGATCATTGTGAATAGTGTTTTCTGATGAACTATATGTATGGGTTTCAAAGATTCGACAATGAGGAAGAAAAATAAAAGAAATTACAATTGATATGGAAAAAAACTACAATGACTATGGCTAAGGTTTAAACGAAAGCAAGAACTCCAAAATTAAGAGTCTGTGATACCCAATGTCGTATTAAGTTTTTAGAAACACTGTGTAAGTTAATAATGATTCAATAATGGAAAAATAAAAATGGAATTCTATTCTGCATCAGTTTAATTGGATGGAGTGTTAGTTGCAAATGAGTCGTGTGACTTTTCCAAAAGAAATAAAAGATCTTGTCTCATGTTGAAAGTTGATTTCGCAAAGGCATACGATTGCATCGATTTGTGTTTCTTTAAAAATATTATGATCTCGATGGGGTTTGGCCTTAAATGGATGGATTGGATCAAGGGAGATGTTTTCTATAATTTCTTGTTTGTGCTTGTCAATGGAAGTACTACGCGTGATTTCAAGGTTTCAAGAGGTCTCAGGCGAGGTGATCCATTGTCCCTTTTTATATTTGCGATAGTGGCGAAAGGGCTGGCATTCTTGGTTAGTAAGGCTTCCAGTGTTGAAATTTTAAGCGGATTCAGAGTTGGCAACGATGTCGAATACAATTTGTTGCAATTTAAAGATGATACTGTTATTGTTTTTGAAGCATGATGGTCAAATTTTTGGGGTTTGAAAGCCATTTTACATGGATATGAATTAATATCCGGGATGAAAATAAATGAGACTAAAAGTTGTTTGTTTGGATTTGGTGTGGATGATTCTTTCATGAATGAGGCGTCTCGTTTCTTAACTTGCTCGAAGAATGCGTTACCATTTAACTTTCTTGGCCTCACGATTGGAGGCAATCATTGGAGAATATCCTTTTGGAAACCGATCATTAATACTTTTAAAACTCGTTTGTTAGCTTGGAGAGGTAGTTTATTATCAATCAGTGGGAGTGTAACCTCTGTGAAATATGTTTTTTTCAAGCCTTCTGATTGATTTTTTGTCCTACTTTAAAGTGTTGGTTAAGGTAACTTGCATTATTACTTACATAAAATGTAGGTTTCTATGTTCAATGCACCATAGTGATAAATCTTCCCCAACAGTGGTATCATGAATTTTTGGTTTGATTGAAGGATCGGTTCACTTGTATCAGAAGTATCCTCACAGACAGTGGGTTGAGTGTCCCGTTGAAAAGTGTCACCAACGATACAAGTGTATGTGGATGAAGCTTTCGCTTAACGGGGAGCATTGTTGAAGCATTGTGGGAAGACTCACACTTGAGGGGGAGTGTTAAGTATAACAAGTGTGAATAGTATGGTAATAGTCCCACATTGGCCAGAAATGTGGAGACTTGAGCATTTATAAGTAAGAGAACCCATACACCTATTACCTTAAGATTTTGGGTGAATATGTGGTGCCTCTCTCACTTGTGTTTCTCTTGGCCCAATATTGATGCTCCTCATAATACCCCAACACATTCAACATTTCTCTTCTTTCAAAATGGTTCTCCATTTCTCTTCTTTCAAAATGGCTTTGGAGAATGTTAACTGATGAACAAGCTTTATGGAGGGGACTGTTGACTACTAGGTACATAAATTTATAAAAAAGAATCCTTTTGAAAGAGGAATCTTCTATAAAACCAAAACTTTCCAATTGGTGGCGTGATTTGATGGTTGTGGGAGATTCTTTGGAATTTGGCTAGTTTTCGTCTGTGTTATCCTGCATAATTGGTGACAATTGCGATTTACCATTTGGAAGGTGACTTGGTTGAGAAATGCACCACTGTCAATTACTTTCCCGGACTTGTATGTTGCAACAGATTTGAAGATGGGTGTTGCTTCTGAGTTTGGGTAGTGGGTGGGAAATTTTTGGCATTGGAACATTGCTTATGACAGAGTTGTGGCTGGGGGAGACGCGAACCGTGACCATGCTGAATTGATGGTGTTACTGCAGGATGCTCAGTTGTTGCATGATGAGCCAGACAGATTCATTTGGACGACTGGTGTTTGTGGTGAAATTTCCATCAAGTCGTGCTATAACGAATTAGTGAGGAATTCAGATTTTCCCGATTTGGATGAAGACTTCAAACTTAGTCTGGGATCTGGTATGTGAGGCTTGTATTCCTTTCGAGGTTAAGGTTTACGTGTGACATATGTTGTTAAACAAATTACCTACTCGATCTATTATGAGTAGGAGACGTATTGTCACAAACACTCATGATACAATATGTTTTTGTTTGGAGAAAAATCGCCGGTTGGGTAGAGGTTCCATATTTGTTGGGCCAAGATTGTTTTAGTCATTAGTTTGATTGGGTGATCTCTTGTCGTGGAAATATCACAAATCTAATGCTAATCTTATTTGGTTTGCGATGTGTTGGAGTATTTGGTGTACTAGGAACCAAATATTATTTAGTCACAAAGTTTGTAACCCGAAAACCATTGTTGATAGAATTGTACTGCTATCTTGGTCGTGGTTGCCCTTTAGGAATAACATGATTGTAGGTGTTTCTTCTTTGAGTGGCTCAAGTCTCCTATTGAGATTTTGTAATAGTTATTTTTAGGGATTGGAGTTGTATGCACTGGGTTATTTTTATTGGGTCGAAGTACTTCTAGTACTCCCTTTTATTATACGAGGTGTTGATTATTAAACCATAGTTTAATTGTGACAAATTTTAGACATTTTATTGTAGTCTTCCTTACACAACGCTATAAATTGAAATTCTTGCAAGGAAACGTACTTAAGTTCATATTCTTACACACATCCAATAAGAAGAAAGAGAGAATTTTAAATTTATTTTAAATTGAAGTTTTTTTTTTAATTGGATTCATGGGGGATAATTCTTAGGTGGGCACAGACATAACAAATAATTTTACACACAATCAATCACAATTTTTTTATTAATTAAAAAATAAAAATAATTTTTTCTCTCTTCTTCATCATCACAGCCACTCTATGAATCCAATTAAAAAATAAATTAAATTTTAAATAAATTTGAATTTCTCTCTTCTTATTGGATGTATCTAAGAATGTTGATTCGTGGATAAAGACTTGCATAAGAACACACTTATATCTATATTGTTAGAAACAACCCATAAGAAGAAAGGAAAAAATAAATGTATTATAAATTTAATTTTGTTTTTAATTAGAATCGTGGAGTAGTGGTTATTAAGTAAGAGAGAGAAAACCATATTTTTATTTTTTAATTAATAAAAAATTATAATTAGTTGTTTCTAAAAATACATGTTATGTTCGATTCTATATAAGTATTTGTGTGATTTATGTACTTTTACATAAAAAAAAAGTCATTTATGAGATAGTTGTGATTATGAAGGAGAGAGAGAAAATTATTTTTATTTTTTAATTAATAAAAAAATTATAATAGACCGTGTATAAAAACTACTTATGATTTTCCATTAAAGAATTATCCCCTTATAAGGAAAAAAAATTCAATATCTTTCAAAATTATAATTCACATGACTTGGAATTAACATACATAAATAGAGATTCAAATCTAATGGGATAACATAAGAGGATCTCCAACCGTGAACTCATTTTTGGGTTCTTTGTGGGACCTATTAAGCCACGTCAGCTTGAAGCAACTCAACTAATTTTTCACTCCAATGGTGCAATTCTGAAGAACTCATATTGGGTCCCACAAGTTTACTTTATATGTTAATATTTTATTCATATTAAATTTTATATCACTTAAAATAATAATTTTAATTTTTTTACAGAAAATTATTTCAATCTACTATATAGTCCAACCGGTATATAGTGTTGTTTTAAGGAAAAAAATTTCATTCTACTATATAAACTTTAAAAAATTAGATTAAATTTTAAAAAATATTTCAATCTCTCCTTAGTTAATTTTAGTGTTTTAAATTAAATTTGATATAAAATAAAAATAAAATTAAAATTAAAAATTAAAATAAATAAAAATAAATAAAAATAAAATAAATAAAATTCAAATTAAACTTATAATTTAAACTTATAATTAAAATATAGTTTTTATATTATAAAATCAATATTTTAATATTGTAATTATAATTTTCATATGATAATTAAAATGATAAATAAAATTTTATATTAAATTATAATTTTTATATTATAAAATTAATATTTTAATATAAGAACAGTTGAAGAACCGTTGCTTAATTAAGCACCGTTCAACAACATGACAATCTTGGAAACAACAAATATGAGTGCCATGTTGGCAAACCCACTCTAAGAACTTCCATTGGAGTTGGTCTAATGATTTTCATATTAACAAAATAAAGTAACTATAAATTTTATTATTTTCCTTCTAATATTTATACCATCGATTAAATATCATTTATCCGCGATCTGGATCATAAAAAAGATATAGATCTTATGTTTATCAACACAAAAAACCAACTTGTTAATATATTCAAAAAAACTTCTTGCTGATGATAGATTTAATTTCTTTAAAAAAAACTTGTTCATTATCAGCAAATCATGATAGATTTATCTAATTTTTTATGGGCTACAATCAATTGTTGTTTAGTTTTTGAAAAATGCGTTAATCGTGATTCTGACGGAGTGCATATATAAGTCATTTTATTAGTTAAGTGATCTATTTTTAATTAATGTTTGAGTATCTGAAACCTGATTGGCGTGGGTAAAAGTGTGGACTTTAACCTTGGGCTCGTAATAGGTAGGGACTTGGGTTATATATATTATATAACTAGGTCTCATCTGTAATCACAATAAGAATCAAAAACATAACTTACGACTGCACAACTTGTTCCATTGAAAGTTGTGAACGGGTGTGTGAGATACAAAGGAAGAATTGATCATTCATCTTTTCGAGATTCCGAATCATGACTTCAACAAGTAAGTATTGATATTCTAATTTCATATAGTTGATCAATGAATATTTTCGCTTACATTTGCAACACAAGCCCATAATGTATGATGCAAATGTTCTTGATTATTAGTTGGTTTATGTTTTATCAAATAAAATTCATCCCTCATCCTTAAACAAAAAACTCAAAATGATCTTACTAATATACATTAGATTCTTAAGAGCCACACGACTTTCTCTCAAGCTCTTGCATGTTGAAGAAAACTTTTCATCTTCAAAAAACATGTTTGGTCATCGTAAACTACTCTAAATCTTATTCTGTTGCACACAAGCTTGTCCAATAATCTAGGAAAGCACAAATGCATCTAATGTATACAACCTTTCCAATGTTTATTTCTTCCTTAAGCCAACTGCTAAGCCCTCTTATCACTCAAATTTCATGACTTCTGCAAAAGTATTGGAATTTTTCTCCCTTATCTTACTCCTATTCAGAATCATCATCACCTAGATTTTATCTAAAGAGAATTACATGATGATAAGGTCACCTAGATTTTAACTAAAAAGAATTACATGATGATAAGGTTTGGCATGATTGTTTATAGTTTAATATCAATGAAAATAAGACACTGAAAAAACAAATGCCAATTAAAATTCAAGTCACTAATTGTATCAGCTTTTAAAAGTTGTATTGCAACCAATTCCAAAATAACAGATTTGTAAAGTACTTATTTTCTGAAATACTAGATATTAACTGCATACAATGATTCATAAAGAATTAACAATTCAAAACGGAAATGATCTTGAAGTAAATCAAACATCTTCGGCATCTTCTAGAGGAGGCATGTATTCGGATCCATCAGGCCCCAACACCTTATACCTATGAATATAAAGCACATGCAATCAAAATGCAAAATAACGAATTTGTTACATGACAGCTATAACATAGCATAATCGAAACAAAACACTATTTTCCGATGCTATGCTGTTTAGTACAACTACTGTCAAATAATGGTTGTAACTATGCTATGCAGGAGAATTTGAACAAACAGTTATTTTCTGCATTCCGTGATAGACAACACTGCCATCGACATTATGTAAATGCTACATAGTTGATTAATATTTGATTACCTTTCAAGGATAAACTTTCCTTCTTTGTACTTCTGAGAGTTCTCCTTAGCAACCTCCTAAAACAAAATAAGATATAAAATTAAATGTTTACAAATAAATAAATAAAAAATCATGAGATTCAAGAACTGGCCTTCCTTACATATTTCCATCCAACAATGGACCCACATGTAACACAGAATAGGTCAACGACGGTATGCATTCCTGTCATCATAATCCGATCTTCTTTCTCTCCGACCGTGACATTTACACTGTCATAATATAGATTAGCAAGACGTTATTTGAAGGAATTAACATACACGAACATGTCATAAGGTGTGATATTCAGTTTACATCCAGTAACATAATAGTATTTAAAGTTCTTCAGTGGCTTCTACTAGTGCTTATGTTAATTTGAAATTAAGAGAGTGAAAGAAAACTTACGCTTTATCAAAAAGATAAGCCTTCCCATACCTGCAATGGAAAGACTAAGAAAAACGAGGGTTAGATTGTCAGCAGATCTGGTTTTGCAAAGAACTGTTTGTTATAATTACAATCTTCCTCTCAAAGAAATAAAACTATATCACTATTGCATGATTCAAGAAAACTCGCTGCTCAGAAACATCACCATTTGATATAAACAATAATAACACTGTAATGACATTGATGCAATTAAGAACTAGACACCTCTTGGAGTAGGCACGTTGTGTTGTAGTGTCAACAAGTAATAGACGCCATCACAATATATCAAATTAAAGTTAGAGGGAAGGAAAATAAAAGACCTTGGAAATGATATCATCAACAAGGGCAAAAGCTGTCTTGCAATGCTTGCAGCTATAAAAATCTCCTTCCAGATCGATCAGGAAAAGTCTTCCCATGATTACAACAAAGCCACACAATAAGAAAAACAAAGATTTTGAAAGCATGCAATGTAAGTAGTGAAGATGAAGAACAATGATGAATAATGAGAATATGAATGAGGAAAAAGGGTTAGATGGGAATGATTGGTTACCGAGAGAAAGCAGAAGATGAGAGTTTATTGCAAATACTAACTACAGTTTGGGCGTGGGATTGACGACACTTGGTGAGTTTGTAAGCACAACACATGTCCCTATCCCGAGACACGCACTATCCTCCCTATGTTTAGGGTTACGCCATTTTATTAGAGGTATGGCTTTCTCTTTTTTCTTTTAATTTGTTTGATTTTTTTTACTATTTTAAAATTATAATTTTAATATATTAATTAATTCTTTATTTTATTTCTTAAAAGATAAAATTAATTAACGACAAAAAATTTTAGTAAATGGAATGTAATTTTAATAAGCTTTGAAAAAATTAAAATTAAAATATAATATTATATGTTACAATATAAAAAATTAAAAATTAATTAATTTTTTGCTTCTTGTTCATTAAAGTGAATAATGGTTCCACATTATCTACCAATTGGAACAGAAAAACACGACCATATTGTTGTGTTGTAATAGGTGGAGAAGGGGCTAAAACTCAAGGTTGATTGGAGGATGTAATAAAAATTAGGAATTGATTTTACGCAAGTGTAAATGCATTGGAATTTTTTAAATCTAAATTTTTATAAAATTTTGTACGCGATTAAATGTATGCGTTTTAGTTGGTCCTTTCCACAACTCTGATATAGCATTTTGGTTTGTTGGAGGTTAATGGATTTTGAAAGTATGGTGTGGTTGGTAATTTTTTTTTAGGGTTAGAATTGTTGAGAATAATAACATGTCAAGTGTGAGTTGAAGTTTTATATTGGTTATAAGCGTGGATAGTTGAACATTTATAAATAGAAGAACTCATAGACCTATCACCTTAAGGTTCTGGGTAAATATGTGGTGTCTGTCTCACTTGTGTTGCTCTTGACTCAATATTAATGCTCTTCATAATATACCCCAACAAATGGTATCAAAGTCTTTGGTTCGAGAAAATGATTGACCTACTTGTATCGAAATGGGTTTACATTTGAGGGAGAGTATTGTGGACTCACACTTGAAGAGCGAGTGTTGAGAATAATAATATGTCAAGTATGAATTGGAGACTCACATTGGTTATAAGTGTGGATTGTAACACCCCAAATTTAATTGGAGTATTTTAATTAATTATTTAATTAAGAATATTCGTTTTCGGTGATTTTCAGGTGGTTGGTGAATTATTAAGAAAATGTGCACTTTTGGGTATTTATTTAATTAATAGCAAATAATATTAATTTATTAGTATTATTATTAATTAAATTGAAATAAGGGAAATAAGGGCAATTTGGGCGATTGGAGGAGTTAGTGAGGATATTATGGGAAAAACCCAAATTGTGAGATTTAACAAAATAGAATTCTAAAGGGAATTGGGATTCATTTGTTAACCGTGAAAAGAATGGAGGGCAGAGCTCTGAGGAGGGAGAATTGGAGGCAAAAGTTTCGGAAGATTCTTGGAGTAATCGTGAAGGCTGTGAATCGGCTAAGGTATGGGGAGTATTGCTTTTCATAGTTTTCTATGTATGATTTTCGGTATATTTGTGATTAATGTAAGGTTTAGGGATTTGGAATTAATTGTGGAAAATAGGGAAGTAATCCTAAGATTCTGAGAGGATAGCCAAATGGCCAAATGGTATGTATCGTTGAATATTAACATAAAATTTGTGGAAAGCCTTAGGCCTTTATGGCAAAACCCGTAGGATTAGTGGTCAATATTTTTGACTGTCTGATATGTAATTGTGGGAAACCTTATGGGAAATCTTAGGCCTTCGTGGCCAAAAGTTTGACATTGTTATATGTCTGACCCTAAAGGGATTAAATATTGGATAGTAAGTAATTTTAATGCCGTAGGGTGTAATTGAAGGAAAAATTGTGACATGTTGTCCCTATAGGAATAAGAATATTCAAATGTGAGTAACTCTGAAGTACTCAGAGTAATTGCAGGAAATAGTGTTTTAGGCGTTGCAAGTGTTGTCAGATGAGCCTAATAAACCATAGAAGTTGTGTTGTTATTGCCGTATAACCTTAGGAATGTTTTAGTGATGTTTTGGGTACGTTGAGTGAGTGATTCGTAAGACTAACTGAGTAAAAATCAGTTCCGGAGCGTAACAGCGTCTTTCAGTCCGTCACGACTGTTCATGTTTTCGGTCGAAGTTATTTTGGACGTAACTTTTGATCCGTAAGTCCGTTTTGACCCCCGTTCGAAGCGTTGGAAAGCTAACAAACAGGGCTATAACGTAGTATAGATAAGGGAATTGGTTTCCCAATATTTTTATATCTAATTATGTTTGAGAAGTCAATTGTGTATATGTCCTATTAATGAATCATGTTTTGGTTCAGCGATGTCTTGATGTTTTGATGCTGCAATTTTCCTGATGAACTACCATGAGGGTAACTGTGATAATATGATGAATTAACATGAGTAGGACTATGAATTTTATGTGATTAATAGGAGATAGTATGAGAGTTATCGTGAGTATAATATGATGAATTAACATGAGTAGGACTATGAATTTTATGTGATTAATAGGTGATAGTATTGAGAATTACCGCGAGTGTAATTGTGATGAATTAATATGAGGCAATGTGAGATGATATTAGGGATTAATATGTGAATACTATGTGATGATATGACGAATTAACATGAGTAGAACCGTGAAGTTTATGTGATTGACAGGCGATAGTGTGAGGATTTTCGTGAGTATAACTTGATAAATTAATATGAGATGATATGAGGGTAGTACTATGAATTAATATGGGGTAATATGGGATAATACGACTATGAGCTAATATGTGATTTATACGTGATTATATGATGACATGATGTGTGAGATTAATCAATATGATGGACTATGATGATATGTTTTATGATGAATAATATGATGTATTATGATGATATGTTGCATGATGAGTAATATGATGAATTATGATGATATGTTGTATTGATGATTAATATGATGAGTTATGACATATGACGAATATGATGAATGATGATGCACCATATGTTGTTATTATGAGGATTATTGTGATGCGTGCATCATGCATTCATGTGCATCCGGACTTCGGTTCAGGACCTCGATTACTTTGACTTTAATCCCAGTGTGGATGTGAAGTATTTTGATGTGCTCTGATCCTATTGATGGGGATCTATGGAGGGTTGATGGCCCAGTGTCCATCGCGCTGTGATGATTGGTACCACATGCATTGAGTCTATGTTGCATTTGCATTTATGAGCCTTTGTGTATAAATTATGATGTTGTGGCCTTTGAGGCATATTTTGAAGGATATCAATGTGTTGAATATAACTATGAGTAATATGCCGTTTATGCATTAATTGTCATACATTGATTAATATGAATTGTCTTACTCACCCTGCCTGTTTGAATGTTACCTCCACGTGGGTAACGTGCAGATGAGCAAGTTTAGCCGTGGACGTCGTCGAGGAGTATTTTGAAGTTTTAGAGTCGTTAGCCTTTATGGTTAATTTAGAGGATCTTGCTCTGATATGTAACATTGGGTTGGGTTCTTTGAGTTGATTGTATATCATTGCGTTATTTTACTGATGTTCCCTTATGAGGAAAACATTGAGTTATGTTTTGAGTTCCGCTGTATATGATGTTTTGAGGTATTTTGAGAAAACCCGTGTGTTATGGAGTATTGACCAATTTTGTTGACTTTGAGAAATGTACGCCCTTTTGTGGCTTTTTAATGAAAGTTAATATTTTACTCTGAAATCCGTGTTATTTTGCCGTAATATCTAAAGGGTAGAATAAGGGTGTTACATGGATAGTTGAGCATATATGAGTGGGAGAACCCATACACTTATCACCTTAAAGTTTTGTGTGAATATGTGGTGTCTGTCTCACTTTTGTAGTCTAGGGATGGAAGAAAAGATGGTTGTTGTTGGGGTGTTTGATATGTGTGGTGTGTTGATCGTTGTTAGGGTATTTGATATGTGTAGAGCGTTTATTGTTGGCGGTGTTTGATATGTGAAATTTGTGTATTGTTGTTGTTATGTTTCGTATGTGTAATCAATTTGTTGGGATTATGTGGTTTCCATTCTGGAGCCAAAATTAGATGTAGTTAATGAACTGAATATCTTGAACCATTGGTGTTGATCTCCGATTTGGTGGCGCAAGAGTGGACCTACAAGGTTAACACTCAAAGTCCCAAGTTTTGGATCTATGTGCTTAGGTATAAAGTTGAAAATCCCGTAGAATACTTATCTGAACTTTGATGACGAGTGACGACGACAATGATTACAGTCGGTGACAATAATTTTCAACTCTTTGATGATGGTGAAATAACAAGAGAAAAATTTCATACCTCATCAATAGACAGAGACTCAAGATTAGTGTACTTATATGATCAGAAGCATCCAGCAAAGAATCTTGAAACTTCAGATAAAGCGTGAAAGTTCGCTAGTTCATGTCTGTTTGTCTGAGTGATCCAAGATTTGTAAAATTAAGGAAGTAACTTTGAAGAACTAAGTCTGTGAGGGCAAAGCGTCAGATATAGATGTGCTCTTTTCGATGATGTCAAAACTCAGCTCCATAGAAAAATATATGTTGGATGTTGTCACCATGTCGTATTTGCATGTCTTGTCTCTCATAGTTCAAATGCTCATAAAAATCACGATTGTTGCATATATATGGCCAAATATGTGTGTCATATAGGGTTGACTTAGTTGGTGTTGTTTGTCATACTATTGGTTTCATCAAATGTGTCGTAAGGCATGAAAATATGCATTTTTGCCTGCTTCAGGGTTTTGAGTCGACCAAAAACCTGCTCCGGTCGACTCACACTGCAAGTCTTTTTAGTGAATTAGTCTCAGGAGGGCTCGTGTCGACACTCCGGTCGACTCATACTGTAAGCATTTCCATTTGGATAAAAGTGCACGCTATGCGTCGATGCATGTTATGCTCAGGTTGACGCATGGTCCTGTTTTCTGCACAATCTTGAGCTCGGGTCAGCTCAGGTCGACCCCCTCTACTGCATAGGTCGACCGCTTGTTGTTTTGTGTCAAAATTCTGTTATGTCAACTGTTTTTATGAATTGGTTTTGTTTGTTATGTTAGATATGTTTGGTATATAAGTGGAGTTTCTCTTTCATTTCACAACATCTAAGTAAACAAGAAAAGTGAAATTATGTGTCGATTTGGTTCTCATCATCTTCATTCTCTTCATAGCATTTCACAACAATTACACATAATCATCTTTGTTGTGTATTGTGCATGTTCGAGGTGATAACGTCCAAAGCCGAAGATTGGTTTATCTGGTTTGGGTTGAGTAATCGACAGGTTTTTATTGAATAAAACCGTTAAGGTTTTGTCCTCCAAGAATCTCAGATTTTAGGGGTTTTGCACGATTCGTTCCATCACATATTAAGCTGTGTGAAGGTAATCGAAGAGCTAGAGGTTATGTAAGTTTAGTAACGGTAAATGGAGATTATGAGTGGGAGATTTGGGTTCGACACGTGGGTGATTGAAATCAGTCGGGCCAGATTTTGAAGACCGGGGATTGTTCAAAGAGAGTGTCGCAATCAGAGATTTATTCACCATGTTCGAAGTACTTGATTCAACTTGAATCAAGGGGCAATAAGAAATAGTCTCTACAACAACAAATGTGTTCGTTTATTTGATCTCTATTCGCTTATTGTATAAACATTCACCAATAAGTTATATCTATCTATATACAGGTCTCAATTCTATTGTTAGAATTAAGGGCAGACGTACCCCGAGCGAGGACGACGGGGGAACTGTCTCAACAAATCGTTGTGTCTTTTTCTTTGCGCTTATATTTCTATATTTCTGAATTTTTAGTGCAAATGATTATATCAATCAAATTCTGATTTGAGTTGTGTTGAAATATTTGTTAAACCAATTACAATCATTAATTGTAAGAGAAAATTTGAGCACTTAACTCTCAAAACAGAGTTCACTTGTAGTGCTCTGCACTCCAAGTGTTTAATAAATTTTGTGAACTAAAATTGCTTGTGCTGCCTTTTTAAATTGTCAATATTTGAAAGGCATTGGAACTCGTCACACCTTATAGTGAACATAATCAAATTGAAAGTGTGATTGACGTAGTGATTCTCATATCTCGTTTATCAGATTCCATAGGCTTAACGCATATCCGGTTCTCATATCTTGTTTTAGACGTGTATAGTTCCTCGGTCGCTTCCGCTATTAAACAAATTTTAAAAACCAATTTTTGGTAGCGCCGACTCTGTTTTTAAGCAAATGATTGTCGCTTGCGCGAAAATAAGGTGCCGGCATGACAGAAGAGTCGCCACCTTTCGTTATTTATCCCTCAGAGCGGGAAAGGAAACGATCGGAAAAACCTGACGAAAAAGGGTAAGACAAGGTCGTCGCAACCATTGTCCGGGTTCGGGAGTCGGTTACGCAAGGGGAAGGTATTAGCACCCCTCACGTCCGTCGTACTCGACGGGATCCTCGCTTGTTTGTTTACTTGGACGGGTTGGTTATAATCTATCTACCTATCAAGGCTGGCTGAAAAAGAAAAGAAAAATGACTCGGCAAAGCGTCGCACTTTATGCCTACGTATTCTCATCAGAGAATGAGAAATCAGAGTCAACGTAGTTCGGCTAACTACGGGGGAAGATGGGGAAGGTTGCTCGCTAGGATATCGCATCCTATGCCTACGTACTTTCATCTGGTATGAAAGATCAGAGCAAACGTAGTTCGGGAAACTACGGGTAAAAATGGCTCAACTAGGAGGGAGACTATCAAGTCCTACTGTTATCATGCCATGGATTCATCCTATGGTTGAGGTTTGAACAGGGAACTCCTAGATGTTGTCATGCATAGGTTTCAACCTAAAAGTCTATCATCAAATCCTTATCAAAGGAAATGAGAGTCCTAAGGGATCATGTCAATGATACACAGAAACAGACAAAAGCATCAGCTTTAACAGAAAAATGCATGCAATGCAAGTGAGGGAGGAAATGTGTGTGGGGCTTCAGCCTCCACAAGCTCATCTCGACCTCAAGCCAGTCATGAAATAACAGTAATCATACTGAAAATAACAACATGCTATCAAGCAATGAACAGATGAAAGAAATGAAGTGCCATCAGGCAAACAAAACACATGCTTGAGAAAGAATCATCTATTCTCTAATCCTGACCCTAATCACAGAATCTGAACAAATCTAAGCACTAGCCCTAAAGCAAACCCTAAACAGGAGGATTCAATCCCAGTCTTCAAGCTTCAGAACAAGCTTACCAAAGACAGGGAGCTAAGCAAGCAGACTCATAGTGTCTTCCTCAGGAAAGCACTAGGAGGTGTATACTCAGGAGTCATACCCTATGTGGCTCAACCACTGTGATCAGTTTATATCCCTCCTCAGGAGAAATTAAACTCACAAGCAGGCTCCAACATCACTGGATATTTAGGAAATCCTATCTGAACTAGTGGAACTAAATGAACAGACTCATAGGACCTTCCTCAGGAAAGTACTAGGAGGCTTCCACTTAGGAGTTGTATCCTATGTGGCTCAACAACATGTGATCAGTTTACATTCCTCCTCAGGAGAAATTAAACTCACAAGTTGGCTCCAACATCATTGGATACTTAAGAAAGCCTAGACAAACTAATGGAACTAAGTGAATAGACCCATAGGACCTTCCTCAGGAAAGTACTAGGAGGCTTCCACTTAGGAGTTGTATCCCATGTGGCTCAACAACATGTGATCAGTTTACATTCCTCCTCAGGAGAAATTAAACTCACAAGTTGGCTCCAACATCATTGGATACTTAAGAAAGAGGTGAGAAGAAAGAATGAAAGTCATTCATAGTGCCTTCCTCAGGAAAGTACCATGAACTTCCTTCAAACTTCAGGATCTCAAACCTCACAGACAGGGAACAAGCCAAGCTCTGGGTCTCTGAATCTTGATCAACAATCTTCACTTCATCATGCTCTCCAACAAGATCTTCAAGACAACACAAACCCCACAACAAATTCCCCAAAAACAACCCCAGAGATGAACAGATAACCACAGGGGAGACAAAATCAACAGGCAACTTCAGAAAATACCTAAAAATGCTAAACCAATGGGGAAAAATCTAACAATTATTCACAAGGGTCCTCAACACCTACTCATAACATCTACATAGGCCTCTACCTAAAAATCAAGACAACACTCAATCAAAGAAAGTGATTCATCACCTAAACACAATCTAAACCCTAATTAGGACACCCTAGATCTACCCTAATTAAACTAATCAAAATTTAATTCTAAAATTCTAGAAAAAATCCTATGGGGAACTATGATTCATCATCTAATTGCACAAAAAAGAATGGATTAAAAAACCTAAGGGAAGGTCCTAAAACAATTCCTACAAAATCAAGATATAAAACTAAACAATATAAAAGCTACTTTAAAAGAAAAATCTATTAAAATACTAAACTAAAAAATAAAATCCCACTTTTATTTTTAATATTTTTCTACACTAAATCATCTAATCATAGAAAAAAGAAGAAGTCAAAAATCATTTTCTATCATTTATTTATGAATTAATCAAACAGAAAAAAATAAAAGAAGAAAATAAAAGAATTAAAACAATTAAAGGGAGGGGGGTATGAACAGCAATAGGCGCTAGTTAAATCAATTGGGCCAGCAAAAGGGGGGGGTGCGGATAGGAAACTAAGCCCATAGCGCTGGTTTAATGAAACGACCGCGTTTGGATTATTTGAAATTTCCCTCTCTTTCTCAGACTCGCGCACGGCCGTTAGATCATCATAACAAGTCAAAATTTGGAGCCAATCTAAGGGACCTCCTTCATCGTCCCAAACGCAAACTAGGGTTTTCAGAACCCTCCTCCCATGCACTCAAATTCAACTGGCTCGTTCTCTCTGCTCAGGCCATGGTTCGACACGATTCAAGAATGAAAATTGCTCCATTTTCCAAGCTCTACAAGGCTGTGGTCTTAGTTTATCTTGAAGTTCACCATATTACTCAGACCGATAGCCACAAGTTCTGTCCACCATGGAAATGCTCTGCAACCTACCCTCAAGAACCTCAACCTAACCTATACTAATCTAAACTACACTTCACGTGGATCATTCTGCACTAACAACCTAGGATTATCGCGTCCTAACCTAAGAGTTATATGCTATCAAGGTTCAACTGCCCTGATATGGATCAACATCAATGGCTCTAACAGATTGCATACATGCTCATCTACCTAGACCTAACATTTCTATTATAAAGAAACACGTTAACAAGCCATAAATACAGGTGAAAGAATCAAGTCGCAGACCTGGATTCTTGGAGAAAACAGTTATGGATTCTTGCACTTCAAGCTTGGCCAATCTTCAAGAGTGATCCCTGAGTGATGTTGAGGCTACTGTATGCAACAAAACTGAAGAAGAAAGCTTGTATTCTTGACTGCAACTTTGATGCTCAATCTTGAGTTTGTAATGTCAACTCTTCATGCAGCCATGGATGGACCTTGGAGAAGGCTCTCTCACACTCACAATGCTCCAATGATTGAGGAAGACTCCAAACTTTGAACAGGAAGGGATTGTGATGGAAAGTTTCTCACTTGCTTGAAATGGAAGTAATCTCTCAAATCTCTCTATTCTCCTTCTTAATGCACCAACCTTTCACCCTCATGATCACTTCTCCTTATATATACGTGAATGGAAAAATCTAGAAGATTCTAGCTTGATCCAAGGAAGTTCTAGGAGTTTCATGAAATTCTCCTATTATGGCATTTTGGGATCTCATGATATATCACCTCTAACCAACTTACACACCTTTTAAAATCTCATCACATGATAATATGGAATGGTAAGGAAGCTCACATGCCTTGTAATTACCTTGTGTTAAGTTTTCCAACATTGCCTTCTTTTTCAAGTAACAACTTTTCAAAGCATCACCCATTTTAAAGCTCCAAATCAAAATTCTAGCTAAACCAATGTTCTCAAAATGGTTTTTCCAATCAAAATGATATATTGGATGACCTATTTTGGATTTGTGGATCTTCCAAATCACTTTTCAATTTCAACTTTTCAAGTTTATAAGCCATTTTTAGTTCATTTTTG
Source organism: Lathyrus sativus (assembly GCA_963859935.3). Taxonomy (NCBI): domain Eukaryota; kingdom Viridiplantae; phylum Streptophyta; class Magnoliopsida; order Fabales; family Fabaceae; genus Lathyrus; species Lathyrus sativus. The sequence continues at coordinate 429,338,702 of OZ012737.1, forward strand.
ACCAATCATGTAATCTCATGCTATGAGCTTTTCCAACAATTTGTGACCTTCTTTCTAGACTTAAAATCACATTTTGAGCAACTTTCATGTTTTGAGTTTTTCCATTTGAGGCTTGGAAATAGGAGTTTTAGGCATTGGCTAAAATGACCTATAACTGACAAATGACCAAAATACCCCTGCCTTGTTCAAACCATAAGTTGAGTTCCACAAATACAATCAAGGACTTCTACCACTCAAATTAAAGCTAAGAAGATGCTCTTCAACATTCATGTTGACCAAGGAGTCATAGGAATCATCCTACTAGGGCAAAAGTTGTCTGCAAGTTGGGTGACTTTCAAGGACCCAGATTCACACACCTCTGCTGACCTGTAATTTGTCAAAACCATAACTTGAGCTTTGTAACTCCTATCAAGGACTTCCACCACTCAAATTAAATCTTAGAACGAGCTCTACAACATTCATGTTGTGGGGAGGATGAGATATCAATCACATCTAGAGCTAAAACTGCCTGGAAAATAGGGATCAAATTAGGGTTTTTTCACTGACAATCCTCAGAAACCCTGACTTGAAACTTCTCAAACTCCTCAATCATGATGAGTTGGCCTAGGAATCATCCTTATAACATCTCTATACATCATTCCATGATCTCATGGCCCTTGTATTAGGTCTCAACCTTCTCCAAATTTTCAGCTGATCTAGGGTTGACCCAGTCAAAACCCTAATTCTACCATTCATGATTGAATCTTCTGAACTCTTACACAATGACCTCTCTGGGCTTCATGATGGCTATCAAGACATCTCATAGGCTTTCCCAAAACATCAAGTTCATTCTCAAAGTCTCAGAACCATCTGAGGAGCACCCACAACTCTCAAGCTATGAAGCACACAACCCTGGTTTCAACCAATTCCTCTGAGGATCTCTTGAACTTTCTGATGAAGGTATCCATTTTCAAACACTCAATGAATAAATAATTGTTGGTCAAATTTTGGGGTGCAACAATGATCTATTCAACCCCCTTCTAGATTCGCGTCATCGTCTAACAAAGGCAACTCTCACACACACACACGCATATACACACACATACACATACACACATAAACGCACACACACACACACACACGCGGGCACATGCGCACGCGCACACACACACACACACATACGTGCACCCACACACATGCGCGCGCACGCACACACACACCTTAAAATATATTTTTAAACTTTTGTATCTTGAAAATTATTTTCTAAGCCAATCGATTAAGAAGCTTCTCAATCCCCTTCCAAAAAGATAAACAAACTAATTGATCGGTGACTTGTGCTAATTGTTTGTTAAAACTTTTCTGATCCATCCAAATTGATTGGAGCATTAAATTGATCGATTGGAGAAGGACTAAATGTTTAACCAAACATTTAATCAAACGATTAGGATAACACCTTAATGACTTGCAACGACTCTATATCAAATATTTTCTCTTGGGGCATGGTAATTGATTAAAAATGACTTCATCAAATGATTTCAGCATTATGCTAATTGATTGCCTCATCAATTTTGCCTAAATAATTTTATTTTGTAATTTTTTCCAACTACTATATAAAGGAGGCTCGCCTCCTCTTCATTTCACGCCACTTTCCAAAACTTTACATTTTTATGTGAAATTTATCTCTCTATTTTCTCTCCTTTTCTCTCTAGAAACATTTTTAATTTCATTTAAAGTTGCTATATTACTTTTGAATGAAAATTTTCTTGTAAGGAAGATTTGGTAAGTGTTGCGGTGAGAATAGGATATCAAATTATTGATTAATTTGAATCACAAATCTTGAATTCACAACCGGTCTTTGATTTATCCGAAGGAAAGGCTAAAGAAAGAAAAACCTAATTTGCATCGTAAACACAATGCGGGGAGATCTAGGGTTTGGGGGTTGGTTAAACTTAGGGAAGGTATTAGCATCCTCAGAATCTATATTACTCTACAGGAACCTCTTGTTTAAATGTGTTATTTGCTAATCTATCTGTTTAAGGGTATGCTAAAGGGTTGAAAGAGGACCTAAGGGGTTAGTCCTAAGTATACTCGCCAAGAAATCACATCTTGTGCCTACATATTTTGGGTAGGGGATGAAATTAGAGTATTCGTAGTTCCCCTTAAAGAGGGAGAGGAACTTCTTGACTCTGGTCAAGGTTCTAGCGGGATGTAAGTATTCATAGGGAAGTACGTACATAGAGTGCGGTGACTCTAAATCTATATTGAAATTATTGAGTTGAAATAGGTAAAGTAAGTATTCCATGGCGGGAACTTACATGAAGTACGGCGACTCTTGATCCTAGGGCTAGGATGAAGGGGTAAAGGTGAATGTCCACAGCGGGACGCTAAGCATGAGTACGATGACTCAAACCCTAAGGCTAGGATTGAGGTATGGTATGTCCATGGTCGGACGTTAATTGTGAGTACGGCGACTCAGATCCTAAGTTGCAGAAGGTAACAAGAAGTTAGTTGTTAGTGAGCTTGCCAAGAAATCGCATCTTGTGCCTACATACTCTCAATGAGAAATTAGAGCGTTCGTAGTTCCCCTCAAAGAGGGTGAGAAACTTTTTGATTATGGTCAAGATTCCAGGGGGGAAGTAAGTGTTCTAAGGGAAACACTTACATGGAGTGCAGCGACTCCGATTCTATGTTAAAAGTTGAGTTGAAAAAGGAAAAGGGGTGTGTAAGTATCCTCGGCGAGAACTTACATGGAATACGGTGACTCCTGATCCTAAGGCTAGGAAAGGATAGAGAATGTCCACGGCGGAATGCTAAGTGTGAGTACAACAACTCAGATCCTAAGGCTAGGATAAGGGGTAGGTGTTAGACGATGGCATAGATCTAGAAGGGGGTTGAATAGATCCCTTATTTAAAAAATGAGTCGGCGCTACCAATAAAATTGGTTTTAAAAATTTGTTTAATTTGTGGAAGCGGCCGTGGAAAAATACCGTTTATAACGAACGGTTATTACCCTGTTTTCGTCCAATTTGTTCCTAAACACCCATCGGGTGCAAATTACTCGATGACCTCGCAGAGGAGGGACAAGGTCCCAAACCTTATTTCTCTTGAACTGGTTAAGTTCCTCTTGCATAGATAAGAACCAATGTTCATCGAGTAAGGCTTCTTTAGGGTTTTTAGGTTTCATATGAGAAACGAAAGCGAAGTGATAACATAAATTACTTATCTTAGACCGAGTCGTCACCCCCTTTGATATATCATCGAGGATATTGTCATATGATGGTCTTTGGAAGACTTCCAAGCTGGAGGGAGATCATCTTTTACAGTCGGATGAACTTCCTCAGTTTCTTCATGGCGGACATTTTTTTCCTTAATTTTTGCTATGTCGGGTTGATCAATTCTTGGCTCGGCACTTTTGAGTATGTCTTCCGAAGATGTACCTGCACCATGAACAACACTACCTTTTCCGACATTTCTCGGATAACATTCATCAAATGTTACGTGTACAGACTCTTCAACAGTAAGTAATCTCTTATTGTATATTCTATAGACCTTACTTGACTGAGAGTATCTGAGGAAGATACCTTCGTCGGTCTTGGAATCAAATTTACCTAAGCTTTCTTTTCCATTATTCAACACAAACCACTTACAACCGAAGACATGAAGATGAGACACATTTGGCTTGCGCCCTTTTAAAAGTTCATACAGTGTTTTGTTTAGAATAGGGCCGATGAGCACCCTATTCAATACATAACATGTCGTACTTATGGCGTCAGCCCAAAAATATCTAGGTAACACACTTTTATTGATCATGGTTCTCCCTAACTCTTCCAAAATATAATTTTTGCGCCCCACAACCCCGTTTTGTTGAGGGGTACGTGGAGCGGAGAAGTTGTGATCAATTCCATGTTTACCGCAATATTCCTCAAACAAATAGTTCTCAAACTCACCTCCATGATCACTCCTAATTGCTATGATATTTGTGTTTAATTTGTTCTGAGAAAGCTTAGGAAATTTTTCAAAGGCTGCGAATGTATTGCTCTTGCTAGCCAAGAAGATAGTCCAACAGAATCTAGAAAAGTCGTCAACTATTACAAAACCATAATAGTTACCGCTAGGTTTTTAATTCTAGATGGGCCAAATAAATCCATATGGAGAAGCTCAAGAGGTCTCGTAGTTGAAACGATATTTTTAGATTTAAAAGAGATCCTTGTTTGCTTTCCCATTTGACAAGCATCACAAAGGTGATCTTTGGTGAACTTAATTTTGGGCAGACCTATGACTAGATCTTTTGACACTACCTTGTTTAGCAAGTCAAAGTTAACATGTGCTAGATGTCTATGCCATAACCATGAGTCTTCACTCATTGTTATGAGACATTTATCAATTTTCAAAGATACTTCATTCAAATCCAGCATATTGAGACTGTTTACTCTTAGACTATTAAACACAATCTTCATTTCATCATTATGCACTATTGGAACAGAGATAGAGTATCAGGATTTGTTATCGTCCTCAGGGATTATGTGATATTACCGCCGTTCGACAATTGTTAAGTTCTTAACTTATAGTAACAAGAGGGTTTTGGTTTTTGGTTACGGTAGCTTGCATAAAAAGTAAGAAATTATGGTAAACGTTTTGGTTTTACGATTTGAGAAAGATTGTCAAAGTTAGGGTTCGACGATCACTTTGCATGCATATGTTCGATCAAACAAAACTCATAAACTCCATTAAATGATAAACACATTCAATATCCTCCCAATGTGATTATTTTTAACACACATTGTGGTTTTTCCCATTTTGATCCATTGTTGATTTCTCACACAATCTATCAAAATGACAACTTTTAGGTTTGACATTTTAGTGAACAAAAACATTCAAAACTATCTCTAGCTCAAGAACATAGATGGATGAAAACCTAGGTCAAGAGTTGGAAAACACCTTTAAATAATAAACCAACACAAAGAGTTATCAATAAAACAAGGTTTTCACCATACATTTATCATCAAAGAGTTTACAAATGAAGATCAACTCGTATACACACAAACCTTATGATCATTGTTAGATCCCAATTATAGTAGATATTTGATCTCTTTTTAGTAGTATTTTTAATTGTTTTTATCTAATAATATTTGAATTAGTAGTTGAATTTGTTTAGTTTTATTTTGTTGTGGTCCAAGTGAATGATGTTTGTGATGTTGCTGTTAGTGTGCAGGATTGACACTAATAAGAGCACCTTGGGAGAAACGAGACATAACAGCCTGGAGAAGTTGCAAACCAAAGCATTCGCCTGGCGAAGCTCAGAGAGTGCCAGCGAATGTTCGCCAGGCGAGTGCTAGCGAGCTGGAGCGAATAATTCAAAATTAACTCCCAGACTTAAAAGACAGGAAGTTCTCCAGGCGAAGGTTCCAGCGAAGCTTCGCTACCGTTCGCCTGGCAAAGGTGATGGCGAAGAAGTGTTGGCTTTTCCTTTTCAAATTCCAGTAGCAAACTTGTATGGAATTCGCCTGGCGAGTGGAGCCAGCGAATGTTCGCCTAGCGAATGATTTGTTCGCCTGGCGAATGCACGATACCTCAGAGGGCGGTTTGCTTGCTGAAGGCACTTTGAAGTGTCATATTAATAGACAACACTCCTTTTGTACTTTATTTGTTGCTTTATAAAGGCCATACCTTGTACTATCAAAGGGGATCATCTTGTAACATTAGAACAAAGCTCTAAAACCCTAAAAACATTAGTTCTTCTTCCTTTTTTGCTGATTTTGTGTAATCAAGAGAAGTGGAATCACATCCTTCATCGATTCTTCGAAGTGGATGTTATTCATCTTCTCACTTTCTTCTTGTTTAAGCTACCATGAGAATGAGTAGCTAAGTTCTTCTTTTGTCAAGGTTAGATGTAGGTGATCATCAACCTTTGTATGTAAATGTATTGATTTTCATTTGTAAACTCTTGGATGATGAATGAATGGTGAAAACTTTGCTTTATTGAAAACTCTTTGTGTTGGTTTATGATTGAAAGATATTTTCCAACTCTTAACCTAGGTTTTCATCCATCTTTGTTCTTAAGCTAGAGATAGTTAGGAATGAAGTTGTTCACTTAAAATGTTAAACTTTAATGTTATCATTTTGATAGATTGTGTGAGAAATCAACAATGGATCAAAATGGTAAAACCCACAATGTGAGTTAGAAATAATCACATTGAGAGGATGTTGTGAATGTGTTTATCATCTAATGGAGTTTATAAATCTTGTTGATCAAGCATATGCATGCAAAGTGATCATCGAAACCTAACTTTGACAATCTTTCTTAAAACCGTAAAACCCTAACTTTTACCGTTGTTCGTTACTTTTTATGCAAGATACCATTACTAAAACCAAAACAACCCTTGTTACTAATAGATAAGAATTTTACAACTGTCAAACGGCGGCAATATCTTATATTCCCTGTGGATACGATAACAAAAACCTGATACTCTATCACTGTTCTAACAAAATGGCGTCGCTGCCGGGGAATATAAATTGATATTGCGAGCATCGCAATAGTTGCCGAATTTTTAGCTTTTAAATCTTTGACTTGTGCTTGTTAATTTGTTTGGTTTAGTGTGCAGCTTCCGTTTTATGCGAGGACAAATTCCCGAGGACCAAATTCTTTTTGATCCTGAGATAGAAAGAACCGCGAGAAGACTGAATAGCAGAACAAGACGGAGGAGGCAACTTGCTAGACAAAGACAAGAGCATGGAGAAAGTTCTGCTACTACACCACCACCACCACATTTCACACCAATTATGGCAGCACCACCACCTCCACCTCCAGTTTTCACTCCATGCACGAACAATCCAAGACATACAGCTCAGTTTGCACGGAATATTCAAAATGGAAGACAAGCTGAGATGAAAACGGGAATCCTAGATCTAGTCTATCAAAATCCTTTCACGACATTAGACCATGAGGATCCGTTCACTCATCTTACAAAATTCTATGAGATTGCGGGTGCAACGGGAGCTACCGAAGCTAACAAGAGTCATTGTTTAGGAGACTATTTCCTCATTCCTTGATTGGGAAAGCGAAGGAGTGGTATCTTGATCAATCGACAACAATCATGACGGATTGGAATCTTTTAGAATAGAAGTTTCTTGAACGGTTCTTTCCACATAACCGGTTCATGGAGGCTAAAACTACGATTGCGTTATTTTCTCAAGGAGCTAGTGAATCACTAAATGAAGCTTGGGAGCGATTCAAATCTATGTTGAGAAAGTGCAAGGGACACAGTTTCGATGAGCTCACTTAAGTTCATATTTTCCGCAATGGACTCCTTTCGGTTCACAAGACCTTATTGGATGCTACGGCGGGAGGGTCTTTGATGTCAAAAAGTGCCGATGATGCAATAGCAATTATTGATAAGATGGCGCTTAACGATCATCAAGGGAAACATAACCGTGGGGTAACTCAAAGAAAACCGAGAGTGCTTGAGCTTGGGGCAAATGACGTTATTCTCGCCCAAAACAAACTTATCTCACAACAAGTGGAGCTCTTAACTCAACAAATAAGAGAGTTAAAGGAACTGTCAAAAGCTAAACAAATAGCTTGTTGTGAACTTTGCAAAGGTTAACATGATACCGGATTTTGCCCACCTCCCGGGTTTGAAGACGTAAGCTACATGGCAAATCAACGAGATTACCAACCGAGGCAACCACAACAACAACCATATCAACACCCTCAAAATCAACAACACCAAAACTATCAAGAGAATCAAGGGTTCCAACCTAGAGGTAACTATCACCATAACCAAGGTTATGGGGGTGGAAACTCTAGCCGTCAAAATCCTTATCAACCTCAACAATCGCTGGTTGCAACTTCAAAGCTAGAAGATACATTGACGTAATTCATGCAAATGTCAATGGCAAATCAAAAAAGCAATGACGCGGTGATAAAAAATCTTGAGACTCAAGTTGGTCAACTCGCTAAGCAATTAGCGGAACAACAAGGCGAACCATCTTTCTCGGCAAACATGCAAACAAATCCTAAGGAGCATTGTAAGGCGATTAAGACGAGAAGTGGAAAAGAGTTGGTTGACGAGAGTGAAAAAAGAGAGGTAGAGAAAAAGAGTGATGATAAACTTGATGGTGTAGTTGAGAAATGGAGTGAGGAGGAAGTAGAAAAAAATGAGAAAAATGGTGAAGTTGAAAAGAAAACAAATGGTGAAGTTGAAAATAATAAAAGTGAAGAAGTGAAGGTGGATGAAGTGAAGAAGAAAAAAGAAAGGAATGTTAGAGGGAGAGGAAAGGAGGTAGTGAGCACTACTCCGATCCAAAATCTACCATATCCAAATGCTCCATCTAGGAGAGAAAATGAACGGAATTACGCCCAGTTCATGGATATATTTAAACAAATCCAAATAAATATTCTGTTTTCCGAAGCCTTGGAGCAAATGCCAAAGTATGCCAAGTTCATGAAAGACATACTTACAAAAAACCGGAGGTATACGGAGTCGGAAACAATTGTTCTTGATGCAAGTTGTAGTGCCATCATCCAACGGACTCTAACGAGAAAAGAGGTTGATCCGGGGCGAGTTACCTTGCCGATCACAATTGGCGATGTTTGTGTAGGAAAGGGATTAATCGATTTAGGGTCAAGCATCAATCTTATACCTTTACCGATTGCGAAAAGGCTTGGCAACATTGAGATTAAAGCCATCCGAATGAGTTTGCAATTGGCCGATAAGTCTACTACCCATCCTCATGGGGTAGCTCAAGACGTATTGGTAAAAGTTGACAAGTTTTTCTTCCCGGTTGATTTTATTATTATTGATATGGAGGAGGATGATGATGCGCTGCTAATTCTTGGAAGACCATTCATGAAAACCGCTCGTATGATGATTGATGTAGATGACGGTTTAATGAAGGTGAAAGTTCAAAATGAAGAAGTCACTTTTGACCTTTTCGAAGCAATGAAGCACTCAAATGACAAACGTGATAGTTTCCGAATTGATGTAATTGAAGAAGCCACCTTTGAAGTTTCAAAACATGTTCATGAAATAACCCCCATGGAGCTAGCTCTTAATGACTCTTTTGAAGTTTTCACACTTGAAGAAGAGGAAGCTCTTGATGAATGTTTGAGAGAACTTGAAAGTCTTAAAGAGTTACAACCATGGGATGTGGAGGAGGAAGTGTTGAAGAAAGAAGTAAATGCTGAAAAGCCAATAATTGAATTGAAGGAGTTACCAAATAACTTGAAGTATGCATTCCTAGATGAAACCGAAGAAAAGTCGGTTATCATAAGCAACCTTTTGTCTAAAAGTGAAGAATCCCTTTTAATTGATGTGTTAAAAAAGATTCAAGAAGCGACGGGGTGGACTCTTTCCGATCTCAAAGGAATTAGTCCTTCCTATTGTATGCATAAAATTTTGATGGAGGAGGATTTTAAGCCGGTGGCTCAACCTCAACGCTGCTTAAATCCTACAACGAAAGAGGTTGTTAGGAAGGAAGTTGTCAAATTATTGGATGCGGGAATGATCTACCCTATTTCGGATAGCCCTTGGGTGAGTCCGGTGCATGTGGTTCCAAAAAAGGGTGGCATTACCGTTATTCGTAATGAAAAAGATGAGTTGATCCCAACGAAGGTAGTGTTGCACCCTAATTTTTGACCATAAGATCTCACCTCTTTTGTGCATATTTATGTTATTATCACTAACAAGTGTGTGCAGGCGTAAATTTCAAAAATTGTAGACCCAAGAATTTGTGAATCAGAAGTTCGCATCCTGAAGTCAATTTCAAGTATATAAGGGGGTTTATTACAAATTCAAGGACGTGAACCCAAGCTAACAATCCAAGATATATGAACAAGAGTGGTCCTTATGTGGCAATCATCAAGATCCATCTCCAACTTCAGTACTCATATTATCATAAGGTCCAAACTTAAATTCCAAGACTTCGACTCTTATGGTTTCAACCACATTGGAGGATTTGTGCTACATTTTCGTTTTAGTACATATGGGAGTTCTTAAAATCCAAGGGATTTGTGTCCGTGATTGTCAAGTTAACTTTGAAACCCAATTCAAGTTTCAAATTAAATTCAAGGACAGTTTTAATCAATTTATCGTTCACACTCAAGTACTCAACTTACGAGCTCAAGGAGATTTTGTATTAAGGTCTTATGGTCTCAAATTAAACGCAATATGGACTTTACTATCAAAGTAACACTTTATTCAACTAAGTCAATTACAAATAGTCCAAGAATGATATTGAAAGATCATTACAAGAATTAATTATCCAAGAATTTCGTCGAGTCATTACAACAGAGGCGTTACAAATGTACATGATCCGTATACTTCATGAATTTTTTTGGCAACATGTGAATGATGAAGCCAACGCGACAGCTAGCTTCATGGAGCTCATACCCAAGCCCTTGGTTCCATTTCCTAAGTAAACTCCAACCTAAAGACGCACGACAAATCTCCATGCTTTTCCTTTCCAAGCTCACATGCCGTAACCTGCAGAAACACAACCGGTAATCATGGTACTGTTAAAAGAATTGAATTAAGACTTATAGTTAAGAGAAGAGGTTGAGATGATTTAAGTTCAACCCTCAGAAAACTCATCATCAGGCAGAAGCACGAGCGGCTGGGAAGGCAACAGCAGAAGATGCCGCCAGCTCCCTACCGAACACCGAAGATTGAATTCTGGGACAACAAAACAATTAACTTCAACGACCCAACACAATGCAAAGCATACAACCACAGACAATTGCAACTTCAAGCACACACGGTTCAGACCATCAAGTCATCATTACCGTTATACCTCTCTCGCCAGTGACACGAGACCGGCAACTCCCAGACTTATAATCGGGTCCTGAAAGAAGAAGAGGAAATTAGCACAATAACAGCAGCAGGTATCAACTTCAAACAAGCGGCATCAGCTGCACCAGTTAAAGTATCAAGACAATAACAGGTTTGCAACAAACAACTCCAGGCCACAATTAGCATTTCACAAGCTGCGACCAACAACAGGACTGCACCAACGACATTGATCCCGCATCCCTCGCTGCTCCACCACCACTCTACCACCCAAAAAACTTGTTTACTGCGTAGAGCATGGAAGTCAAGTTAGACTTCAAAATTAACCACAACAATTGACTCATTTGAGGACCAGGATGGCAAGCAGTTCCCCAAACTCCTGCATCAACACACGAAACGATAAAAGGATTTGATTAGAAATTACAAGAAAAGCTCCTGCTCAGTTTAATGTAAACACCATGTTCCACCAACAATAATCAAAGACATCCGCTATTTAGGAGGCAACCGAAAACTCAAAGCAGCGTTGGGGAAAAGTTAAACACTCAGAACTACGAAGTGCATCATCGGGCATAGGAACGAGCGGCCAAGAGGGCAACAACCGAAGCTGACACCTACTCCCTACCGAACATCGAAGATCAAATTCAGTCAAGCAAATCAATTAAGTCTCAATGGTCCAATACAATGCAAAACACAACTAAATCGAAACAGCATGGGCGTTCTTATTTCCCTCATGGCTCAGACCTGTAAGCCATCACTGCCACTTTGAACCCTTCTCGGCGACGGCATAATAACCGGCAGCTGCTGAACTACTAACAACATCCTGAAAGAAGAAGAGAAACAATATCAAGTCATCATCTGCAAACCATAACAGTGCAACATAACATCAATAACATCAACTACAAGCAACAATAACCATGTCAGTTCAACAGCAATAAAAGCAAGAGCAGTATTTGGCAACAAAGAATGGCGCAGCAAATATAACAGCAATAAGTATCAGTCACGAACTAGCTACAATCACCAGCAGAACAACAACAATAATCCTGTTTCATCATCTGCAACAACAACTACATATTGACCATAAAAAGAAACAATTCGAGGTCCAAGAGTAAAGATGAGAGAAGATTCTTAGCCCTCAGGTAACACATCATTGGGGCAAGGCTCGAGTAGCCAGGAGGATAACGAGAAGCCGTCGTCAACTCCTTACCAACTCAAGAGCATCAATGGAAATTCGAAAACAACAAGAGGCAACCATAATCCCTCATAGGCTCAGACACAATGTCATCATCGCCGTTTCAACCCAACATCATCCACGACATAAGACAAGGCGAGCGTATGAACTCGAGTATAGCTTTCTCTGAGAAGAAGAAGAAAAGAAGTATTAGCAATCCCGTAATGGCAAGTTTCTATCTTTCAGCGGAAAAAGGAACCAAGTCACAAAGTCAACGAGGAAAATTACAAATCAATACAGGAAGAGGAAAGATTAGAACTTCCCTAATCAAAACCACTCCGGGCTTCTAATTCCCTTGGCCCATAATCTCCTGCTTTTTACACCTGCAAAAACGTAGGGTTTGGATTAGTAAGTCGACCAAGAATATACCCTGTGCAGAAAATATCCTATTCAGATTCCTTCAGCATCAAGTGAATATTACTCTAACCAAATCACATAATTTGATTTTCATCAACAACATTAAACGCAATCATACGAAGAAGGAAAGTTTTTGAATCCAATCACACGAAAACAGAAGGCTTTAACACCAGTTAATCAGAAATTTTCTACTCAGGGGCCTATAAATTGGAAGGAAATCAACAACATTTAGGGGAATCCACGAATAACCACAAGTTCGAAACCCTAAAAAAATCAATCGCAAAAAACACCAGAAAACCTAGAGCTCATAAACCTAAGAGATTGAAGGAGGAGACTCATCTGTTCCAACCGTCGGAGCCATCATCAGTCGCCGCGAGTAACTGACGACGTTTCCATCCCATTCATCTCGAACACGATCCTAATATCCCCAACTTCCGGTAAGCCATCGGTTCATGTCGAGATTATGGATTTTTCAATGTTTCTGTTTGTGTTTCAGGTTGAAGAAAGTGACAAAAATGATGAAAGGAAATGGCGAGTACGATCGAGGACGTAGAGAGGAAGTCGAGCGATTTGGGGTCCGATTTGGGAAATTCAAAGGGGATTAGGGTTCTTTGCTACTATTCTGAGTTCTCTGTGGTTGCTTTTTAGTGTATTATGATCACATATCACGCACACACTCACTACACTACATCTAATTACCACTAATCAACCCTCAATTCCTAACCAGTTTTTAATTAACGTTTTTTAAACAAATATAATTAATCATATTTTTAATTAAACCAACAAATAAAACCTATTATTTAAATCTAGCTTCTATAGTTAACTTATTTATTTAATTAAGCAACCTCTTTTAGAAGAAAATAATTAACTCTTTTATTTTAACTACTTAATCTAAATAAGACTTAAATATAAAAAAACTAGTAACCGTCTAATTAATTAAATCAACTTTTTTAATTTATTAATTCCTTGCATAATATAACATTTATTCAAACTCATTTTTTAAAATAACTTAGAAATGTAGTAATAAGACCTTTTAATTTAAAATCAACCTTTAGTTTTGTAATTAAGAACTCTTTTTTTTTTTTAATAATATTAACTTTTATATAATAGAGAATTTACAATTAAACTATTTTATTTTATTCACTTCATGATCTATTTATTTTATCAATAAAAATAACCTTTTATAATTTTAATAAGCCTTTATAACGAGAAAACCATTTTATAATTTAAACAACATTTGGTAATAACGATAATCGAACCCCTCTCTTTTCAAAGACATTTCCCTCAAAACCAATCTCATTAATATAACTTCTTAAAATCAATTCCAACACCCCTTAAAATCAATCCAACATTTCTCTTAAAACCCTATAACTAAATCAACATTTTCTCAGTAATCAATCCGTCTAAAATCCATCTCACATCGTAGAATGTAATCCAAATCGTGCACGCTTACACTCCACACACATGTCCACTTTCACACATTTAGCGCTTTCATGCGTATGTGCCTTTTGCTTTATCTACTTTTATTTTATTCACAATTCACACACTCACATAGTGCTTTCATGCGTTCGTGTATGTTTTATCTTTATCTGCAATTTATATTATAGCAATTTACTTTTCTCGCATCGCATTCCGTCCAAAGGAAAAATCTACACATGAGTCAACACTTGTGTGTAGTGCACATCATTTGCATCATTCTCCCACATGATCCTTGATCCCATTCAAGTCGATCTTTAAGATAGATCCTACCCTATAGAAAGAACCTTCTCTTTACAGCATAGAAACAAACGACCAACAAAACAACAACAAATATTCAAACACAATAGAGAAATAGATGTTAATCATCTTAAGCGAGATAGAATCTCCACCTCACATCAATTACAACCAATACCTTAGGAAATTTTCCTTAAGAGAGATAGAGGCGTACGTCGTCGATAAATATCCGAGTACTTGAGCCCTTCTCTTAAGACGATGCAAAGACTATTTTCCTACAACTTGTGGCGGTTAAATCTCCCTTAAAATGACAACTCACTTTTTTCTCCTAAAATCAATAATTCAACCACCCTAAACCCGTAGGAACTTTGACCACAGTCAAAGAACTCCTCAAACCCTTTAGGGGAACTACAAAATACTCTGATTCCACTCCCGTAAGGATATGTAGGCATAAGATGCGACATCTTATCGAGTATACTTAGAAATAAACCACTAGGTCTTTCAACCATTAAGCAGATAACCTTTAGCAATAAACAAACATAAAATAAGAGGTTCCTGTAGAGTACTACAAAAACTTAGGATGCTAGCACCTTCCCTAAGTTTAACCAACCCCCGAACCTAAAACTCTCTAAACCTTGCATTTGCATTGCATTGTGGGAATTCCAATCTTTATCCCTTTCTTTGGACAAATCAAAGTTCGGTTACAAAATGAATTAAAGATTCAAACTAATCAATAGTTTGGTATCCAAATTTCACCGCGACAGAAATGGCGACTTCACTGTGGAATTCATTTCAGTGGGTTTCCCTATCTTATTTCTACTTGTTTATTGCTTTATATCTGTTATTTGTTTAATTTTTTACTTATTTGCTTATTACCTTTGGGTTGATACTTTTGAATGGTGAGACAAAGTCCTACACCCAGACTTGAGTGAACTTAAGATAGGATAGTGATATGTTCAAAGAGGCTTATAGGGGGTAGAATCCCGACCAAGCTGACTTGAAAATCACGCTCAATTGAGGCCCTCTCGAAAGCTGTATTGTTGAACGAGTTCTTAATCGTGAAAACATGCACTATATTCGATGTTGAAGCCTATGATATTGAGGACGGTAGTTACCTTAACCCCACTTTGACCTTTATTGGGATGTAGTGCGGGTCTATGAGGGGGTACCCCCGAAATAGTGCTACGCGATGCTACACTCAAAAGAAGTTCTCTTGAGAATATTATTAACCCCCGAGTACTTGGGAAGTTGATAATATCCGAAAGATGGGCTAGTGACTTTGGGAACCTTATTAGAACCTTGTTCTGCAGGTACAATACGCCTTTAGTCCAAATCCTTTGGGGATGGGTATACCTTTGCTCCATGCTCGTTGCAAACCTAGGGTCCCCTTTGTTTGTTTATATTTATGTTTCTATGTGCTTACTTGTGTTTGTTGCATTCATAAAGCATCATACCGCATTGGACTTCATGGGATTTACTTTTGTTTATGAACATTGTAGGGTACTACAGATCCCAATAGAAGGCACACTTTGAAATACACTTTTAAAAGTCCCAAATTGGATGACCTAAAGAAGTTGGTAACTTTGATTGAAGACCAAGGGAATTTCAAGAGCAAGTATGGGAAACTGATATCTTTATTGAGTCGCCAAGTAGACGAAGGACTTCTTTCCACTTTATTGCAGTTCTATGATCCGCTATATCACTGTTTTACGTTTTCAGACTTCCAGCTATTGCCTACATTGGAAGAATACTCCTTTTTAGTTGGTCTACCTATCTTAGAAGAGTCTCCTTTCCCTTTTTTGGAGAAATACCCCGATGAAAGAGATATTGCTAAGACCCTCTATCTAAAGGTATCTGATGTCAAGGGAAATTTGATTAGTAAAGGTGGTATTTTTGGTTTGACTACGAAGTTCTTAATCAGTAAAGCTATGTTCTATGCCGATTATACGAACAAGACTTCATTCGAGGCGATCTTTGCCTTACTTATTTATGGAGTGTTTTTGTTCCCAAGTTTTGAAGGGTTCGTCGACCTCAATGCAATTAAGATCTTCTTGAAGAACAATCCAGTACCAACTCTATTGAGTAATGCTTATCATTCTGTACATCTCCGAAACTTCTATGGTGGAGGAATGATCACCTGTTGTGTGCCCTTACTCTACAAGTGGTTTATTTTGCACTTGCCGAGGTCTACTTCTTTTTTAAATCTCGATAGAGGGCTTTGGTCTCCGAGAGTTATGGCGTTGACTCACTCAGACATCGTTTGGTACAACCGAGCGTATGATGGAACTTTAATTATTGATGGTTGTGGTGACTTTGCTAATGTGTCGTTACTCAGTTTAAATGAAGGGATCAATTACAATCCAGTCTTAGCTCGTCGACAGTTGGGATTTCCGTTGAAGGAGCCGCCTAAGAGTGTTCAAGTGGAGGGCATTTTCTTTAGGGAAGACAAAGAACTCCGAGACAAGATTTTGGTTGCATGGGACCATTTGCACAAGAAAGGGAAAGAAAGCCTTGGGAAACTTAATTGTGTGTCCTTAGAACTCTACCTTCGGTGGGTCAGAGAAAGAGCAGTCAAGCTGAAAATGCCCTATTCTCATCAAGATCCTATATCTCCGAGGAGGGAGCCCACTTATGTCTTTATGTCTGAAGCTGAGAAGTTAGAGGTTGCCTTGAGGAAGTCGCAACGTGAGCTAGAGTCATGGAAGAACAAGTAACAAGTAGTGGTTGCAGAAAATGATGAATTTCAGAAGCAAAAGGATGAACTTCAGAAAGAGAAAGATGAACTTCAGAAGCAGCTACAGTTAAAGGATGGAGAGTTGCTTCCTTGCAAGAAGAGGAAAGCCATGGAGGATTTATTTTTCTCCGACCCGCAATGTACTATTTGGAAGCTGATTGTGGAAAACCTTATCCGTGAGAAGACCCAACTGGAAGAAGAGCTCAAGCAGCGGAATTCAAAACTTCTTTAGGGATTTCATTAGCTTTTATTTAGCTATTTATTTGGGACTTTTAAAAGCAATTATTTGTATTCCGTTTCAAAATTAAGAAAGACGTTTTCTTTTACTGCAATGTTTATAAATAGTTGGGATCCCATGAAGTTCTATTCATCTTGCATTGCATTCTTTCCTTATTCACTTCAAGAAACTCAATTTTATTCCGCAGGTATTGTAACCATGGACTTCAAGAGAGAAGCATTGGAGTACACTTTCCAGAGTCCTAACATCGAAAGCTTAAGAGAGCTAGCAGATCTCATCGAGAACCGTCACGCTTTTGCAACAGAATATGGAGAAGTCTTCCATTTTCTCGAGCTCAAGATGAAAGGAGGGTTGTTGGAGACCTTTGTTCAGTTTTATGACCCGTTATACCATTGTTTCACTTTTTCGGATTACCAGTTGATGCCGACTCTGGAAGAATATTCTGATTTCTTAAGGATGCCTGTGACGGCCCGACCTATATTAACCGGCCAGGAAGAGGTACCCAGTCACCAGGAAATTGCAAACGCTACTCATCTCAGTTTAGCAGATGTTCAAGCGCACTTAATCACCAAGGAAGGAGTCCTTGGATTCTCAGCTGATTTCTTGATTGGAAAAGTTAGTTACCATGCCGAAAGAAAAGAGGTCCTTATCTTGGAAGCTACCTTTGCTTTATTGGCCTATGGGATTTTATGGTTGCTGAAGATTGATGATTTTGTTGACATGGATGCGATTAAGTTGTTCATCCTTAAGAATCCGGTTCCCACCTTGCTAGCTGACACATATTTTTCCATCCATTTGAAGAATGCTGAAGGAGGAGGACATATCATTTGTTGTACCACTTTGCTGTATTCATGGTTCATTGCTCGCCTAACTCGACACCCGTCTATTTGGGATGAGATAGAATCACCTCATTGGTCCGAGATAGTCATGGCCCTTACTCACTCTTACACTATGTGGTACGACCATACTTATGGAGGTATATGTATGATTCCTAGCATCGGAGGATTTACTAACATACCGCTTATTGGGAGAGAGGGGTGCATAAGTTACAACCCTGCTTTGGCCTGCCTCCAACTTGGGCATCCCATGACCGAAGTACCTGACCAAGCTCTGTTGGAAGTGTTCTTTTTCAAGGAAGGGGAAGTAGATCAGTTGAAGGCCGCCTTGAAAAAGATCTTTTTGAATGCCGTTCCCTTTTCATGAACCCATGGTATTGGCTTTTCATGATCCTGACTGGTTTGATGTGAGCGAAGTAGATCAGTTGAAGGTCGCCTTGGATGAGGCTTGGAAACTGAAGGCCGCTTGGAAGAACAAGTTTTTCACCCTCAAGGTAGAGAAAGAGAAGTCCCAGAAGCTGCCAGAGATAGAATTTGCAAGGAAGAGAAAGGCGCGAGAGGATTTATTTTCTTCTCACACCTCTTCCGGAACTGCCGCTAGAGATGATCTCCCCCCAGCTGCTATGGCTTGGAAGGAATGTGTCGATCAACTCATCAATGAGAAGAGCGAGTTACAAGAACGCGTCAGCTAGTTAGAAGAAGAACTTCGCACACAGAAAGAGCATATGGAGTAGATCTCCGAGTTCTCTTTTGCTTTTGGTTCGATGTAATAAACTCTTAAAAGAGTACTCTGCTTTTTAATGCTTCGAATATCAAAATAAAATAAGTTTTCTCCAACGTTAAAATACCAAAAATAATCTGAGTTTCTTGAAGTTTCATACTCATTTGCATTTTGCATAAGCATAGCATTGTTTGCATCCTAGGGTATCACTCTTGCTTCATCTCCACAGACAAGCTGAATCACCGATACAATACTCGAGCTAATCAACGCCAAAAGATGGACCAACTTGAACAATAGAACATAGTGCTCCATGATGAAGTTGCAGTTCTGAAAGAAAGTTTGGAGAGGTTGAATGGTCTAGTGGAAGCCTTGTCCAATCAAGCCTCGATCAACAACCAGGAGGTTCCGAGGACCGTGATCTCTGAAGTGACACCCACACCGATCCCAGTGGTGTCTTCTGTTGCTGAAATGTCCTACAACATGCCTCAAGGTTTTCCGTGGGGGTTGTCTCCCAATTTCTTTTCGACCAGTTACCGTCTGTTTGTGTCTGAGATCCCTGCTGTGACCACTGTTCAAGCTACTCCTGTAGTTTCTGCTGTGATGACTACTGCATCTCCACATGTGAATGTTGTTCCGTATATTCTGGGTGAACCAATTTTACAAGGGTCGCCGACCGAAACTGTGGGTTTGGAAGAGAGGATGGATGGATTTCGAGACCAATTTTTTGAAATGCAAAAAGAGTTAAAGGCTCTCCATGGGAAGGATTTGTTTGGAAAGAGTGCTTCTGAGCTGTTCTTGGTCCAAAATGTCAAGGTTCCGCCGAAATTCAAAGTCCCTGATTTTGAGAGGTACAAGAGGAATACTTGCCCTCAGAGTCATCTTATTATGTATTCCAGGAAGATGTCTGCCCAAACTGATAATGATCAACTGCTCATTCACTACATCCAAGACAGTTTGACAGGCGCTGCGCTCAAGTGGTACATGGGGTTGGATAGTACGAAGATTCGAACTTTCAATGATCTAGGGGGAGCCTTTGTCAAGCAGTATAAGTATAATGTGGATATGGCTCCTGACCGTGATCAATTGAGGGCTATGACATAGAAAGATAAGGAGAATTTTAAGGAGTATGCCCAACATTGGCGCGAGTTGGCCGCGCAAGTCACACCGCCGTTGGAGGAAAAAGAGATGACCAAGATTTTTCTGAAGACCCTTGGTCCTTTCTTTTATGAGAAGATGGTAGCCAGTGCACCCAATAACTTTACTGAAATGGTTAATATGGGAATGCGCTTGGAAGAAGGTGTCCGTGTAGGAAGATTGGATAAAGAGGAGAGTGCTCCTAAGAAGTATGGGAGTGGATTTGTAAAGAAAAAAGAGCAAAGAGTGAACGCCGTTCAAAAGGGACAATTTAGGAAGAGGTATTCACCATCACACCAAGTTGCAGCAGTATCACCAGTGTTTAATGCTCCAACTTATCAGTTACAGTCTCCGCAACCGAGTCAGCAACCTCATCCCCCCAATGCTCAACAGCCGCAGCCTCAGCAAAATCTGCAGTATCCTCAGCAGAATCGGCCATTCAACAATCAGGGTCGTGTGTATAGAAAGATAAACTTTGAGCCTATTCCTATGAAATATGCTTATGTGTTTCCAGCTTTGGTCCAGAAGGGTCATATTCAAACAAAAGCTCCACCTATGGTCCCCGCAAATCCTCCTCCTTCTTACAGAGCTGACAAGTTTTGTCCGTATCATCAGGGTGCTCCAGGTCACGATATTGAGAGTTGTTTTGGTATGAAAGCAGATGTCCAGAGGCTCATTAAGTGCGGAATTCTATCCTTCAAGGATTCCGACCCTAATGTGCAGGTTAATCCGTTACCCCCGCATGGTTCACCCTCCGTTAACATGATTGAAGACTGTTTGGAAGATGGTGATCAGGAAGCTTCAAGTGATAGGGCTGAAGAAGTTTGTGTTATAGTGCCTCACTTTAATGAAGTGGAGCGTATCGAAATTGTTTATAATAGAAGAAAGTCGGTTGTTACCCCGTTGGTAATCAACATGCCTGGACCCGTCCGTTATACTTCTAGTAAGGCTATCCCCTACAAGTACAACGCCACAATGTTGGAGAATGGAAAGGAAGTGCCTTTGCCCACTGCACCTTTAGTAGTTAACATTGCAGATGTCAGTAGAGTAACAAGGAGTGGTCGAGTCTACCCGGCTGTACCATCGAAAGAAAAGGAGGTCTCATTGGGACAACCAGCCTCAAAAGATCCAATTGTGGGGCAATCTGGTGGATCCAATTTATCCAATTCAGATGAATTTCTAAAGGTGATCAAGAGAAGTGAGTATAAGGTTGCAGATCAGCTCCTGCAAACCCCGTCGAAGATTTCTGTGTTACAATTATTGATGAGTTCTGAGGCTCATATGGAAGCGCTCCAGAAGATATTAGAACAAGCGTATGTTGAACAAGATATGACTATGGAGCAGTTTGACAATATCATTGGTAATATTACTTCATGTGACAATCTAGGTTTTAATGAGGATGATCTCCCAGAGGAAGGAAGGAGGCATAACATGGCTTTACATATTTCAGTGAACTGCGGAAATGATTCTCTGTCCAGTGTATTAGTTGATACTGGATCTTCTCTAAACATGATGCCTAGAACTACTCTATCTAAGTTGTCTTATCAATGACCGCCGATGAGGCCAAGTCATGTTATTGTCAAAGCTTTTGATGGGTCAAGGAAGACTGTAATTGGTGAAGTGGATTTGCCGATGACTATTGGATTGCAGACTTTTATGATCACGTTTCAGGTCATGGACATTCATGCCGCCTATAGCTGTTTGCTAGGGAGGCCATGGATACATGAATCTGGGGCAGTTACTTCCATTCTGCATCAGAAGTTGAAATATGTTTTTGAGGGAAAAACAGTTACAGTTTGTGGAGAAAGAGCTTTGGTGGTGAGTCACTTGTCATCATTCTCGTATGTTGAAGCTGAGGAAGAGTTTAGCGCGCAATTTCAAGCTTTGTCTATTGTGGGCGAGGGTGTCCGGAAATCTCAGGCATCTATGTCATCATTTAAAGACGCGCAGCGAGTAGTGAACAGTGGTCATCAGACAATTTGGGGGAAGATGTTGTCTTTGCCAGAGAACAAAAATAAGGAAGGTCTTGGTTTCACCAGCAGTTCTGCTCAACAAACTACCAGAAGCCCAAGGTTTCCGCTGATTAATGAAGTGTTCCGCAGTGGAGGAGTTGTCCATCATCCTCAGGTTAATGTTGTGTCAGAGGATGAGCTTGAAGGTTACATATTAGACGGTTCTGCAAGGTCCTCTATTCCTTATGAAGATTATGAGCCCTATATGGAAGACCCAGGTTATGTTTCAGACGAGTTTAACTATAGCTTTCGAGTTTATGTTGTTACTGAGGAAGATTCAGATGGGGATGTTCCAGACTTTGTAACCCCAGGAATTTTCGTTAAGAACTGGAGTGTGGTTGAAGCCCCTGTTGTCGTTCATATATCTAAGTAAAGCATTTGTTTTTTAAAATTTTCACTCTGCCTAAGGCGAAACTGCATTATTAGGGCTTACTTTTAAATAATTCCCTTTGCTCTACCCAAGGCAAAGGTAACTTTGTTGGGCGTGTCTCTTTGGTTTTTCTATCATCAATAAATCACTTTCATTTTTATTTGTGTTTTACGTATTTATTTACGATGTTGGAAAATAATAAGTAGCATCTAGCGTACACACACTTTCCACTTTATGGAGACTTATTAAAAATCATATCACTTGCGCAGATTACTACGTAAATTACATCCTGGGAATAATGATCCGCTGTCTTCTCCGAATTTTGAGTTTCCTGTGTACGAAGCCGAAGACGAAGAAAATGATATCACAGAAGAGATTTCCAGACTGCTTAAAAAGGAAGAGAAAGCTATCCAACCTCACCAAGAGCCGGTGGAAGCAATCAATTTGGGAACAAAAGAGATCCGTAGAGAAGTGAAAATTGGAGCCTTGCTCAAGCCTGATGTGAAGAAACAGCTGATTGATTTGCTTGGAGAGTTTGTTGATGTGTTTGCTTGGTCATATCAAGATATGCCTGGATTGGACACTACTATAGTTGAACACCGTCAACCTTTGAAACCAGAGTGCCCACCAGTAAAACAGAAGCTTAGAAGGACTCGACCCGACATGGCTCTAAAGATTAAGGAGGAGGTGCAGAAACAGATTGATGCAGGTTTCCTTGTCGCTGCCGAATATCTGCTCTGGTTGGCTAATATTGTGCCCGTTCCGAAGAAGGATGGTAAGGTTCGCATGTGTGTAGATTACAGGGATTTGAATAAAGCCAGTCCGAAAGATGACTTTTTGTTACCTCACATTGATATTTTGGTTGACAGTACCGCAAGATATGAGGTTTTCTCCTTTATGGATGGTTTTTCAGGTTACAATCAGATTAGAATGGCTCCCGAGGACAGAGAGAAGACGTCATTCATCACGCCTTAGGGCACCTTTTGTTACAGAGTTATGCCGTTTGGATTAAAGAATGCAGGGGCAACATATCAGAGAGCTATGACTACTTTATTCCATGATATGATGCACAAAGAGATTGAGGTCTATGTAGATGATATGATAGCTAAGTCAAAGACTGAGGATGATCATGTTAAACACCTGGCCAAGCTGTTTGGTTGTTTAAGGGAATACAAGCTCCGTCTGAATCCCAACAAATGTACATTTGGGGTGCGATCAGGGAAACCATTGGGTTTTATTATCAGTCAAAGAGGGATTGAAGTGGACCACGACAAAGTGAAGGCTATCTGGGAAATGCCAGCTCCTACCACTAAGAAGCAAGTCAGAGGGTTTTTGGGACGTTTGAACTATATCTCTAGGTTTATATCCAACATGACTGCTACATGTAAACCTATTTTCAAGCTTCTGAGGAAAGAACAAGGGTATGCTTGGACTGAAGATTGTCAAAAGGCTTTTGATAGTATCAAATAGTATTTGCTTGAACCACCTATCCCGATACCGCTAGTCGAAGGACGACCCTTGATTATGTATTTGACTATTTTAGAAGATTCAATGGGTTGTGTACTCGGTCAACGAGATGAAACAGGAAATCAAGATCATGTCACTTATTACTTGAGCAAGAAATTTACTGATTGTGAAACAAGATACACTATGTTAGAGAAGACTTGTTGTGCTTTGGCGTGGGCCGCCAAACGTTTGCGCCAGTATATGTTGAATCACACCACTTGGTTAGTCTCGAAGGTGGATCCTATCAAGTATATTTTTGACAAGCCCGCTTTGGCTGGGAGAATTGCTAGATGGTAGATGTTGTTATCTGAATATGATATTGAATACCATACTCAGAAAGTTGTTAGAGGAAGTGTTTTGGCTGATCATTTGGCTCACCAGCCTATTTTGGATCATCAACCCTCAAACGATGATTTTCTCGACGAAGATGTTATGTTTCTAAAGATGAAGGATTATGAAGAACCCGTGCATGGTGAAGGGCCTGAACCAGGTTCTCAATGGGGTTTGGTTTTTGATGGAGCTGTCAACGCTCATGGAAAAGGGATAGGTGATGTTATTGTGACCGCTCAAGGGACCCACATACCATTTACTTCTAGATTAACATTCCAGTGTACTAATAATGAGGCTGAGTATGAGGCATGTATTATGGGTCTTGAGGAAGAAATAGATTTGAGAATTAAGAATTTGGATGTGTTTGGTGATTCTGCAGTGGTAATCAATCAAATCACTGGGGAGTGGGTAACTCGACATGATAATTTGGTCCCATACAGAGATTATGCTGTTACCGTTCTTTGATAGGGTCGAGTTTCATCATATTCCTCGTGATGAGAATAGGATGGCAGATGCATTGGCAACTTTGGCCTCAATGATTGTGGTGAACTTTTGGAACGAGTGCCCTCGGATTGAAGTAAAATGTCTTGATAGACCCGCCTACATCTTTGTCGTCGAAGAAGTTGGAGACGGTAAACCCTGGTACCATGACATTGAAGTATTCCTTAGAACTCAAGAATATCCTTTGGGAGCTTCCAACAAAGATAAGAAGAC
This sequence comes from Lathyrus sativus, assembly GCA_963859935.3. Classification (NCBI taxonomy): domain Eukaryota; kingdom Viridiplantae; phylum Streptophyta; class Magnoliopsida; order Fabales; family Fabaceae; genus Lathyrus; species Lathyrus sativus. The sequence goes on from OZ012737.1 coordinate 429,363,361, forward strand.
TTTGAGAAGGCTGGCTGGGCATTTTCTTTTGAGTAACAATGTACTATACAAATGAAATTTCGACATGGTCTTGCTGAGATGTGTTGACAAACAAGACACAGATATGTTGATGACGGAAATTCACGAAGGATCCTTTGGCACTCATACCAATGGACATGTTATGGCTAAGAAACTCTTAAGATCTGGTTATTATTGGATCACGATAGAATCAGATTGCTACAAGTTTGCTAGGAAATGTCACAAGTGTCATATTTACGCAGATAAAGTTCATGTACCTCCGAATTTGTTAAATGTTATCTCATCCCCGTGGCCTTTCTCTATGTGGGGAATCGATATGATTGGTATGATAAAACCAAAAGCGTCTAATGGGCACCGTTTCATTTTAGTAGCCATTGATTATTTTACTAAGTGGATCGAAGCGACTTCTTACGCTAATGTAACGCGATATGTGGTTGTCAAATTTATCAAGAATCAGTTTATCTGCCGATATGGTGTGCCGAGCAGAATTATTACAGATAATGGGTCCAATTTGAATAACAGAATGATGAAAGAATTGTGTAAAGAATTCAAGATAGAGCACCATAATTCTTCTCCTTACAGACCAAAGATGAATGAGGCTATTGAAGCCGCCAATAAGAATATCAAGAAGATCATTAAGAAAATGGTTGTTACTTACAAAGATTGGCATGAAATGCTCCCGTTCGCCTTGCATGGGTATCGTACGACGATACGCACATCGACTGGGGCAAACCCATTTTCACTTGTCTACGGTATGGAAGCAGTACTCCTGATAGAAGTTTAAATTCCTTCTATGAGGATTTTGATGGATGCAAAGTTGTCAGAAGCTGAGTGGTGCCAGAGCAGATATGATCAGTTGAACTTAATCGAAGAAAAGAGGATGGAGGCGCTATGCCATGGTCAGTTGTATCAGCAAAAGATGAAGAAGGCATTTGACAAGAAAGTTCGACCTCGTGTATTCAAAGAAGCTGACCTCGTGCTCAAGATTCAGTCTTTCCTCACTGATGTCAGAGGAAAATGGGCCCCGAACTATGATGGACCGTACGTAGTAAGAAAGGTTTTGTCAGGAGGTGCTTTGATGTTAGCAACAATGGACGGAGAAGAAATCACTCACCCTGTGAATACAGATGCCGTCAAGAAATATTTCGTTTAGAACTCGAGGAGTTATCATTGACTTAGGGAGAGCAAGTTGTTATTCCCTTGATGTAATCTCTATTATTTTCCAACACTGTAATATTGGGGTCACGCCTTTCTGCTGACCACCATTCAATAAAGTTTTCATTTGTCAAAATCTTTATTCCTGATAGCAAAATCTAAATTGATTTGAACTTTTTCACTACTTCGTGTTTTACTCGGTATATGAATAACAAAAGGATGACCATGGACGTTTATTTCATCCATGGAAGAACATCAATCTGATTCCACAAGCAAAGGATATTTATTTTATCCAGAGACGAGGTTGGTTTATGTTCAAGTTTTCTTTACGGGTGGTAAGAGGTCTGTGGAGATTTTGCTTGGGTACCTTTCCGTTTGAGACGTTCTTTTTTTCGCCTCTCCTGGTTTGTCAGCATACGCATAGCATATAGATAGATAGCATGGCATGCGCATCTCTTTGTGTTCGTTTTATTATATTGCTTTGGTTGTGTCTACCCCTAAACGTTTGGGTGTGTCGTATCCCTCCAAATAGAGTTATCAACCCTAGGCAGAAAGAGCACGATGTTTATACTTTCCCCATGGAGCTCGATTCTCGTGGAAGACGGTTATTCCAGTACATTCCATTTGAGTTCATACCTCAATGGTCAAGTATTACTTGATAGTCTTCTCTTTGGTTACTTCCCGAATTGAATTTCGGTCCTGGACAATCACAATGTGGATAATCTCCAATGCTTGAACATAGAGCGGTGTGTGCATTTATTTTTCCCTCTATCCCCAGGAATAATATTTTCGAAAAATTTTCATGAAGACAAATATTTCTCCAACAGTATCACAGGTTTTCTCAATCATCTGCATTGGGACTATAAACATCTCTTTATTTGAGCAACTCGTTTTGACTAGGATCTCATTCAAAACGACAAACGACAGTTTCTACAAGACAGATCATTCACCCCTAGTGGGTTCTTCAACCTTATCAACTCGTCGAATGGCATCGCTTCGTCAATCCATCAGAAAGGAATATATTCCCCAGTGAATTCATTACACAAGATTAATCCCATCAAGTGACATCTCCCCAGAGAAATCGAGGAAGTTTATCACATTAGTCTCTCTTTATTTGAGAAGAAATACTCTACAAATCAACCGGCTTACATCTCTTCTGAATATCCCCGGTGAAATTTTCCAATCTCCAATACATTACAAGTTACCTCTACAAATACAATCTACAAAATTCTACAGTCCACAACACATTATGGCTCACAACCAAGAAATCCTGCAATCTACGATGACATTTTGATCCCCTGTGAAGATATTCGCACGAGTTTTCGTCATTTCGGGCAGAGACTGAGACCAGCTCATGGTTCCCATATCATGACGCTCGGGGAGGTTCTGCATCAGAGACTGAGACCAGCTCATGGTTCCCATATCATGAGGCTCGGGGAGGTTCTGCATCAGAGACTGAGACCAGCTCATGGTTCCTATATCATGGCGCTCGGGGAGGTTCTGCATCAGAGACTGAGACCAGCTCATGGTTCCCATATCATGACGCTCGGGGAGGTTCTGCATCAGAGACTGAGACCAGCTCATGGTTCCCATATCATGACGCTCGAGGAGGTTTTACTTTTTACTATTTCCAGTTGGATTTCAAAAAAAAAGGGGGATAAAAAGAACATGAAACAAAACTGAGTTAGTGACTCGATCAAGAGACTTCATCTGGACTATTACCGACCACCACATTTTGGTAGTAAATCTATCCTTCGATCACAAATTTCTCACCCACTGTTAAAACACCATATTCTTGGTGTATGTGCTACACTCTTATACGTTTGGAGATTCCCCTTTGGCGGTTGTTTCCTGTCCCCGTGGAGTCCCGTTTCGTTGGGCCTGTTGCTCCTTTGTTTCTCACGTGTTGGGCCCAGTTCATCCCCTGTGACATCTCTCCTTCACAGGACCGTCCGACTTGCATTTCTCACATCATTGCATATCATTCGCATTCGGTGGTTTCTTAGGGCCAAAAATCCGCGCAATGTTTGTATTTAAGTCCCTCCTCTCTCGTCGAGACGGAGATTTCAATCTCCATAGCTCCGAATAGGAGTAACTTAAATAGGGGCATCTGTTGCACCCTAATTTTTGACCATAAGATCTCACCTCTTTTGTGCATATTTATGTTATTATCACTAACAAGTGTGTGCAGGCGTAAATTTCAAAGGTTGTAGACCCAAGAATTTGTGAATCAGAAGTTCGCATCCTGAAGTCAATTTCAAGTATATAAGGGGGTTTATTACAAATTCAAGGACGTGAACCCAAGCTAACAATCCAAGATATATGAACAAGAGGGGTCCTTATGTGGCAATCATCAAGATCCATCTCCAACTTCAGTACTCATATTATCATAAGGTCCAAACTCAAATTCCAAGACTTCGACTCTTATGGTTTCAACCACATTGGAGGATTCGTGCTACATTTTCGTTTTAGTACATATGGGAGTTCTTATAATCCAAGGGATTCGTGGCCATGATAGTCAAGTTAACTTTGAAACCCAATTCAAGTTTCAAATTAAATTCAAGGACAGTTTTAATCAATTTATCATTCACACTCAAGTACTCAACTTACGAGCTCAAGGAGATCTTGTATTAAGGTCTTATGGTCTCAAATTAAACGCAATATGGACTTTACTATCAAAGTAACACTTTATTCAACTAAGTCAATTACAAATCATCCAAGAATGATATTGAAAGATCATTACAAGAATTAATTATCCAAGAATTTCGTCGAGTCATTACAACAGAGGCGTTACAAATGTACGCGATCCGTATACTTCATGAATTTTTTTGGCAACATGTGAATGATGAAGCCAACGCGACAGCTAGCTTCATGGAGCTCATACCCAAGCCCTTGGTTCCATTTCCTAAGTAAACTCCAACCTAAAGACGCGCAATAAATCTCCATGCTTTTCCTTTCCAAGCTCACATGCCGTAACCTGTAGAAACACAACCGGTAATCAGGGTACCGTTAAAAGAATTGAATTAAGACTTAGAGTTAAGAGAAGAGGATGAGATGATTTAAATTCAGCCCTCAGAAAACTCATCATCGGGCAGAAGCACGAGCGGCTGGGAAGGCAACAACAGAAGATGCCGCCAGCTCCCTACCGAACACCGAAGATTGAATTCTGGGAAAGCAAAACAATTAACTTCAACGACCCAACACAACGCAAAGCATACAACCACAGACAGCTGCAACTTCAAGCACACATAGTTCATACCATCAAGTCATCATTACCGTTATACCTCTCTCACCAGTGACACTAGACCGACAACTCCCAGACTTATAATCGGGTCCTGAAAGAAGAAGAGGAAATTAGCACAATAACATCAGCAGGTATCAACTTCAAACAAGCGGCATCAGCTGCATCAGTTAAAGTATCAAGACAATAACAGGTTTGCAACAAACAACTTCAGGCCATAATTAGCATTTCACAAGCTGCGACCAACAACAGGACTGCACCAATGACATTGATCCCGCATCCCTCGCTGCTCCACCACCACTCTACCACCCAAAAAACTTGTTTACTGCGTAGAGCATGGAAGTCAAGTTAGACTTCAAAATTAACCACAACAATTGACTCATATGAGGACCAGGATGGCAAACAGTTCCCCAAACTCCTGCATCAACACATGAAACGATAAAGGGATTTGATTAGAACTTACAAGAAAAGCTTATGCTCAGTTTGATGTAAACACCATGTTCCACCAACAATAATCAAAGACATCCACTATTTAGGAGGCAACCGAAAACTCAAAGCAGAGTTGGGGAAAAGTTAAACCCTCAGAACTACAAAGTGCACCATCGGGCATAGGAACAAGCGACCAAGAGGGCAATAACCGAAGCTGTCACCTACTCCCTACCGAACATCGAAGATCAAATTCAGTCAAGCAAAGCAATTAAGTCTCAATGGTCTAATACAATGCAAAACACAAATAAATCGAAACAGCAGGGGCGTTCTTATTTCCCTCATGGCTCAGACCTGTAAGCCATCACTGCCACTTTGAACCCTTCTCGGCAACGACATAATAACCGGCAGATGCTGAACTACTAACAACATCCTGAAAGAAGAAGAGAAACAATATCAAGTCATCATCTGCAAACCATAACAGTGCAGCATAACATCAATAACATCAACTACAAGCAACAATAACCATGTTAGTTCAACAACAACAAAAGCAAGAGCAATATTTGGCAAAAAAGAATGGCGCAACAAACATAACAGCAACAAGTATCAGTCACGAACTAGCTACAATCACCAGCAGAACAACAACAATAATCTTGTTTCATCATCTGCAACAACAGCTACATATTAACCACAAAAAGAAACAATTCGAGGTCCAAGAGTAAAGATGAGAGAAGATTCTTATCCCTCAGGTAACACATCATTGGGGCAAGGCTCGAGTATCCAGGAGGATAACGAGAAGCCGTCGTCAACTCCTTACCAACTCAAGAGCGTCAATGGAAATTCGAAAACAATAAGAGGCAACCACAATCCCTCATAGGCTTAGACACAATGTCGTCATCGCCGTTTCAACCCAACATCAGCCACGGCATAAGACAAGGCGAGCGTCTGAACTCGAGTATAGCTTTCTCTGCGAAGAAGAAGAAAAGAAGTATCAGCAATCCCGTAATGGCAAGTTTCTATCTTTCAACAGCAAAAGGAACCAAGTCACAAAGTCAACGAGGAAAATTACAAATCAATACAGGAAGAGGAAAGATTAGAACTTCCCTAATCAAAACCACTCCGGGCTACTAATTCCCTTGGCCCATAATCTCCTGCTTTCTACACCTGCAAAAACGTAGGGTTTGGATTAGTAAGTCGACCAAGAATATACCCTGTGCAGAAAATATCCTATTCAGATTCCTTCAGCATCAAGTGAATATTCCTCTAACCAAATCACATAATTTGATTTTCATCAACAACATTAAACGCAATCATACGAAGAAGGAAAGTTTTTGAATCCAATCACACGAAAACGGAAGGCTTTAACACCAATTAATCAGAAATCTTCTACTCAGGGGCCTATAAATTGGAAGGAAATCGACAACATTCAGGGGAATCCACAAATAACCACAAGTTCGAAACCCTAAAAAAATCAATCGCGAAAAAACACCAGAAAACCTAGAGCTCATAAACCTAAGAGATTGAAGGAGGAGACTCATCTGTTCCAACCGTCAGAGCCATCATCAGCCGCCACAAGTAACTGACGACGTTTCGATCCCGTTCATCTCGAACACGATCCCAATATCCCCAACTTCCGGTAAGCCATCGGTTCATGTCGAGATTATGGATTTTTCGATGTTTCTGTTTGTGTTTCAGGTTGAAGAAAGTGACGAAAACGATGAAAGGAAATGGCGAGTACGATCGAGGACGTAGAGAGGAAGCCGAGCGATTTAGGGTCCGATTTGGGAAACTCAAAGGGGATTAGGGTTCTTTGCTACTGTTCTGAGTTCTCTGTGGTTGCTTTTTAGTGTATTATGATCACATATCACGCACACACTCACTACACTACACATAATTACCACTAATCAACCCTCAATTCCTAACCAGTTTTTAATTAACCTTTTTTAAACCAATATAATTAATCATCTTTTTAATTAAACCAACAAATAAAACCTATTATTTAAATCTAGCTTCTATAGTTAACTTATTTATTTAATTAAGCAACCTCTTTTAGAAGAAAATAATTAACTCTTTTATTTTAACTAGTTAATCTAAATCAGACTTAAATAAAAAAACTAGTAACCTTCTAATTAATTAAATCAACTTTTTTATTTTATTAATTCCTTGCATAATATAACATTTATTCAAACTCATTTTTTAAAATAACTTAGAAATGTGGTAATAAAACCTTTTAATTTAAAATCAACCTTTAGTTTTGTAATTAAGAACTCTTTTTTTTTTAATAATATTAACTTTTATATAATAGAGAACTTACAATTAAACTATTTTATTTTATTCACTTCATGATCTATTTATTTTATCAATAAAAATAATCTTTTATAATTTTAATAAGCCTTTATAACGAGAAAACCATTTTATAATTTAAACAACATTTGGTAATAACGATAATCGAACCCCTCTCTTTTTAAAGACATTTCCCTCAAAACCGATCTCATTAATATAACTTCTTAAAACCAATTCCAACACCCCTTAAAATCAATCCAACATTTCTCTTAAAACCCTATAACTAAATCAACATTTTCTCAGTAATCAATCCATCTAAAATCAATCTCACATCGTAGAATGTAATCCAAATCGTGCACGCTTACACTCCACGCACATGTCCACTTTCACACATTTAGCGCTTTCATGCGTATGTGCCTTTTGCTTTATCTACTTTTATTTTATTCACAACTCACACACTCACTTAGAGCTTTCATGCATTCGTGTATGTTTTATCTTTATCTGCAATTTACATTACAACAATTTACTTTTCTCGCATTGCATTCCGTCCAAAGGAAAAACCTACACATGAGTCAACACTTGTGTGTAGTGCACATCATTTGCATCATTCTCCCACATGATCCTTGATCTCATTCAAGTCGATCTTTAAGATAGATCCTACCCTATAGGAAGAACCTTCTCTTTACAACATACAAACAAACAACCAACAAAACAACAACAAATATTCAAACACAATAGAGAAATAGATGTTAATCATCTTAAGCGAGATAGAATCTCCACCCCACATCAATTACAACCAATACCGTAGGAAATTTTCCTTAAGAGAAATAGAGGCGTACGTCGTCGATCAATATCCGAGTACTTGAGCCCTTCTCTTAAGACGATGCAAAGACTATTTTCCTACAACTTGTGGCGGTTAAATCTCCCTTAAAATGACAACTCACCTTTTTCTCCTAAAATCAATTAATCAACCACCCTAAACCCGTAGGAACTTTGACCACAGTCAAAGAACTCCTCAAACCCTTTAGGGGAACTACAAAATACTCTGATTCCACTCCCGTAAGGATATGTAGGCATAAGATGCAACATCTTATCGAGTATACTTAGAAATAAACCACTAGGTCTTTCAACCATTAAGCAGATAACCCTTAGCAATAAACAAACATAAAATAAGAGGTTCCTGTAGAGTACTACAGAAACTTAGGATGCTAGCACCTTCCCTAAGTTTAACCAACCCCCGAACCTAAAACTCTCTAAACCTTGCATTTGCATTGCATTATGGGAATTCTGATCTTTATCCCTTCCTTTGGACAAATCAAAGTTCGGTTGCAAAATGAGTTAAAGATTCAAACTAATCAATAGTTTGGTATCCAAATTTCACTGCGACAGGTAGCAACAGGGTGGAGAATGTGTATTGATTATAGGCGGTTGAATACCGCAACTCGGAAGGATCACTTTCCACTCCCGTTTATGGACCAAATGTTAGAAAGACTTTCGGGACAACAATTCTATTGTTTTCTAGATGGCTATTCCGGGTACAACCAAATTGCGGTTGACCTGGCCGATCATGAGAAGACAGCTTTCATGTGTCCGTTTGGAATTTTCGCTTACCGCTAAATTCCCTTTGGGTTGTGTAATGCGTCGGCTACTTTCCAATGATGCATGCAAGCTATTTTTGCCGATCTAATAGAGAAAACAATGGAAGTATTCATGGATGATTTCTCGGTGTTTGGTGGTTCTTTTGGTTTATGTTTGGATAATTTGGAAACCGTACTTGAATGGTGTGTGAAGACGAATTTGGTTCTAAATTGGGAGAAGTGCCACTTCATGGTAATGGAGGGGATTGTTCTTGGCCACAAAGTCTCTTCAAAAGGGCTTAAAGTGGATCGTGCCAAGGTTGATGTGATTGAAAAGCTGCCTCCTCCGGCTAACTTGAAGGGTATCCGAAGCTTTCTTCGGCATGCCGGTTTCTACCGGCGATTCATCAAAGACTTCTCAAAGGTGGCTAGGCCTTTGAGTAACTTGCTGGCCAAGGACCAGGTATTTCTCTTAACTGATGATTGTTTAAAAGCCTTTGAGATTTTAAAAGAAAAATTGGTGACTGCTCCAATCATAGTTGCTCCGAATTGGAATTTAAATTTTGAGCTAATGTGTGATGCTAGCGATTATGCTATTGGAGCGATGTTAGGCCAAAGAAAAAACAAAAATTTTCATGCTATACACTACGCAAGTAAAGTTCTTAATGAGGCTCAAATTAATTATGCCACTACAGAAAAAGAATTACTTGCGATAGTGTATGTGCTAGAAAAATTTAGGTCCTATCTCATTGGTTCTAAAGTGATTGTGTATACCGACCATGCGGCAATAAAATATCTGCTAACCAAACCGGATTCGAAGCAAAGGCTCATCCGTTGGATCCTTTTGTTGCAAGAATTTGATCTAGAAATTAAAGACAAGAAGGGTTAGGAAAATTTGGTGGCGGATCATTTATCCCGCCTTGTTAATGTGGAGGTTACATCTGGTGAAAAGGAAATTCGAGAAGAGTTTCCTGATGAAAAATTATTTAAAGTTCAAGTTAGACCATGGTTTGCAGACTTTGTGAACCACAAGGCGAGTGGTTTTGTACCCCCCGACCTAACTGAGAACCAAAAAAGGAAATTCCTCTCGGATGCCAAATACTATGTTTGGGATGACCCTTATCTATTCAAGTTAGGTGGTGATAATCTGTTAAGGAGGTGTGTCACCGGTGATGAAGCACAAAGTACTTTATGGCTTTGTCACAATTAGCCTTATGGCAGACATTTCAATGGGGCGAGAATGGCAAATAAAGTCCTTCAATCGGAATTTTATTGGCCTACTATTTTTAAAGACACAAATGCCCATGCGCAAAGTTGTGACAGTTGCCAACGGAGTGGCGGGATAGGTAAGAGAGACGAGACGCCTCTCCAAAATATCCAAGAGGTAGAATTATTTGATTGTTGGGGTATCGATTTTGTCGGACCGTTCCCACCCTCTTTTGGAAATGAATACTTGTTGGTTGCTGTTGATTACATGTCAAAGTGGGTTGAGGTGATTGCCTCACCTCGGGCAGATTCTAAGACGGTCATACACTTTTTAAAGAAAAACATTTTTTCCTGTTTTGGAACTCCCCGGGTGCTGATAAGTGACGGAGGGTCACACTTTTGTAATGGACCGTTGGAAAACGTTTTGCAACATTACGGTGTAACGCATAAAGTGACAACTCCGTATCACCCACAGGCTAATGGTCAAGCTGAGGTCTCTAATCGCGAGATTAAGAGAATACTTGAAAAAACCGTGTCCAGCTCTAGTAAAGATTGGTCTCAAAAATTGGATGAAGCTCTATGGGCATATCGCACTGCCTATAAAGCTCCAATTGGGCTAACTCCTTTTCAATTGGTCTTTGGTAAAACTTGCCATTTGCCGGTTGAAATGGAGCACAAAGCCTTGTGGGCTTTAAAATTTTTGAATTTTGACAATGAGTTGGCCGGTGAAAAGAGAAAAGTGTAACTTCTTGAGTTGGAGGAGATGCGTAATGCCGCATATCACTCAAGTTGGTTGACAAGGAAAAATTTAAGGAATATCACGACAAAAAGCTCCAGAAAAAGGAGTTTGCGCCCGGACAGTTGGTTCTATTGTTTAATTCCAGGTTGAGGTTATTCCCTGGAAAATTAAAGTCAAAATGGTCCGGGCCATTTCGCGTGATAGAAGTAAAGGAGTATGGAGCAGTCGTAATTGAAGACTTGGAAAAGAAGGATAGTTGGACAGTCAATGGCCAGCGTTTAAAGATTTATCTTGGCGGTCATGTGGAACGACAAAGCTGTACTTTCCTTCTGGATGTTCCGGTGTGAGCATCTTGGACCGTCGAGCTTATCCGACGTTAAACAAGCGCTTGTTGAGAGGCACCTCAACATTGTAAGTATTTATCTGCTTTATGTTCATTTTCTGCATTTTGTGGGAAACTGGTTGTGGATTGGTGAGAAGGAGCATGCAGCAGACCCTGATTTTGCTGTCATGTTCGCTAACCTTCGCCTGGCGAATGGTAGCGAGTGTTCGCCTGGTGAGCCTCAGCGAAGCTTCGCTGTGCTTTGCCTGGCGAATGCAGTGAAACAGAACATGCCACATCCGTTTAAATTGGGAGATTGGAATGGCCACTTGGGCCCATGAACCGCTACAATTTTACCTTCTGAAACCCTAACCCCGTCTTCTCTCCCTTGCCTCACTTTCACTCTTGCACTATCCAACCCTCTCACTTGCACTTTCCTCCCTTTTTGATTTTCTGCATTTCAATCCAAAGGTATGTTTTTATGATTGCTCTTTTCGTTTTGTACATTGTGGATGTTGTTATCTCTTGCTGCTGTAATCTGTGTGGATTCTTGGTTTGAAATTCCTAAACCCTGCTTCTGAAATTGTGCTAGGTTAGAAATCCCCTTTCTCTGTTTCTGATTATTTTAGATGCTTGCATGTTTCGAATTGATTCTGGTCTTGAGAAAAGGGGATCAGACACATTTAAATTGGACTGTGGCACAATTGCAGAAGCTCTGTTTTTCTGCATTTTCGCACCTTCGCTGGCATTCGCCAGGCGAGCGGTAGCGAACATTCGCCAAGGTTCGCCCGACGAACCAAGGCGAATGCAGCAGAATTTTTCCCTCATTTGCTGTTTTATGTTGTCTGTTTCTAACATCTTCATTCTATTATGTTTGTTTGTAATTTTGTTTTCAGATGGGACCTAGAATGATCAACCCCCACAAGCGAAAAGCGTCAACTTCTCGTACCGTACCGATCCATTTTGATCAAGACTGGTTCCGCGGAGCTACTCATGTCGCGCGCTATGAAGCCTTAGAGAGACGAAAAATTCTGGCTGAGAAGAGGTTCCAGCTTAGTGAAACAGGGCAGTACCGTACTATTGATGTGCTTTTTGTGACAAAGAAGTGGGATCGTCTGATGACCCCGCTAGATGGTTACAATGCTGAAATAGTGCGGGAATTCTATGCTAATTCTCTCCTGGATGACGGCGAAATGTTCAGTTGGACCTCAATGGTTCGTGGAGTTATGGTCAGGTTCGATCGGCGAGCAATTAGTAATGCTTTGGGTAACCCTCTCTCCCTTACAGGTAGCGAAATTGACGAGTATTACCGTGATCTGAATAAGCGTCGCAATTTGGATGCTATGTCCAGAGATTTGTGTCTGGACGGCCGCGATGTGGTGCAGAATTCTTCAGGGGTAGCTATTCGGTACCTCCGCACCGATATGAAACCTTTGGTGCAACTGATCCTTTTATTTGTTTTGACTAATATCGTGCCGAGGTCCCATCACAGCTCCGTACCCTTACCAATTGCCCATTTGATCTACTCAATCCTGCAGAATGTTCAGATAGACGTTGCCCGCATCATTGCGGATGAGATGCGTGTTGTTGTCCTTAGTGGACGTGGAGGGTTGGCGGCTCGCAAGAATGCCCTGCTGACTTTTCCGTGCCTTATCATGTTGCTTTATGCTTATGAAGGGGTGGATATCCCTCAGAGGCGACAGGTCACCATTCCTGCTACGATCGATGACAGGTATGTGGAGAAATTTTGTAGAGCTAAACCCGCAGTTGGTGAGACTTCTGGTGCCGGTACTGCTACCGGCGGACGTGCTCGCGGCTCTTCTGGATCTGGTCAGGTTCCTCCTACTTACGACCCATTTCAGCAGGAGATTTGTGCGTATAATTGGGATTGGATGGCCTCTCAGCAGCGAGCCACTTGTGATCTTCATGACTCCATGCAGCTTTTGCAGCTGTAGATACGTGATTCCGCCGGGAACCATACGATGATGACAAGGGAGCAATTCCTTGAACATGCTGCATGGCCTGTGGACAGGCCCAGTTTTGGTAGGGGGAGGATGCTGATGCTGATGATGCTGGTAATGAGGAGGATGCTGATGATGCTGATGACGGTGACGAGGGCGGTGATGATGATGGTTATGACATGTCTAAGGAGGAGTGATTTCTAGTGTGTTTTATTGCTTCCTTTGTGCTACAAAGTGAAGTTTTTTATTTATCTTGTAGTTCCATTTAGTTGTTTCATTTGTACTTTGGATTAAATTTGAGATTTGTACTTGTACCTTCTATGGTACCTTTGACATTATTGGTGTTATACACCATTTTATGATTCAACATTTTTATTAGTATGTTTGAGCTTTTAATTATTTATTTATGGTTTAAAGTTTTTATTTTAGTAAGTTTTATGTGAAGTTTTATTCAAGGGTGGTTGTAAATATGTTAACACCCTATTGTCGACGTTTAGTTTTTTTGTAGTCGTGCAAGAATTCTTTCAAGTGGGACGTCGATGATATTATCGTTCTCACAAATTTGTTGACAAGGTACTTAGTTACCTTGTTCTAGAATTTAAAATGTTGTAGAACTTGTTATTCTATGTACAATTTTTGTAACTTTGCTTCTTTTGCAACTCTTTTGATTGATATGTCATTTAGGTCCTATATCACAAATGTAAGAATCCTCCTTTTACTTGTACATATGCTATGGATGGATGATGCATTTTTTTTATACTTATAATTCATGTTCTATCTTTTGTTCTTTATAATATTGTGGAAGTTCTAGAGAGGATCAAGGCACTTGTTTCTTTTGAGCACAACCAGTTCCAAATACAAATGTACCCGTGAGCAGAGAGTATTCATAAACATTTTGAGCCTAAACAGTTGAAGCTTTGCTTGAAATAAAGCTAGATTTCAAAAATCTTGTTCTTGAAACCTCGGAATTTTTGATTAATTGTTCTTTTGCCGTAAAAAGTAAGAGTATTCACTTAGGGGACGAGAAAAGACAAGTTGGGGAGAACGAAAATGTAAGGTAGTAATTTGTCACAACTTTTGAAAAGCTAAGCAAGCATTGAAAAGAAAATGTGAAAAAGAGAAACACTTGTTTTAAGAATACGGTGTAGAAAAAAAATATATATATATATATGATAAAAAAAAAGAATTAAAATGAATGCTTTCTTGGTAGAAAAATATTGAAATACAAATTGAGTTGTGGAACATGAGTTGTGAAGGGTTCAAATGAGAAACTTGTAAAACAAAGTTGAAGATGTGTGAATAGTTGTACAGTGAATGTCTCTTTTGCATCGGCAATTTCGTTTCAATGGCTTTAGATATATCCCTTGTTTGTTAACCTGACCAAGCTACAACCCTTTAAGTCCTATGTGATCTTTAACTTCCATAATTTTGTTGTGAGCGTTTAGATATTGTATGAATTGTGTAGTATTGCATTGTTCATCATTTGAGTGAATTTTTGTCCCACGCTTGCATGCCTGTTTTTACTTCAATCCTTTTTCGAAGTGGAGTGTTAGAATGACATGTCATGAGATTTAGTTGTTGCTTGAAGCATTGTTTAATTTGTTTTTAGAATCAAGTTCTTGAACATTATCTATTGTGAAATTGTGTAATTTTTTGCCTTGTTGCACATGTTGTGCATTTGAGCCGAATATTTTCACTTGGATTGAATTAGTTCTGGAGCAAATCCTCCTTTTTGTTTTGAGAGGCATACTTTGCTTGAGGACATGCAAATAAGTTAGTTGGGGAGAGTTGTTAGATCCCAATTATAGTAGATATTTGATATCTTTTTAGTAGTATTTTTAATTGTTTTTATCTAATAGTATTTGAATTAGGAGTTGAATTTGTTTAGTTTCATTTTGTTGTGGTCCAAGTGAATGGTGTTTGTGATGTTGCTGTTAGTATGCGGGATTGACACTAATAAGAGCACCTTGGGAGAAACAAGACATAGTAGCCTGGAGAAGTTGAAAACTAAAGCATTCGCCTGGCGAAGCTCAGCGAGTGCCAGCGAATGTTCGCCAGGCGAGTGCTGGTGAGCTGGAGCGAATAATTCAAAATTAACTCCCAGACTTAAAAGACATGAAGTTCGCCTGGCGAAGGTTCCAGCGAAGCTTCGCTACCGTTCGCCTGGCGAAGGTGATGGCGAAGAAGTGTTGGCTTTTCCTTTTCAAATTCCAGTAGCAAACTTGTATGGAATTTTCCTGGCGAGTGGAGCCAGCGAATGTTTGCCTGGCGAATGATTTGTTCGCCTGGCAAATGCACGATACCTCAGAGGGAGGTTTGCTTGCTGAAGGCACTTTGAAGTGCCATGTTACTTTTTGTTCGCCTGGCGAATGTGCATAGACAGCAATCCTTTTGTACTTTATTTGTTGCTTTATAAAGGCCATACCTTGTACTATCAAAGGGGGTCATCTTGTAACATTAGAACAGAGCTCTAGAACCCTTAAAACATTAGTTCTTCTTCCTTTTTTGCTGATTTTGTGTAATCAAGAGAAGTGGAATCACATCCTTCATCGATTCTTCGAAGTGGATGTTATTCATCTTCTCACTTTCTTCTTGTTCAAGCTACCATGAGAATGAGTAGCTAAGTTCTTCTTTTGTCAAGGTTAGATGTAGGTGATCATCAACCTTTGTATGTAAATGTATTGATCTTCATTTGTAAACTCTTGGATGATGAATGAATGGTGAAAACTTTGCTTTATTGAAAACTCTTTGTGTTGGTTTATGATTGAAAGATATTTTCCAACTCTTAACCTAGGTTTTCATCCATCTTTGTTCTTAAGCTAGAGATAGTTAGGAATGAAGTTGTTCACTTAAAATGTTAAACTTTAATGTTATCATTTTGATAGATTGTGTGAGAAATTAACAATGGATCAAAATGGTAAAACTCACAATGTGAGTTAGAAATAATCACATTGAGAGGATGTTGTGAATGTTTTTATCATCTAATGGAGTTTATAAATCTTGTTGATCAAGCATATGAATGCAAAGTGATCATCAAAACCTAACTTTGACAATCTTTCTTAAAACCGTAAAACCCTAACTTTTACCGTTGTTCATTACTTTTTATGCAAGATACCATTACTAAAACCAAAACCACCCTTGTTACTAATAGCTAAGAATTTTACAACTGTTGAACGGCGGCAATATCTTATATTCCCTGTGGATACGATAACAAAAACTTGATACTCTATCACTGTTCTAACAATCATCTACATCTAACCTTGACAAAATGAAAGACTTAGCTACTCATTTTCATGGTCGCTTAATCAAGAAGAAAAGGGATAATATGAAGAACATCCGCTTCGAAGAATCAAAGAAGGATGTGATTCCACTTCTCTTGATTACACATTGAGCAAAAGCAAGAAAAAACACTGTTTTTGGAGTTCTCCTCTAGGTTAAAATGTTACAAGATGATATATCCAAAATTGGTAAGTTATAATCCCTATAAAGCAGTTCTGCTTTCCCCCATTCACCATGTGAACAGGGGCTTTTGCCAGGCGAAATAAATGAAACAAGGCACTTCAAAGTGCCTCCAACAAGAAAACCGCCCAGGAATCATTCGCCAAGCGAACCTTCGCTGGCCTCACTCGCCAGGCGAAGTTTATGTTGGTTTGCTACTTGAATATCCAAGGATCCTTCACCAGCTCCTTTGCCAGACGAATGGTAGCAAAGCTTCGCTGGAACCATTTTCCAGGCGAACTTCGTGCCCTTTTGGTCTGGGAGTTTAATTTGAATTACTCGCCCTGGCTCGCCAGGCGAACATTCGCTGGCACTCGCTGAGCTTCGCCAGACGAATGTTTTGATATCCAGCTTCTTCTAGCAGCTATGTGTCATCTTTTCCAAGGTGCTCCAACACTCCAACTAGTGTCAATCCTGCACACCGACAACAACATTACAAGTACCATTCACTTGGACCAAAACAAAATGAAACTAAGCAAATCAATCTACTAATTCACACACTAATAGATAAAAGCAAGTAAAAATACTACTAATAGAGATCAAATATATACTATAATTGGGATCTAACAACTCTTACCAACTAGCTTATTTGCATGTCCTCAAGCAAAGTATGTCTCTCAAAACAAAAAGGAGGATTTGCTCAAGAACTAACTCAATCCAAGTGAAAATATCCGGCTCAAATACACAACAAGTGCAATAAGGCAAAAAGTTACACAATCCCATAATAAACAGTGTATAAGAACTTGATTCTAAAAACAAATTAAAACAATGCTTCAAGAAACAACTAAATTTCATGACATGTCATTCTAACACTACACTTCGAAAAAGGATTGTAGTAAAACGCGCATGCAAGCACGGGACAAAAATTCACTCAAATGACAAACAATGCAATACTAAACAATTCATACAGTATCTAAATGATCACAACAAAATTATGGAAGTTAAAGATCACATAGGACTTAAAGGGATGTAGCTTGGTCGGGTTAACAACAAAGGGTCATTTATAAGGCCATTGAAACGGCATCGCCGATGCTCAAGAACACTCACTATACAAGTATTTACAACATCACCACTTCATTCACCAAATTCTTTCAAATGCAAAACCCTCACAAGCTCCCTTGCATAATTATTTCCTTTTTCTTTCATTCAAGCAAGCATACTTCTCTTTTTTTCTTTTTTCTTCTCTCTTTTAAGAAATTTTCTTTTTTCATCAAATCTTTATTCACACCTCTTATACACATACTTGCTTGAAATATTTTCACAATATTTTTCATTTTTTTCGAATTTTTTCGTTCTCCCCAACTTGATTCCAACTCAACCTAAAGTGAATGTTCCAAGCTTTTTACGGCAAGAAAATCAATTAAGCCTAACTCAAGGTTCAAGAAGAAAACAAACATTTGAAGCTCACAAAAGGAGATTTAAACAAGAAGGCTCAAAGGGGCTAACAAAAGTCACACTCCTCATGGGACGTGTATAAGAATGGTTGTGCTCAATACAAACAAGTGCCTTGATCCTCTCTAAAACTTCCACAAAATTATAAAGAACAAAAGATAAAACATGAATTATAAGTATACACAAAATTCATCATCAATCCATAGCACATGTACAAGCAAAGGGAGGATTCTCACATTTGTGATATAGGACCTAAATGACATATCAATCCACAAAGTTGCAACAAGAAGAAAAGTTAAAAAAAAAGTACAAAGAGTAACAAGTTCTAAAACATTCTAAATTGTAGAACAAGGTGACTAAGTACCTTGTCAACAAATTTATGAGAACGGTAATATCATCGCCATCCCACTTAAAAGAAATTCTTGCATATCTACAAAAGAAACACTTATTTCAAGCTTAAAACAAAATGAAGGTATTAACATATTTACAATCACCCTTAAATAAAACTTAAAATAAAACTTACTAGGATGAAAACTAAACAGTAAATAAATAGCTCAAAATAATAATAATAATACTGAATAAAAATGGTGTATACCACCAACAATGTCATAAGGTACCTAAAAAGGTACAAGTACAAATACCAAATACAATAATCAAAGTACAAAATGAAGTACATAAATGGAAATACCAAATATAAAAGGAAAAATTCACTTTGTAGAAACAAAGAAAGCAACATAACACAACAAGAAATCAATCCTCTTCCTCTGACATCTCGTTGTCATCCTCATCATCATCCTCAACTGCCTCTTCAATATCACCAACAGGGTCATCATTGTCTGCATCCTCCTCCCCACTAAAATTGGGCCTGTCCACAGACCATCCAGCGCCGCAAGGAACTGCTCCCTTGTCATCATCATATGGTTACCGGCGGGTTCACGCATCTGCAGTTGTAAAACCTGCATGGAGTCGTGCAGATCAACCATGGCCCGCTGTTGAGCGGCCATCCAATCCCAGTTATTGTTGTAAATCTCCTGTTGGTAAGGGTAGAAAGCAGGTGGATCCGTATCAGAGCCAAAAGGACCGCTCTCATGTACGCTGACATCAGCACCGGTACCAGAGGTCTCACCTACCGGAGGCCTAGCCCTACAGAACTTGTCCATATACCCATCATCAATCGCCGCATGAATGGTAACCTGTCGCCTCTGAGGAATATCTACACCACTGTGAGCACAGAGCGACATGATGAGGCATGGGAAAGCCAGCGGGGCATTTTTGCGATTCGTTAACCGTCCATGTTCACTAAGGACGACTGCATGCATATCATCAGCAATGATGCGGGAGATGTCAATCTGGACTGTTACGGTGGAAATAGGATACCAAACTATTAATTAGTTTGAATAACAATTCTTAATTCACAACCGGTCTTTGATTTATCCGAAGGAAAGGGTCAAAAGAGGGAAAACCTATTTTTGCATCGTAAACACAATGTGGGGAGAGACCTAGGTAAGGGGTTGGTTAAGCTTAGGGAAGGTACTAGCACCCTAAACTTATGTAGTATTCTACAGGAACCTTTTGTTTAATGTATGCCTTTTTATTTTATTATCTGCTTGAAATATATACTAAGCTAAGGGTTAAGAGTGACAAAGAGACCTAAGGGTTAGTCCTATGTTTACTCGACAAGACTCGCATCTCGTGCCTATGTATCCGAGGTAGGGGATGGAATCAGAGTAATCGTAGTTCCCCTTGCAAGGAAGGTTAGAAACGTCTTGACTGTGGTCAAGGTTTCAATAGGGAATAAACGTTTCTTAAGAAAAGCGCTTACATTGAGTCTTGAAACTCATACTTCTATGTTGAATTTTGAATTGAAAATTAGGGTTAAGATTAGGGATGAAATTAGGGCTGACTAAATGTTCCACGACGGGAAACCCTAAAGCAGAGTACGGCGACTGTTTGACCTAATGCTAGGGTAAAGGGCGTTTTTCGTCCACAGCGGGACACCTAGGCTATTAGGGTTTGAGGATGGTCAAAATTAGGGTTATTGACTCGGTGTTCAAACTGTTAAACCTAATTCCTTTGGATGGTGATTAACAGTAAAACAAGAAAAATGACAAATATCATTCCATGGCTGAATTAAAGTACAGAAAGAGTAAATGAATAAAGAAAGCAGTAAAAGAAAGCATCGAGACGATCACTCGCGTAAAATTACAAGAATAAAAAAAATGCAAGAAAATAAAATAAAGACTGCGACGATTACTCGCATGAATTACAAATCCCAAAAAAAAAAATAGCTGTGACGGTAGCCTCACATAATTACAATTTGAAACTAACAGAAGACAATATGAACAATGAAATAGTGATAAACTGAAACGGGCAAGCAGCAATGGAAACGGCTCAATCAAGAATTTATCTTTTCGAAATTTCTAAAGGAAAATCACTCTTAATTTTTTGGAAAAAACCATACTTAACTAAGAGAAGAACCTTTAAAATTTTGTATAGCAAAGGGAAGTTATTTTGAAAAATCTTGTTTAATTTTATTAAAGAAAATTGTTTTTATTGTAAGAAAGGATGTCGAAAATTTCTTTAAGCTTAACATAATATTTTTTCTAATCTTTTTAAAGTTTAGTTTTCTTGCTTAATTAAAAAATGTTTTGATTTTTGACATTTTATCTGATAACAACTCTAACTAAACATTAATCTAAATTTTAAACAAAATAATTCCCTTTTTTTTCATGATTTCCCTTTTCCTCTTTTCCCTTTTACCTAACCAATATTATTATTAATTCATACTAAAACTCTAAAACAAAACTTAACACTAAAATTAATAAACAATAATAAATACACACAATAACACAAAGAAAAAGAAAAATAAAAAACAACAGACTAAATGGGTGGGGGGTTCACTTTCCGTTATCATTTGAACCCTTTAGGGTTCAATTCCTCATCCTCATGACGGCGCTGCATCTTCTTCTTCCTTCCCAAATTTCTTCTTCTGGATGTACACCGCGGTAGCCATTGAAACTTCGAAGCTTCGATCTCGTCTTTGTTTGCTTCGGTTTCGATCTCTCTCTTCTCTTTCCGGTACCTGCAAAACAACATCGAACAACCTCGTCAGCCCGGATTGCTCATCTTCTTTGAATGGGGTTTGGAGCGATCTGAACGGCAGCGACTTGTTCTTAAAGGGCAGTGATAAGTGTTGCACCCTAAAACTTTCTCAACCTTATTCACTTGGTTTATGTTTCAATATCATTAACATTTGCATATAGAAACATGTACATAGTCTAACCCTCTGCATAGCATAAGCATAGCAAGTCATCCAACAGGGGACCAATCATTATTCTCATCTCTATGAGCCTATCAAGAGGTTATTATTCAAATTCAATCCCATTCAAGTCATCAGAAAGAATTTGAAAGCTATCAGGTCAATGGATCAAGCAAGTGCATCCATCTCCTATCTGAGGGTATCTGAGGATCAACAAAGAAATTGTGAGCTGTGGGCTAAGCATGGATAGTATCTGGGCATCATGGGAGACTTATAAAGTCATGTGGAGAAGGAGACAAGTCATTGGTATGATCACAAGTATTGCAATTGAAGACAGTCAACTAGGGTTTCATCTGGGGTCAACTCTAGGTCAACTCTAAGTCAATTGATGGATTGAAAGGCATTGAGGTCTATTGGAGAGATGTGGGGTTCATCAGTTGGCATGTGGAGAAGGATATGGTGTTGTGCTAAGAAGAAATCAAGAGAAATCAAGGAGAAGAGGAGTTTCTAAATTAGGGTTTCTGTGTAAAATCCCCTAGATTAGGTCAAATTTCCAAGCAAGATAAGTCAAAATGCAAGCTTCAAATGGATCCTTGGCCTTAATGAAACTTGTATAGGATCTCAAGACCTTTAATTTGAGTGGTGGAAGACATAAAGGAGATTTATAGAACTCAAGTTATGGTCCTTGCAAGTTACAGGTCATCTGAGGTATCTGAAATTTTGTCTGTGAAAGTGACTTGACTTCCAAGAAATTTTTACCCCTCAAGGAGATTTCAAATGAATTTCTGGTCAACATAAGAGTTGTTTCTCATTGTCTTATCTTTCTATAATGGTATGGTATGACTTCATATGATTTTTATAACTCTACTTATGGTCTTGGCAAGCAAAGGGTATTTTGGTCATCTGAGAATTACAGGTCATTTCAAGCCTATGCCCAAAACTCATACAAGGAAGCTTCAAATGAAAAAAATTACAACATCAAACTTGCTCCAAATGACATTTTGAGTCTAGAAAAGTGAACATGAGAGATTGGAAAGATTCATAGCACAAGGTTTCAAAATTGTTGGATTTAATGAATAAAAAAGGACTTAAAAATGAGATTTTTCATATCTTGGCCAAATGGGGCAAAATTATAGGTCATTTTGATTGGAAAAATCATTTTGAAAACATTGGCTAAAGTGGAATTTTGAGGTTAGTTCAAATTGTGAGAGTTATTCAAGGTTGCTTACAAAGGAAGAAACATAATCCAAAATGTAAGGGAAGAGTGCAAGGGAAGTTTCTCCAAGTTTCTAGGAGGTTCTAATGTCATGTATATATTGGTATGAAGAGGTTCATGCAAGGGTTGGTGATCACATTTGCTCATAATCACAAGTTTCATACACTTTCTCCCACTTGCAAAAATCAATTCAAACTACCCCAAATTCTCATCAATCTTCACATTTTCTGATTGGATCTTCATCATCATCATCCAAGGATCATAATTCACATCAAGATTGGTGAAATTGAAGGAAGATTCGAGCTGTGCAAGTTGACCATTCAAGAAGCAAGAATTTTGGAATTGAGAGATTCAAAGCTTTGGAGTATCATTGGTTGCATACAGAACTCCTCATCAAGTTCTTGGATCATTTTCCACTCACTTCAAGCCTTGGATCAAGAGGATTTGGTACCTGTTTTCATCAATTGCACCAGGTAAGTTTCTCATTCGAATTGGCTGTTTTGGTTAGAATTGCTAGGTTTTGATAGCATAGAAAGGTTAAGGTAGGATAGATGACTGAGTTTGGTGAGTTTGGAGAGCTTTTATGGAGTTTGATCATGGAGTGCAAGATCTGTTTTGATGAATAACTCTTGGAATATTGCATGAAAATATTAGGTTATTAGCTTGTGATGATCAGCATAATGTGTAGAGTATGTTAGGGCAAGAATTAGGGAGAATTTGAGAGGTTGATATCAGTTGAAAATGGTGGAACCTAACTGTTATGCTTATCGGGTTTGGAGTTTGGCTGAGTTTTAGAAGGAATGATTGGCATGGTTGTGCAAAGGGATTGTTCTAGAGCAATTTTGCTTTTGGAGGTGTTTGATTTCGTGGAGAGATGAGGGAGAACAGAGAGCTCGAAAATCATGCATGGAAGAAGAGTTTCAGGGTTAGGGTTTGTCCAAGGTTGAAGATGACCTTTGGACCGTTTGATCATCCTTTGACTATTGACTTGGTTTCCAATCCAATGTCCACGATTGAACTGAAAAACGGAGGGAGAATTCAAACAATGAAACGCCCCGTTTCATTAAATCCCAATCTGATGGGCTTTGTGAGTGCTTGCTATTCGTACCCCTCAAATCAAGCCCAACCAATAATAAACTGTAATATATGCTATTTACACCGTTTCCCTTTTTTTTTAATTTTTGTTGGTTTTCTGAGCGTCCTGGGCCTAGTGCAAGTGTTATTCGTACCCCCCACTGCATGGCCCAGTTTATTGTTTTAACTGAATTTCCTACTTTCTGCACCCTGCATCCATATTAATTCATTTTATTTTCTTTTAAAAATATTAAATCTTCAAAAAAATCATAACAAATCATAAAATGCTTATTTTTCATTGGTTCTTTTTGCATTCTTTTCATAATTTTGTCAAGAAAATTATCATACAAAAAAATTAATAATTCATTTCCTTTTTATATTTTTGGCATATTTTTTCTTTTAATAGGTGTAAATAATCATTTTGTTTAATGCATGATTTTGCTAATTTTGGTTTGAATAGATACTTTACTATTTTTTGTCCATTTTTTTTAGGTTGATTAATAGACATTGCTATCTTGTATATACAATTTAGTTCATATTTTTAGGATTTAGTTTGAGGTGATTAGTTTAGGTGTGAATAACATGAACAAAAATTAGGGTTTAAGTAATGACTTAGGAGAATTGAATCATTTCTCTTAGGATTTAGAGATTGAAAGTTTGGGGTATGGGACTATAGGGACTATGGGTAGTTATTAGATCCCTTAGAAATTATTAGGATTCCCCTACTGCTATTAGTATACTACTATATTTGTTTGACTGGTGTGGTGTGCCCTCTCTGGGGATTATTGCTTGTTTGTGTGGGTATTGGGATTGCTTGGGGATTGGGAGAGCTGAAAGCTTGTGATGATGAAGCCATTGGAGATCCAGAGATTGAAGACCAACTTCCAGGGTTGATGAGGAGATCCTTTGCTGGCAGCTGTTGAGGAGTATAGGGTTTAGGAGCTAGTCAGAGCCCTAGAGTAGAAAGCTTGATTCTCAAATATGGAATGCCTTGTCTGCATCCATTCTTTCTCTATGATTCAAAGTCTCTTTCAAATATCCACCTCCTTCCTTTGGAAGGATCAGTGAATGTATTTGAAAGATAGAACTTTTGAGAGAAGATTATCTATATAATGTTAACAGTTGATGAACCACCCTTGGTAGGTAATTGACTGTCTAACATTCATTCACTTCATCTTGTTGACTGATATTCCTCCTGGGAGTTTGAGACTGGAAGAAAAGCCATTGTAGATTGAAGACTGATAATGAAGACCTTGCTTGAAGGCTGTGGAGATGGAGATGGATGCTTGATGAAGCTTGTAGCTGATTGGAGATGACTTGAAGCCAGATGTTGATGCAGAGCTGCTGTGGCTGTTTACTTTTAGTTGTTGTTCATTTCTGATGTATTGATTGGTTTTCTGGACTGTATTGTTTGCTGTTTAATCTGTTGGGTTGAAAGTGAAGTCTGTTCACTTTTGCCTATTGTTTTCTGGGTTCGAGGTTGAGTGGGACTCCCTTGCCTCGCTTGTATTGTTGCATCCATGCATTTTACTGTTTTATTATATGCTGTTGTTTCTGTTTCCGTCTATTCCCTTAGGATCTCTGTTTCTCTCTGCGCAAGAGAGGAGCATGATAGACATTAGGTCTTAACCCATGCATGATAACACTAGGTTAGTTTGATTCCCTTCGCAACCATAGGTTAGAGTTATGTCTCTTCTTTCTCAAAACTAACAGAAAAACCCAATAAAATTTCAAACGCAATAAAAGACACTTCTTCCGTAAAAGAATGTGAACTCACCAAAACGTCATTTTTGTCCGCTTGGACTGCTAATCAGAAAAACCTTTTTCAGAAGGAATAAAATCAATCAAGACAGACTGGTGTCGTATGTAGCCCGAACTACGTTTGCTCTGATCTTTCATGCTGTATGAAAGTACGTAGGCATAGGATGCGATATCCTAGCGAGCAACCTTCCCCTCCTTTCCTGTAGGTAGGCGAACTACGTTGACTCTGATTTCTCGTTCCAAACGGGAATACGTAGGCATAAAGTGCGATACTTTGCCGAGTCATTTTATTTTCTTTTAACCCTCGACCTGTAGAGTAGATAGAATAACCAATCCATACTAGAAAACAAGCGTGGATCCCGTCGAGTACGACGGACGTGAGGGGTGCTAATACCTTCCCCTTGCGTAACCGACTCCCGAACCCAGGTTTTGGTTGCGATGACCATACCTTTCCCGTGTTGTGCGAGGTTTACTCTGAGCGTTTCCTTTCCCTCCTGTGAGATAAATAACGCACGGTGGCGACTCTTCTGTTCAGCCGGCGCCGATTTTCGCAGTAGCGACAATAAGGATATCTCTTCTCTGAGTCTGACCGATAAGGTTCTTTGCTGAGATTTTTGGTTTGACTCTGTGTTGACAACTCAGAACCTTGTTCTTTCTCAGTAGGTGATGATGATGAAGTCCTATGGGATTTCTCTGAACCTATATGGGATTGCGCCGTTTTGTTGTTTAGGATTCGTACCGTCCTCCTTTCGGATGAACTCCTTTCTGATTTATATGATTTGTTTTCTTTGTGGGCTTTGCTATGATTTCGTGATCTGGAGACTTTGATGGATATTTTTGTGGGAACCTTGAACCTGGTGCTTCTGCTGATTATAAGTCTCGTTGCGAAAAACGTTGTTGCAGGTGCGGGCTTATCGGCTGATTGTTTGGGATTCATTGTCGCATGCTCTTCTCTTGAAAGGGGTTTTGATCCAATTTCGTTTCCGAAATTTTCGAGAACTTGTTTGTTGGTTAATGCTGATTGATTCAACTGAACTCAAAATGTGCTTTAGGGTCTGTTTGGCCAAAACCTCATTTTCCATGAAAAATCATTTTTCTGACAAAACAGCTTTTTCCCAAAAGCTTTTTTTTAAACTCTTTCTCTCTTGGTTGCATTCCAATAGAACAAAAATTACCGGTCTTGTGCCGAGGTCATGAAACTAAAGTCGGGAGTCGGAGACGGAGAAATCCGTTACCCTCCCGACACGCCCGATGATGACATTGTTCTGAGGGCATCGGAGTCTCATTCTAACCGATAATATTCGTTTTCTTTTGTTTATTTTGCAGGTACGGAGAAAAGCCGGAGAAATCAGAACTCTTTTAGGAAAAAATATTTTTGTAATTTTTGTTTATATTTTGTAATTTTTATTTATTAATTTTGTAATTTTTGTAAGAAATAATATTATAAATAAAACTTCTTATTATTTACTTTGTAAATTTTGTAAGAAATAGTATTGTAAATAAAATTTGTTATTATGTATTTTGTTTTCCTTTAAATGAAAATGAAACTTAAGACCAATTAAATGAAAATCAAAACCTAAATGAAATGAGAAATAAAATTATTTACACATGACTGAAAACCAATATGAATTGAAAGCAAATATTGAAATGGAATAAAGTTAGGAGAAAATGAGATAAAAATAAAAATAATAAAATGAAGTAAAATTATTTTGAAAATGAAATGAAAAATGAAAATAAAATGAAGTTATTTTTGTTATTTTTTTAAATTTAAAATGAGGTAAAAACCCACACAAAATCCTGTTTTTGTTGATTCAAAATTTGCCCAATTTATCCGCTTAACTCTGCCTCCGTCACGAACCTCCGACTAATCTCTCTGGTAACTCCAAATAGCAACCTTATCTGAATAAACCCAGACTGTCTGACTAAACTCATTTTCCAGCCAACGTCAGCCCATGATCTTGAATTGATTTACTTCCGAACAACTCAAACTTTTCTCAACCGAACAGCTCCCACTAACCCTCGACCTCAATTCTCATCCCCAATCTAACGGCTCAGAATTCCCGATTACAACTCACGATTCACAATCTGACAGTCGGCTGCCAACAAATAACAATTTTACCCTTCATGACCCAAACAACGCGCCACATGATATTTACCTTCAAAAATTAACCAACTACACGAACTCGTTAGTGATAGGTTAAATGCGATGCAAAAATGCAATGGAAGGAGATGATTCGATTAAATCTTAGGGAAAAATTTGGGGTATTATAATTGCCCCTATTTAAATTACTTCACCGGATGATTTGAGCGACGTGGGCTCGAGCAATCGTGGTGAAAGGAATTTAAATATAGATAACCGAAATTTTTTCCCTTGGATGCAGTAAGATGCAATGCTATGGACAAAACGGGACGGAAGAATGCTGAACATGCCATGAATCTAGTATGATACGTATGATGGAACTGATAAATGAGAATATGCAGACGACACGACGACACAGGGGACAGACGCGACGAACAAACCATACTAGGGAATACGATGCACTGGGACGACATCATGACACTGGGGAATTCTAAAGTGATGGCCAACGAGTGTGAGTACAACCAATTGTCACCTTTAGAAGGGGAATGGAAAGAACGGGATCCTCAATGGAGATGGCACCGACGAGACGGCCTCCACTGGGGAATATCTGAGAGTAATTATTCTACAGGTTCAGGCGTGACCGGCTGATACTCTAGGGTAAAAAGTAAAAGTGGATCTGCACGACTGTAGGATCGATTAACAGAATGTTGGAGCATTGAGCGAAGAATAACATCCGAGCTTCTGGAAACTCTCCCTCGTGACAGGATCGAACGGAATTTTCGGAAATCCGTAGAAAATACAGGGCAAAACCAGCTGTATGCCAAAATAAATGGACTTTAATGGGAAATGCCCTGATAAGCTTCTCGAAAGAGAGAACTGCCACTTATCGTTGGAAGGGACTTATATGCCAAACTGGATAAGCTCTTAAATAAAGAGACTACTGCTTATCTGTGGATAATAGATTGATTGATAAAATAAACTTCTTCACGTCTCAGGCCTGTGCTCCTTGAACATGATTCGGTTTCTTCTTTGGCTAAAGGATAAAATGAACTTCTTCATAATTCAATATCGGGCTCTCCTGAATACGCTTCAGCTCCTTCTTTTACTAAAGAATGAAATGAACTTCTTCCTAATTCAAGATCGTGCTCTCCTGAATATGCTTCAGCTCCTTCTTTTAGTAAAGGATAAAATGAACTTCCTCATAATTCAAGATCATGCTCTCCTGAGTATGATTCAGTTCAAACCTCCACGCACTTCAAGATGAAAATTAATGGAAACCAGCTTCTCGATGGAGATGACCACTTACTGCTCCTCGTGATCAAGATAGGGTAAGCTACTCGGGCGAAAAATTACTGCTTATTTGCAAGGCTAGCAAGGATAAGCTTCTCGGAAGAGCATTGCTTGTATAGGTGATAACAGGTAATGTAAATTGTAAAGAGAGTCATGATGATGGCAAACATCTAGATCACTGAGTGATAACAAATAATGTAAATTGTGAAGAAAGTTGTGATGATGGCAAACATCTAGATCACTGTGTAATGTAAAGTGTCAAGAAGGTGGTGATGATGGCAAACATCGAGATCACTGGGTGTAATGTGAAATGTAAATTGTAAAGAATTTGTGATGATGACAAACATCGAGATCACTGAGTGATAGCATGTAATGTAAATTGTAAAGAAGATTGTGACGACGGAAACATCAAGATCACAGAGGGTAATAATGAGCTCCTTGTATGAGAAGATCAATTATAGAGTGTGATGATAAATTGTAAAGTGTAATGTGATAGTGATGATAGGCTTCTCTGGTGAGAACAGTCGCATACCGGTTGTTGTAAGATATACTGATAGATTTCTCCGGCGAGAACTATTGCGTATCAATGTTGTAAATGCTTTTCCTTGAAAGATAGTGCAAAATAAATTAACATCCAGGTATGGTCGGTGACATCGTCCTAGAATTGGGCTAAAACGAAACTGACAACAAGACTCCATTGAGGAAACGAACTCGAATAAGGATTATCTTATCCTATCACGGAAAGATAACAGAAATAAACATCGTCCACGAGGATTGAACTCTGTGGGGATTTGCTGGAAGCAACTAGCATTTTATGCTTAGGGCTGACGATCTACTTGGAGAGAGCGGACAAACCCAGTTACTCGGCGGTAACGACAAAGATGACGATAAAGAGGAAACATGCAAAAGTGTATGTCGACGTGTATGGAAATGAAATGAAATGAATATGTAATGCTTATGCTAATGCGTATGCATATGCTAATAGACGAGAGAGGAGACACGAGACCAAATGAACATCTCGACAGGGATACCCGAAGACCTCTGCAACAGTACATCCATCTATGGATAGGACACGTTGGTGGTAGAGCCACGCTGGCTTCAAAGTTCTAGCTTCCT
The DNA here is from genome assembly GCA_963859935.3 of Lathyrus sativus. Classification (NCBI taxonomy): domain Eukaryota; kingdom Viridiplantae; phylum Streptophyta; class Magnoliopsida; order Fabales; family Fabaceae; genus Lathyrus; species Lathyrus sativus. Next base: position 429,392,975 of record OZ012737.1, read on the forward strand.
TAGGGAAAGTAATCCACTTGGGATACGATATCATGACTTCCTCATGGGGATACGATAAAACCCTTGTTGGAGAGTACGATATCATGACTTCACTGGAGGGATTACTATCATGAATCATAAAGGGCCGAAGAAAATCTTAGGATCATAGACTTCCGGGGATAAAGTAAATATTCGCGGCATGGGTAAGACGTGGAGCTAGGCAGCTTCATGGAGATAGTGTAGCAACTTCCTGAGAATAGTACCTCGGCTTCCTGGGGAAAGGTACATCCGACCGGGGATAAAACATATCCAATTTCCCTGAGGAGAGTTCATCAGACTCACTAAGGAGAATTCACCAGATATTCCTGGGGCAGTATCTTGACTTCTTAGGGAGAACATGGCAATCTCCTGGGAATATCCTGAGGAAAGTAAAGCAATCTCACTGAGGAATAGATGATTCCACTGAGAATGGGTCTTCCTGAACATGGATCATTTGGAGAATACCGGGGAAATATCTGTAGCCTCGGAGTCACTAGAGATTTATAGGATGGATCCAAAGTATGGTCAGCTTAAAGTCTCGCTGGAGACTATCACCTGGAAGATGCTGGTAAGATACCTGTTGTCTTGGAGATCATTGGGGATTACCGGATTCGTCCAAAAGGTTGTCAGCTTAAAGTCTCTCTAGGGACTACGTCGGCTTAAAGTCTTACTGGGGACTGTATGGGTAATGAATGAATGCTTATGCAACAGATGAGACTCACTGGGGATGCGAAGAGGTCCTTCCAAGATTTCCATAAGTTAAAGCAACTTTCATTTCCAAATGTATTTTCGAGAAAAATAATTTTTGAAGTTTTTAAGACACTTTCCATGTTCAAATCTTTATTAACAAAAGCAAATTGCATAGCAAATGAAAATAGAGATAATGTGAACAAATATTGGAAAAAAAAAGGTAGATTTTTTTGAAGAATGGTAGCTTACAAAAGGCATAGCTCCATGGAAAATTACAATTTGAAAATTGGCAATATGGGAAAGGTTACATTGAATCCAACGACCTACTGACCCTAATGACTAAGACTAACTTAAAACCTTGCTTCTGAAGAGAGCAAAAATGTATCTGCAATGCTCAGTGTCATCCGATGCAGTGAAATGCCTTTGTCCCTAACTTTTTCCTGGACCGCCCTTTCGGGTTTTCAATCCACCAGGACGCTCATTTTTGCCTAAGCCGCCCTTTCGGGTTTTCAACCTAGCGAGCTGCATTTTTTGTTTTTCTTTTAAGCATAATATTTTTAGACCGCATCGGAGTTCACAGGATGGGCGAGCTCTTCACCGTCCATGGTCGTAAGAATTAGAGATCCTCCGGAGAAAACTGTCTTAACAACAAATGAGCCATCATAGTTGGGCATCCATTTCCCACGCATGTCTTTGTGAACTGGCAAGATCTTTTTGAGTACGAGCTCTCCTTGATGAAACTCTCGAGGTCAAACTTTCTTGTCAAAAGCTCTCTTCATTCGATTCTGATATAGTTGGTCATGGCACATAACTGTCAGACGCTTCTCATCAATGAGATTCAACTTGTCATATCTGTCTTGAACCGAATCTGCTTCGTCCAGCTTGGCTTCCATCAGTACCCTTAAGGAAGGTAACTCAACTTTGATGGGGAGGACAACGTTCATTCCATATACCAATGAGAAAGGAGTTGCCCCTGTTGAAGTTTGAACTGTAGTTTTGTATCCATGCAACGCAAACGGTAAAACATTTCATGCCAATCCTTGTAAGTATTAACCATCTTTTGTAGGATCTTTTTGATATTTTTATTTGCAGCTTCAACAGCTCCATTCATCTTGGGAAGGTACAAAGAAGAATTGTGATAGGCAATCTTGAAAGTGTCACACAACTCCTTCATATTATTGTTGTTCAGATTGGTATCGTTGTCAGTTATGATCCGACTCGGAACTCCATAACGGCAGATAATCTCCTTCTTGATGAAACGGGCAACTACTTGCTTGGTCGCGTGGGCGTAGGAAGCAGCTTCTACCCATTTTGTGAAGTAATCAATAACAACTAAAATGAATCGGTGACCATTGGAAGCTTTTGGCTCAATTTCCCCAATCATGTCAATGCCCCACATTGAGAAAGGCCACGGTGAAGTCAAAAAATTCAACGGCGCAGGAGGAACATGCATTTTATCAGCGTAGATTTGCCACTTGTGACATTTCCTGGCATATTGGATGCAATATGATTCCATAGTTAACCAGTAATATCCAGCCCTCAAAAGTTTCTTGGACATAACATAAACATTGGCATGAGTTCCAAAGGTTCCTTCATGAATCTCTTGGAGTAACATGTCTGCTTCGCGTTTATTAACACATCTGAGCAGAAACATGTCATAATTTCTTTTGTATAGCACGTCATTACTGACGAAGAATCTAGATTCCAGTCTTCTCAAAGTCTTCTTGTCAAGGCCAGTAGCCCCGTCGGGATACTCCTGCTTGAGCAAATAGTTCTTGATATCATGAAACCAAAGTTTTTCATCCCCTCGTCTTCTTCGACCACTTGACAGTAAGCGGGCTCCGTCTTGCGTTCAATTCAAATGAGTGTTGCTTCATTGAAATATTTGACTTTCCACATCGATGCTAACATGGCCAAAGTATCAGCAATGAAATTCTCAAATCTCGGAACATGCTCGAACTTGATCTCATCAAAGTACTTAATCAGCTCGACAATGTAGTCTTTGTAAAGGATTAACTTCTCATGCTTCGTCTCCCACTTGCCTTTTACTTGATATATGACCAATGCTGAATCTCCACTCACTTTGAGAAGTTTGATTCGGAGGTCAATAGCTGCTTCAAGGCCAAGAATGCATGCTTCACATTCCGCGACATTATTTGTACATTCAAAGTCCAGCCTTGTGGTAAATGGAGTAAAGCCACCCTTGGGATTCATCAAAATGGTGCCTATACCATGCCCACTGTAATTTGAAGAACCATTAAACATCATCCTCCACCAGAGGCCCGGTTCAGGACCTTCATCGGGACTTGGCTCTTCGCAATCCTTTACCAATATAATGTCTTCATCAGGAAAGTCCCACTTTAGAGGCTCATAATATTCAACCGGCTGATCTGCAAGATAATCTGATAAGATACTCCCTTTGATAGTTTTTTGAGTCACGTACTGGATGTCGTATTCTGATAACAACATGTGCCAACGGGCAAGTCTTCCAGTCTGAGCAGGCTTTTTGAAAGTGTACTTTATTGGATCCATCTTTGAAATCAACAACGTGGTATGACAAATCATGTATTGCCGGAGACACATAGCACCCCATGCTAGCTCACAACAAGTCTTCTCCAAAAGTAAATACCAATTCTCACAATCGGTGAACTTCTTGCTTAAATAATAAATGGCATGTTCCTTCCTTCCAGTCTCATCGTGTTGTCCAAGTACACAACCCATAGACTTCTCCAGAACAGTAAGGTACATGAAGAGTGGTCTTCCCGGAACTGGAGGCATTAAGATATGAGGCTCTTGCAAGTAATCCTTGATCTTTTCAAACGCTCGCTGGCAGTCGGGATTCCAATCAAGAGTCTGCCCTTTGCATAGTAACTTGAATATCAGTTCATAAGTAGCAGTTAAATTAGAGATAAACCTGGAAATGTAGTTCAGTCGTCCAAGAAAGCCTCTTACTTGTGTTTCAGTCTGCAGAGCTGGCAAATCTTGAATGGCTCGGACTTTATCAGGATCTAGTTCAATTCCTCGCTAACTGACGATAAACCCGAATCTAACACCAAAGCTACACATAGCAGGATTCAACTTCAACTGGTATTTTCTGAGTCGTTCAAATAGCTTCACCAAATGATCCAAATGCTCTTCTTCGTTTCGAGATTTGGCGATCATATCATCCACATAGACTTCAATTTCTTTGTGCATCATGTCATGGAAGAGAGCTGTCATCGCATGCTGATAGGTTGTGTTGCACCCCAAAATTTGACCAACATTTATTTACCTAGCTTGTGTTCATCAAGAGGTATGATTACCAATCAAGAGTACCAATCAAGAGTTTGAAGCTAGCCAATAAGGTTATTCAAGTGTTCAAGGGTTGATATCCTTGTCAGAGAAGTGAGAAGATCCTCAGAGAGATTGGTTGAAACCAAGGTTGTGTGTCTCCTAACTTGAGAGTTGTGGGAGCTCCTCAGATGATTCTGAAGCTATGAGGATGGACTTGAAGCCTTGAGAGAGCTTATGAGATGTCTTGAAAGCCATCATGAATCCTAGAGAGGCCATTGTACAAGAATAAGAAGACTCAGCCATGAGTGGTGCAGTTAGGGTTTGACTGAGTCAACCCTAGGTCAACTGATGATTTGGAGAGGGTTGAGACCTAATCCAAGAGCCATGTGATCATGGATTGATGCATTGAGATGCTATAAGGATGATTCAAAGATCAACTCATCATGATTGAAGAGTTTGAGAAGTTTCAAGCTAGGGTTTCTAAGGCTTGACAGTGTGAAATCTCCTAGTTTGACCCCTATCTTCAAGGCAGTTTAGCTCAATATGTGATTGTCATCTCATCTTACCCCCAACATGAATGTTTTAGAGCTTGTTCTTAGCTTTAATTTGAGTAATAGAAGTCCTTGATAGGATTTGTAGAGCTCAAGTTATGACTTTGACAAGTTACAGGTCATCTGAGGTATGTGAATCTGGGGCCTTGAAAGTCACCCAACTTGCATCCAACTTTTGCTCAAGAAGGATGATTCCTATGAACTTTTGGTCAACATGAATGTTATTCCTCATCTTATTAGCTTTCTATAGAGTACTAGAAGTCCTTGATAGGATTTGTAGAACTCAAGTTATGGCTTTGACAAGTCAAGGGCATTTTGGTCATTTGGAGATTATAGGTCATTTCAAGCATAAGGCCATAACTCCTATTTCCAAGCTTCAAATGGAAAAATCTTCAACATCAAACTTGATTAAAATGATGTTTTAAGGCTAGTAGGGAGGTCATGAGATGTTGAAAAGGCTTGTAGCAAAAAGTGATAAAAATGACCTAAAATGGAGGCATAAGTTAAATAAGTCCAAGTTGGAAATTGAAATTTCCAAGTTACACATCCAAACCATGGCATATAATAGGTCATTTTGACTCTAAAAAGCATTTTAGAAACAATGGTTCAGCCACATTTTTGAATTGAGTCCTAGATCATGGACTTGCTTTGGAAAATGGTTGCTTGCATACTAAGGTACAAATGCAAAACATAAGGAAATGCAATGTATAAGCTAGTAAAGTGTCTTAACACATCATATATCTCATCTAGGGAGATTTTCAGGTCAGGATAAGTTGCTGCAAGGGGCATGGCATGAGATGATGCATGAGATGAGATGAAATCATAAACTCATGACATGAGAATCCCAAATTCTCATTGGATGATTCCAAAAGGATCTAGAGAGGTCCAATGCATTCTATATATGGATTAGAACTTGCTCAGATGCAAGGTTGGTGATAGATTAGAGAGGAGAGTGAGATAGCCATTTCAATTGCTTCCATTGCAAGTTGAAATCAAATTCCACATTCTGATCCATTTCCATTGCTTCTTTCAATCCAAACACATTCAATTGATCACACTGAATGTGTGCATACCAAATTGAGGGCAAGATCTTGGAGAATTGAGGAGATAGCTTTTGGATTTTGAAGGTTGCAAGTCACAATCGGGTTTGGAGATTCAAGCTTTCTTGATCAAATCTTTTGCAAACAGAAGCTTTATCATCAATCAAGGAAGGTTTCTGAAGAGTTTGAGAGGTTGAAGTGAAGGTTTACCCTATTTGTTAATCAAGATTTGGCTCGTTAGTAACTTTTCTTCTACACCATAATTTATGCATGATTAGGTAGAATTGTTAGGTTAGAATGGTTAGAGACAAGTAGGAGATGGATTCTGGGAAGTTTGAGATCAATTGGTGAAGTTTGAGTTGATGACACCATTTTTGTTTGGACCAAGAACACGATGTATGATGAGATATAATGTGAGTTTGATATCAAGATTTAACCAGTGTGAGGTGGTGATCATTCTGAGGTAATTAATTTCAAGAATGGTGAACTTTGATTCCTGAGCATATTTGGGGGTTTGATTCGTGTTTTAGGTTTGAGGAAGTTTCAATGGATTTTGATACCATGGTTAGATTCAGGATGAAATTCTGGATGAGCTAGGGTTTTGGATTTTAGTTTTTCATGAAGAATTGATGAGGTTCGAATTGGAGAGGATGAGCTTGAAGCTCTGAACTTCCATGGTTGTTCTTCCCTCCAAGTCCCATTCAAATGAAGAAGATAACGTTTTGGCCATTGGATCATGTTGGACTCATTGACTGAGTGGGGATCGTGTGGCTGAGATTCAATTTCGCGTGTGAAGAGAAGTCTGAAGACGCAATGAAACGCGGCGTTTCATTAAACCTGAGGTTTTGGGCTCAAGTTGATACTTGATATCCCCACCCCCTTTCATGGCCCATTGAGATTTTGAACTATTTTTCTTTACTTAATGCACCGTGGATTTTTCTTTTTCTTTATATTTTCTGAAATGATTCTCTGATGAAAACTGGGCCTAGTGCGTGTTGTTGTTTGCACCCCCATTTTAAGCCCATCTGGATATTGAACTGAATATAGTTGTTATCTGCACCAATCATTTATCATTTTAATTTCTTTTTCTCCATTTTACTTTAATCTTTGAAAAATCATATTAAATAGAAAAATAATGATTTTTGCATGGGGATTTTTTCTCCCATTTCATGTTAATGTCTAGAAAATTATAAAATAAAAATATTTGCATTTCATGCATTTTTAATATTTTTTTTGTGTATTTTCTCTTTTAATAGCATTTTAATTCCTTTTATGTTGATGCATAGACTTGTAGAATTTTGTTTAGCTAGTTCCCTTTGAATTTTTAGGCCATTCTTTTTAGGATAGTTAGATTAGGACTTTAGTTCCCCTCTGGATTTATTCCATAATTTTGTGATTAATTTTTGATTAGTTTTGGTTAGATGACTTTAGGTTGTGTAGATTTAGGTCAATCCTTAACATAGGTCCACAATAACACTAGAATTTTGTGTTTCTAGGTCAAGTTAGATATTGGGACATATAGGGTATTAAGGGTAGGTATATAGGATCCCCTAGAAATTATATTAGATTTTAATATGATAGTATACTATTTTTAATTGATTTTTGTAGTTGATTGTTGTTTGTGTTGCCCTTGTGGGCTTGTATTTTTGTTTGCCTTGCTTTGTGGGTTTTTGCTTGGCTTGGTGGGCTTGGTCTTGCTCTGAGGAGCATGGAGGAGCATAGTAGAAGACTTGGAGATTGAAGAAGGGGCTTGAGAGCTTGAAGTCTTGTTTGTTTTGTTGTTGTTTTAGGGTTAGGGATTAGGAAGAGCTTAGACTTAGTTGATTCCTTTCTTAAACATGGACGGTATCTTTCACCTCCATTCTTCCCTATGATCCAAGGTCCTTCCATGGTATTCACCTCCCTCCTTTGGAGGGATAAGTGATGGTGCCTAGGAGGTAGAACCTTCGAGGGAACCATTCTTTTGATGTTAAACCCTTATAGGTCACCTTTGGTGGTCAGTAAGCAACTTAACATCCTAGCTTATCCAGTTAAGTGATTTCTCCTGTTTTGAGTATCTTGAGAGATGTTGGGCTTGAGTGTGAAGATGAAGAGTTCATTGGAGAGTATGGAAGAGGATGATTCCTTGAACACTGCCATTTCAGTTGAAGCTTGAAGAGCCAGAAGATTAAGTTGATACTTTAAGATCCAGTAAAAATTGAATGAAGAGCTGAGGCTTGGGAAAGATTGAAGGATGAAGTTGACACTTCTAAGAAATTGATATTAACTGAAGAGCTGAAGCTTGGAGATCCTGAAGGAATCAAGTTGATACTTGTGGTTAAGAGTGAAGCCTGAAGGTGGAACTGACTGAAGAGCTGAAGTTTGGGGAGAAGGAGGATAAGTTGAAACTTATGTTGAAGGGTTGAAACCTGGAGAAGCAAATGGATATCTGTCAAGAGTGATGGAGGTCTGAAGACTGAGTTGCTGTTAGAAGAGCTGAAGCTTGGAGTTGAGAGAGGAGTTGATCTGCTTTCTTCTTTCTTTCTTTTCTGTATTGATGTGCCTTGTTTGACTTGCTTGATGCATTAGAATAAGTCCATATCTAGAATAGCTTTAATCTAAGAGCATGATTGCACTAGAGGTTGAGTTGCTCCCTTTGCTTGTACTGTTACTGTATGGCTTTGCTTGCGGGTATTCGGTAGAGCTCTGCTCCCTTGCCCATGTGGTTTGTTTTGCTTGATAGCATTCTATTTCTTCTGTATGATTGCAGTTTACTGTATTTTGCTTGACAGCATGTTTTATTTCAGTATGATTACTGTTGTTCATTCTGGCTTGAGGTTGAGATGAGCTTGTGGAGGCTGATGCCCCACACACATTTCCTCCCTCACTTGCATTGCATGCATTTTATCGTATTACTGTTTACTGTTTAAGCTGATGCTTTATCTGTTTCTGTGTATCATTGACATGATCCCTTAGGACTCTCATTTCCTTTGATAAGGAAGTGATGATAGAACTTTAGGTTGAAACCTATGCATGATAACTTTTAGGAGTTCCCTGTTTCAAACCTCAACCATAGGATGAATCCTTGGCATGACAACAGTAGGACTTGATAGTCTCCCTCCTAGTTGAGCATGTTCTCTTCTCATCTCAAAACAGCTTAAGATACAGTAATCATGAATTATTTCTTTCGTACGTTACGAGCCTCAAGCTATCTGAGAAAGGATTGTGGGAGAGTTTATTTTCCACAGTCTGGATGTTTAGTATGGTACTCTTTGGGTGACATGCGGTGCATTCACTCTCAGGTCATAGTCTTTAGTGTGATTGAAATTGCAAACACAATAAAAAACGCTTCTTCCGTAAAAGACAGAAAATAATCTGTATTGTCCCGAACTACGTAAGCTCTGATCTCTCATACCTATTGAGAGTACGTAGGCACAATACTGATGTATTGGCGAGCCACCTTCCCCGTATCCCGCCGTAGGTCGAACTACGTTGACTCTGATTTCTCGTTCTCTGATGAGAATACGTAGGCATAAAGTGTGACGCTTTGCCGAGTCATTTTCTTTTCTGTTTAAGCCAGCCTTGATAGGTAGATAGATAAACCAACTCGTCCAGTAAACACAACAAGCGTGGATCCCGTCGAGTACGACGGACGTGAGGGGTGCTAATACCTTCCCCTTGCGTAACCGACTCCCGAACCCAGACAATGGTTGCGACGACCTTGTCTTACCCTTTTTCGTTAGGTTTTTCCGATCGTTTCCTTTCCCGCTCCGAGGGATAAATAACGAAAGGTGGCGACTCTTCTGTTGTGTCGGCACCTTATTTTCGTGAAAGCGACAGCTGGCAACTCTGATGGGGATTGAACCCAGAGTCTCTGGTTCTCCGGTTCCCTATGAGAGTCAATCCTAGCGCTTGTATGATTACTTGTTGGGTTGTGTTTATTTATCGCATTTTATCTCTCGCATTTTATTTCCTGTTGCACCCTAATTTTTGACCTTATGATCTCGCCTCCTCGTTTTTGCTGCATGTCGTCTAGGTTTATCGCTCCTACTTTAACTAACCTTTTAACTAGTTATTTGTGTTGTTTTTATGAAGTTCAGTTTTTTGCAGAGATTTTAGGGGAAATATCAATTTTCAATCCATTCTAGTTTTCCTTCAAGAGACATAGTTACAAGGATTATTAAGCACAAGAAATCTTGAAGTTTTAGTATCTTGAAGCAGTAAAACGACTTGTCTATTTGGAAGTTCATCGTTAGAAATCAAAAGTCACAAGTTATATTACGCCAAACTACAAGATCACAAGAATACAGTTGTATGGCACGTATGACAAATACCAGCTCAAGGGAAGAAACTACTCACATCCTAACTGCTTTAAGGGTACGCTTCTAGTTAAGTGTTCAAGTGGTAACAAATGTTGTCCTTAATCATTTCATCACGTATGACTGTCAAGGCAAGGAGAAGCCCTTAGCATGTATTTCGCGAATTAATAAATGCTTCAAGAATGTTACAAAGATGGATTATAAGAATGTTCAAAACGGTAAAAGCTACAAGGTTACACCATTACAATAGTATAAACGGTACTAAATACGTGATGAATCTCAGAAGGCACTATTTGTACTAAACGGCGAAGCAAAACCAATCTGGCCTTCACTGATATCAAATTTAACATGAAAGCCATTGGGATGAACCTCAGAAGCATCTGCGACGCGAGAAACAGACTTGAAGCCAATTCCTTTCCTTTCAGTACTAGACCCCTTCCTCATTGAATTTCCAACATCACAAAGAGCTCTCATATTTTGAGCAGGGAATCCTTGTTCATTGCTCAGTACAGCAACACCATTTCCTCTTGTTGCGTAAATTCCTTCCGGACTTGATCTCAGCATGACCGCAAACAATAGCATCTTCAGGAGCATCACTACAGACACCATAGATAAATTGTTGGCATAGTTTTGCTTCACTGTACCAGCATAGGCGTCATACGTTATGGCAATCCCTGCAAATGACGAGACGGTGATATGCAGGCCACCACTATAATTCTACGAAATACATTCATCCCTGCAAAAAAGGAATTTGCAAAGTTGATCAATCCATTGACACAATGCATGACACTGTGAACTAGACATTGACAAGTCGACATTCTTGGTAAAGGGTTCAGAAAGACAGATCAAATATTCAGACCATAAATCAGCTGTCATTTAAGGATTTTGTGAGAGATAACTTACACCATGACGCTGTTTCATCCTATGGTACGAGCTTCTCCACGCCAGCATTCATCAGAACCATCCTAATTCGTTGAAAAGGCCTTAAGCAGTTATATGTTAAACCAAAACTCAGAAGAAGTCATGCAGCCACAACCTCATGTTAACTCCAGCCAAGCTCCCTTTCTAGCAAACCCGTTCAAATGTCGTGACCTGCAAAGAGAACCAGAGTGGACAAGATCAATATCTTCGGACATCTCCAACGACTGAGCACGAGTAACAAGCAACACAATCAATGCATGGTCTACGACAATATTCGTCAGGGAGAGATACCCAATCTATGACCTGGTGAGCAAAATTGGAAAGAACCATCAGGGTTCAAACCACTGTGGTATCGTTCCCTGCAACCGAAATAGAGTTAATCAGCCAACAAGTCATAGCCAATAAACATATTGGTTAGGAATTTTCAGAAGTGAATTAAACCACATAGTTATAAAGATGAATCAGGATTCATCTCACCAGTTTTGGAGCAGCAGTCTTCTCTTGCATCTCTATCTGAAGTGAGTTGATCCAGTTATGGAGCGTGGATGAGTTCAAGCATCTCTTGCAATATTCCAATTGCATCTCTTGCAATATTCCAATTGCATCTCTTGCAATATTCCAATTGCATCTCTACCGCCCCAAGCTCAGAGGGCGAACATAGGCAAGTCGAGGGATAGATTACGAACCAAATAGCCCTTGAACCCCAATAACTTTAGATTTTTACGAGAACGAAGGACTCAAACCTGTTACTCACCCTGTTAGTTTCGAAGCTTGAGTGAGGTGTGAGCTCCATCGATAGTTTCCAAGTGCTACGCAGCGAGTGAATCCTTTGGATTTATGATAGATGGTGCTGTGACTGTTGTTCCTAGACTTGCTTCAATTCCATTGCTGCAAGAGGATAATTCTGCAAAGATTATGCCAAACAATCATTCAATTCCCATCAGCAAACAAACAACCCACAAAGACCAAAATTTCTGCACAAAAAGGAATATGTAAGGATACTGAACCGATACCGAAATCACTTAACGGAGAGTTGTATTGAGTTGAGTAGCAAGCAAGTTATTCCAAAGCACCAACCTTCAATCACGCATAACCGTCATCAAATATTCAGAGGGAGTTCTTACCATGCATCTTGTGATCATCAGCCGTCTTTACAACACCTATAAAACATAGAACAAAAACATCAATGACCACCACATGGAATCAGAAGCAAAGATAATAGTTTGGGACTCTTTATCAAAGAAATTCAGACCAGATAGAAAATAAGTTCAGAGGCATACATTGAATGCTTCTCCCCATGACTTCGCGCCAACCTCACAAGAATGATTCATCAGCACCCATTCACTAATCAAAATCACAATAACTGCGATAGGGTAGCAGCGATAACACGAGGAACTTGTCCTCGCAGTTCAAAACCTCGATACAATGAAGAAGTAGCTTGCACTGGACTCTGAACTCAGAAACAAGAATTCGCTATTGGTTGTACGTTCCTTCCCTGGCCCAAAATAAGATTGTTGTTCACACCTGTCAAAACCAATTGCAAGTTAGTAATTGGATATTAATCGATGAAGAATATTCAGGGGATATCCAATCAAATCCAATCTCAGTGCAAACCACAATCAAAGGTTTGAAATCCCAGTTAGGAAAGGTTTCAAATTTCGCACAGACAAAAAAGGAAGGTTCAAGGCGGCAATCAATTTCATTAACACATTTTAGGTTATAAAAGGAGGCTATCAGAATCACAAGAGAGGGGGGAGATTCACAGTGAGATCCACACGAAAAACCCTAATAGTACCGAAAAGAAACACCGAAGGCATGACCTAAAAGAGATTGAAAAAACGACTTATCTTCTTTAACCGTTGAAACCACCGCCGCGAACACCAAATCGCTACACGAAACTCCACTCCTCCAGCCACCGCGAGACGCCGCCATCACTATCTCAAACGCCGCCGCTACACATAAAACTTCGGTAAAACTTCTACTCGTATCAAAATCTTGAACAACTAACGCTTCTATTTTGTTTCAGGTACAAGAATCAGTGACCTTTTGGAGCGGAAACCGACGGAGATGAGACTGAGAGGGGGGCGACGGCGAAACGGAGAGGAAACCTAGGGTTCTTCCCCCCTCTCCGCGTTTGGCTTTTTCTTTTCTTTTATTTGATTTCGTTTTCTTTTTTTGTTTTTATTTTTTACTTATTATTATTATCATAATCATACACTAAGCACACACATGATCCCATAATCCACTTTTAAATTAACCTTAAACCCTTAATCAATCGTTAATTCACATAATTATAAGTAGACTCTTTTTAATCAACTTTTTTTTTAAATCAATTAAAATAAATGATAACCTTTCATAATTTACTTAAATCCTTTTTATATTCTACTAATTCCTTAAATAATATAATGAAATGCTTCTATCCTTTTTTTTACATACTAATGACAACCTTTTTAAAATATTGAAACCTATTTTATAACAAAATTTGTTATTTATAGTTTAATTCAATCTAATATTTATTTAACAATAAAACTTCTTTCTAAATAAATAATTTATTTATTTAGAACCATTTCTATCCAATCCAATATCATTAAAATTATTATTTTTCTTCATAATCTAATTCAACACTTTTCTTAAAACAAATAAATACCCTTTTTTCCTGAAATCAACTTCATCAATTAATAAAACTTTTATAATAAAATCAATTCACATAAATCAATCAACATTTTCTTATAATTAAAACAAAAATAGTCAACAGCGTGAAATACAACTTAAATTGGGCATGCTCACGACACATTCACTTACACTTGTACACTTAGCGCTTTCATGCGTATGATTCATTATTTCCACTTTCTACTCATCCACTCACTTACCCTTAGCGCTTTCATGCGTGCACATTATTGATCTTTATCTGTTTTATCTTATTCACGATGCACACACACTCACTTAGCGCTTTCATGCGTACTTGTATGGTTTACCTTTTTCACTTACTGTTATCTAACTTTACCGCATCTACATTTATACATTGCACTCCGTCCAAAGGAAAAAGCCTACACATAATTCAACGTTGTGTGTAGTTGCACATCATTTGCATCATACTCCCCACGATCCTTGAGTCCATTCAAGTTGATCACTTAGGATAGATCCTACCCCATAGGAAGGACCTTGTCTTTATCTTTACGACGTAGAAACAAAACAATCAACACAATACAACCTTTTTAACACAAATAGAGAATAGATGTTAATCATCTTAAGTGAGATATAATCTCCACCCCACAAACAATACAATCAAACATGTAGGGACTTTGCCTTAAGAACGACAAAGGCATACTTGGCGACCATCCGAGTATTTAAGACCTTTTCTTAAGATGATGCAAAGACCATTTCCTACAACCCCTTTACATTCGTGGTGGTTATCTCTCCCTTAACATGAAGACTCGTCTCTTCTCCTAAACCCAATCAAAACAACTACCCTAAACCCGTAGGAACTTTGACCACAGTCAAAGAGCTCCTCTAACCCTTTAGGGTGAACTACAAAATACTCTGATTCCATTCCCCATAAGGATATGTAGGCACAAGGTGTGATACCTTATCGAGTATACTTAGAAATAAACCCCTAGGGTCTTTAAACCATTAAGCAGATAAACACATAGCAATAAACAAACATAAAACAAGAGGTTCCTGTAGAGTACTACAGAAACTTAAGATGCTAGTACCTTCCCTAAGTTTAACCAACCCCCGAACCTAAACAATCTAGCTTGCATTTGCATTGCATTGTGGGAATTTCGATCTTTATCCCTTCCTTTGGACAAATCAAAGTTCGGTTGCAAAATGAATATAAGATTCAAACTAATCAATAGTTTGGTATCCAAATTTCACCGCGACAGAAATGGCGACTTCACTGGGGACTCTCAGTGGGTTTCCCTATCTTATTTTATTTGTTTACTGCTTTATATATCTGTCTACTTGATTAACTGTTTACATGCTTTCTCTATGTTTTTCTTTTGGGATATTTGTCCTTGAGTGGTGAGATAAAGTTCTGCACCCGAACTGTGAGAGAGATTAAGATAGGATGGTGATATATTCGAGGAGGCTTATAGGGAGTGGAATCCCTACTAAGTTGAATCGAGAATCCCGCTCAGTTGAGGCCCTTTCGAAATAGTACTGTTGAACGATCCATCGTGAAGACACTCACTACTTTCGACTTTGGAGCCCATGAAATTGAGGACCGTAGTTACCTTAACCCAACTTTGGCCTTTATTAGGACGTAGTGCGGGACTACGAGGAAGTACTTCCGAAATAGTGCTACGCGAAGCTACACTCAAAAGAAGTTCTCTTGAGAATATTATTAATCCTCGAGTAATTGGGAAAATTGATAATATCCGATGGATGGGTTGATGATTCTGAGTCCCATTAGAACCTTGTTCTGCAGGTACAAATAACCTTTAGTCCTTCAACCTAGGGCGCCCCTTGTTTGTTTATCTTTATGGTCCTTATGTGAATACTTGTGTTTGCTGCATTCATATAGCATCATTCTACATTGGACTTCATGGGATTTACCTTCGTTTATGAACATTGTAGGTCACTATGACTTCAGATAAAAGACATACTATGAAATATACTTTTAAGAGTCCCAAATTGGACGACCTAAAGAAGTTGTGGGGTTTCATCGAAGATCAAGAAGAATTCAAGAACAAGTATGGGAAGCTGATATCTTTATTGGATTGCTCAGTGAATGAAGGACTTCTTGCTACTCTGCTACAGTTCTATGATCCTCTCTACCATTGTTTCACCTTTCCAGACTTTCAGCTGTTACTTACATTGGAAGAGTATTATTTTTTGGTTGGTCTACCTGTCCTTGAGGAATCTCCTTTTCCCTTCTTGGAGAAGGACCCTCATGAGAAAGATATTGCTAAAGCTCTCCGTTTGAAGGTGTATGACGTCAAAGCTAACCTAGTTACTAAGGATGGAATTCTTGGTTTAAAGACAGGTTTCCTAATCGAGAAGGCTGCATTCTATGCTGATTATTCTAATAAGGCTCCGTTTGAGGCAATTTTCGCTTTGCTTGTTTATGGGTTGTTCCTATTCCCAAGTTTCGAAGGTTTCATCGATCTCAAAGCATTCAAGATCTTTATGAAGAACAACCCAGTGCCAACTCTGTTGGGAAATGCATATCACTCTGTACATCTCCGAAACCTTCGTGGTGGAGGGATGATTACTTGCTGTGTACCTTTACTTTACAAGTGGTTTATTTCGCACTTGCCGAAGTCTAGCTCTTTTACAAACATTGGCAAAGAGCATTGGTCTCCAAGGGTTATGGCTTTGACCCATTCCGACATTGATTGGTACAACCGAGTGTATGATGGAGTATTAATCATTGATAGCTGCGGTGACTTTGCTAATGTACCATTGCTCAGCTTTGATGGAGGAATCAGCTACAATCCTATCTTAGCTCGTCGACAGTTGGGATACCCGTTGAAGGAACCTCCCAAGAGTGTTCAAGTAGAGGGTATGTTCTTCAAAGATGATATGGAACTCCGAAGAAAGATTCTGCATGCATGGCGCAGTGTACACAAGAAAGGGAAGAGAAGTCTAGGGAAGCCTAACTGTGTGTCTTTAGAACCATACCTCCAGTGGGTCAGAAAAAGGGCAACCAATCTAAAGATGCCATATTCCCGTCAAGATCCCATAGCTCCAAAGAGAGAGCCCACTTTTGTCTTTATGTCTAAAGCCGAGGAGTTAGAGGTGTCCTTAAGAAAGTCTCAGCATGAGCTGGAGTCTTGGAAGAACAAGTACCATGTAGCAGTGGCAGAAAATGATGAGTGTCAAAAGCAGAAGGATGAACTTCAAAAGCAGAAGGATGAACTTCAAAAGCAGAAGGATGAACTTCAAGAGAAGAAGGATGAACTTCAGAAACAGCTACAATTGAAGGATGAAGAGCTACTCCCCTGCAAGAAGAGGAAAGTCATGGAGGATTTATTTTTCTCCGACCCACAATGCACTATTTGGAAAATAATTATGGACAACCTTATCCGTGAGAAAGCGCAACTAGAAGAGCAGCTCAAGCAGCAGCATTCAAAGCTTCTTTAGTGTCTTTACTAGCTTTTATTTAGCTTTTATTTGGGACTCTTTAAAAGAATATTTATGTAGTCCGTTTCAAAGTTAATAAAACGTTTTCTTTTACCGCAATGCTTATAAATAAAGGAATCCCATAAAGTCCTAATCATCTTGCATTGCATTCTTTTTCCATTTGTTCACTTCAAGAAACTCAAATTCGTTCTGTAGGTGCTGTAATCATGGATTTCAGAAGAGAAACCCTGAAGTACACTTTTCAGAGTCCCAACCTCGAAAGCTTGAGAGAACTAGCCGAACTCGTCGAGGATTGCTTTGCCTTCGCAGCAGAATATGGAGGAGTCTTCCGCTTCCTTGAGCTGAAGATGAAAGAAGGATTGTTGGAAACATTGGTTCAATTTTACGACCCGATGTATCACTGCTTCACTTTTCCAGACTACCAATTGATGCCGACCTTGGAAGAGTACTCAGAACTCTTGAGGATGCCTGTGGCTGTTCGACCCCTATTCACCGGAAGGGAAGACACGCCTAGTCACCAAGAAATTGCAAATGCTACTCATCTCAGCCTTGAAGATGTTCAAACACACCTGATCACCAAGGAAGGAGTCCTTGGGTTCCCCGCCGACTTTTTGATCGAAAAAGTCCGTTACCATGCTGAAAGAAAGGAGGTTCTCATATTGGAAGCCAATTTCGCTTTGTTGGTCTATGGGACTTTCTGGTTCCCTAAAATTGACAATTTTGTTGACATGGATGCAATCAAGCTGTTCATACTCAAGAATCCAGTACCCACCTTGCTTGCTGATACGTACTTTTCGATTCACTCGAGGAACGCCGAAGGAGGAGGACACATTGTATGTTGTACCGCTTTGCTGTACTCATGGTTCATCGCTCGTTTGACTTGGTATCCGTCCCTTTGGGATGAAGTAGCAACACCTCGATGGTCCGAGGTACTTATGGCCCTTACCCATTCGGACATTGTTTGGTATGATCCCGCCTATGGAAGCGTGCCTATGATTCCTAGCATCGGAGGATTCCCCAACGTACCGCTCATTGGAAGAGAAGGATGTATAAGTTACAATCCTGCTTTGGCCCGTAGACAGTTTGGACACCCTATGATCCAAATACCCGACCTAGTTTCGTTGGAAGAGATCTATTTCAAAGGAGAAGAGGATCTAGATCTAAAGACTGTCATCATTTATACATGGAAATACATTGATAGGGAAGGAACAGCTTCTTCAGGATACCCCAACTGTGCTGTTTCTGAAGATTATCTGCATTGGGTACGAGAAAGGGCTCTCGATCTCAAGATGCCTTTTCCTTTCCATGAACCTATGGTATTATCTCCTCATGACCCCGACTGGTTCGAGGAAGAGGAAATAGAACAAGTAAGGATTGCTTTAGATGAAGCCCGGAAGTTGAGGACTGCCTGGAAGAATAAGTTCTTCACCCTCAAAGTAGAGAAGGAAAGAGTTCAGAAGACACCAGAATTAGAAGTTGCCAGAAAGAGAAAGGCGCAACGAGATTTATTTTCTCCATATGCCTCTTCAAGTGCTATCACCAATGATGATCTCCCCTCAACTACCATGGCTTGGAAGGAGTGTGTGGAACGACACATCATCGAGAAAGCAGCGCTGCAGGAGCGTATTGACCAGTTAACCGAGGAGCTCCGTACAAAAGAGAAGACCGTGGAATAGAGTTCTAAGCTTTCTTTTGCTTCCGTTGTAATAAACTCTGAAAGAGTACTTTGTTTTCCTCGTTTCTCAAAATAAAAAGTTTTTCAATTATCCTACATTATAATACTGAAAAACACTTTGAGTTTCTTGAAGTATCCTCCTGTATCTGCATTCTCACGTTAACAGTCTACATTTAGCATGGCATTTTACATTTTGTGCATGTGTCTTTCCTTTGTTGTGGCTCATTTCGGTTTTCCTTCTCTGCTGTCAGTCGCCGTCTCGACCATCTGACCAAGCCGGAATTATCATTAAAGGATAGTGAGGAGAACAAAGACATGGATCGCATGACTAGCTTCAGAGTAAGGTCTAACCTGACGCTTCGCCGTCCCTCCGACAACTTTGTCCCTATGCAACTTCAGCCTGTGCAAGAAAAGGAAATGGACGATCCGGAGCTTACAGAATTCAAGAATGAATTTCGCGACTTCGAGGAACGATGGAAAATAATGAAGAGGAACCGTGCGCCTGATTTTCATGCTCTTGACCCGCACCTAGTTCCAAACTTAGTTATCCCCCCAGAATTCCAGATGCCCGCCTTTGAAGTGTACAAAGGTACAATTTGTCCAAGGTATCACTTGATGATGTTTTGTCAGAAGATGACCGCCTATCTTGGGAACGACCAACTATTGATTCACTGCTTCCAAGAAAGTTTGTGTGGAGCACCATGGACATGGTATATGAAGCTGCAAGTGAATCACATTCAGTCTTGGGAAGACTTAACTTTTGCTTTTGTGAAGCGATACCATCATAACTTGGGTATAGCCCCAAATAATAAAGATGACTGTGGACCTTCCAGAGAATTCATAGATCCGGTACCCCGTCCTCAGCACCAATATGCGATGCCCACTCAGCGTGAACAACAACGACATCCTAGGCAGAGGTTGGCCTCTCCAGATCAACCACAACATCGACAATTTCGGAAAAGGTATCAAAGGATGACTCCAGATGCACCAAGGGAAGCAATTCACCAGTTTGATCCCATCCCGGTGAAGTACGCTGATTTGTTTCCAGCTCTAATTCAAAGAGGGCATATCCAGACTAAAGCCCCACCCAAGGTACTTAAGAGGTTTCCATACTGGTACAATGCCAACAAATTTTGCCTGTATCATCAAGGTGCCCCGGGGCACGACATCGAGAGCTGTTACGGCATGAAAGCAGACGTCCAAAATTTGGTCAAAGATGGAGTCTTGTTCTTTGAGGGTTCCGTCCCTTATGTACGAGATAGCCCCCTATCTCGACAAGGTTCGTCCTCCCCAGGCATGATTCAAGGTCGTCAACGCCGTGTCTGAAAGCTGCGCACCAGACGTTTCTGCATATCCTTCCCGTCTACATGGAAGCACAATAAAGATCCTGGAAAGGACTCTCCGAAGAAGTTTATTTCATTTTTGCATGTTTATTTCTTTGATTTAAAGCATATTTTGCATGTAAGAACCTTCTGTTTTGAATAAGTAATGCAGTAACTGTTTGTCTTGAAGAAATCCATTCGTTTTCACTCAAATAGTTTTTTCAAAATTATTTATAATGCCGACTTTTACCCGATCTCTTGCTCTGACAGAGAATTGGAAGGAGGATGATGAAGTAAAACACATGATCTCTTGTTGTATGCTTCGAATAAAAACCCTACTGATGATGTAAGGCTTTATTTTAAACCTCCTGAACGCCAACATAGTCAACCCTTTCTTTTAATCCCTGAGAAAAGACCTATTCTTTTTCTTCTAAATCGAAACTTCATTTTCTTAACCTGGGGCAGGGTGATACCAAAAATAATAAACATCTTCAAAAATTGGGTGGGCACAAACATACTAACCCTTTCTACCTCCATTTTATCAGTCACAAATTAAACCCATATACGTCCCTCAAAGTCCTAATTGAAGTAAGGTTTAATTCGAAAGCATACTCGATGAGACATTGTTCCCTGACTCCTTGAGCTATGCTCAAATTTAAATCGGCTTTATAAATAATGATTCAATTTGTATCCTAACTAGTGGTTTCGATCACAAGTTATTGCGATACCCCTTTTCAAAACTTCAAGACAAACGCGTGTTGCATTAACCATTTCAAAATGGATATTTCAAATGTGCTAAATACGCTTGACATCTTAGAAAGACGACATACAGACATTGATGATGATATCTGAAGACTTTGCTGACTTGGGGCAAGTCATTCTTCCCAAAGAAAATTCCATCCGCGCAAGTCTCGGGTTCAATTAGAAGAAATTCAAGGACTCACTTACCGCCAATCAGGGGCAGTTGCGTCGAGATTCGGTGAATCTCTAAAGAGTTTGAAAACAGTGGGGCATTGGGACATCATGTTTTCTGTAAAATCCTCTCTAGGCGGTGCTTTTTTCAACTATGTGACTTGGGGCATTTGAAGATTGGAGCACAAGATGTATATTTCATCCTCAGGAAGCCCAACCCCAACTTGTTCAACAACTACGAAGACCCAGTGAGACAGCCTATGTCCCATTAGTGGAATTCTAATGAAACCTTATAAAAATACAGAAAAATTTGAAATTTTTAAAGGACAATACTTAATTATTTAAAAACATACTGTTTCACATACATATGCTTCAAATATATTTTACAGAGTTTGACACCGTTAAGACTAGCGGCCTTGCCACATAGATAAAACATAAAATAAAAGTACAGAAAGGAAACCAAAAAGAAAGCATACCAAAAGGGACCTCCTAAGTCCAACAAGACTGACACTTATACTGACTGTAGTAGTAGGGATGTGATTAGCGTTTGACAAAACACTAACAGCTCCCAATCTAGATGTTATAGTAACACATCTCCACGTCACTTCATATCCTTTCCTTCTGAGTTGTCGGGAAGTACGCAAGATTCGAGCTCATCGTCTGATCGTCATAAAATAATCCAAAATGCAAAACAAAAATGACACAGGGCTAAGATTCATGTACAAGTTTAAAAGTGGGAATGAATGTGTAAAATAATAATATATATGGAAACCATATTTATACAAACAAGCGTATCTTATACCCACAATTACATATACTTTATTTATTCTAATGCATCCCTGAACTATATGCTGACTCAGGCCACTAAACGCTGTCAATGATATCTATCCCATTTACCAAGATCAGATATCACTAGACCACATGCCACCAACGTACTCCCAATTACCAAGAGCTACGCCACCTAACTTCACATGGAGCCTAGGTGTTATAAGTCGATCGTCCCTGAGAATTCAGGCCAAGAACCTTGTCTTGCCTAGCATGCATAGATAATAATCCCCGTCGGGATTGCAGGCGACTGATCAACCTCGTGCGTCCCATACCGCACGGCGGTGGACTTACACATTCCTTAATGCAAGTCTATATGATCACTCACTCATCTTGTGGCAACTCTTAGCCATAAGTATTAAGTTAATAATGGGGAATTATCGTATCAACTTTTCAAGTTATACTTATTATCTAGATACTTAGGTTGAGTACCAAATCCATCCAATGTCTTGCCATATTTGATCTTTGTCCTTACATAATAAGTTCAGTTTGTATAATGGGTAATTGTATGGTTAACTTCCCAGGTAAGAGAGGTGGACTGTAAACGGCATAGTCGACCAAGTCTTTCCTTAGCCAGAACCCAACCAAATATAACTACTCATTGTATCCAACTTTCCTTATGTTAATGGGGATCAATTACTTAATATCTAGCAATGTTTTTCTCTCATTAACCGATTATTTCCTTAATCTATCAATCACAATCATTCAAGTATAAATAAAATAAACAATTATAAAATTAACCGAATAATGCAAGCACAATACAATACCAAATTGTCAAAGATTATTCCTATGATAATTAATTAAGGCCGGCGTAACCTCGCCTAGTGATTTGTGAAAATCATTATTTGAGAATAGGCTCTCCTTAATTATTTATCGCTAGTAGGGCTTAGGTCACCACTACACACATATATATTAAGTTATTTTACGCTAACCGTCCCAATCGTATACGAAATCTTGCCCCCACCTTTTGTTGAGTGTTGTTGAAAGTCCACAAGTGTTGTCTTCGATCTTTGCCAAGAACCTAATTTACGATAACCGTTGGATTGTACGAAATTTATGAAATAATTAGAATATAATTTATGGTTAATTGAACATAATCCCGTTATAACTTGAAATATTTATTTATTTAAATATATCATAATAACCTCCAAAATAATTATTAAATTCAAATATAAATTATATTATACCTCCTTTTGAATTTGTTTGTTTTAGAAAATTGTCAAGAGTATATTTCTAATAACATTTAAATTATAATAAAATTTGGGCATTATAACGACTTAAAATGGTAAAATTTATTTTGGACTTTATAAGTTCAATATATCGACGTCTGAACGGAATTTGCATAGAAAATTTAAAATAACCTTTATATAAATAACATAATTAAAATAATATAATTAAAATAAAATGGACATTATAACGGCTTACCGATTACTTATGAAAATGATTTGGGCAGAACTTTGACGTATAAAACTCCCTTGAAACTTTAGAAGAACTTTTACCACAAAATACTCTAAAGGTTACGAACCGATATCGTGGGAACTTCGATAACTAAAACTAATATTGCTATATGAAGAAATTAGAGAAGGAAAGAAGTAAAGAAGTAAGAAAGATGATTTGTGAATGAATGAATGAAAATGGGGTGGAAGAGACCCCTATTTATACTAGTTGTAAAATATTAAAATAACATAATTTATCATCTTTTGCCCATACCTTCCAACTTTTCAACTCTTGCTAGTAAATATGTCTCTATCAAATATTTACTAATCTTTCATCAATAGTGCTTTAGGTGTTCTAGTATGACTTTGTGAAAATAATTTATGACAAAGGTATGGGAGCTTGATTTCATGACATAATATTATGTAGGATATTAATAGAAAATGAGATATATATTTCTTTTATAAAAAGTAAAATGTTAATAATATTAATAATAATAAAAATAGTAAAAAGGATAGTTATTTGATATTTTTATTGTCTTAAGATTATTTTATTTATTAATTGGTTTATAGAGTAAAATGATAATATTCAAATAAAATAAAATCAATTAATAATAACAAAACAAGAACAACAATAATGATAATAATAATATGAATAATTAATTAACTTAAAGTTAAGGGTTTTAAGTACCAATTTAAATTTCAAAGTTTAGTTTATAAAATGAAACGATGATATTCAAATTGAAGAATAAAAGTAATAAATATAAAAAGTAATTAATTAATAAATTAATTATTATAAGTGTTAGTTTCAACATTTAATTTTTAATAACTAGCATTGTTAAAATCTCAAATCTAACTAGATATATTATTTAGTGTATGGAAAAATTAGGATGTTACATTACCACCCCCCTTAAAAGAAATTTCGTCCTCGAAATTTAGCGTACCTAAAACATATGTGGATACTTCTGACGCATGTCTTCTTCTCTTTCCCAAGTAGAATCACCAGTTACATCATCCCACACGACTCTAACCAATGGTATTTGCTTTCCACGAAGTTCTTTAATACGATGATCTAAGATCTTGACAGGTATAGCCTCATATTCCAAATTATCTCTAAGTTCCACAGTTTCAGGCTCAATGACATGTGAAGGGTCCGGATAATACTTCCTCAGTTGTGATACATGAAATACATCATGAAGATTAGACAAGTTTGGCGGCAAAGCAATGTGATACGCTACAGGTCCAATCCGCCGTAGAATTTGAAAAGGCCCGATAAACCTTGGTGTTAACTTCCTAGTTTTGATTGCTCGTGCAATTCCCGCCCTAGGAGTTACCCTAATGAACACGTGATCTCCTGCCTCGAACTCCAAAGGTCTTCTCCTCTTATTATTATAACTCTTTTGACGGTCCTGTGCTGCCTTCATTTTTTCTCTAATAAGTTTAACCTGATCTGTCGTTTGTTGCACGAATTCTGAACCCAATATTTTATTTTCTCCAACCTCATACCAACATAAAGGTGTACGACACTTTCTTCCGTATAATGCTTCATATGGAGCCATGCCGATACTTGAGTGAAAACTATTGTTGTAAGTAAACTCAATCAATGGTAAGAACTCGTCCCAACTTCCTTTGTGTTCAAGAGCACAAGCTCTCAACAAATCCTCTAACGATTGAATCGTCCTCTCAGACTGGCCATCCGTTTGGGGATGATAAGCTGAACTTACCCTCAGTTTTGTTCCTAACTCTAAATGCAACTGATGCCAAAAATTTGATGTGAATCTGGGATCTCTATCATTGACTATACTTGAAGGTATTCCATGCAATCTAACAATCTCCTTTACATATACCTGAGCTAGTCTCTCTAATTTAAACGTCTGGTTGATGGGAATGAAATGTGCACTCTTTGTCAACCTATCAATGATCACCCAAATTGCATCATGTTGTTTCTGAGTCTTAGGCAAAGCGGTTACAAAATCCATGGCTATTCCGTCCCACTTCCACTCTGGAATATCTAAAGGTTGTAGCAATCCGGCTGGCTTCTGATGTTCAATCTTTGCCTTCTGACATACCAAGCAACTTTGAACATATTCTGCTATATGTCTCTTCATTCCAACCCACCAAAACATTTTCTTCAAGTCTTGATACATCTTTGTGGCTCCTGGATGAAAACTCAACTTACTTTTGTGGCCCTCTTCCAAAATCAACTTTTGAATATCCTGATTTTGAGGTACACACAACCTTTCTTTAAACCTTAGGATTCCATCACTCCTTATGTTAAACTCTCCATTTTGACCATTTCTTATATTTTCCTTTATGCTCACTAGACGGTCATCAAGTTGTTGTTCATCTTTGATCCATTTCAGAAATTCATTAGACACGACAATAGCGCCTATGAATATACTTCCTTCATTGTGATGTACTCCTAAGTTTAAATCCACGAATTTGTCAATCAACTCTTCTTCCTTCAACATCATTGCAGATACATGAAGTTTCTTTCGACTCAAAGCGTCTGCTACAACATTGGCCTTTCCGGGATGATATTGCAACTCAAAATCATAGTCCTTCAAGAATTCCATCCAGCGCCTTTGTCTCATGTTTAAATCTTTCTGATCAAATAAATGCTTCAGGCTTTTGTGATCACTTAACACAGTGAACTTTGATCCATAAAGATAATGCCTCCAAATCTTTAAGGCAAACACAATTGCCGCTAACTCTAGGTCGTGAGTTGGGTAGTTCCTCTCATGCACCTTCAATTGTCTTGATGCATAAGCTATCACTTTCCTTTCTTGCATCAACACACACCCAAGACCTTGATATGACGCATCACAATACACATCAAAATTTCCTAATGGGTCTGGTAAGATGAGTATTGGTGATGAAGTCAATCTTTCCTTTAGCTTCTGAAAACTTTCTTCACACTCTTTAGTCCATTCAAAGTTTTTACCTTTCCTCGTTAACTGAGTCATGGGCAAAGCGATCTTTGAAAATCCTTCAATGAACCTCCGATAATATCCAGCTAGTCCAAGAAAACTTCGAATCTCGCCAACATTCTTTGGACTCTCCCACTTTGTTATTGCTTCGACTTTACTTGGGTCTACTGCAATACCTTCTTTACTAATTACATGACCAAGAAATTGTACCTCCTTCAACCAAAATTCACATTTCGAGAATTTCGCGTACAATTGAAGGTCCTTTAATATCTGTAGCACAATTCTCAAATGTTCTCTGTGCTCTACCTCATTCTTGGAATAAATCAGAATGTCATCAATGAAAACTACAACAAATTGATCTAAGTATGACCTAAAGATCCTATTCATGTAATCCATGAATACTGCTGGAGCATTAGTCAAACCAAATGGCATAACTAAGTACTCATAGTGTCCATAACGGGATCTAAAAGCTGTTTTTGGAATATCATCTTCCTTCACCCTGATCTGATGATATCCAGACTTCAAGTCAATCTTTGAGAATACTGATGCTCCTTTTAACTGATCCATCAAGTCGTCGATTCTAGGCAAAGGATACTTGTTTTTCACAGTGGCTTTATTGAGTTGTCTGTAATCCACACAAAGTCTAGAAGAACCATCCTTCTTCTTCACAAACAAGATTGGAGCTCCCCATGGCGATACACTTGGTCTAATAAATTCTTTCTCTAACATCTCGTCTAATTGTTTCTTTAACTCCGCAAGCTCTGAGGGTGACATTCGATAAGGAGATATAGAAATTGGTCCAGTTCCTGGAACCAAGTCTATAGAAAATTCCACTTCCCTAACCGGTGGTAAACCTGGAACTTCTTCTGGAAAGACTTCCGGGAATTCACAGACTACGGGAAAATTTTCCACACTAGGGGTTTCTCCTACTGACATGGAGAATAGCATCATAAAACTTTGAGTGAGGGTTTCAGCTTTGCTGATTTCTCCACTATCTTCTCCAAATGTAAAAATTTTCTCCTTGCATCTCAAGTTGACATCGTTGGCTGATAACCAATCCATTCCTAAGATGACATCTAGGTCTTGTAGCGGGAGTACCACAAGATCTACTAAGAATCTTCTATTTTCTAAGATTATTGGACAGTCTACACAGACTGAATAAGTTACCATTCTTTCTCCCGAGGGAGTTGTGATAGTCAACTTATAATCGTGATCAACAATTTCGAATCCCAAAAATTCAGCACAAGAGGTAGATATAAAAGAATGTGTAGCTCCTGAATCGAATAAAACTGATACCAACTTATCTCCAATTAAACACATACCTTGAATTAACCCAGCTGACTTTGAGATCTCAGCTCCTCTAATTGTAAATACTCTTCCTGTGGTTGGCTTATTTTGATTCTGAGGTCTCTGACCAACACTTGGGCCTCCATTTCTTGCTCTCCCTATGTTGTTATTGTTTATTAGGCCGCTCCTCTGGCCTGTTGGTTGACTTTGTCCTTGGGGACAATCTTTGAGAAAGTGGCCTTTCTGACCACAGCGAAAACAAGTTCCAATATTTCTATTTGGACAATCTTTGTTAAGATGTGCCCCTCCACAGCTGTAACACTTGAACATTAACCTTCTAGAATCCTGGTTATGATAAGGTGTAGGCCTTTGATATGGCCTACCCCCTCGTTGGATTCTTCCTCCGTGGCCTCGGTTAAAGTGGCCCTTGTGATTGTTGTTTTGGGTTGATCCTCCTGATCCATATTGATTCTTCCTATTGTCAATCCCTTCCAACTCCAGACACCTTTCTACTAGCTCACCAAAGCGCATAATATGCAGAGGTAAAACTGCCCTCTGGATATCATATTTCAATCCATCTTGATACTTTTCACACATCCATTCTTCCCTTGGATGCAAGCGGTAAAACTCAGAATACTTTAGCAAGGATTCAAACTTCCTAGTATATTCTCCCACCGTCATCACACCTTGACGTAGATTCTGAAATTCTCTCTCCTTCTCTTTCCTACATAACTTTGGAAAATACTTCCCCAAAAATTCTTCTTTGAACAAGGTCCAATTGATTTCTCTTCCTTCCTCTTCCAATAATCTATACTTTCCTCTCCACCAAGCTTCAGCATCGCCTGTCAGCATGAATGTTGCATAACCAACCCTTCTATTCTCTCTACAGTGAGTGAAAGAAAATATCTTCTCCATTTCTTGCAACCATTTCTCAGCACCCTCCGGATTAAAGTCACCACCAAACTGTGGTGGTTTTCCTTTCAGAAACGAGTTCAATCCTGTATCCTCATGCACCATTTCCCTTTGTTGTTGCTGAAAGAGTTGATGATCTCGAGTGATTTGCAGGATTTGAGCATTTTGTTGTGTTTGAACTAACACAGCTGCAGCAAGTTCACGAACATCTCGAGTGTCAGCTTGAGAGTTCGTTCCAGTTTGGGAATGATCTTCTCGTCCAATGGGAATGGTAGGTGCTCCTTCAGGAGTAACTTCATCACTCGCATTCCTACGTATACCTCTAGTAGTGCCTCTAGCAGCACTCCTACCACGCCTCGCACCTCTGACGTTCTGAACCATAACTTCCTGAAAAGGAATAGTTATTAGGTTCAATCATTCACAAGACATAAAGAACATAACAATTATGTATATTTATATCCCAATGAATGATTCATCGATAAGGATTTTTATCAAGTCTCCCACAGGCAAGGGATAATTGTGTCTAAAATGTTGAATTAATATCTTAAATATAACTAGAATTCAGGAAAACATAATCAACATTTAATGTATAAACAAAAATGTATCAATTTATTTAATAACAACGATTACAAAAATCGTGACCATGTCTCATTCAAAAACCTCTACTTGTAAACCAAGCTAAGACTAATAGTGGTAAAACTATAATTATCATTATTGCTACGAAATCTTTACCTAATTCTTCATGCTTGATGATACCAATAACAAACAAAATAATGACAAGAAGAGTGATGAATAAAAGAAAGGATTTAGCCATTTGAAAGGTATAGATAAATATTTAGGAATTGATATGAAAATAATGGATGGGTGTGAAGTATTTATAAAGTGAATTTTGTGAAGTGTCCGTTACGTTACCGTTGGGTTTGTGACCGTTGGGGAGGAAAAATAAAGTGTGCTAAATAAGTTTCCTAGACCATTATACTAGAAGGCTCTCAAGATGAAGACTCAATGCACAGAAGAAAAGTTATCATCCAGTTTGGAATCCAACTTGATACAGTCAGTATAATTCTAGACACTTACGGTCCGAGCTGAATCGACCAGCTCTGATACCATTAAATGAGACAGCCTATGTCCCATTAGTGGAATTCTAATGAAACCTTATAAAAATACAGAAAAATTTGAAATTTTTAAAGGACAATACTTAATTATTTAAAAACATACTGTTTCACATACATATGCTTCAAATATATTTTACAGAGTTTGACACCGTTAAGACTAGCGGCCTTGCCACATAGATAAAACATAAAATAAAAGTACAGAAAGGAAACCAAAAAGAAAGCATACCAAAAGGGACCTCCTAAGTCCAACAAGACTGACACTTATACTGACTGTAGTAGTAGGGATGTGATTAGCGTTTGACAAAACACTAACAGCTCCCAATCTAGATGTTATAGTAACACATCTCCACGTCACTTCATATCCTTTCCTTCTGAGTTGTCGGGAAGTACGCAAGATTCGAGCTCATCGTCTGATCGTCATAAAATAATCCAAAATGCAAAACAAAAATGACACAGGGCTAAGATTCATGTACAAGTTTAAAAGTGGGAATGAATGTGTAAAATAATAATATATATGGAAACCATATTTATACAAACAAGCGTATCTTATACCCACAATTACATATACTTTATTTATTCTAATGCATCCCTGAACTATATGCTGACTCAGGCCACTAAACGCTGTCAATGATATCTATCCCATTTACCAAGATCAGATATCACTAGACCACATGCCACCAACGTACTCCCAATTACCAAGAGCTACGCCACCTAACTTCACATGGAGCCTAGGTGTTATAAGTCGATCGTCCCTGAGAATTCAGGCCAAGAACCTTGTCTTGCCTAGCATGCATAGATAATAATCCCCGTCGGGATTGCAGGCGACTGATCAACCTCGTGCGTCCCATACCGCACGGCGGTGGACTTACACATTCCTTAATGCAAGTCTATATGATCACTCACTCATCTTGTGGCAACTCTTAGCCATAAGTATTAAGTTAATAATGGGGAATTATCGTATCAACTTTTCAAGTTATACTTATTATCTAGATACTTAGGTTGAGTACCAAATCCATCCAATGTCTTGCCATATTTGATCTTTGTCCTTACATAATAAGTTCAGTTTGTATAATGGGTAATTGTATGGTTAACTTCCCAGGTAAGAGAGGTGGACTGTAAACGGCATAGTCGACCAAGTCTTTCCTTAGCCAGAACCCAACCAAATATAACTACTCATTGTATCCAACTTTCCTTATGTTAATGGGGATCAATTACTTAATATCTAGCAATGTTTTTCTCTCATTAACCGATTATTTCCTTAATCTATCAATCACAATCATTCAAGTATAAATAAAATAAACAATTATAAAATTAACCGAATAATGCAAGCACAATACAATACCAAATTGTCAAAGATTATTCCTATGATAATTAATTAAGGCCGGCGTAACCTCGCCTAGTGATTTGTGAAAATCATTATTTGAGAATAGGCTCTCCTTAATTATTTATCGCTAGTAGGGCTTAGGTCACCACTACACACATATATATTAAGTTATTTTACGCTAACCGTCCCAATCGTATACGAAATCTTGCCCCCACCTTTTGTTGAGTGTTGTTGAAAGTCCACAAGTGTTGTCTTCGATCTTTGCCAAGAACCTAATTTACGATAACCGTTGGATTGTACGAAATTTATGAAATAATTAGAATATAATTTATGGTTAATTGAACATAATCCCGTTATAACTTGAAATATTTATTTATTTAAATATATCATAATAACCTCCAAAATAATTATTAAATTCAAATATAAATTATATTATACCTCCTTTTGAATTTGTTTGTTTTAGAAAATTGTCAAGAGTATATTTCTAATAACATTTAAATTATAATAAAATTTGGGCATTATAACGACTTAAAATGGTAAAATTTATTTTGGACTTTATAAGTTCAATATATCGACGTCTGAACGGAATTTGCATAGAAAATTTAAAATAACCTTTATATAAATAACATAATTAAAATAATATAATTAAAATAAAATGGACATTATAACGGCTTACCGATTACTTATGAAAATGATTTGGGCAGAACTTTGACGTATAAAACTCCCTTGAAACTTTAGAAGAACTTTTACCACAAAATACTCTAAAGGTTACGAACCGATATCGTGGGAACTTCGATAACTAAAACTAATATTGCTATATGAAGAAATTAGAGAAGGAAAGAAGTAAAGAAGTAAGAAAGATGATTTGTGAATGAATGAATGAAAATGGGGTGGAAGAGACCCCTATTTATACTAGTTGTAAAATATTAAAATAACATAATTTATCATCTTTTGCCCATACCTTCCAACTTTTCAACTCTTGCTAGTAAATATGTCTCTATCAAATATTTACTAATCTTTCATCAATAGTGCTTTAGGTGTTCTAGTATGACTTTGTGAAAATAATTTATGACAAAGGTATGGGAGCTTGATTTCATGACATAATATTATGTAGGATATTAATAGAAAATGAGATATATATTTCTTTTATAAAAAGTAAAATGTTAATAATATTAATAATAATAAAAATAGTAAAAAGGATAGTTATTTGATATTTTTATTGTCTTAAGATTATTTTATTTATTAATTGGTTTATAGAGTAAAATGATAATATTCAAATAAAATAAAATCAATTAATAATAACAAAACAAGAACAACAATAATGATAATAATAATATGAATAATTAATTAACTTAAAGTTAAGGGTTTTAAGTACCAATTTAAATTTCAAAGTTTAGTTTATAAAATGAAACGATGATATTCAAATTGAAGAATAAAAGTAATAAATATAAAAAGTAATTAATTAATAAATTAATTATTATAAGTGTTAGTTTCAACATTTAATTTTTAATAACTAGCATTGTTAAAATCTCAAATCTAACTAGATATATTATTTAGTGTATGGAAAAATTAGGATGTTACACCCAGGATATTTATCCCCTATGAAACTTCGGTTTAGATACCTCCGTCTACAATTTCATACAACATGCCAGACTTATCAAGATGATACATCCCCAATTGGATTAATCACTTTTCCTCAAGAGAAATCTTGAAGTTTTGAAGCAGGATTGGGATCCTACATTTGATTCTCCATCTACCATCAGTGATACTTCTATCTTTGAAGATTGGCCGGATGTTTGTTTCGAGACGTTTATCCCGTTTTCGGTCTTTGCTTTCGTCTGTCTTGTCAGCATAAGCATACACATATCATATAAGTAGATGACATAACATTTACATTTTGTGCATCCTTTGCTTGTTTTACTCTATCTCTTCGATTGCGTTTACCCTTGGGTATTTGGGCGTGTCTTATTCCTTCCAAATAGAGTTGTCAGCCCTAAGCAGAAAAAAACTCGGTATTTCTATTTCCCCACGAAGTTCGATCCTCGCGGAAGACGGTTGTTTCAGTACATTCCCATTGGAGTTTATGCCTCTATGGTTGAGTCTTGCTTGACAGTTTCTCTTCGGTTGTTTCCCGAATCGAACTTCGGTCTTCGACAATCACACTATGAACATCTCCAGCTTTTGAGCATGGATCAAGAGCGCATTTATTTTGCACTTTGACGTCACGAGGATCACCATTGGAGACGCAACGTTTCTTCAACAACATTACAAGATCTCTTCAACAACTTACAGCCGAAAAACAGAAGACCTCTTTATTTGAGCAACACGTTTTGGGCAGATCTATTCTCAAAACGACAAACAACAACTTCAAAGATAATCTATCCATCCCCAGTGGATTATTTCAAGATTATCAAGACAAAACAAGGGACATTACAGATATTTCCCCATTTGAGGACTTCTGCTACAACAATCTTACATATTTTTACAATTGCAGCAGAGATACTCCTCAGAAATGATTTTCCCCAAAGAGTTCGTTATGAGTACAATCAATGACATATCTCCTTACAAGAGGACACTCCACGTATCAACCGATTTACAACTCTTTTGAAGATCCCCGGTGCATGCTCTACAAATTGCCGATACAACGCAAATTGCACCTACAAAATTCTACAAGTACAAGATCACATCTACAAAATTCTACAATTACAAGATTACATCTACAACATTTACATCAACAATTCTACAGTTCTACAATTTACAACATACAATCTATAATCTACAAATTTACAACCCCTATGAAGGTGCTCTCACGAGTTTCCATCATTTTGGGTAGGAACCGAGACCAGCTCATGGTTCCCATACCATGGAGCAAGGGGAAGTTTGCAATCAGAAACCGAGACCAGCTCATGGTTCCCATACCATGGAGCAAGGGGAAGTTTTCATCAGAAACCGAGACCAGCTCATGGTTCCCATACCATGGAGCAAGGGGAAGTTTGCAATCAGAAACCGAGACCAGCTCATGGTTCCCATACCATGGAGCAAGGGGAAGTTTGCATCAGAAACCGAGACCAGCTCATGGTTCCCATACCATGGAGCAAGGGGAGGTTTGACATCAGAAACCGAGACCAGCTCATGGTTCCCATACCATGGAGCAAGGGGAAGTTTGACATCAGAAACCGAGACCAGCTCATGGTTCCCATACCATGGAGGAAGGGGAAGTTTGACATCAGAAACCGAGACCGGCGCATGACTCCCATATCATGATGCTCGGGGAAGCTCAACAACATCTACAACTACAATGACATCAAAGACCGAGACCAGCTCATGGTCCCCGTACCATGATGCCAGGAGAGGTTATACATTTTACCGTTTCAGCTGAGTTACAAAATATAAAATAATAAAAAGGATCCATTTTGAGTTACTATTGACCACCACCTTGGTAGTAAAAGTATTTTTCGACCTCAAATCGTCAAACCCACCGCATCCCTGATGCATGAGTTACCGTTACACGTTTGGAGATTTCCCATGAGTGATTGTTCATGTCCTCGTAGGGTCCCGCCTTGTCGGATCTGTTGCTTTTCTGTCTAGCATGTCGCGTCCAGTTCATGACCTCTTCCTTACCGATTTTGTCCGTCCTACATTTTCATATCATTGCGTATCATATGCATTTGGTGGCATCTTAAGGCCAAAAATTCATGCAATGTTTGTATTTAAATCCCTCCTATCTCGCCGAGACGAAGATTTCAATCTTCATATCTCCGAATAGAAGAAATTTAAATAGGGGCACCTGTTGCACCCTAATTTTTGACCTTATGATCTCGCCTCCTCGTTTTTGCTGCATGTCGTCTAGGTTTATCGCTCCTACTTTAACTAACCTTTTAACTAGTTATTTGTGTTGTTTTTATGAAGTTCAGTTTTTTGCAGAGATTTTAGGGGAAATATCAATTTTCAATCCATTCTAGTTTTCCTTCAAGAGACATAGTTACAAGGATTATTAAGCACAAGAAATCTTGAAGTTTTAGTATCTTGAAGTAGTAAAACGACTTGTCTATTTGGAAGTTCATCGTTAGAAATCAAAAGTCACAAGTTATATTACGCCAAACTACAAGATCACAAGAATACAGTTGTATGGCACGTATGACAAATACCAGCTCAAGGGAAGAAACTACTCACATCCTAACTGCTTTAAGGGTACGCTTCTAGTTAAGTGTTCAAGTGGTAACAAATGTTGTCCTTAATCATTTCATCACGTATGACTGTCAAGGCAAGGAGAAGCCCTTAGCATGTATGTCGCGAATTAATAAATGCTTCAAGAATGTTACAAAGATGGATTATAAGAATGTTCAAAACGGTAAAAGCTACAAGGTTACACCATTGCAATAGTATAAACGGTACTAAATACGTGATGAATCTCAGAAGGCACTATTTGTACTAAACGGCGAAGCAAAACCAATCTGGCCTTCACTGATATCAAATTTAACATGAAAGCCATTGGGATGAACCTCAGAAGCATCTGCGACGCGAGAAACAGACTTGAAGCCAATTCCTTTCCTTTCAGTACTAGACCCCTTCCTCATTGAATTTCCAACATCACAAAGAGCTCTCATATTTTGAGCAGGGAATCCTTGTTCATTGCTCAGTACAGCAACACCATTTCCTCTTGTTGCGTAAATTCCTTCTGGACTTGATCTCAGCATGACCGCAAACAATAGCATCTTCAGGAGCATCACTACAGACACCATAGATAAATTGTTGGCATAGTTTTGCTTCACTGTACCAGCATAGGCGTCATACGTTATGGCAATCCCTGCAAATGACGAGACGGTGATATGCAGGCCACCACTATAATTCTATGAAATACATTCATCCCTGCAAAAAAGGAATTTGCAAAGTTGATCAATCCATTGACACAATGCATGACACTGTGAACTAGACATTGACAAGTCGACATTCTTGGTAAAGGGTTCAGAAAGACAGATCAAATATTTAGACCATAAATCAGCTGTCATTTAAGGATTTTGTGAGAGATAACTTACACCATGACGCTGTTTCATCCTGTGGTACGAGCTTCTCCACGCCAGCATTCATCAGAACCATCCTAATTCGTTGAAAAGGCCTTAAGCAGTTATATGTTAAACGAAAACTCAGAAGAAGTCATGCAGCCACAACCTCATGTTAACTCCAGCCAAGCTCCCTGTCTAGCAAACCCGTTCAAATGTTGTGACCTGCAAAGAGAACCAAAGTGGACAAGATCAATATCTTCGGACATCTCCAACGACTGAGCACGAGTAACAAGCAACACAATCAATGCATGGTCTACGACAATATTCGTCAGGGAGAGATACCCAATCTATGACCTGGTGAGCAAAATTGGAAAGAACCATCAGGGTTCAAACCACTGTGGTATCGTTCCCTGCAACCAAAATAGAGTTAATCAGCCAACAAGTCATAGCCAATAAACATATTGGTTAGGAATTTTCAGAAGTGAATTAAACCACATAGTTACAAAGATGAATCAGGATTCATCTCACCAGTTTTGGAGCAGCAGTCTTCTCTTGCATCTCTATCTGAAGTGAGTTGATCCAGTTATGGAGCGTGGATGAGTTCAAGCATCTCTTGCAACATTCTAATTGCATCTCTTGCAATATTCCAATTGCATCTCTACCGCCCCAAGCTCAGAGGGCGAACATAGGCAAGTCGAGGGATAGATTACGAACCAAATAGCCCTTGAACCCCAATAACTTTAGATTTTTACGAGAACGAAGGACTCAAACCTGTTACTCACCCTGTTAGTTTCGAAGCTTGAGTGAGGTGTGAGCTCCATCGATAGTTTCCAAGTGCTACGCAGCGAGTGAATCCTTTGGATTTATGATAGATGGTGTTGTGACTGTTGTTCCTAGACTTGCTTCAATTCCATTGCTGCAAGAGGATAATTCTGCAAAGATTATGCCAAACAATCATTCAATTCCCATCAGCAAACAAACAGCCCACAAAGACCAAAATTTCTGCACAAAAAGGAATATGTAAGGATACTGAACCGATACCGAAATCACTTAACGGAGAGTTGTATTGAGCTGAGTAGCAAGCAAGTTATTCCAAAGCACCAACCTTCAATCACGCATAACCGTCATCAAATATTCAGAGGGAGTTCTTACCATGCATCTTGTGATCATCAGCCGTCTTTACAACACCTATAAAACATAGAACAAAAACATCAATGACCACCACATGGAATCAGAAGCAAAGATAATAGTTTGGGACTCTTTATCAAAGAAATTCAGACCAGATAGAAAATAAGTTCAGAGGCATACATTGAATGCTTCTCCCCATGACTTCGCGCCAACCTCACAAGAATGATTCATCAGCACCCATTCACTAATCAAAATCACAATAACTGCGATAGGGTAGCAGCGATAACACGAGGAACTTGTCCTCGCAGTTCAAAACCTCGATACAATGAAGAAGTAGCTTGCACTGGACTCTGAACTAAGAAACAAGAATTCGTTATTGGTTGTACGTTCCTTCCCTGACCCAAAATAAGATTGCTGTTCACACCTGTCAAAACCAATTGCAAGTTAGTAATTGGATATTAATCGATGAAGAATATTCAAGGGATATCCAATCAAATCCAATCTCAGTGCAAACCACAATCAAAGGTTTGAAATCCCAGTTAGGAAAGGTTTCAAATTTCGCACAGACAAAAAAGGAAGGTTCAAGGCGGCAATCAATTTCATTAACACATTTTAGGTTATAAAAGGAGGCTATCAGAATCACAAGAGAGGGGGGAGATTCACAGTGAGATCCACACGAAAAACCCTAATAGTACCGAAAAGAAACACCGAAGGCATGACCTAAAAGAGATTGAAAAAACGACTTATCTTCTTTAACCGTTGAAACCACCACCGCGAACACCAAATCGCTACACGAAACTCCACTCCTCCAGCCACCGCGAGACGCCGCCATCACTATCTCAAACGCCGCCGCTACACATAAAACTTCGGTAAAACTTCTACTCGTATCAAAATATTGAACAACTAACGCTTCTATTTTGTTTCAGGTACAAGAATCAGTGACCTTTTGGAGCGGAAACCGACGGAGATGAGACTGAGAGGGGGGCGACGGCGAAACGGAGAGGAAACCTAGGGTTCTTCCCCCCTCTCCGCGTTTGGCTTTTTCTTTTCTTTTATTTGATTTCGTTTTCTTTTTTTGTTTTTATTATTTACTTATTATTATTATCATAATCATACACTAAGCACACACATGATCCCATAATCCACTTTTAAATTAACCTTAAACCCTTAATCAATCGTTAATTCACATAATTATAAGTAGACTCTTTTTAATCAACTTTTTTTTTTAAATCAATTAAAATAAATGATAACCTTTCATAATTTACTTAAATCCTTTTTATATTCTACTAATTCCTTAAATAATATAATGAAATGCTTCTATCCTTTTTTTTACATACTAATGACAACCTTTTTAAAATATTGAAACCTATTTTATAACAAAATCTGTTATTTATAGTTTAATTCAATCTAATATTTATTTAACAATAAAACTGCTTTCTAAATAAATAATTTATTTATTTAGAACCATTTCTATCCAATCCAATATCATTAAAATTATTATTTTTCTTCATAATCTAATTCAACACTTTTCTTAAAACAAATAAATACCCTTTTTTCCTGAAATCAACTTCATCAATTAATAAAACTTTTATAATAAAATCAATTCACATAAATCAATCAACATTTTCTTATAATTAAAACAAAAATAGTCAACAGCGTGAAATACAACTTAAATCGGGCATGCTCACGACACATTCACTTACACTTGTACACTTAGCGCTTTCATGCGTATGATTCATTATTTCCACTTTCTACTCATCCACTCACTTACCCTTAGCGCTTTCATGCGTGCACATTATTGATCTTTATCTGTTTTATCTTATTCACGATGCACACACACTCACTTAGCGCTTTCATGCGTACTTGTATGGTTTACCTTTTTCACTTACTGTTATCTAACTTTACCGCATCTACATTTATACATTGCACTCTGTCCAAAGGAAAAAGCCTACACATAATTCAACGTTGTGTGTAGTTGCACATCATTTGCATCATACTCCCCACGATCCTTGAGTCCATTCAAGTTGATCACTTAGGATAGATCCTACCCCATAGGAAGGACCTTGTCTTTATCTTTACGACGTAGAAACAAAACAATCAACACAATACAACCTTTTTAACACAAATAGAGAATAGATGTTAATCATCTTAAGTGAGATATAATCTCCACCCCACAAACAATACAATCAAACATGTAGGGACTTTGCCTTAAGAACGACAAAGGCATACTTGGCGAC
Organism: Lathyrus sativus; assembly: GCA_963859935.3. Taxonomy (NCBI): domain Eukaryota; kingdom Viridiplantae; phylum Streptophyta; class Magnoliopsida; order Fabales; family Fabaceae; genus Lathyrus; species Lathyrus sativus. The sequence goes on from OZ012737.1 coordinate 429,431,956, forward strand.
CATCCGAGTATTTAAGACCTTTTCTTAAGATGATGCAAAGACCATTTCCTACAACCCCTTTACATTCGTGGTGGTTATCTCTCCCTTAACATGAAGACTCGTCTCTTCTCCTAAACCCAATCAAAACAACTACCCTAAACCCGTAGGAACTTTGACCACAGTCAAAGAGCTCCTCTAACCCTTTAGGGTGAACTACAAAATACTCTGATTCCATTCCCCATAAGGATATGTAGGCACAAGGTGCGATACCTTATCGAGTATACTTAGAAATAAACCCCTAGGGTCTTTAAACCATTAAGCAGATAAACACATAGCAATAAACAAACATAAAACAAGAGGTTCCTGTAGAGTACTACAGAAACTTAGGATGCTAGTACCTTCCCTAAGTTTAACCAACCCCCGAACCTAAACAATCTAGCTTGCATTTGCATTGCATTGTGGGAATTTCGATCTTTATCCCTTCCTTTGGACAAATCAAAGTTCGGTTGCAAAATGAATATAAGATTCAAACTAATCAATAGTTTGGTATCCAAATTTCACCGCGACATTTCCCGCATTTTATTTTCAGTATGATATGATTATCTGTGTTGTTGTGGGAGGGGCATTCTGATGAGTGAGAAGCCAGACCCAGGCTTGAGTGAACATAGCATTAGTTGTGGAAATTAGTGGGCGCGTGCTTGCTTTGCAGGCACTAGTGTCTCATGAAATCCACGCTCAGACGAGGTTCTCCCGGTTGGCTTCTCTTTCAACCCTTTGGGTTGAGACGGTTGCTGGTTTGGAGGATTGTCGACTCTGGGGACCGATCATTTGTGATTCAGCCGAGTGAGGCCGCTTCATGAGCTGGTGATGCCACACCTTCTGGGTATCGTATCACCCCTCTTGAATGTCTGTGACGCTGATGAACGCATAGGATGCCGAACTTGAGTCAGTTTAGGTCCATACCTGTGAGCAGGGTTGGGTTTATTGCAGGAAACTTTGACCTTCAGACCACCTGGTTTTCTTGACAGTGGATCAGTTTTGTTGGGATCAAAGGATCTCATCTGCAGATATGATTGTTCTTGATAGAGCAGGTTTTGATCAGAGGATCTTATCATCAGATGTGTATTTGTTCTTGATAGAGCAAGTTTTGATCAGAGGATCTCATTTGCATATATGATTTGTTCTTGATAGAGCAAATTTTGATTAGAGGATCTCATCAGCGGATGTGTATTTGTTCTTGACAGAGCAGGTTTATGACTGGGGTCTGAAGATCCCATTATCAGATGTTTTGTTCTTGATAGAGCAGAGTTTTATTACCAGATGTTTGTTCTTGATAGAGCAGAGTTTTGGTCATCAGTTGTTTGTTCTTGACAGAGCAGATTTATGATTGGGGTCTGAAGACCTCATCAGCAGATGTATGTTTGTTCTTGATAGAGTAGTTTCTCGGTCCTGTATCAGAGGTCCTTATTATCAGACCTTTGTTCTTGACAGAGCAGAATTATGGTCCTATGTATATGGCCCTATCAGATGGTTGTTCTTGACAGAGCAGATTTGTGGTCCTACACCAGGGTTTTCTTCTTATCAGTGGTTGTTCTTGATAGAGCAGCGTTATGGTTTTGTTGATACAGAATCTCCACAGCACAGTTGCCTTGATCTCCTGTTGCACGATTGCATTTTGCATTAGTTCGCATACTCATTTTCATTTCATTAACGTGTGTCTGTGTTGCAGGTACCGTTTTCCCCGGTCCAGGATTTCTTGCCTCCTATTGTATTGTTATGGGCTCTCTGAGGAAGACCGTGGCTTACAAGTTCCCTGCCCCTGATGTGGTTAAGTTGACTGGTTTGATTGCCTTAGAAGATGATTCTGTGAGAGATGAGTTCAGAAAATCTTACGGCAAATTGCTCAGTTTGGTTCGTAAACCTTCTGTGTTCGAGTTGAATGGGTTGCACGCTCTGCTGCAGTTCTACGACCCTCCGTTGAGATGTTTCACTTTTCAGGATTTTGTTCTCGCACCTACGCTGGAGGAATATGCTGATTTGTTAGGTGTGCCTATCAAGAGGCAGATGCCTTTTGTTCATATGGATGCTGAGCCTGATCTGGCCAGTCTAGCTCCTTCACTTCATCTGGATGCCTCCGAGTTGGTATTGACTAGTTGGAATAAGGTTCCTGGGTTCTCCTTGCAGTTTTTAGTGGGAAAGGCTCAGCAGTGCGCCAAAGACGGATGTAGGGTCGCGTTCAATGCCATCCTCGCTTTGTGCATATATGGCATCATTCTGTTCCCCAATATGCCCGATTTTGTAGACTTTGACGCATTTCATATCATTGCTTTAGGGAATCCAGTCCCTACCTTGGTAGGAGATGTCTACCATTCTATCCACTACAAAAACGAGAACAAGGGGGCCAAGAATGTCTCATGCTGTGTACCCTTGCTTTATAAATGGCTTGATAGCCATCTGCCCAAGAGGGGTCCTGTTGTCTCGTCTGCAGCCACAGCTGAGTGGTCCGAGCGTCTGATGAGTTTATCTGCAGAGGATATTGACTGGTTTGACAGAGATAGGCTGGGTACTAAGGTGATCTTCAGCTGCAGCGGGTTTCCGAACGTGCCTTTGATAGGCAGGAAAGGTTGTATAAACTACAATCCGTCGTTGCTGGTCCGACAGTTCGCGTATGCTTTGAGAGCTCCTCTGAAGGATGAAGAGGTGCAGGAATCTTTGTACCTCACTGGTCTTTTAGAGGGGGATATGTTATCCAAGCTTCAGCGCGCCTGGAATGGTATCAGTAAGCGAGGAAGACCATTGCTGGGGAGAAGCAACAATCAAGCCTACCCTCCGTATGTGACTTGGATCAGAGCCAGAGCAGATGCTATAGGGACGCCGTTTCCTCATGCCAAGCCAGAAAGCCCCCCAATGATTGCAGAGCCTACTACGGTGCCCATTCAGCAGCATAATCAGGTGTTAGCTGAGCGAGATGAATTGAAGCGGGCGAACGAGGAACTGGAGAAAGAATTGGCTCAGCTCCGAAGCGAGAGGAACGAAGTCGTTCATTCTTTCAAAAGGCAGACAGAGTTGGTGAACCAGCTAGGTATGAACCTGACTAAGCAGATAGCCAAGCGTGAACGCATGGGTCAAGACTTCAAAGTTGTCAACAACGTACTGGCTACGAAGAAGTAGCACTTGGACGAAGCATATCGGAGGATATCCAAGTTCAACCAGCACTGGAAGGCTTCCCTGGCCACTAGGAAAGAGAGGGAGGATAAGCTGATGCTACAGATCTCCAAGCTGGAAGCCCAGGTGAAGGATAGTGAGAAGAGGTTTGATGAGGAAACCGCTCGCAGATACGCCACCGAAGGCCAGCTCAACAGGGCTCTCGCTAACCTGAAGGAGCGCAAACTGACGTTTGAGTCCAAGAAGCGGAAGTTAGAAGATTGTTTCGGTGAAGGAGCATGGGAAGGTTCGGTCGAAGGACTTCAGTACACCATTGTGCAGAGGGAATTACTTGTCGAGGGGTTACTCACTCTACCTGTTCATCCAGAAACGAAGGAGTTGTTAGAAGAGTATCGCGGCCTTGGTCGTACTTGACTATTTGTATACCTTTTGTTTTGATCATTGTTGTATGCTGACCATCACCAGGCTTGTTGGCTGAGGTCACGCTGTTGATTCATCTTGTACTCGCTGATGTTGTGTACTGCCTTGATAGGCTTGCTTTATATATGAGATTGTTATTTCCATGATTGGACTCAGACTTCTTCTTATTATCAGCATTGGCACTCAGGCACTAGGATCGGGGGAAATCTCCCTAAAGCACAGACACACGTTTGCATTTGCATGAAGCATTTGCATAACGAGCATTTTCTTATTTTTCCTAACCCTTTTGTGTTTGACAGCTTGTGACAGATTTGACAGGTGGTTCCAGGATTGATCAGAGACCTATTCACAGCTATCCGACTAGAGCTAATCAAACCAGGATCATGGAGCAAGTGCAAACTGATGTTCAGGAACTCCGCGAAAGGATGGATCGCTTCATGGAGCTCATGCAAGCGGTCGCTAATGGCCAGGAGCAGCTCAGAACTTTGGTTCAGCCTTTGATTTCGAGGGTTGATAGCAACAACGTACTCCACGGGGGACTGTGCCTACTCCTCCACCAGTTGAAACTCCGCAGAATGGTGTCCCCGTGACCAGGGGAAACGGCAGTGCTAACGGCAATGTGATGACCAACATCGGACTCAATACGACGGGCGTCGGTAATGGGAGTCTAGGAGCTAATGTCAATGTTGGGCTGGGCAACAACAATGCGGGTGTCAGGAATCTATTTGTGCCCCAGCCATGACTAGAAGATCGTCAGGACGATGTGTTCTCTCAGAGAGGTGCTGAAGGGGAGCTGAATGCTGAAGCACGACTTAGATTCAAGGCACTTGAAGACAAGATGAGAGATATCGAGAATCAGAATATTTTGGGCGTTGATATGTCCAAGTTGGGATTAATTGCTGATTTCAAGGTGCCTCCTAAGTTCAAGGTACCTGATTTTGAAAAATATAAGGGCACCACTTGCCCTCGTGTCCACCTGAGATCGTACTACAGGAAAATGTCTGCTCATTCTGAGGATGAGAAGTTGCTGATGCACTTCTTCCAAGACAGCCTTTCCGGGCCATCCCTCGAGTGGTACATGAGTCTGGAGCCTACTAGTGTACGCACATGGAAGGATCTTGCTGAAGCATTTGTGCACCACTACCAATACAATAGCGACTTGGCCCCGAATCAAGTCCAGCTGCAGAATCTGTCGCAGAGGAACAATGAAGGGTTTAAGGAATACGCCCAGCGGTGGCGTGAGTTGGCAGCTAGGGTTCAGCCGCCGATGGTTGAACGCGAGCTCGTGCAGATGTTTGTAGCCACCTTTCCAGGGGTTTACTATGAGAAGTTAGTCAGCAGTATGTCTGGGACGTTCTCAGATCTCATTATCACGGGTGAGCACGTCGAAAATGGGATCAAGATCGGGAAAATTCAAGGTGAGTTATCCTCAGCTGGGGGAGGCGGAAAGAAACCTTATGCTGGCAAAAGACGGGAAGGAGAAGCGAGCGCTGTGACCAACGCTCGAAGAAAGGGTAAAGGTCCTCACCAGCAGGTGGCCAGTATAAATATCCCGGCAGCTCCGCAGCAGCAGGAACCGAATCAACAGGGATACAGAAAGTACCAGAATCAGACACCTTTGGCGAACCGTCACTTCGAGACACCGCCCATGTCGTACGCGCAACTGTTACATACTTTGCTTCAGCTACACTTGATCCAGAAGAGGACGCTGGCTCCCTTGACAGGGGCACCTCCACCAGGGGATGATGCGAATGCCACTTGTGAGTTTCATTCAGGGGCACCAGGCCACACAATAGAGAACTGCAAAGCCTTCAAGCATAAGGTGCAGGACATGGTGGATGCCAAGATCATCAACTTCTCCGATAATGTGCCAAATGTCACGAAGAATCCTATGCCGAATCATAGGGGAGGCGGAGTGAACACCATTATCGAATAAGAGAATTTGGATTTGTTGACTGATGTCAGAGATCTGAAGACGCCGCTTAGCTTCGTTAAAGCTAAGTTGCTGAAAAGAGGGTTCTTCCCAGGTTGCGGAGAGCTATGTATGGACTGTGCCACACGTTCTGATGGATGTGAGGAGTTGGTAGAAGGAATTCAAAGTCTGATGACTGAAGCGATTCTGCAGTTTAGCCGGAGGGCTGAAAGTGGGTCAGGAGAGGTAGTGCTGAAGCAGGCCGATGAAGTCGCCACCATCACCATCCCTCGTCGGCCGATAACTATTTCTGCGCCCAGACCGCCCATAATTACTATCACCAAAGTTGGGCCAATACCGTTCGAAAGCACTAACGCTGTCCCGTGGCATTATGGGGCTGAAGTCTACTGCAACGGACAGAGGTTGGAGCTAGAACCGTTTGGGACGACTGTGGAGAACCTTGCGGGAGTCAGTGGTATCACTTGCAGCGGAAGAGTGTTTGCACCACCAGAGGTCGTGGCAGATAAAGCGGTCAGAGCTGATGCGGCCGATAAGGGTAAAAGTAAATTCGTTGAAGAGGCCCCGTGTGGGGTAGAAAAAGACTTGCTTGTTAAAGATGCCGAGGAGTTTATGCGGTTGATTAAAAAGAGTGACTACAAGATTGTGGATCATCTCCATCAGACGCCCTCAAAGATTTCCATTCTGAACCTGCTGCTGTGTTCTGAAGCACACCACAATGCGCTGCTGAAGGTGTTGAACGCCGCCTATGTACCGCAAGAAATATCGGTAAATCAACTAGAAGAGGTCGTAGCCCATGTGAATGCTGGAAATGGGCTAGGCTTCACGGACCTGGAGCTGACGCCGAAGGGGAGGAATCACAACAACGCCCTGCACATCTCGATAGAGTGTAGGGGCACGATTATGTCGCACGTGTTGGTGGACACAGGTTCGTCACTTAATGTTCTTCCGAAGAAGACATTAATGAAGTTGGATACTCGTGGAGTGATCTGCACACCTAGTGATCTGGTTGTGAAGGCGTTCGATGGAACTAAACGACACGTTTTCGGGGAGGTGACCCTGCCGATCCAAGTCGTGCCGGAAACGTTCGACACGGTCTTTTATATTATGGACATCATGCCTGCCTACAATTGTCTCTTGGGCCGGCCGTGGATCCATGTTGCTGGTGTCGTGACCTCCACGTTGCACCAGAAGCTCAAGTATGCTGTCGGGGGTAGCATCGTAACCGTGTGTGGCGAGGAAGACATAATGGTGAGCCATTTGTCGTCCTTCAAGTATGTGGAGATGGATGGCGAAATCCATGAGACTCTATGCCAAGCGTTCGAAGCCGTCAAAGTGAAGGACGTAGCTCCTGTAGTCACAAAAAAGCCAGAGATGACTCTCTCCTCATTCAAGGAAGCTCGGGCCGTTGTCCAAGCCGGATCTACCCCAGGCTGGGGGCGAATTCTGGAGATACCTAACAAGCAAGATAAGTTTGGGTTGGGATATTCTCCTGGAGCTGAAGCTTCTTCTTCTTCTAGCAGTGCGTCTCGAGGTAAAGGGCCGATCCAGTTTACCAGTGGCGGAATGATTTTCAAAAGCATCAACGCGGTGTCTGAAGACAGCGGACATAGCGATTGTGACCTCGACTCTTGGATTCAGCCAAGCAAGCCAGGCGAGGGCCTTACCAACTGGTCCGTCAAGGATATCATCCAGATGACAAGCGAAGAGTAATGATTTACTTTTTCCAATCATTGTACAACCCTATGTCCTACCCGGGGCATAGAGGTTTTATTGTCAGGGCCTTGTTGGATTATGTACATGCATCTTGTTAATAAATCAAAGGCGTTTTCTTCGTATTCAAATATTGTGATCTCTGTTATTCCTGTTTTATATTTGTTTTGAAAAACAATAAAATGGCAATGGGGTTTGTGCTAACCTGCACATCCTTGTTTTAAACTTAACCCTTGTTATTGCAGGATCCACATAACAGATGACATCGACTCTGGACCTTCTACGGCTCACTTCGACTTCGATTGCCCGATCTATCAAGCCGAAGAAGAGATTGAGGAAGACAAAGACCTTCCTGAAGAGTTGGCCCGCTTGTTGAAACAAGAGGAGATCGAGATCGTGAATCTGGGTTCTGAAGAGCTCGTCAGAAACGTCAGGATAGGGGCTGCATTGCAGAATGATGTCAAGCAGAGATTAGTCGAGATGCTAAGAGAGTATAGTGACGTCTTTGCTTGGTCATACGAAGATATGCCCAGACTTGATACGGACATCATGGTCCACCACTTGCCGCTGCGAGAAGATTGTCCTCCCGTTAAGCAGAAGCTTAGGAGGACACGACCAGATATGGCCGTTAAGATCAAAGAAGAAGTGCAAAAGCAGCTTGATGCTGGCTTCTTAGTGGTCACCACTTACCCTCTGTGGGTCGCCAACATAGTGCCTGTACCGAAGAAGGACGGTAAGGTACGAATGTGCGTCGATTATCGGGATTTGAATAGGGCGAGCCCTAAAGATGATTTCTCGTTGCCTCATATCGATGTGTTGGTCAAAAACACAGCCCAGTTCTCTGTGTTTTCCTTCATGGATGGCTTCTCCGGTTACAACCAGATCAAGATGGCGCCGGAGGACATGGAGAAGACGACGTTTATCACTCCTTGGGGAACATTTTGCTACAAGGTAATGCCTTTCGGTCTGAAGAACGCAGGGGCCACTTACCAACGAGCTATGATAACTTTGTTTCATGACATGATTCATCACGAGATTGAAGTCTATGTTGATGACATGATTGCGAAGTCCCAAACGGAGGAGAGACATCTGGTCAATTTGCTGAAGCTTTTTAAGAGGCTTAGGAAGTTCAGGTTGAGGCTAAATCCTAGCAAATGTACTTTCGGAGTACGGTCCGGAAAGTTACTGGGGTTTATCGTGAGCGAACGAGGCATCGAGGTTGATCCTGCGAAAATAAAAGCCATACAAGAAATGCCAGTGCCAAAAACAGAAAAAGAAGTTCGTGGTTTCTTGGGCAGAATAAACTATATTGCAAGGTTTATCTCTCAGCTCACGGCCACGTGTGAACCAATGTTCAAGCTTTTAAAGAAAGATCAGGCGATTACTTAGAATGAGGATTGCCAGAAGGCATTCGACAAGATAAAGCAGTATCTTCAGGAACCTCCAATCTTGATACCCCCAGTGGCTGGACGGCCGCTAATCATGTACTTGACAATTCTTGAGAATAGTATGGGGTGTGTTCTCGGTCAACACGACGAGACGGGCAGAAAGGAGCATGCCATTTACTACTTGAGTAAAAAGTTCACTGACTGTGAATCTCGCTACTCGATGCTGGAGAAGACGTGTTGTGCACTAGCCTGGGCTGCCAAACGTTTTCGACAGTACATGCTTAACCACACCACTATGCTAATTTCGAAGATGGATCCGATCAAGTACGTCTTCGAGAAGCAGGCTCTTTCGGGTAGGATTTCCAGATGGCAAATGGTCTTGACGAAATATGACATTCAGTACGTGTCCCAGAAAGCCATCAAGGGAAGCGTATTGTCTGATTACCTTGCCGAACAGCCGATCGAGGATTACCAGCCGATGAAATTTGAATTCCCTGATGAGGATATCGTGTTTCTCAAAGCGAAAGATTGCGATGAACCGTTGCCCGACGAGGGGCCAGATAGGAAATCCCAATGGAAGTTGATATTTCATGGGGCGGTTAATTCTTATGGAAGTGGCATTGGGGCGATCATCACGACTCCCCACGGATCCCACATCCCGTTCACTGCGAGACTGACGTTTCCAGTCACCAATAATGAAGCGGAGTACGAAGCATGCATCATGGGTCTAGAAGAGGCAATTGATTTGAGAATCAAGAACCTAGACGTATATGGTGATCCAGCGCTTGTGATCAACCAGATTAAAGGGGAGTGGGAGACTCGTCAATCGAATTTGGTGTCGTACATGAATTATGCCAGAAGGCTACTTCCGTTCTTTGATCGAGTGGAACTCCATCATGTGCCTAGAGCGGAAAATCAGATGGCTGATGCCTTAGCCACGTTGGCTTCAATGTATAAAGTCAATATTTGGAATGAAGCTCCAAGAATTGTCCTTTCTCGTCTGTATAGACCTGCATTTGTCTTTGCGATCGAGGAAGCCGCCGACGGCAAGCCATGGTTCCATGACATCCAGACTTTCCTTATGACTAAGGAGTATCCCGTGGGTGCGTCAACCAAGGATAAGAAGACTCTAAGGAGGCTGTCTGGAAATTTTTATCTCAATCCTGATGGAGTGTTGTACAAAAGAAACCACGATCTTGTGCTACTCAGATGTGTAGATGAGAAATAGGCGAGTATGCTCATGGAAGAAGTCCATGAAGGCACATTTGGTACGCACGCCGGCGGGCATGCCATGACAAGAAAGATCCTGAGAGCAGGATACTACTGGCTGATGATGGAATCGGATTGCTTTAAATTCGCGAAGGGATGTCATAAATGCCAGATTTATGCTGATAAAGTTCATGTGCCGCCGTGCCTTTTAAACGTCATGTCCTCCCCGTGGCCGTTCTCCATGTGGGGCATCGACATGATAGGCAAGATCGAGCCCACTGCATCTAACGGTCATCGCTTCATTCTAGTAGCTATCGACTACTTCACCAAGTGGGTGGAGGCAGCCTCATATGCTAATGTGACCAAGCAGGTGGTGGCTAAATTCATAAAGAGGGACATCATCTGTCGTTACGGAATCCCTGAGCGGATCATTACTGATAATGGTTCGAATCTGAATAACAAGATGATGAAGGAGCTGTGCCAGAGTTTCAAGATTGAACACCACAACTCATCTCCTTACCGGCCGAAGATGAACGGCGCCGTTGAAGCGGCCAATAAGAACATAAAGAAGATTGTTCAAAAGATGGTTGTGACCTACAAAGATTGGCACGAGATGCTGCCATTTGCACTGCACAGTTATCGTACAATGATGCGTACGTCAATCGGGGCAACTTCTTTCTCCTTGGTGTACGGTATGGAAGCAGTCCTACCGTTAGAAGTGGAGATCCCTTCTTTGCGAGTTTGTGTTGATGTGAAACTCGACGAGGCAGAATGGATTATGAACCGACTGAACCAACTCAGCCTGATGGACGAGAAGAGGTTAGCATCGATTGCACATGGTCGTTTATACCAGAGCCGAATGAAGAAAGCGTATGATAAGAAGGTGCGTCCTAAAAGCTTTCAGACGGGTGATCTCGTCCTGAAGAAGATTCTTCCTCCACACTCCGATCACCGGGGCAAGTGGACTCCCAATTACGAAGGTCCGTACGTCGTCAGCAAGGTCTTCTCGGGAGGAGCTTTGTTGTTATCCACGATGGATGGTGAAGATTTTGCATCCCTGGTGAACGCGGACGCAGTTAAAAGATACTTTGCTTGAAAGCGACCCGCTGGACAATAAAAAGAGAGTCCAGGCAAAAATGGGGCATCTTGGCGAACCATAAAAAAGGAAAAAGGTTCGGGCAAAAATTAGGGATATAAATTGAAAAAATGTACACCCGCAAAGTCGAAAACCCGGATGGGCGACTTTGGCAAAAAAGGGTATCCCGGTGAATTGAAAACCCGCAAAGGGCGGTTCACGCAAAAGTTAGGGATTTGAAAAAGCAAATGACTGCGTTCTGCGTGTGGACTTTCTTTGTTTAGTGGTTTGGAAGGCCTGAGGGCCGTTTATCTGAATCAATCTCTTCGGAAGCTGAAGCGTCGGAGAAGTATCGAAGTTGAGTGGGTCATAGAGGGATCAACTCATGGTGTTCGTCTACGCCTCGTTGCCGACATTTGTATATAGTGATGTATATTTATGTTTTATTTTTGCGCGGCTTCCTCATTCCAGGAGCTTGCATCTGTTGTAAAACATTTTTACCCATTCAGAGGTTCGTTATCAATAAAATGTATACTATTCAGCAATTCTGTTTGCCTGTTTAGCATTTATCTGTTTTGTTTGCGGAAAAGAACGCCGATGTTTTTGATAAAATGCGCATACATAAACTTACTGGCCTAGTCCACTGATTGTTGAAACAATGAATTGCTTAAACATTGCCACAAGATGATAACCTTGATAGGTCCCTTTGAGAAGGGTGTCTTGTCTGTTTGTTTGTGTTGTTACAGGTGTAGCATATTCCAGACAGTGCGCCGTGCGTATCCCCAAGCAGGATGATTCCTCCTTCTCCCGCAAAGTTCAGCAGCCTCTCCTTGCAGAGTCTGAAAACGAGATCGTGAGCATTGATATGTCTCCCCAGGCAGAGAAGATTCTCTCCCCAATCAGATGCATCCTGAAGGAACGTCATCTCCTCAGCTGAGTCATACCGAAGTGTGTAGCAACTGATGGTCCCAGACTGAAGTCTCCAGCGGAATTGAGGTTCCCCACAGAGTCGTACTCTCCCCAGCAAGTAGAATGATTTCTTCTTCCTCAGCTGAGGTTTGCAGATCCCCCAAGAGATCCGAATCCTTGGAAGCCGCTCGAGCCATGAATGGTTTTCCCTAGTGGAGTGTTGAATAGCTGATGCCACATTTCCCCACCGGAGTCGTTATTTCCAGGGAAGTAGCCGTGAAGGCCGTGCAGTTTATTCCCGCGATTGACATCGCTTTCCCTCAGCAGGTCCAGGTTCTCGTAGAGCTCCGTTCCCCCGCAGCAGTCAACTGAAGTTGTGTCCCCTGCGGAGTTCAATTGAGATTGGTGTGACCTTTTTCTCCTCGGCAGGATGATTCCTCCCCCCTATCTGAGTGGTTCTTTCTCCTTGACAGGAGGATTCTCCCTTCAGCATTTATTTTGCTGACGGGATCGCATTATTGTGCATGACTGCATAGCATTTATCATAAACGCATAGCATCAGAGTATGCAGCAGTATGTGCTTGAGCTTGAATATTAATGGTAAGAGTCTGATAATCAAAGCATTCAACTTTTGTACACTTCTTTCATTAACGCTTCAGATCATTCTGTAGCTTCTGCTTCAGATCCTTCTGACAGCGCTTCAGAATCTTCTGATAGTCTTGCATCTGATGCTTCAGAGCCTTGCATAGTTTCTTGTACTTATGTATTTTGGTTCTTTAAGAGTTTTCAATTTTATACCTGAAACAATAATACTTGAACAAATTTTAGAGTGTATATTTTCTTAATACAAAATTTCCATAAAAGTTATCATCAAAACATAGAGATATAAGAAACACCAATCTGTGTTTTAACAAACACCACCCAAACCTGTCAATGAAGCATCACAATAAACCCCAAATGGTTCCATTGGATTCGGAAAAATCAAGATTGGCGTCATCGTCAATCTTCTCTTTATCTCAATGAAACTCTTTTCACAATCAACATCCCAAATAAAAGCCTTTCCTTTACAAGTCAATTGCGTTAACAGAAGTGTCAACTTCGGAAATCCCTCAATAAACCTCTGATAATAACCCGCCAAGCCTAAAAAGCTTTGAATCTCCGTAGCCGATCTAGGAGCCTCCCATTGCATTACCGCATCAATCTTGGATGGATCAACACTAATACCACTATCGAAAATAACATGCCCAAGAAAACTTACTTCCGACAACCAAAATTCACATTTCGACAACTTAGCCTACAATCGCTTCTCTTTCAAAATTTGTAACACAATCCTTAAATGCTCTTCGTTCTCCTCTTGAGACTTAGAGTAAATCAAAATGTCGTTGATGAACACAACCACAAAATGATCCAACTGCTCATGAAAAATATGATTCATGTATTCCATAAACACAGCTGGCGCATTAGAAACTTTGAATGACATCACTAAATATTCATAATGACCATACCGTGTCCTAAAGGCCAACTTTTGAATATTCTCTTCTTTCACACGAATCTGGTGATATCCTGATCTCAAATCAATCTTGCTAAAAACACGAGCACCAACCAATTGGTCCATCAAATCATCGATCCTTGGAAGCGGATACTTATTCTTAATTGTCACCTTATTCAATTGTCGATAATCAATGCATAACCGCATACTTCCATCTTTCTTCTTTACCAACAATACCGGCGCACCTCAAGGAGAAACACTTGGTCTTACAAATCTCTTATCCAACAAGTTATTCAATTGCTTCTTCAATTCTACCAACTCCGATGCCGACATACAATACGGTGCCATCGAAACTGGTCTAGTACCAGGAACTAGATCAATAGAAAACTCAACTTCCCTCTCCGGCGGTATATCCGCAATATCATCCGGAAACACTTCTGGAAAATCACACACCACTGGAAACATATCGAGCTCAACTTTGCTATCCACCGACAATAATGCAAACAAACCGAACAATTGAGCTTCATCCGCTAAAAGTTTCTTCAACTCTTTAGTGGATAGAAAACTCTCATCTTCATCATCTTCCAAAGAAGGAAACCTTACCAACTTGTGATAACAATCTATATGAAATCTATTAAATTGCAACCAGTTCATACCCAATATCACATCCAAACCCTCTAACGGAAAACACACTAAATCCATAATGAAGTCTTTACCATACATGGTCAAAGGACAACTTACACACACCAAAGATGTAGTTACTGACCCTGAAGCAGGAGTCTCAATAACCATCTCACCTCCCCAAGAAATCACACACAAATTCAAAACGCTTAACGCACTCATGAGAAATGAATGAATGAGTCGCTCCAGTATCAATAATAGTAACTAAAGGCGTACTATTAATAAAGCAGGTACCTTTAATCAAACGATTTGCACTAGTAATGTCTGACCCGGTTAATGCAAACACCTTTCCGCCCGCTTGAGCTTGTCTCAGCTTAGTACACTTAGTACTAATGTGACCAACTTCCCCACAATTAAAACACTTCACCACATTCCTTCTACAATCAGTTGTAGCATGCCCAATACCTCCTCAGTTAGAACACTTCACAACGGTCTTTCCACACTCAAAAGATTTGTGATCTCGCCACATTTATAACACTTAACAGAACCGGAACTTCCTCCTCTAGATCTCTTATCGATGTTTCCCTTATGCTTGCCCTTATCAACAGGTGTCACATAAGGTTCACTCCTAACTTGTTGCTTTCCTTTCCTCTCATTCAAACTCTTATAATGTGTAGAACGAGCCTTACTATATTCCTCAAAGATTCTACAACATTCAGTCAAATCCGAAAACCTCCTTATCCTTTGATATCCCACCGCTTGCTTAATCTCCGGACGCAAACCATTCTCATACTTAATACACTTAGAGAACTCAGCAGTAATTGCAGCATAATGAGGATGAAATTGAACCAACTCCACAAACTTAGCAGTATAGTCCACCACAGACACACTACCTTGTTTTAGTTCAAGAAATTCCATCTCCTTCTTCCCCTTAACACTCTCAGGGTAATAATTCCTCAAAAACTCAGTACGAAATAAATCCCAAGTTATTTCTTCGTCATCCACCTCTAGAACTTGACGCATACCGATCCACCAATCATCGGCTTCTTCCCATAGCATGTGAGATCCAAGTCTCACCTTATTCTCTTTGGCACATCCCGTAACTCGAAAGATTCTTTCAATCTCTTTCAACCAAATCTGAGCTCCATCGGGATCAAATCTTCCTTTGAAGACCGGTAGTTGATTCTTCCTGAATTCATCATTAGCATTCACATTCGGCGCACCCTGCACCGCCCTAGCCATTTCCTCCAATGCAGCAGTCATCGTATTATCGTTACAACCAGCCATATTCTGACCATTCCCAAAAATAACAACAAGGTTAAACATCCGTTTAACCAACACAACAATAAGACAGACACAACTGACTCAACACTGGCTCTAATACCACTTAATGTAACACCTCATTTCTATACCCCCAAATAATCAAATAAATCATTTAGGCACGTATTAAAATTTCATCAGAGTATAATTAAAAACACGGTATAAAAGAGGCATGTCACATTATGCTTGAAATTAAAACACATACAACACCTGCTCACAAAGATATGCAACAGTGGGGTAACTATCAACAAAGGAACTTAGTCCTTACACACACATCTCAATATTTAGAATAAAAGCGGAAACATCTAAACATTGAATAACATCAAACACACACACACACACAGACACACACACACACACATATATATATATATATATATATATATATATATATATATATATATATATATATATATATATATATATATATATATATATATATATATATATATATATATATATATATATATATATATATATATATATATATATATATATATATATATATATATATATATATATATATATATATATATATATATATATATATATATATATATATATATATATATATATATATATATATATATATATATATATATATATATATATATATATATATATATATATATATATATATATATATATATATATATATATATATATATATATATATATATATATATATATATATATATATATATATATATATATATATATATATATATATATATATATATATATATATATATATATATATATATATATATATATATATATATATATATATATATATATATATATATATATATATATATATATATATATATATATATATATATATATATATATATATATATATATATACAATTCGGTTTGATTCACAACATCATAATCCATGTTTTCATAAATATTCAACATCAAGATACATATACAATGTATCACAAAAGAATCATATGTCCTAGCTACCCGATGCTACATATCAGAGCCAACCGTCAAAAGGAATGAAGACACGCTTCACAAAAGAACTCCGACAAACCTACTCTGCAATGCCTTATAGAGCACCAGAAAACAGCAGAAGGGTGAGAAATATTATCATAACAATCAATGCATATAATTATATATCTATATACAATCATAGAATACACATATTCCACATTTTCACTAAAATTCATCACAATTCATCATATACATCACAATGTATACATATATACATAACTAAGCATATCATCATCCATGCTTCTACAATTCACATCATTTCCACATAAACATTTACAATTATATTTATTCACCAATCACAATTATACAGATGATAAATGCAACTCATAGAGACCGACTCACGACTATATGCAGATGCAAATGCGGTACCAACTCAATCATCTCAAGTTAACTCAGGAACTTATTGAAACCATCGCTTGTTACCGAAGTAACTCCCCGTCGGGCCTACGATGTTCACTCATTGCTCACACCCCACACGGGCACACAATGTTTATGGATTGTTCACACCCCACATGGGCACACAATCCGATTGCTCACACCCCACATGGGCACACAATCGTTCATCAGATTCTCCGAGGAATCAATTTACCCATTGCTCACACCCCACATGGGCACACAATGTTTAAGGATTGCTCACACCCCACATGGACACACAATGTTTAAGGATTGCTCACACCCCACAAGGGCACACAATTGTTCAGCAGATTCACCGAGGAATCAATCAGCACAAGAATGTATATCATTAAGCTTCACATGCAAAATAACTCCATACACTTCTTGAAATGCATACATATTCACAAGTATATAATCATGCATTCGACTCATACTAGCACATACAATCTATGTACATTCATTTCAATCATGCCAAACGGTAATGAGCATCGCTTTACCTCCCACACGGCTACGAACTCTTATCACATAATCATGCATTTTCATTTAATTCAAACAATGCATATATTTGCCAAACGGCCACATTTCACACTTCACAATTCACAATCTAGGATTCACGCCATACGGCTACCCACAACATAACACATAACAGCACACAAGCTACACATCGAACAATCAAAGATTCAAAGTTGGATGGAAACCACAAATAAAATGTTGTTCTGTCACGTTCGCTGCACCATTCGCCTAGCGAAGGTCATCGCGAATGCTCGTTACCATCTCGCCTAGCGAACACGCTAGCGAAGACAAATAGAGGCTACTGGAAAGATTCTCTACTGGCTCACTAGAGCCTCGCCTAGCGGATAACTCGCTACATCACTCGCTACTAACGAAAAGGATCATTCCATTCTGCCCAAGTCTGGGACCATTCGCTGATAGCTCGCTACCAGCTCGCTTAACGAACACTCGCACACTCGCTACCCTGCTCGCCTAGCGAATGTGCTAGCGAGCGTATGCGTACTCCAAAACCCCAACTGTCCATAACCCTCGGAAACTCCTGAAATCACCCGATTCAATTCTGATAAGTTTCCATAGTCTTAGCCTAATATTCCTTGATAAACTACACCATTTATTCTAGATTCTAACCGTTAAAACATCGGTTTCTATCGATTAAACCATTTCGACCTAAAAATGGAAAATGAGCAAAAACTCTCCAACAATCCAAATCAATCCAACAAAAGCATACATAATCATACACATTGAGAAGATAATAAGATTTCACACCCTTACCCATTTAAATCGAATCCTAGATGTTGTTCTTGATGATTCTCCAAGTTTTCCTCTTTTCTCCTCTTCTCTCTTCTCCCTCTTTCTTTCTCTCTTCTTCCACTTATATCTCTTTCTACTCTATTTCTCTCCAAACATCTACTGATCAGTTTCTCACAAAATATCCAACTTAACATTAAATACGAAATGTCTAAAATACCCTCCAATCTATTTTCCCCGAACTCTCAAAAATCGGTAAAATAGCATAATATGCAAACAGAACATATTAATACATAAATTCAACAATTAAAATAACAATCACCCAATTTAATCAAAAAGACTCAACAAAATTGGGAATAATCGAAATCGGGGCGTTACAATAAATCTTCCCCAACAGTGGTATCATGAATCTTTGGTTCGATTGAAGGGTCGGTTCACCTGTATCAAAAGTATCCTCACAGACAGTGGGTTGAGTGTCCCGTTGAAAAGTGTCACCAACGGTACAAGTGTAAGTGGATGAAGCTTTCGCTTAACGGGGAGCATTGTTGAAGCATTGTGGGAAGACTCACACTTGAGGGGGAGTGTTAAGTATAACAAGTGTGAGTAGTATGGTAATAGTCCCACATTGGCCATAAATATGGAGACTTGAGCATTTATAAGTAAGAGAACCCATACACCTATTACCTTAAGATTTTGGGTGAATATGTGGTGCCTCTCTCACTTGTGTTTCTCTTGGCCCAATATTGATGCTCCTTATAATACCCTAACACATTCAACATTTCTTTTCTTTCAAAATTGTTCTCCATTTCTCTTCTTTCAAAATGGCTCTGAAGAATGTTAACTGATGAACAAGCTTTATGGAGGGGACTGTTGACTACTAGGTACATAAATTTATAAAAAAGAATCCTTTTGAAAGAGGAATCTTCTATAAAATCAAAACATTCCCATTGGTGGCGTGAGTTGATGGTTGTGGGAGATTCTTTGGAATTTAGCTAGTTTTCGTCTGTGTTATCCTGCATAATTGGTGACAGTTGCAATTTACCATTTGGAAGGTGACTTGGTTGGGAAATGCACCACTGTCAATAACTTTCCCGGACTTGTATGTTGCAACAGATTTGAAGATGGGTGTTGCTTCTGAGTTTGGGCAGTGGGTGGGAAATTTTTGGACATTGGAACATCGCTTATGACAGAGTTGTGGCTGGGGGAGACACGAACCGTGACCATGCTGAATAGATGGTGTTACTGCAGGATGTTCAGTTGTTGCATGATGAGCCAGACATATTCATTTGGACGACTGGTGTTTGTGGTGAGTTTTCTATCAAGTCGTGCTATAACAACCTAGTGAGGAATTCAAATTTTCCCGATTTGGATGAAGACTTCAAAATTAGTCTGGGATCTGGTATGGGAAGCTTGTATTCCTTTCAAGGTTAAGGTTTACGCGTGACATATGTTGTTAAACAAATTACCTACTCGATCCATTATGAGTAGGAGAGGTATTGTCACAAACACTCATGATACAATATGTTTTTGTTTGGAGAAAAATCGTCGGTTGGGTAGAGGTTCCATATTTGTTGGGCCAAGATTGTTTTAGTCATTTGTTTGATTGGGTGATCTCTTGTCGTGGAAATATCACAAATCTAATGCTAGTCTTATTTGGTTTGCGATGTGTTGGAGTATTTGGTGTACTAGGAACCAAATATTATTTAGTCACAAAGTTTGTAACCCAAAAACCATTGTTGATAGAATTGTACTGCTATCTTGGTCGTGGTTGCCCTTTAGGAATAACATAATTGTAGGTGTTTCTTCTTTGAGTGGCTCAAGTCTCCTATTGAGTTTTTGTAATAGTTATTTTTAGGGGTTGGAGTTGTATGCACTGGGTTATTTTTATTGGGTCGGAGTACTTCTAGTACTCCCTTTTATTATACGAGGTGATGATTATTAAACCATAGTTTAATTGTGACAAATTTTAGACATTTTATTGTAGTCTTCCTTACACAACACTATAAATTGAAATTCTTGCAAGGAAATGTACTTAAGTTCATATTCTTACACACATCCAATAAGAAGAAAGAGAGAATTTTAAATTTATTTTAAATTGAAGTTTTTTTTAATTGGATTCATGGGGGATAATTCTTAGGTGGACACAGACATAACAAATAATTTTACACACAACCAATCACAATTTTTTTATTAATTAAAAAATAAAAATAATTTTTTCTCTCTTCTTCATCATCACAACCACTCTATGAATCCAATTAAAAAATAAATTAAATTTAAAAAAATTTTAAATTTCTCTCTTTATCTAAGAATGTTGATTCGTGGATAAAGACTTGCATAAGAACACACTTATATCTATATTGTTAGAAACAACCCATAAGAAGAAAGAAAAACATAAATTTATTATAAATTTAATTTCATTTTTAATTAGAATCGTGGAGTAGTGGTTATTAAGTAAGAGAGAGAAAACCATATTTTTATTTTTTAATTAATAAAAAATTATAATTAGTTGTTTCTAAAGATACATGTTATGTTCGATTCTATATAAGTATTTGTGTGATTTATGTACTTTTACATGAAATTTTTTTTTCATTTATGAGATATTTGTGATTATGAAGGAGAGAGAGAAAAATATTTTTATTTTTTAATTAATAAAAAAATTATAATCGACCGTGTATAAAAACTACTTATGATTTTCCATCAAAGAATTATCCCCTTATAAGGAAAAAAAATTCAATATCTTTCGAAATTATAATTCACATGACTGGAATTAACATACATAAATAGAGATTCAAATCTAATGGGATAACATAATGATTTTCATATTAACAAAATAAAGTAACTACAAATTTTATTATTTTCCTTCTAATATTTACAACGTCAACTAAATATCATTTATCCGCGATCTTGATCATAAAAGAAATATAGATCTTATGGTTATCAACATAAATTTTATTATTTTCCTTCTAATATTTACAACGTCAACTAAATATCATTTATCCGCGATCTTGATCATAAAAGAAATATAGATCTTATGGTTATCAACACAAGAAATCAAGTTAATATATTCACAAAATTTCTTGCTGAAGATAGATTTAATTTCTTTAAAAAAACATGTTCAAAAGTATTGGAATTTTTCTTCCTTGTCTTACTCACTATCAGTATTGGAATTTTTATTTTTAGATAAACATTGGAAAGGTTCCTTATCACTCACATTTCATCACTTCTGCAAAAGTATTGGAATTTTTCTCCCTTATCTTACTCCTATTCAGAATCATCATCACCTAGATTTTAACTAAAGAGAATTACATGATGATAAGGTTTGGCATGATTGTTTATAGTTTAATATCAATGAAAATAAGACACTGAAAAAGTAAATGCCAATTAAAATTCAAGTCACTAATTGTATCAGCTTTTAAAAGTTGTATTGCAACCAATTCCAAAATAGCAGATTTGTAAAGTACTTATTTTCTGAAATACTAGATATTAACTGCATACAATGATTCATAAAGAATTAACAATTCAAAACAGAAATGATCCTGAAGTAAATCAAGCATTTTCGGCATCTTCTAGAGGAGGCATGTATTCGGATCCATCAGGCCCCAACACCTTATACCTATGAATATGGTTCCAATTTTAGACAATGCCTACCACTAAACTACAACGAAACAATGACTATGAAACAAATTCTAAGTACAAAACAAATTTCTAAATTTCTAAGAAAATTCAATATTCAAAAATGAATCACACCTAGCACACACTTCATCGATAGATGAATAAAAAACCATGAGGGGCTTAACTCTCACCCAACAATCAAGCTAACAACAAGTGAAATTATGCATTCATCAAGACTACTTATTCTAATCAGTTCTATCTTACTGTTTGAACAATTTATCATATATTTCAATGTTGCAGGATCCAGTGAGTACATTAGTCTGCATGGAGGAAATCTCTCCATTAGAAAATGGAGTTTCGGAGCTTAGTACTGAGAATATCACATTTCCTATTCTAAAATCTTACAAAGCTACAAAGGCTGGAGAAAAGGCGTCTTAAGAAATCCTGGACTCGTGGAAGGAAAATGGTTTTTCTAGATATTTCAACTTAAAATCCAAGTGTTTGACACACAATTCAAAGATCATAAAGTTGATGTAGCTTTAGATTCATAAGCTATTATTGGATCGAACTTAAAACTCGTATAGCTTCAGAATTCGACAGAGTCGAATTAACATGATGTAATCGAACTCCATTAATGTTTAATTCAACATGCAGTTTGATGATGGAGTAGATATGTATGTCATGTAGTTATCGTCATACATATGACACAGTATTCTATAAATAGGTTGTTCAGAGAGTGATTGATTGTAATTTTTTATTGTAAATTTCAAAAATTTAAGTAAATTTAATTTTTATTTTTAAGTAACAAATATGAGAAAATACTTTTAAGGAAAATATGAGAGAATACCGTGCTCTCGCTCACACCACTTATGAATTACTGTGGCTGGAGTCATTGTTGTCTGAACTCAAAGCCACATATCATACTCTTATCCCGATGTGTGATAACTTGAGTGCAGTTCTGCTTTCTCATAATCCCGTTCTTCATGCCCGCACCAAACACATTGAGCTTGATATTCATTTTGTGCGTGAATGTGTTGTAGCTGAACAACTACATGTTCATCATGTCCCTGCATCCGTTCAAATAGCTAACACGCTTACAAAACCACTTGGGATTGGAGCATTTCATCACTTACGGCACAAACTCAAGGTCGCAAGCTTGGAAAATCTCAAAAACCTCACCATGAGTTTGAGGGGGGGGGGGTATTAGAGATAAGAAATAAAGAGTTTAGTTACTTTACACTTGTAGACTACATATGTATATATAGTCCTCTCTTGTGTACATTGAAGATCAATAACATAAATTCTTTTCACTCTTTCTTCCTTTTCTCTCTTGCTCTTCTGCATCTGTAACAGAATTCTGTTACACTTTGATGAACCTCCATGTTCATCTTCTTCAATTCTAGTACTTACAATCCATCATACAAAACTTCTAATGGAAAAAGTTAAAGTGGAGGATGTAGATAGTTTCAAGCACTTCATGACATTTCTTTATCAATTATACATATCAGAAGGCCTTTATAATGGAATTATTTTAGGTTTCATGCAGATCACTAATGGTAATGTCTTTAGCGTTGAGAATGATAAAATGCACAAAAAAGGTTTCTTTATCAATTATAGATATCAGAAGGCCTTTACACAGAATATTAAATTAATAATACAAAAAAAATTTGGTGTAAGAAGATATATGGTCCAAAAATTGCACACATCCAATTTCTAGGATTTGTCTGGTTCTAATTTTGAATGCATTCAACTTCTAAAGAAATTAATTATTCCAACTAGAGGAAAAATGTTTTTCTGCACTTGCAATCCATCATAGAAAACTTTTACAAGCTTCTAAATACAACAACAACACCATTGTGTGAGATGGATCCCAAAAGAATGATGCATTCGAGCTTGGAGCGGCTACAAATAAGTTATGATTATGGTAAAATTTATTTAATAGGTGCTTTTATACTAAAATTTGATTATCTTAACCCTCAGTTATTAAAGAAACTGACGAGATATATCATTTAGTTTTAAAAAAAAAATTAATAATAAAAAAAGGTTCCTAAGTTGTTTTTCCCTTCGGATTTTTTGAATAACCGAGATAATAAGTTGATTGTAACCTTGGTTTTTAAACCGAGGTAATATGTGGTTTCTATTTCTATAACAAAATCACGGCGAACATTGGAATCATATCACTAGAATAGCAATGATCATCCATATTTAAAAATATAGCGTATCTTTTGGATTTTGAAGGAGCCGATTGAGCTTCTCTGATTATTCACTTCCTGTTCTCCACTTTATTTAAACATTATTTCTAGTTTCAACGTATCATTTCCAACTCTTTATGTCTTTAAAGTATTTTCTTTTCTTCAAAAATGTCTTCAGCAACCTTAGATGAAAATATTTTGTTTGTTATCAATGAAAAGTTTTTTGATTTTGATGACTTGAAAGACAAAGATTTTGATCTAAGGAAAACTATTTGAAGACAAAATTTGAATGGTTATTTTGATATTCTTCATGAAACCTTATACATTAATCTTTTTATTTAGAGTTATGGTTAAATTCCTCCGTTGGGCCATCTGGTCATTATGCTAAGTCAATTCAGTCTTAGGTCAATGGTTGTCCTATCACAATTACTCAGTCACTTATTTCTAAGACAATAAATTATGAAGAGAAAGGTTATTGTGTTGAAAGTTATAAATTCAACAATGTCTACTCAGATCACCTTCGCCTAATTTATGCCAACTACGATAATCTCATTAGTCCCGCTACCCTACTACCAATTGAAAAAGTTTTGTATCAACTTCTAGTGTCAAATCTCCGCCAAAGAGAGAAACAACTAGAAACGTTTACTTGGGATGACAAACATCTCTTGTTATTCCTTACCAGAAACATTAGAGTTAATCTTCCTCTTACCATTATTAAATTTAAAGGAAATGATAATCATCTCTAGGGAGGAAATTATTTTCCTCAGTTAGAGATAGTTAATAGTAATACTATTGAAGTTGAGTGGAGTCAGAAATTTGAATATCTGGAATAGTTATTTGTGGTCCTATTTTTAATTAATGAAATATTTCCTTTCATATTATTGCCTATTTGTTTTTATTGATAATAAAATGTTTGAGAATTACTAATTAACAAGAAAAAAAATGAAAGAAAAAAAATTAACTAAGAAAAATAGGAAGATTGAAAAACGCCAAGTGAGATATCATTTAAAAAAACCTTAAATACAATTACAAAGATTCGAAGTGTGCCCCCTTATATCTGTATTCCCTCGGTTCTCAAAAACACCGAGATAATAGATTTATTTTTTTATTAAGAACATTTGGCGCTCACATATTACTATATTACCTCAATTTTTCATAAAATCGAGAGAATTTTTTTTTAGAAAAATCAAACACGTCGCTCATAGGACCTATACGCTCGGTTTTGGAATGTTCGAGGTGATAGTTTCTTCATAGAAAGTGTTATTTTTCGTAGTGAATACAAAAAAAAATGATTCAACAGATGTTATTCCTCGTGATATTTCTGAGTTTTTCTCTCATGGGTGACACACACTCTCCCGTTGATAGAAAGGAGAGAGATATATAATTGTGCAAAAAGGCAGGCACGCATTCTCGGAATGATATGCTCAAATTTACTTAGATAAATGATTTTTATAAAATTATAAGGTAATAATTCGAATCAAAGAAACAAGCAACTTGAATTAAAGGTTGGAAAGAAGTTAAAGAGGCCATGGTTCTAGTAATATGTACCTCATGATCCGACTTGAGGAAGTTTTGATTTGAATCACACTTTGGTTTGATACGACTTAAATGAGGCAGAGGCAAATCCTATATTGAAGCTTCATGATTCGAGTCACACATATGTATGTTTCTAATCATAAGAGAGAGAGAGAGAGAGAGAGAGAGAGAGAGAGAGAGAGAGTAATAGTAATAAAGAAACATGTATGTTCCGTTCCAAATATTTTATATATAAAAAGTACAAAATAATAAATATAAATAGTTTTATTTGAGTGAACGGTGTCACTGGAATAAGCAGTGTACGCTAAATGAATAATATCTTCTTGATGAATCCTGCATGAGATTGAACAATGATCATTGTGAATAGTGTTTTCTGATGAACTATATGTATGGGTTTCAAAGATTCGACAATGAGGAAGAAAAATAAAAGAAATTACAATTGATATGGAAAAAAACTACAATGACTATGGCTAAGGTTTAAACGAAAGCAAGAACTCCAAAATTAAGAGTCTGTGATACCCAATGTCGTATTAAGTTTTTAGAAACACTGTGTAAGTTAATAATGATTCAATAATGGAAAAATAAAAATGGAATTCTATTCTACATCAGTTTAATTGGATGGAGTGTTAGTTGCAAATGAGTCGTGTGACTTTTCCAAAAGAAATAAAAGATCTTGTCTCATGTTGAAAGTTGATTTCGCAAAGGCATACGATTGCATCGATTTGTGTTTCTTTAAAAATATTATGATCTCGATGGGGTTTGGCCTTAAATGGATGGATTGGATCAAGGGAGATGTTTTCTATAATTTCTTGTTTGTGCTTGTCAATGGAAGTACTACGCGTGATTTCAAGGTTTCAAGAGGTCTCAGGGGAGGTGATCCATTGTCCCTTTTTATATTTGCGATAGTGGCGAAAGGGCTGGCATTCTTGGTTAGTAAGGCTTCCAGTGTTGAAATTTTAAGCGGATTCAGAGTTGGCAACGATGTCGAATACAATTTGCTGCAATTTAAAGATGATACTGTTATTGTTTTTGAAGCATGATGGTCAAATTTTTGGGGTTTGAAAGCCATTTTACATGGATATGAATTAATATCCGGGATGAAAATAAATGAGACTAAAAGTTGTTTGTTTGGATTTGGTGTGGATGATTCTTTCATGAATGAGGCGTCTCGTTTCTTAACTTGCTCGAAGAATGCGTTACCATTTAACTTTCTTGGCCTCACGATTGGAGGCAATCATTGGAGAATATCCTTTTGGAAACCGATCATTAATACTTTTAAAACTCGTTTGTTAGCTTGGAGAGGTAGTTTATTATCAATCAGCGGGAGTGTAACCTCCGTGAAATATGTTTTTTTCAAGCCTTCTGATTGATTTTTTGTCCTACTTTAAAGTGTTGGTTAAGGTAACTTGCATTATTACTTACATAAAATGTAGGTTTCTATGTTCAATGCACCATAGTGATAAATCTTCCCCAACAGTGGTATCATGGATGTTTGGTTTGATTGAAGGATCGGTTCACTTGTATCAGAAGTATCCTCACAGACAGTGGGTTGAGTGTCCCGTTGAAAAGTGTCACCAACGGTACAAGTGTATGTGGATGAAGCTTTCGCTTAACGGGGAGCATTGTTGAAGCATTGTGGGAAGACTCACACTTGAGGGGGAGTGTTAAGTATAACAAGTGTGAATAGTATGGTAATAGTCCCACATTGGCCAGAAATGTGGAGACTTGAGCATTTATAAGTAAGAGAACCCATACACCTATTACCTTAAGATTTTGGGTGAATATGTGGTGCCTCTCTCACTTGTGTTTCTCTTGGCCCAATATTGATGCTCCTCATAATACCCCAACACATTCAACATTTCTCTTCTTTCAAAATGGTTCTCCATTTCTCTTCTTTCAAAATGGCTTTGGAGAATGTTAACTGATGAACAAGCTTTATGGAGGGGACTGTTGACTACTAGGTACATAAATTTATAAAAAAGAATCCTTTTGAAAGAGGAATCTTCTATAAAACCAAAACTTTCCAATTGGTGGCGTGATTTGATGGTTGTGGGAGATTCTTTGGAATTTGGCTAGTTTTCGTCTGTGTTATCCTGCATAATTGGTGACAATTGCGATTTACCATTTGGAAGGTGACTTGGTTGAGAAATGCACCACTGTCAATTACTTTCCCGGACTTGTATGTTACAACAGATTTGAAGATGGGTGTTGCTTCTGAGTTTGGGTAGTGGGTGGGAAATTTTTGGCATTGGAACATTGCTTATGACAGAGTTGTGGCTGGGGGAGACGCGAACCGTGACCATGCTGAATTGATGGTGTTACTGCAGGATGCTCAGTTGTTGCATGATGAGCCAGACAGATTCATTTGGACGACTGGTGTTTGTGGTGAAATTTCCATCAAGTCGTGCTATAACGACTTAGTGAGGAATTCAGATTTTCCCGATTTGGATGAAGACTTCAAACTTAGTCTGGGATCTGGTATGTGAGGCTTGTATTCCTTTCGAGGTTAAGGTTTACGTGTGACATATGTTGTTAAACAAATTACCTACTCGATCTATTATGAGTAGGAGACGTATTGTCACAAACACTCATGATACAATATGTTTTTGTTTGGAGAAAAATCGCCGGTTGGGTAGAGGTTCCATATTTGTTGGGCCAAGATTGTTTTAGTCATTAGTTTGATTGGGTGATCTCTTGTCGTGGAAATATCACAAATCTAATGCTAATCTTATTTGGTTTGCGATGTGTTGGAGTATTTGGTGTACTAGGAACCAAATATTATTTAGTCACAAAGTTTGTAACCCGAAAACCATTGTTGATAGAATTGTACTGCTATCTTGGTCGTGGTTGCCCTTTAGGAATAACATGATTGTAGGTGTTTCTTCTTTGAGTGGCTCAAGTCTCCTATTGAGTTTTTGTAATAATTATTTTTAGGGATTGGAGTTGTATGCACTGGGTTATTTTTATTGGGTCGAAGTACTTCTAGTACTCCCTTTTATTATACGAGGTGTTGATTATTAAACCATAGTTTAATTGTGACAAATTTTAGACATTTTATTGTAGTCTTCCTTACACAACGCTATAAATTGAAATTCTTGCAAGGAAACGTACTTAAGTTCATATTCTTACACACATCCAATAAGAAGAAAGAGAGAATTTTAAATTTATTTTAAATTGAAGTTTTTTTTTTAATTGGATTCATGGGGGATAATTCTTAGGTGGGCACAGACATAACAAATAATTTTACACACAATCAATCACAATTTTTTTATTAATTAAAAAATAAAAATAATTTTTTCTCTCTTCTTCATCATCACAGCCACTCTATGAATCCAATTAAAAAATAAATTAAATTTTAAATAAATTTGAATTTCTCTCTTCTTATTGGATGTATCTAAGAATGTTGATTCGTGGATAAAGACTTGCATAAGAACACACTTATATCTATATTGTTAGAAACAACCCATAAGAAGAAAGGAAAAAATAAATGTATTATAAATTTAATTTTGTTTTTAATTAGAATCGTGGAGTAGTGGTTATTAAGTAAGAGAGAGAAAACCATATTTTTATTTTTTAATTAATAAAAAATTATAATTAGTTGTTTCTAAAAATACATGTTATGTTCGATTCTATATAAGTATTTGTGTGATTTATGTACTTTTACATAAAAAAAAATTCATTTATGAGATAGTTGTGATTATGAAGGAGAGAGAGAAAATTATTTTTATTTTTTAATTAATAAAAAAATTATAATAGACCGTGTATAAAAACTACTTATGATTTTCCATCAAAGAATTATCCCCTTATAAGGAAAAAAAATTCAATATCTTTCAAAATTATAATTCACATGACTTGGAATTAACATACATAAATAGAGATTCAAATCTAATGGGATAACATAAGAGGATCTCCAACCGTGAACTCATTTTTGGGTTCTTTGTGGGACCTATTAAGCCACGTCAGCTTGAAGCAATTCAACTAATTTTTCACTCCAATGGTGCAATTCTGAAGAACTCATATTGGGTCCCACAAGTTTACTTTATATGTTAATATTTTATTCATATTAAATTTTATATCACTTAAAATAATAATTTTAATTTTTTTACAGAAAATTATTTCAATCTACTATATAGTCCAACCGGTATATAGTGTTGTTTTAAGGAAAAATATTTCATTCTACTATATAAACTTTAAAAAATTAGATTAAATTTTAAAAAATATTTCAATCTCTCCTTAGTTAATTTTAGTGTTTTAAATTAAATTTGATATAAAATTAAAATAAAATTAAAATTAAAAATTAAAATAAATAAAAATAAATAAAAATAAAATAAATAAAATTCAAATTAAACTTATAATTTAAACTTATAATTAAAATATAGTTTTTATATTATAAAATCAATATTTTAATATTGTAATTATAATTTTCATATGATAATTAAAATGATAAATAAAATTTTATATTAAATTATAATTTTAATATTATAAAATTAATATTTTAATATAAGAACAGTTGAAGAACCGTTGCTTAATTAAGCACCGTTCAACAACATGACAATCTTGGAAACAACAAATATGAGTGCCATGTTGGCAAACCCACTCTAAGAACTTCCATTGGAGTTGGTCTAATGATTTTCATATTAACAAAATAAAGTAACTATAAATTTTATTATTTTCCTTCTAATATTTATACCATCGATTAAATATCATTTATCCGCGATCTGGATCATAAAAAAGATATAGATCTTATGTTTATCAACACAAAAAACCAACTTGTTAATATATTCAAAAAAACTTCTTGCTGATGATAGATTTAATTTCTTTAAAAAAAACTTGTTCATTATCAGCAAATCATGATAGATTTATCTAATTTTTTATGGGCTACAATCAATTGTTGTTTAGTTTTTGAAAAATGCGTTAATCGTGATTCTGACGGAGTGCATATATAAGTCATTTTATTAGTTAAGTGATCTATTTTTAATTAATGTTTGAGTATCTGAAACCTGATTGGCGTGGGTAAAAGTGTGGACTTTAACCTTGGGCTCGTAATAGGTAGGGACTTGGGTTATATATATTATATAACTAGGTCTCATCTGTAATCACAATAAGAATCAAAAACATAACTTACGACTGCACAACTTGTTCCATTGAAAGTTGTGAACGGGTGTGTGAGATACAAAGGAAGAATTGATCATTCATCTTTTCGAGATTCTGAATCATGACTTCAACAAGTAAGTATTGATATTCTAATTTCATATAGTTGATCAATGAATATTTTCGCTTACATTTGCAACACAAGCCCATAATGTATGATGCAAATGTTCTTGATTATTAGTTGGTTTATGTTTTATCAAATAAAATTCATCCCTCATCCTTAAACAAAAAACTCAAAATGATCTTACTAATATACATTAGATTCTTAAGAGCCACACGACTTTCTCTCAAGCTCTTGCATGTTGAAGAAAACTTTTCATCTTCAAAAAACATGTTTGGTCATCGTAAACTACTCTAAATCTTATTCTATTGCACACAAGCTTGTCCAATAATCTAGGAAAGCACAAATGCATCTAATGTATACAACCTTTCCAATGTTTATTTCTTCCTTAAGCCAACTGCTAAGCCCTCTTATCACTCAAATTTCATGACTTCTGCAAAAGTATTGGAATTTTTCTCCCTTATCTTACTCCTATTCAGAATCATCATCACCTAGATTTTATCTAAAGAGAATTACATGATGATAAGGTCACCTAGATTTTAACTAAAAAGAATTACATGATGATAAGGTTTGGCATGATTGTTTATAGTTTAATATCAATGAAAATAAGACACTGAAAAAACAAATGCCAATTAAAATTCAAGTCACTAATTGTATCAGCTTTTAAAAGTTGTATTGCAACCAATTCCAAAATAACAGATTTGTAAAGTACTTATTTTCTGAAATACTAGATATTAACTGCATACAATGATTCATAAAGAATTAACAATTCAAAACGGAAATGATCTTGAAGTAAATCAAACATCTTCGGCATCTTCTAGAGGAGGCATGTATTCGGATCCATCAGGCCCCAACACCTTATACCTATGAATATAAAGCACATGCAATCAAAATGCAAAATAACGAATTTGTTACATGACAGCTATAACATAGCATAATCGAAACAAAACACTATTTTCCGATGCTATGCTGTTTAGTACAACTACTGTCAAATAATGGTTGTAACTATGCTATGCAGGAGAATTTGAACAAACAGTTATTTTCTGCATTCCGTGATAGACAACAATGCCATCGACATTATGTAAATGCTACATAGTTGATTAATATTTGATTACCTTTCAAGGATAAACTTTCCTTCTTTGTACTTCTGAGAGTTCTCCTTAGCAACCTCCTAAAACAAAATAAGATATAAAATTAAATGTTTACAAATAAATAAATAAAAAATCATGAGATTCAAGAACTGGCCTTCCTTACATATTTCCATCCAACAATGGACCCACATGTAACACAGAATAGGTCAACGACGGTATGCATTCCTGTCATCATAATCCGATCTTCTTTCTCTCCGACCGTGACATTTACACTGTCATAATATAGATTAGCAAGACGTTATTTGAAGGAATTAACATACACGAACATGTCATAAGGTGTGATATTCAGTTTACATCCAGTAACATAATAGTATTTAAAGTTCCTCAGTGGCTTCTACTAGTGCTTATGTTAATTTGAAATTAAGAGAGTGAAAGAAAACTTACGCTTTATAAAAAAGATAAGCCTTCCCATACCTGCAATGGAAAGACTAAGAAAAACGAGGGTTAGATTGTCAGCAGATCTGGTTTTGCAAAGAATTGTTTGTTATAATTACAATCTTCCTCTCAAAGAAATAAAACTATATCACTATTGCATGATTCAAGAAAACTCGCTGCTCAGAAACATCACCATTTGATATAAACAATAATAACACTGTAATGACATTGATGCAATTAAGAACTAGACACCTCTTGGAGTAGGCACGTTGTGTTGTAGTGTCAACCAGTAATAGACGCCATCACAATATATCAAATTAAAGTTAGAGGGAAGGAAAATAAAAGACCTTGGAAATGATATCATCAACAAGGGCAAAAGCTGTCTTGCAATGCTTGCAGCTATAAAAATCTCCTTCCAGATCGATCAGGAAAAGTCTTCCCATGATTACAACAAAGCCACACAATAAGAAAAACAAAGATTTTGAAAGCATGCAATGTAAGTAGTGAAGATGAAGAACAATGATGAATAATGAGAATATGAATGAGGAAAAAGGGTTAGATGGGAATGATTGGTTACCGAGAGAAAGCAGAAGATGAGAGTTTATTGCAAATACTAACTACAGTTTGGGCGTGGGATTGACGACACTTGGTGAGTTTGTAAGCACAACACATGTCCCTATCCCGAGACACGCACTATCCTCCCTATGTTTAGGGTTACGCCATTTTATTAGAGGTATGGCTTTCTCTTTTTTCTTTTAATTTGTTTGATTTTTTTTACTATTTTAAAATTATAATTTTAATATATTAATTAATTCTTTATTTTATTTCTTAAAAGATAAAATTAATTAACGACAAAAAATTTTAGTAAATGGAATGTAATTTTAATAAGCTTTGAAAAAATTAAAATTAAAATATAATATTATATGTTACAATATAAAAAATTGAAAATTAATTAATTTTCTGCTTCTTGTTCATTAAAGTGAATAATGGTTCCACATTATCTACCAATTGGAACAGAAAAACACGACCATATTGTTGTGTTGTAATAGGTGGAGAAGGGGCTAAAACTCAAGGTTGATTGGAGGATGTAATAAAAATTAGGAATTGATTTTACGCAAGTGTAAATGCATTGGAATTTTTTAAATCTAAATTTTTATAAAATTTTGTACGCGATTAAATGTATGCGTTTTAGTTGGTCCTTTCCACAACTCTGATATAGCATTTTGGTTTGTTGGAGGTTAATGGATTTTGAAAGTATGGTGTGGTTGGTAATTTTTTTTTAGGGTTAGAATTGTTGAGAATAATAACATGTCAAGTGTGAGTTGAAGTTTTATATTGGTTATAAGCGTGGATAGTTGAACATTTATAAATAGAAGAACTCATAGACCTATCACCTTAAGGTTCTGGGTAAATATGTGGTGTCTGTCTCACTTGTGTTGCTCTTGACTCAATATTAATGTTCTTCATAATATACCCCAACAAATGGTATCAAAGTCTTTGGTTCGAGAAAATGATTGACCTACTTGTATCGAAATGGGTTTACATTTGAGGGAGAGTATTGTGGACTCACACTTGAAGAGCGAGTGTTGAGAATAATAATATGTCAAGTATGAATTGGAGACTCACATTGGTTATAAGTGTGGATTGTAACACCCCAAATTTAATTGGAGTATTTTAATTAATTATTTAATTAAGAATATTCGTTTTCGGTGATTTTCAGGTGGTTGGTGAATTATTAAGAAAATGTGCATTTTTGGGTATTTATTTAATTAATAGCAAATAATATTAATTTATTAGTATTATTATTAATTAAATTGAAATAAGGGAAATAAGGGCAATTTGGGCGATTGGAGGAGTTAGTGAGGATATTATGGGAAAAACCCAAATTGTGAGATTTAACAAAATAGAATTCTAAAGGGAATTGGGATTCATTTGTTAACCGTGAAAAGAATGGAGGGCAGAGCTCTGAGGAGGGAGAATTGGAGGCAAAAGTTTCGGAAGATTCTTGGAGTAATCGTGAAGGCTGTGAATCGGCTAAGGTATGGGGAGTATTGCTTTTCATAGTTTTCTATGTATGATTTTCGGTATATTTGTGATTAATGTAAGGTTTAGGGATTTGGAATTAATTGTGGAAAATAGGGAAGTAATCCTAAGATTCTGAGAGGATAGCCAAATGGCCAAATGGTATGTATCGTTGAATATTAACATAAAATTTGTGGAAAGCCTTAGGCCTTTATGGCAAAACCCGTAGGATTAGTGGTCAATATTTTTGACTGTCTGATATGTAATTGTGGGAAACCTTATGGGAAATCTTAGGCCTTCGTGGCCAAAAGTTTGACATTGTTATATGTCTGACCCTAAAGGGATTAAATATTGGATAGTAAGTAATTTTAATGCCGTAGGGTGTAATTGAAGGAAAAATTGTGACATGTTGTCCCTATAGGAATAAGAATATTCAAATGTGAGTAACTCTGAAGTACTCAGGGTAATTGCAGGAAATAGTGTTTTAGGCGTTGCAAGTGTTGTCAGATGAGCCTAATAAACCATAGAAGTTGTGTTGTTATTGCCGTATAACCTTAGGAATGTTTTAGTGATGTTTTGGGTACGTTGAGTGAGTGATTCGTAAGACTAACTGAGTAAAAATCAGTTCCGGAGCGTAACAGCGTCTTTCAGTCCGTCACGACTGTTCATGTTTTCGGTCGAAGTTATTTTGGACGTAACTTTTGATCCGTAAGTCCGTTTTGACCCCCGTTCGAAGCGTTGGAAAGCTAACAAACAGGGCTATTACGTAGTATAGATAAGGGAATTGGTTTCCCAATATTTTTATATCTAATTATGTTTGAGAAGTCAATTGTGTATATGTCCTATTAATGAATCATGTTTTGGTTCAGCGATGTCTTGATGTTTTGATGCTGCAATTTTCCTGATGAACTACCATGAGGGTAACTGTGATAATATGATGAATTAACATGAGTAGGACTATGAATTTTATGTGATTAATAGGAGATAGTATGAGAGTTATCGTGAGTATAATATGATGAATTAACATGAGTAGGACTATGAATTTTATGTGATTAATAGGTGATAGTATTGAGAATTACCGCGAGTGTAATTGTGATGAATTAATATGAGGCAATGTGAGATGATATTAGGGATTAATATGTGAATACTATGTGATGATATGACGAAATAACATGAGTAGAACCGTGAAGTTTATGTGATTGACAGGCGATAGTGTGAGGATTTTCGTGAGTATAACTTGATAAATTAATATGAGATGATATGAGGGTAGTACTATGAATTAATATGGGGTAATATGGGATAATACGACTATGAGCTAATATGTGATTTATACGTGATTATATGATGACATGATGTGTGAGATTAATCAATATGATGGACTATGATGATATGTTTTATGATGAATAATATGATGTATTATGATGATATGTTGCATGATGAGTAATATGATGAATTATGATGATATGTTGTATTGATGATTAATATGATGAGTTATGACGTATGACGAACATGATGAATGATGATGCACCATATGTTGTTATTATGAGGATTATTGTGATGCGTGCATCATGCATTCATGTGCATCCGGACTTCGGTTCAGGACCTCGATTACTTTGACTTTAATCCCAGTGTGGATGTGAAGTATTTTGATGTGCTCTGATCCTATTGATGGGGATCTATGGAGGGTTGATGGCCCAGTGTCCATCGCGCTGTGATGATTGGTACCACATGCATTGAGTCTATGTTGCATTTGCATTTATGAGCCTTTGTGTATAAATTATGATGTTGTGGCCTTTGAGGCATATTTTGAAGGATATCAATGTGTTGAATATAACTATGAGTAATATGCCGTTTATGCATTAATTGTCATACATTGATTATTATGAATTGTCTTACTCACCCTGCCTGTTTGAATGTTACCTCCACGTGGGTAACGTGCAGATGAGCAAGTTTAGCCGTGGACGTCGTCGAGGAGTATTTTGAAGTTTTAGAGTCGTTAGCCTTTATGGTTAATTTAGAGGATCTTGCTCTGATATGTAACATTGGGTTGGGTTCTTTGAGTTGATTGTATATCATTGCGTTATTTTACTGATGTTCCCTTATGAGGAAAACATTGAGTTATGTTTTGAGTTCCGCTGTATATGATGTTTTGAGGTATTTTGAGAAAACCCGTGTGTTATGGAGTATTGACCAATTTTGTTGACTTTGAGAAATGTACGCCCTTTTGTGGCTTTTTAATGAAAGTTAATATTTTACTCTGAAATCCGTGTTATTTTGCCGTAATATCTAAAGGGTAGAATAAGGGTGTTACATGGATAGTTGAGCATATATGAGTGGGAGAACCCATACACTTATCACCTTAAAGTTTTGTGTGAATATGTGGTGTCTGTCTCACTTTTGTAGTCTAGGGATGGAAGAAAAGATGGTTGTTGTTGGGGTGTTTGATATGTGTGGTGTGTTGATCGTTGTTAGGGTATTTGATATGTGTAGAGCGTTTATTGTTGGCGGTGTTTGATATGTGAAATTTGTGTATTGTTGTTGTTATGTTTCGTATGTGTAATCAATTTGTTGGGATTATGTGGTTTCCATTCTGGAGCCAAAATTAGATGTAGTTAATGAACTGAATATCTTGAACCATTGGTGTTGATCTCCGATTTGGTGGCGCAAGAGTGGACCTACAAGGTTAACACTCAAAGTCCCAAGTTTTGGATCTATGTGCTTAGGTATAAAGTTGAAAATCCCGTAGAATACTTATCTGAACTTTGATGACGAGTGACGACGACAATGATTACAGTCGGTGACAATAATTTTCAACTCTTTGATGATGGTGAAATAACAAGAGAAAAATTTCATACCTCATCAATAGACAGAGACTCAAGATTAGTGTACTTATATGATCAGAAGCATCCAGCAAAGAATCTTGAAACTTCAGATAAAGCGTGAAAGTTCGCTAGTTCATGTCTGTTTGTCTGAGTGATCCAAGATTTGTAAAAGTAAGGAAGTAACTTTGAAGAACTAAGTCTGTGAGGGCAAAGCGTCATATATAGATGTGCTCTTTTCGATGATGTCAAAACTCAGCTCCATAGAAAAATATATGTTGGATGTTGTCACCATGTCGTATTTGCATGTCTTGTCTCTCATAGTTCAAATGCTCATAAAAATCACGATTGTTGCATATATATGGCCAAATATGTGTGTCATATAGGGTTGACTTAGTTGGTGTTGTTTGTCATACTATTGGTTTCATCAAATGTGTCGTAAGGCATGAAAATATGCATTTTTGCCTGCTTCAGGGTTTTGAGTCGACCAAAAACCTGCTCCGGTCGACTCACACTGCAAGTCTTTTTAGTGAATTAGTCTCAGGAGGGCTCGTGTCGACACTCCGGTCGACTCATACTGTAAGCATTTCCATTTGGATAAAAGTGCACGCTATGCGTCGATGCATGTTATGCTCAGGTTGACGCATGGTCCTGTTTTCTGCACAATCTTGAGTTCGGGTCAGCTCAGGTCGACCCCCTCTACTGCATAGGTCGACCGCTTGTTGTTTTGTGTCAAAATTCTGTTATGTCAACTGTTTTTATGAATTGGTTTTGTTTGTTATGTTAGATATGTTTGGTATATAAGTGGAGTTTCTCTTTCATTTCACAACATCTAAGTAAACAAGAAAAGTGAAATTATGTG
Source organism: Lathyrus sativus (assembly GCA_963859935.3). Taxonomy (NCBI): domain Eukaryota; kingdom Viridiplantae; phylum Streptophyta; class Magnoliopsida; order Fabales; family Fabaceae; genus Lathyrus; species Lathyrus sativus. The sequence goes on from OZ012737.1 coordinate 429,469,607, forward strand.
TCGATTTGGTTCTCATCATCTTCATTCTCTTCATAGCATTTCACAACAATTACACATAATCATCTTTGTTGTGTATTGTGCATGTTCGAGGTGATAACGTCCAAAGCCGAAGATTGGTTTATCTGGTTTGGGTTGAGTAATCGACAGGTTTTTATTGAATAAAACCGTTAAGGTTTTGTCCTCCAAGAATCTCAGATTTTAGGGGTTTTGCACGATTCGTTTCATCACATATTAAGCTGTGTGAAGGTAATCGAAGAGCTAGAGGTTATGTAAGTTTAGTAACGGTAAATGGAGGATTATGAGTGGGAGATTTGGGTTCGACACATGGGTGATTGAAATCAGTCGGGCCAGATTTTGAAGACCGGGGATTGTTCAAAGAGAGTGTCGCAATCAGAGATTTATTCACCATGTTCGAAGTACTTGATTCAACTTGAATCAAGGGGCAATAAGAAATAGTCTCTACAACAACAAATGTGTTCGTTTATTTGATCTCTATTCGCTTATTGTATAAACATTCACCAATAAGTTATATCTATCTATATACAGGTCTCAATTCTATTGTTAGAATTGAGGGCAGACGTACCCCGAGCGAGGACGACGGGGGAACTGTCTCAACAAATCGTTGTGTCTTTTTCTTTGCGCTTATATTTCTATATTTCTGAATTTTTAGTGCAAATGATTATATCAATCAAATTCTGATTTGAGTTGTGTTGAAATATTTGTTAAACCAATTACAATCATTAATTGTAAGAGAAAATTTGAGCACTTAACTCTCAAAACAGAGTTCACTTGTAGTGCTCTGCACTCCAAGTGTTTAATAAATTTTGTGAACTAAAATTGCTTGTGCTGCCTTTTTAAATTGTCAATATTTGAAAGGCATTGGAACTCGTCACACCTTATAGTGAACATAATCAAATTGAAAGTGTGATTGACGTAGTGATTCTCATATCTCGTTTATCAGATTCCATAGGCTTAACGCATATCCGGTTCTCATATCTTGTTTTAGACGTGTATAGTTCCTCGGTCGCTTCCGCTATTAAACAAATTTTAAAAACCAATTTTTGGTAGCGCCGACTCTGTTTTTAAGCAAATGATCTATTCAACCCCCTTCTAGATTCGCGTCATCGTCTAACAAAGGCAACTCTCACACACACACGCATATACACACACATACACATACACACATAAACGCACACACACACACACACGCGGGCACATGCGCACGCGCACACACACACACACACACATACGTGCACCCACACACATGCGCGCGCACGCACACACACACCTTAAAATATATTTTTAAACTTTTGTATCTTGAAAATTATTTTCTAAGCCAATCGATTAAGAAGCTTCTCAATCCCCTTCCAAAAAGATAAACAAACTAATTGATCGGTGACTTGTGCTAATTGTTTGTTAAAACTTTTCTGATCCATCCAAATTGATTGGAGCATTAAATTGATCGATTGGAGAAGGACTAAATGTTTAACCAAACATTTAATCAAACGATTAGGATAACACCTTAATGACTTGCAACGACTCTATATCAAATATTTTCTCTTGGGGCATGGTAATTGATTAAAAATGACTTCATCAAATGATTTCAGCATTATGCTAATTGATTGCCTCATCAATTTTGCCTAAATAATTTTATTTTGTAATTTTTTCCAACTACTATATAAAGGAGGCTCGCCTCCTCTTCATTTCACGCCACTTTCCAAAACTTTACATTTTTATGTGAAATTTATCTCTCTATTTTCTCTCCTTTTCTCTCTAGAAACATTTTTAATTTCATTTAAAGTTGCTATATTACTTTTGAATGAAAATTTTCTTGTAAGGAAGATTTGGTAAGTGTTGCGGTGAGAATAGGATATCAAATTATTGATTAATTTGAATCACAAATCTTGAATTCACAACCGGTCTTTGATTTATCCGAAGGAAAGGCTAAAGAAAGAAAAACCTAATTTGCATCGTAAACACAATGCGGGGAGATCTAGGGTTTGGGGGTTGGTTAAACTTAGGGAAGGTATTAGCATCCTCAGAATCTATATTACTCTACAGGAACCTCTTGTTTAAATGTGTTATTTGCTAATCTATCTGTTTAAGGGTATGCTAAAGGGTTGAAAGAGGACCTAAGGGGTTAGTCCTAAGTATACTCGCCAAGAAATCACATCTTGTGCCTACATATTTTGGGTAGGGGATGAAATTAGAGTATTCGTAGTTCCCCTTAAAGAGGGAGAGGAACTTCTTGACTCTGGTCAAGGTTCTAGCGGGATGTAAGTATTCATAGGGAAGTATGTACATAGAGTGCGGTGACTCTAAATCTATATTGAAATTATTGAGTTGAAATAGGTAAAGTAAGTATTCCACGGCGGGAACTTACATGAAGTACGGCGACTCTTGATCCTAGGGCTAGGATGAAGGGGTAAAGGTGAATGTCCACAGCGGGACGCTAAGCATGAGTACGATGACTCAAACCCTAAGGCTAGGATTGAGGTATGGTATGTCCATGGTCGGACGTTAATTGTGAGTACGGCGACTCAGATCCTAAGTTGCAGAAGGTAACAAGAAGTTAGTTGTTAGTGAGCTTGCCAAGAAATCGCATCTTGTGCCTACATACTCTCAATGAGAAATTAGAGCGTTCGTAGTTCCCCTCAAAGAGGGTGAGAAACTTTTTGATTATGGTCAAGATTCCAGGGGGGAAGTAAGTGTTCTAAGGGAAACACTTACATGGAGTGCAGCGACTCCGATTCTATGTTAAAAGTTGAGTTGAAAAAGGAAAAGGGGTGTGTAAGTATCCTCGGCGAGAACTTACATATGGAATACGGTGACTCCTGATCCTAAGGCTAGGAAAGGATAGAGAATGTCCACGGCGGAATGCTAAGTGTGAGTACAACAACTCAGATCCTAAGGCTAGGATAAGGGGTAGGTGTTAGACGATGGCATAGATCTAGAAGGGGGTTGAATAGATCCCTTATTTAAAAAATGAGTCGGCGCTACCAATAAAATTGGTTTTAAAAATTTGTTTAATTTGTGGAAGCGGCCGTGGAAAAATACCGTTTATAACGAACGGTTATTACCCTGTTTTCGTCCAATTTGTTCCTAAACACCCATCGGGTGCAAATTACTCGATGACCTCGCAGAGGAGGGACAAGGTCCCAAACCTTATTTCTCTTGAACTGGTTAAGTTCCTCTTGCATAGATAAGAACCAATGTTCATCGAGTAAGGCTTCTTTAGGGTTTTTAGGTTTCATATGAGAAACGAAAGCGAAGTGATAACATAAATTACTTATCTTAGACCGAGTCGTCACCCCCTTTGATATATCATCGAGGATATTTTCATATGATGGTCTTTGGAAGACTTCCAAGCTGGAGGGAGATCATCTTTTACAGTCGGATGAACTTCCTCAGTTTCTTCATGGCGGACATTTTTTTCCTTAATTTTTGCTATGTCGGGTTGATCAATTCTTGGCTCGGCACTTTTGAGTATGTCTTCCGAAGATGTACCTGCGCCATGAACAACACTACCTTTTCCGACATTTCTCGGATAACATTCATCAAATGTTACGTGTACAGACTCTTCAACAGTAAGTAATCTCTTATTGTATATTCTATAGACCTTACTTGACTAAGAGTATCTGAGGAAGATACCTTCGTCGGTCTTGGAATCAAATTTACCTAAGCTTTCTTTTCCATTATTCAACACAAACCACTTACAACCGAAGACATGAAGATGAGACACATTTGGCTTGCGCCCTTTTAAAAGTTCATACAGTGTTTTGTTTAGAATAGGGCCGATGAGCACCCTATTCAATACATAACATGTCGTACTTATGGCGTCAGCCCAAAAATATCTAGGTAACACACTTTTATTGATCATGGTTCTCCCTAACTCTTCCAAAATATAATTTTTGCGCCCCACAACCCCGTTTTGTTGAGGGGTACGTGGAGCGGAGAAGTTGTGATCAATTCCATGTTTACCGTAATATTTCTCAAACAAATAGTTCTCAAACTCACCTCCATGATCACTCCTAATTGCTATGATATTTGTGTTTAATTTGTTCTGAGAAAGCTTAGGAAATTTTTCAAAGGCTGCGAATGTATTGCTCTTGCTAGCCAAGAAGATAGTCCAACAGAATCTAGAAAAGTCGTCAACTATTACAAAACCATAATAGTTACCGCTAGGTTTTTAATTCTAGATGGGCCAAATAAATCCATATGGAGAAGCTCAAGAGGTCTCGTAGTTGAAACGATATTTTTAGATTTAAAAGAGATCCTCGTTTGCTTTCCCATTTGACAAGCATCACAAAGGTGATCTTTGGTGAACTTAATTTTGGGCAGACCTATGACTAGATCTTTTGACACTAACTTGTTTAGCAAGTCAAAGTTAACATGTGCTAGATGTCTATGCCATAACCATGAGTCTTCACTCATTGTTATGAGACATTTATCAATTTTCAAAGATACTTCATTCAAATCCAGCATCTTGACACTGTTTACTCTTAGACTATTAAACACAATCTTCATTTCATCATTATGCACTATTGGAACAGAGATAGAGTATCAGGATTTGTTATCGTCCTCAGGGATTATGTGATATTACCGCCGTTCGACAATTGTTAAGTTCTTAACTTATAGTAACAAGAGGGTTTTGGTTTTTGGTTACGGTAGCTTGCATAAAAAGTAAGAAATTGTGGTAAACGTTTTGGTTTTACGATTTGAGAAAGATTGTCAAAGTTAGGGTTCGACGATCACTTTGCATGCATATGTTCGATCAAACAAAACTCATAAACTCCATTAAATGATAAACACATTCAATATCCTCCCAATGTGATTATTTTTAACACACATTGTGGTTTTTCCCATTTTGATCCATTGTTGATTTCTCACACAATCTATCAAAATGACAACTTTTAGGTTTGACATTTTAGTGAACAAAAACATTCAAAACTATCTCTAGCTCAAGAACATAGATGGATGAAAACCTAGGTCAAGAGTTGGAAAACACCTTTAAATAATAAACCAACACAAAGAGTTATCAATAAAACAAGGTTTTCACCATACATTTATCATCAAAGAGTTTACAAATGAAGATCAACTCGTATACACACAAACCTTATGATCATTGTTAGATCCCAATTATAGTAGATATTTGATCTCTTTTTAGTAGTATTTTTAATTGTTTTTATCTAATAGTATTTGAATTAGTAGTTGAATTTGTTTAGTTTTATTTTGTTGTGGTCCAAGTGAATGATGTTTGTGATGTTGCTGTTAGTGTGCAGGATTGACACTAATAAGAGCACCTTGGGAGAAACGAGACATAACAGCCTGGAGAAGTTGCAAACCAAAGCATTCGCCTGGCGAAGCTCAGAGAGTGCCAGCGAATGTTCGCCAGGCGAGTGCTAGCGAGCTGGAGCGAATAATTCAAAATTAACTCCCAGACTTAAAAGACATGAAGTTCTCCAGGCGAAGGTTCCAGCGAAGCTTCGCTACCGTTCGCCTGGCAAAGGTGATGGCGAAGAAGTGTTGGCTTTTCCTTTTCAAATTCCAGTAGCAAACTTGTATGGAATTCGCCTGGCGAGTGGAGCCAGCGAATGTTCGCCTAGCGAATGATTTGTTCGCCTGGCGAATGCACGATACCTCAGAGGGCGGTTTGCTTGCTGAAGGCACTTTGAAGTGTCATATTAATAGACAACACTCCTTTTGTACTTTATTTGTTGCTTTATAAAGGCCATACCTTGTACTATCAAAGGGGATCATCTTGTAACATTAGAACAAAGCTCTAGAACCCTAAAAACATTAGTTCTTCTTCCTTTTTTGCTGATTTTGTGTAATCAAGAGAAGTGGAATCACATCCTTCATCGATTCTTCGAAGTGGATGTTATTCATCTTCTCACTTTCTTCTTGTTTAAGCTACCATGAGAATGAGTAGCTAAGTTCTTCTTTTGTCAAGGTTAGATGTAGGTGATCATCAACCTTTGTATGTAAATGTATTGATCTTCATTTGTAAACTCTTGGATGATGAATGAATGGTGAAAACTTTGCTTTATTGAAAACTCTTTGTGTTGGTTTATGATTGAAAGATATTTTCCAACTCTTAACCTAGGTTTTCATCCATCTTTGTTCTTAAGCTAGAGATAGTTAGGAATGAAGTTGTTCACTTAAAATGTTAAACTTTAATGTTATCATTTTGATAGATTGTGTGAGAAATCAACAATGGATCAAAATGGTAAAACCCACAATGTGAGTTAGAAATAATCACATTGAGAGGATGTTGTGAATGTGTTTATCATCTAATGGAGTTTATAAATCTTGTTGATCAAGCATATGCATGCAAAGTGATCATCGAAACCTAACTTTGACAATCTTTCTTAAAACCGTAAAACCCTAACTTTTACCGTTGTTCGTTACTTTTTATGCAAGATACCATTACTAAAACCAAAACAACCCTTGTTACTAATAGATAAGAATTTTACAACTGTCAAACGGCGGCAATATCTTATATTCCCTGTGGATACGATAACAAAAACCTGATACTCTATCACTGTTCTAACAAAATGGCGTCGCTGCCGGGGAATATAAATTGATATTGCGAGCATCGCAATAGTTGCCGAATTTTTAGCTTTTAAATCTTTGACTTGTGCTTGTTAATTTGTTTGGTTTAGTGTGCAACTTCCGTTTTATGCGAGGACAAATTCCCGAGGACCAAATTCTTTTTGATCCTGAGATAAAAAGAACCGCGAGAAGACTGAATAGCAGAACAAGACGGAGGAGGCAACTTGCTAGACAAAGACAAGAGCATGGAGAAAGTTCTGCTACTACACCACCACCACCATATTTCACACCAATTATGGCAGCACCACCACCTCCACCTCCAGTTTTCACTCCATGCACGAACAATCCAAGACATACAGCTCAGTTTGCACGGAATATTCAAAATGGAAGACAAGCTGAGATGAAAACGGGAATCCTAGATCTAGTCTATCAAAATCCTTTCACGGCATTAGACCATGAGGATCCGTTCACTCATCTTACAAAATTCTATGAGATTGCGGGTGCAACGGGAGCTACCGAAGCTAACAAGAGTCATTGTTTAGGAGACTATTTCCTCATTCCTTGATTGGGAAAGCGAAGGAGTGGTATCTTGATCAATCGACAACAATCATGACAGATTGGAATCTTTTAGAATAGAAGTTTCTTGAACGGTTCTTTCCACATAACCGGTTCATGGAGGCTAAAACTACGATTGCGTTATTTTCTCAAGGAGCTAGTGAATCACTAAATGAAGCTTGGGAGCGATTCAAATCTATGTTGAGAAAGTGCAAGGGACACAGTTTCGATGAGCTCACTTAAGTTCATATTTTCCGCAATGGACTCCTTTCGGTTCACAAGACCTTATTGGATGCTACGGCGGGAGGGTCTTTGATGTCAAAAAGTGCCGATGATGCAATAGCAATTATTGATAAGATGGCGCTTAACGATCATCAAGGGAAACATAACCGTGGGGTAACTCAAAGAAAACCGAGAGTGCTTGAGCTTGGGGCAAATGACGTTATTCTCGCCCAAAACAAACTTATCTCACAACAAGTGGAGCTCTTAACTCAACAAATAAGAGAGTTAAAGGAACTGTCAAAAGCTAAACAAATAGCTTGTTGTGAACTTTGCAAAGGTTAACATGATACCGGATTTTGCCCACCTCCCGGGTTTGAAGACGTAAACTACATGGCAAATCAACGAGATTACCAACCGAGGCAACCACAACAACAACCATATCAACACCCTCAAAATCAACAACACCAAAACTATCAAGAGAATCAAGGGTTCCAACCTAGAGGTAACTATCACCATAACCAAGGTTATGGGGGTGGAAACTCTAGCCGTCAAAATCCTTATCAACCTCAACAATCGCTGGTTGCAACTTCAAAGCTAGAAGATACATTGACGTAATTCATGCAAATGTCAATGGCAAATCAAAAAAGCAATGACGCGGTGATAAAAAATCTTGAGACTCAAGTTGGTCAACTCGCTAAGCAATTAGCGGAACAACAAGGCGAACCATCTTTCTCGGCAAACATGCAAACAAATCCTAAGGAGCATTGTAAGGCGATTAAGACGAGAAGTGGAAAAGAGTTGGTTGACGAGAGTGAAAAAAGAGAGGTAGAGAAAAAGAGTGATGATAAACTTGATGGTGTAGTTGAGAAATGGAGTGAGGAGGAAGTAGAAAAAAATGAGAAAAATGGTGAAGTTGAAAAGAAAACAAATGGTGAAGTTGAAAATAATAAAAGTGAAGAAGTGAAGGTGGATGAAGTGAAGAAGAAAAAAGAAAGGAATGTTAGAGGGAGAGGAAAGGAGGTAGTGAGCACTACTCCGATCCAAAATCTACCATATCCAAATGCTCCATCTAGGAGAGAAAATGAACGGAATTACGCCCAGTTCATGGATATATTTAAACAAATCCAAATAAATATTCTGTTTTCCGAAGCCTTGGAGCAAATGCCAAAGTATGCCAAGTTCATGAAAGACATACTTACAAAAAACCGGAGGTATACGGAGTCGGAAACAATTGTTCTTGATGCAAGTTGTAGTGCCATCATCCAACGGACTCTAACGAGAAAAGAGGTTGATCCGGGGCGAGTTACCTTGCCGATCACAATTGGCGATGTTTGTGTAGGAAAGGGATTAATCGATTTAGGGTCAAGCATCAATCTTATACCTTTACCTATTGCGAAAAGGCTTGGCAACATTGAGATTAAAGTCATCCGAATGAGTTTGCAATTGGCCGATAAGTCTACTACCCATCCTCATGGGGTAGCTCAAGACGTATTGGTAAAAGTTGACAAGTTTTTCTTCCCGGTTGATTTTATTATTATTGATATGGAGGAGGATGATGATGCGCTGCTAATTCTTGGAAGACCATTCATGAAAACCGCTCGTATGATGATTGATGTAGATGACGGTTTAATGAAGGTGAAAGTTCAAAATGAAGAAGTCACTTTTGACCTTTTCGAAGCAATGAAGCACTCAAATGACAAACGTGATAGTTTCCGAATTGATGTAATTGAAGAAGCCACCTTTGAAGTTTCAAAACATGTTCATGAAATAACCCCCATGGAGCTAGCTCTTAATGACTCTTTTGAAGTTTTCACACTTGAAGAAGAGGAAGCTCTTGATGAATGTTTGAGAGAACTTGAAAGTCTTAAAGAGTTACAACCATGGGATGTGGAGGAGGAAGTGTTGAAGAAAGAAGTAAATGCTGAAAAGCCAATAATTGAATTGAAGGAGTTACCAAATAACTTGAAGTATGCATTCCTAGATGAAACCGAAGAAAAGTCGGTTATCATAAGCAACCTTTTGTCTAAAAGTGAAGAATCCCTTTTAATTGATGTGTTAAAAAAGATTCAAGAAGCGACGGGGTGGACTCTTTCCGATCTCAAAGGAATTAGTCCTTCCTATTGTATGCATAAAATTTTGATGAAGGAGGATTTTAAGCCGGTGGCTCAACCTCAACGCTGCTTAAATCCTACAACGAAAGAGGTTGTTAGGAAGGAAGTTGTCAAATTATTGGATGCGGGAATGATCTACCCTATTTCGGATAGCCCTTGGGTGAGTCCGGTGCATGTGGTTCCAAAAAAGGGTGGCATTACCGTTATTCGTAATGAAAAAGATGAGTTGATCCCAACGAAGGTAGTGTTGCACCCTAATTTTTGACCATAAGATCTCACCTCTTTTGTGCATATTTATGTTATTATCACTAACAAGTGTGTGCAGGCGTAAATTTCAAAAGTTGTAGACCCAAGAATTTGTGAATCAGAAGTTCGCATCCTGAAGTCAATTTCAAGTATATAAGGGGGTTTATTACAAATTCAAGGACGTGAACCCAAGCTAACAATCCAAGATATATGAACAAGAGTGGTCCTTATCTGGCAATCATCAAGATCCATCTCCAACTTCAGTACTCATATTATCATAAGGTCCAAACTTAAATTCCAAGACTTCGACTCTTATGGTTTCAACCACATTGGAGGATTTGTGCTACATTTTCGTTTTAGTACATATGGGAGTTCTTAAAATCCAAGGGATTTGTGTCCGTGATTGTCAAGTTAACTTTGAAACCCAATTCAAGTTTCAAATTAAATTCAAGGACAGTTTTAATCAATTTATCGTTCACACTCAAGTACTCAACTTACGAGCTCAAGGAGATTTTGTATTAAGGTCTTATGGTCTCAAATTAAACGCAATATGGACTTTACTATCAAAGTAACACTTTATTCAACTAAGTCAATTACAAATAGTCCAAGAATGATATTGAAAGATCATTACAAGAATTAATTATCCAAGAATTCCGTCGAGTCATTACAACAGAGGCGTTACAAATGTACGTGATCCGTATACTTCATGAATTTTTTTGGCAACATGTGAATGATGAAGCCAACGCGACAGCTAGCTTCATGGAGCTCATACCCAAGCCCTTGGTTCCATTTCCTAAGTAAACTCCAACCTAAAGACGCACGACAAATCTCCATGCTTTTCCTTTCCAAGCTCACATGCCGTAACCTGCAGAAACACAACCGGTAATCATGGTACTGTTAAAAGAATTGAATTAAGACTTATAGTTAAGAGAAGAGGTTGAGATGATTTAAGTTCAACCCTCAGAAAACTCATCATCAGGCAGAAGCACGAGCGGCTGGGAAGGCAACAGCAGAAGATGCCGCCAGCTCCCTACCGAACACCGAAGATTGAATTCTGGGACAACAAAACAATTAACTTCAACGACCCAACACAATGCAAAGCATACAACCACAGACAATTGCAACTTCAAGCACACACGGTTCAGACCATCAAGTCATCATTACCGTTATACCTCTCTCGCCAGTGACACGAGACCGGCAACTCCCAGACTTATAATCGGGTCCTGAAAGAAGAAGAGGAAATTAGCACAATAACAGCAGCAGGTATCAACTTCAAACAAGCGGCATCAGCTGCACCAGTTAAAGTATCAAGACAATAACAGGTTTGCAACAAACAACTCCAGGCCACAATTAGCATTTCACAAGCTGCGACCAACAACAGGACTGCACCAACGACATTGATCCCGCATCCCTCGCTGCTCCACCACCACTCTACCACCCAAAAAACTTGTTTACTGCGTAGAGCATGGAAGTCAAGTTAGACTTCAAAATTAACCACAACAATTGACTCATTTGAGGACCAGGATGGCAAGCAGTTCCCCAAACTCCTGCATCAACACACGAAACGATAAAAGGATTTGATTAGAAATTACAAGAAAAGCTCCTGCTCAGTTTAATGTAAACACCATGTTCCACCAACAATAATCAAAGACATCCGCTATTTAGGAGGCAACCGAAAACTCAAAGCAGCGTTGGGGAAAAGTTAAACACTCAGAACTACGAAGTGCATCATCGGGCATAGGAACGAGCGGCCAAGAGGGCAACAACCGAAGCTGTCACCTACTCCCTACCGAACATCGAAGATCAAATTCAGTCAAGCAAATCAATTAAGTCTCAATGGTCCAATACAATGCAAAACACAACTAAATCGAAACAGCAGGGGCGTTCTTATTTCCCTCATGGCTCAGACCTGTAAGCCATCACTGCCACTTTGAACCCTTCTCGGCGACGGCATAATAACCGGCAGCTGCTGAACTACTAACAACATCCTGAAAGAAGAAGAGAAACAATATCAAGTCATCATCTGCAAACCATAACAGTGCAACATAACATCAATAACATCAACTACAAGCAACAATAACCATGTCAGTTCAACAGCAATAAAAGCAAGAGCAGTATTTGGCAACAAAGAATGGCGCAGCAAATATAACAGCAATAAGTATCAGTCACGAACTAGCTACAATCACCAGCAGAACAACAACAATAATCCTGTTTCATCATCTGCAACAACAACTACATATTGACCATAAAAAGAAACAATTCGAGGTCCAAGAGTAAAGATGAGAGAAGATTCTTAGCCCTCAGGTAACACATCATTGGGGCAAGGCTCGAGTAGCCAGGAGGATAACGAGAAGCCGTCGTCAACTCCTTACCAACTCAAGAGCATCAATGGAAATTCGAAAACAACAAGAGGCAACCATAATCCCTCATAGGCTCAGACACAATGTCATCATCGCCGTTTCAACCCAACATCATCCACGACATAAGACAAGGCGAGCGTATGAACTCGAGTATAGCTTTCTCTGAGAAGAAGAAGAAAAGAAGTATTAGCAATCCCGTAATGGCAAGTTTCTATCTTTCAGCGGAAAAAGGAACCAAGTCACAAAGTCAACGAGGAAAATTACAAATCAATACAGAAAGAGGAAAGATTAGAACTTCCCTAATCAAAACCACTCCGGGCTACTAATTCCCTTGGCCCATAATCTCCTGCTTTTTACACCTGCAAAAACGTAGGGTTTGGATTAGTAAGTCGACCAAGAATATACCCTGTGCAGAAAATATCCTATTCAGATTCCTTCAGCATCAAGTGAATATTACTCTAACCAAATCACATAATTTGATTTTCATCAACAACATTTAACGCAATCATACGAAGAAGGAAAGTTTTTGAATCCAATCACACGAAAACAGAAGGCTTTAACACCAATTAATCAGAAATTTTCTACTCAGGGGCCTATAAATTGGAAGGAAATCAACAACATTTAGGGGAATCCACGAATAACCACAAGTTCGAAACCCTAAAAAAATCAATCGCGAAAAAACACCAGAAAACCTAGAGCTCATAAACCTAAGAGATTGAAGGAGGAGACTCATCTGTTCCAACCGTCGGAGCCATCATCAGTCGCCGCGAGTAACTGACGACGTTTCCATCCCATTCATCTCGAACACGATCCCAATATCCCCAACTTCCGGTAAGCCATCGGTTCATGTCGAGATTATGGATTTTTCAATGTTTCTGTTTGTGTTTCAGGTTGAAGAAAGTGACAAAAATGATGAAAGGAAATGGCGAGTACGATCGAGGACGTAGAGAGGAAGTCGAGCGATTTGGGGTCCGATTTGGGAAATTCAAAGGGGATTAGGGTTCTTTGCTACTATTCTGAGTTCTCTGTGGTTGCTTTTTAGTGTATTATGATCACATATCACGCACACACTCACTACACTACATCTAATTACCACTAATCAACCCTCAATTCCTAACCAGTTTTTAATTAACGTTTTTTAAACCAATATAATTAATCATATTTTTAATTAAACCAACAAATAAAACCTATTATTTAAATCTAGCTTCTATAGTTAACTTATTTATTTAATTAAGCAACCTCTTTTAGAAGAAAATAATTAACTCTTTTATTTTAACTACTTAATCTAAATCAGACTTAAATATAAAAAAACTAGTAACCGTCTAATTAATTAAATCAACTTTTTTAATTTATTAATTCCTTGCATAATATAACATTTATTCAAACTCATTTTTTAAAATAACTTAGAAATGTAGTAATAAGACCTTTTAATTTAAAATCAACCTTTAGTTTTGTAATTAAGAACTCTTTTTTTTTAATAATATTAACTTTTATATAATAGAGAATTTACAATTAAACTATTTTATTTTATTCACTTCATGATCTATTTATTTTATCAATAAAAATAACCTTTTATAATTTTAATAAGCCTTTATAACGAGAAAACCATTTTATAATTTAAACAACATTTGGTAATAACGATAATCGAACCCCTCTCTTTTCAAAGACATTTCCCTCAAAACCAATCTCATTAATATAACTTCTTAAAATCAATTCCAACACCCCTTAAAATCAATCCAACATTTCTCTTAAAACCCTATAACTAAATCAACATTTTCTCAGTAATCAATCCGTCTAAAATCAATCTCACATCGTAGAATGTAATCCAAATCGTGCACGCTTACACTCCACACACATGTCCACTTTCACACATTTAGCGCTTTCATGCGTATGTGCCTTTTGCTTTATCTACTTTTATTTTATTCACAATTCACACACTCACATAGTGCTTTCATGCGTTCGTGTATGTTTTATCTTTATCTGCAATTTATGTTATAGCAATTTACTTTTCTCGCATCGCATTCCGTCCAAAGGAAAAATCTACACATGAGTCAACATTTGTGTGTAGTGCACATCATTTGCATCATTCTCCCACATGATCCTTGATCCCATTCAAGTCGATCTTTAAGATAGATCCTACCCTATAGAAAGAACCTTCTCTTTACAGCATAGAAACAAACGACCAACAAAACAACAACAAATATTCAAACACAATAGAGAAATAGATGTTAATCATCTTAAGCGAGATAGAATCTCCACCTCACATCAATTACAACCAATACCTTAGGAAATTTTCCTTAAGAGAGATAGAGGCGTACGTCGTCGATAAATATCCGAGTACTTGAGCCCTTCTCTTAAGACGATGCAAAGACTATTTTCCTACAACTTGTGGCGGTTAAATCTCCCTTAAAATGACAACTCACTTTTTTCTCCTAAAATCAATAATTCAACCACCCTAAACCCGTAGGAACTTTGACCACAGTCAAAGAACTCCTCAAACCCTTTAGGGGAACTACAAAATACTCTGATTCCACTCCCGTAAGGATATGTAGGCATAAGATGCGACATCTTATCGAGTATACTTAGAAATAAACCACTAGGTCTTTCAACCATTAAGCAGATAACCTTTAGCAATAAACAAACATAAAATAAGAGGTTCCTGTAGAGTACTACAAAAACTTAGGATGCTAGCACCTTCCCTAAGTTTAACCAACCCCCGAACCTAAAACTCTCTAAACCTTGCATTTGCATTGCATTGTGGGAATTCCAATCTTTATCCCTTTCTTTGGACAAATCAAAGTTCGGTTACAAAATGAATTAAAGATTCAAACTAATCAATAGTTTGGTATCCAAATTTCACCGCGACAGAAATGGCGACTTCACTGTGGAATTCATTTCAGTGGGTTTCCCTATCTTATTTCTACTTGTTTATTGCTTTATATCTGTTATTTGTTTAATTTTTTACTTATTTGCTTATTACCTTTGGGTTGATACTTTTGAATGGTGAGACAAAGTCCTACACCCAGACTTGAGTGAACTTAAGATAGGATAGTGATATGTTCAAAGAGGCTTATAGGGGGTTGAATCCCGACCAAGCTGACTTGAAAATCACGCTCAATTGAGGCCCTCTCGAAAGCTGTATTGTTGAACGAGTTCTTAATCGTGAAAACATGCACTATATTCGATGTTGAAGCCTATGATATTGAGGACGGTAGTTACCTTAACCCCACTTTGACCTTTATTGGGATGTAGTGCGGGTCTATGAGGGGGTACCCCCGAAATAGTGCTACGCGATGCTACACTCAAAAGAAGTTCTCTTGAGAATATTATTAACCCCCGAGTACTTGGGAAGTTGATAATATTCGAAAGATGGGCTAGTGACTTTGGGAACCTTATTAGAACCTTGTTCTGCAGGTACAATACGCCTTTAGTCCAAATCCTTTGGGGATGGGTATACCTTTGCTCCATGCTCGTTGCAAACCTAGGGTCCCCTTTGTTTGTTTATATTTATGTTTCTATGTGCTTACTTGTGTTTGTTGCATTCATAAAGCATCATACCGCATTGGAATTCATGGGATTTACTTTTGTTTATGAACATTGTAGGGTACTACGGATCCCAATAGAAGGCACACTTTGAAATACACTTTTAAAAGTCCCAAATTGGATGACCTAAAGAAGTTGGTAACTTTGATTGAAGACCAAGGGAATTTCAAGAGCAAGTATGGGAAACTGATATCTTTATTGAGTCGCCAAGTAGACGAAGGACTTCTTTCCACTTTATTGCAGTTCTATGATCCGCTATATCACTGTTTTACGTTTTCAGACTTCCAGCTATTGCCTACATTGGAAGAATACTCCTTTTTAGTTGGTCTACCTATCTTAGAAGAGTCTCCTTTCCCTTTTTTGGAGAAATACCCCGATGAAAGAGATATTGCTAACACCCTCTATCTAAAGGTATCTGATGTCAAGGGAAATTTGATTAGTAAAGGTGGTATTTTTGGTTTGACTACGAAGTTCTTAATCAGTAAAGCTATGTTCTATGCCGATTATACGAACAAGACTTCATTCGAGGCGATCTTTGCCTTACTTATTTATGGAGTGTTTTTGTTCCCAAGTTTTGAAGGGTTCGTCGACCTCAATGCAATTAAGATCTTCTTGAAGAACAATCCAGTACCAACTCTATTGGGTAATGCTTATCATTCTGTACATCTCCGAAACTTCTATGGTGGAGGAATGATCACCTGTTGTGTGCCCTTACTCTACAAGTGGTTTATTTTGCACTTGCCGAGGTCTACTTCTTTTTTAAATCTCGATAGAGGGCTTTGGTCTCCGAGAGTTATGGCGTTGACTCACTCAGACATCGTTTGGTACAACCGAGCGTATGATGGAACTTTAATTATTGATGGTTGTGGTGACTTTGCTAATGTGTCGTTACTCAGTTTAAATGAAGGGATCAATTACAATCCAGTCTTAGCTCGTCGACAGTTGGGATTTCCGTTGAAGGAGCCGCCTAAGAGTGTTCAAGTGGAGGGCATTTTCTTTAGGGAAGACAAAGAACTCCGAGACAAGATTTTGGTTGCATGGGACCATTTGCACAAGAAAGGGAAAGAAAGCCTTGGGAAACTTAATTGTGTGTCCTTAGAACCCTACCTTCGGTGGGTCAGAGAAAGAGCAGTCAAGCTGAAAATGCCCTATTCTCATCAAGATCCTATATCTCCGAGGAGGGAGCCCACTTATGTCTTTATGTCTGAAGCTGAGAAGTTAGAGGTTGCCTTGAGGAAGTCGCAACGTGAGCTAGAGTCATGGAAGAACAAGTAACAAGTAGTGGTTGCAGAAAATGATGAATTTCAGAAGCAGAAGGATGAACTTCAGAAAGAGAAAGATGAACTTCAGAAGCAGCTACAGTTAAAGGATGGAGAGTTGCTTCCTTGCAAGAAGAGGAAAGCCATGGAGGATTTATTTTTCTCCGACCCGCAATGTACTATTTGGAAGCTGATTGTGGAAAACCTTATCCGTGAGAAGACCCAACTGGAAGAAGAGCTCAAGCAGCGGAATTCAAAACTTCTTTAGGGATTTCATTAGCTTTTATTTAGCTATTTATTTGGGACTTTTAAAAGCAATTATTTGTATTCCGTTTCAAAATTAATAAAGACGTTTTCTTTTACTGCAATGTTTATAAATAGTTGGGATCCCATGAAGTTCTATTCATCTTGCATTGCATTCTTTCCTTATTCACTTCAAGAAACTCAATTTTATTCCGCAGGTATTGTAACCATGGACTTCAAGAGAGAAGCATTGGAGTACACTTTCCAGAGTCCTAACATCGAAAGCTTAAGAGAGCTAGCAGATCTCATCGAGAACCGTCACGCTTTTGCAACAGAATATGGAGAAGTCTTCCATTTTCTCGAGCTCAAGATGAAAGGAGGGCTGTTGGAGACCTTTGTTCAGTTTTATGACCCGTTATACCATTGTTTCACTTTTTCGGATTACCAGTTGATGCCGACTCTAGAAGAATATTCTGATTTCTTAAGGATGCCTGTGACGGCCCGACCTATATTAACCGGCCAGGAAGAGGTACCCAGTCACCAGGAAATTGCAAACGCTACTCATCTCAGTTTAGCAGATGTTCAAGCGCACTTAATCACCAAGGAAGGAGTCCTTGGATTCTCAGCTGATTTCTTGATTGGAAAAGTTAGTTACCATGCCGAAAGAAAAGAGGTCCTTATCTTGGAAGCTACCTTTGCTTTATTGGCCTATGGGATTTTATGGTTCCCGAAGATTGATGATTTTGTTGACATGGATGCGATTAAGCTGTTCATCCTTAAGAATCCGGTTCCCACCTTGCTAGCTGACACATATTTTTCCATCCATTTGAAGAATGCTGAAGGAGGAGGACATATCATTTGTTGTACCACTTTGTTGTATTCATGGTTCATTGCTCGCCTAACTCGACACCCGTCTATTTGGGATGAGATAGAATCACCTCATTGGTCCGAGATAGTCATGGCCCTTACTCACTCTTACACTATGTGGTACGACCATACTTATGGAGGTATATGTATGATTCCTAGCATCGGAGGATTTACTAACATACCGCTTATTGGGAGAGAGGGGTGCATAAGTTACAACCCTGCTTTGGCCTGCCTCCAACTTGGGCATCCCATGACCGAAGTACCTGACCAAGCTCTGTTGGAAGGGATCTTTTTCAAGGAAGGGGAAGTAGATCAGTTGAAGGCCGCCTTGAAAAAGATCTTTTTGAATGCCGTTCCCTTTTCATGAACCCATGGTATTGGCTTTTCATGATCCTGACTGGTTTGATGTGAGCGAAGTAGATCAGTTGAAGGTCGCCTTGGTTGAGGCTTGGAAACTGAAGGCCGCTTGGAAGAACAAGTTTTTCACCCTCAAGGTAGAGAAAGAGAAGTCCCAGAAGCTGCCAGAGATAGAATTTGCAAGGAAGAGAAAGGCGCGAGAGGATTTATTTTCTTCTCACACCTCTTCCGGAACTGCCGCTAGAGATGATCTCCCCCCAGCTGCTATGGCTTGGAAGGAATGTGTCGATCAACTCATCAATGAGAAGAGCGAGTTACAAGAACGCGTCAGCTAGTTAGAAGAAGAACTTCGCGCACAGAAAGAGCATACGGAGTAGATCTCCGAGTTCTCTTTTGCTTTTGGTTCGATGTAATAAACTCTTAAAAGAGTACTCTGCTTTTTAATGCTTCGAATATCAAAATAAAATAAGTTTTCTCCAACGTTAAAATACCAAAAATAATCTGAGTTTCTTGAAGTTTCATACTCATTTGCATTTTGCATAAGCATAGCATTGTTTGCATCCTAGGGTATCACTCTTGCTTCATCTCCACAGACAAGCTGAATCACCGATACAATACTCGAGCTAATCAACGCCAAAAGATGGACCAACTTGAACAATAGAACATAGTGCTCCATGATGAAGTTGCAGTTCTGAAAGAAAGTTTGGAGAGGTTGAATGGTCTAGTGGAAGCCTTGTCCAATCAAGCCTCGATCAACAACCAGGAGGTTCCGAGGACCGTGATCTCTGAAGTGACACCCACACCGATCCCAGTGGTGTCTTCTGTTGCTGAAATGTCCTACAACATGCCTCAAGGTTTTCCGTGGGGGTTGTCTCCCAATTTCTTTTCGACCAGTTACCGTCTGTTTGTGTCTGAGATCCCTGCTGTGACCACTGTTCAAGCTACTCCTGTAGTTTCTGCTGTGATGACTACTGCATCTCCACATGTGAATGTTGTTCCGTATATTCTGGGTGAACCAATTTTACAAGGGTCGCCGACCGAAACTGTGGGTTTGGAAGAGAGGATGGATGGATTTCGAGACCAATTTTTTGAAATGCAAAAAGAGTTAAAGGCTCTCCATGGGAAGGATTTGTTTGGAAAGAGTGCTTCTGAGCTGTTCTTGGTCCAAAATGTCAAGGTTCCGCCGAAATTCAAAGTCCCTGATTTTGAGAGGTACAAGAGGAATACTTGCCCTCAGAGTCATCTTATTATGTATTCCAGGAAGATGTCTGCCCAAACTGATAATGATCAACTGCTCATTCACTACATCCAAGACAGTTTGACAGGCGCTGCGCTCAAGTGGTACATGGGGTTGGATAGTACGAAGATTCGAACTTTCAATGATCTAGGGGGAGCCTTTGTCAAGTAGTATAAGTATAATGTGGATATGGCTCCTGACCGTGATCAATTGAGGGCTATGACATAGAAAGATAAGGAGAATTTTAAGGAGTATGCCCAACATTGGCGCGAGTTGGCCGCGCAAGTCACACCGCCGTTGGAGGAAAAAGAGATGACCAAGATTTTTCTGAAGACCCTTGGTCCTTTCTTTTATGAGAAGATGGTAGCCAGTGCACCCAATAACTTTACTGAAATGGTTAATATGGGAATGCGCTTGGAAGAAGGTGTCCGTGAAGGAAGATTGGATAAAGAGGAGAGTGCTCCTAAGAAGTATGGGAGTGGATTTGTAAAGAAAAAAGAGCAAAGAGTGAACGCCGTTCAAAAGGGACAATTTAGGAAGAGGTATTCACCATCACACCAAGTTGCAGCAGTATCACCAGTGTTTAATGCTCCAACTTATCAGTTACAGTCTCCGCAACCGAGTCAGCAACCTCAGCCCCCCAATGCTCAACAGCCGCAGCCTCAGCAAAATCTGCAGTATCCTCAGCAGAATCGGCCATTCAACAATCAGGGTCATGTGTATAGAAAGATAAACTTTGAGCCTATTCCTATGAAACATGCTTATGTGTTTCCAGCTTTGGTCCAGAAGGGTCATATTCAAACAAAAGCTCCACCTATGGTCCCCGCAAATCCTCCTCCTTCTTACAGAGCTGACAAGTTTTGTCCGTATCATCAGGGTGCTCCAGGTCACGATATTGAGAGTTGTTTTGGTATGAAAGCAGACGTCCAGAGGCTCATTAAGTGCGGAATTCTATCCTTCAAGGATTCCGACCCTAATGTGCAGGTTAATCCGTTACCCCCGCATGGTTCACCCTCCGTTAACATGATTGAAGACTGTTTGGAAGATGGTGATCAGGAAGCTTCAAGTGATAGGGCTGAAGAAGTTTGTGTTATAGTGCCTCACTTTAATGAAGTGGAGCGTATCGAAATTGTTTATAATAGAAGAAAGTCGGCTGTTACCCCGTTGGTAATCAACATGCCTGGACCCGTCCGTTATACTTCTAGTAAGGCTATCCCCTACAAGTACAACGCCACAATGTTGGAGAATGGAAAGGAAGTGCCTTTGCCCACTGCACCTTTAGTAGTTAACATTGCAGATGTCAGTAGAGTAACAAGGAGTGGTCGAGTCTACCCGGCTGTACCATCGAAAGAAAAGGAGGTCTCATTGGGACAACCAGCCTCAAAAGATCCAATTGTGGGGCAATCTGGTGGATCCAATTTATCCAATTCAGATGAATTTCTAAAGGTGATCAAGAGAAGTGAGTATAAGGTTGCAGATCAGCTCCTGCAAACCCCGTCGAAGATTTCTGTGTTACAATTATTGATGAGTTCTGAGGCTCATATGGAAGCGCTCCAGAAGATATTAGAACAAGCGTATGTTGAACAAGATATGACTATGGAGCAGTTTGACAATATCATTGGTAATATTACTTCATGTGACAATCTAGGTTTTAATGAGGATGATCTCCCAGAGGAAGGAAGGAGGCATAACATGGCTTTACATATTTCAGTGAACTGCGGAAATGATTCTCTGTCCAGTGTATTAGTTGATACTGGATCTTCTCTAAACATGATGCCTAGAACTACTCTATCTAAGTTGTCTTATCAATGACCGCCGATGAGGCCAAGTCATGTTATTGTCAAAGCTTTTGATGGGTCAAGGAAGACTGTAATTGGTGAAGTGGATTTGCCGATGACTATTGGATTGCAGACTTTTATGATCACGTTTCAGGTCATGGACATTCGTGCCGCCTATAGCTGTTTGCTAGGGAGGCCATGGATACATGAATCTGGGGCAGTTACTTCCATTCTGCATCAGAAGTTGAAATATGTTTTTGAGGGAAAAACAGTTACAGTTTGTGGAGAAAGAGCTTTGGTGGTGAGTCACTTGTCATCATTCTCGTATGTTGAAGCTGAGGAAGAGTTTAGCGCGCAATTTCAAGCTTTGTCTATTGTGGGCGAGGGTGTTCGGAAATCTCAGGCATCTATGTCATCATTTAAAGACGCGCAGCGAGTAGTGAACAGTGGTCATCAGACAATTTGGGGGAAGATGTTGTCTTTGCCAGAGAACAAAAATAAGGAAGGTCTTGGTTTCACCAGCAGTTCTGCTCAACAAACTACCAGAAGCCCAAGGTTTCCGCTGATTAATGAAGTGTTCCGCAGTGGAGGAGTTGTCCATCATCCTCAGGTTAATGTTGTGTCAGAGGATGAGCTTGAAGGTTACATATTAGACGGTTCTGCAAGGTCCTCTATTCCTTATGAAGATTATGAGCCCTATATGGAAGACCCAGGTTATGTTTCAGACGAGTTTGACTATAGCTTTCGAGTTTATGTTGTTACTGAGGAAGATTCAGATGGGGATGTTCCAGACTTTGTAACCCCAGGAATTTTCGTTAAGAACTGGAGTGTGGTTGAAGCCCCTGTTGTCGTTCATATATCTAAGTAAAGCATTTGTTTTTTAAAATTTTCACTCTGCCTAAGGCGAAACTGCATTATTAGGGCTTACTTTTAAATAATTCCCTTTGCTCTACCCAAGGCAAAGGTAACTTTGTTGGGCGTGTCTCTTTGGTTTTGCTATCATCAATAAATCACTTTCATTTTTATTTGTGTTTTACGTATTTATTTACGATGTTGGAAAATAATAAGTAGCATCTAGCGTACACACACTTTCCACTTTATGGAGACTTATTAAAAATCATATCACTTGCGCAGATTACTACGTAAATTACATCCTGGGAATAATGATCCGCTGTCTTCTCCGAATTTTGAGTTTCCTGTGTACGAAGCCGAAGACGAAGAAAATGATATCACAGAAGAGATTTCCAGACTGCTTAAAAAGGAAGAGAAAGCTATCCAACCTCACCAAGAGCCGGTGGAAGCAATCAATTTGGGAACAAAAGAGATCCGTAGAGAAGTGAAAATTGGAGCCTTGCTCAAGCCTGATGTGAAGAAACAGCTGATTGATTTGCTTGGAGAGTTTGTTGATGTGTTTGCTTGGTCATATCAAGATATGCCTGGATTGGACACTACTATAGTTGAACACCGTCAACCTTTGAAACCAGAGTGCCCACCAGTAAAACAGAAGCTTAGAAGGACTCGACCCGACATGGCTCTAAAGATTAAGGAGGAGGTGCAGAAACAGATTGATGCAGGTTTCCTTGTCGCTGCCGAATATCTGCTCTGGTTGGCTAATATTGTGCCCGTTCCGAAGAAGGATGGTAAGGTTCGCATGTGTGTAGATTACAGGGATTTGAATAAAGCCAGTCCGAAAGATGACTTTTTGTTACCTCACATTGATATTTTGGTTGACAGTACCGCAAGATATGAGGTTTTCTCCTTTATGGATGGTTTTTCAGGTTACAATCAGATTAGAATGGCTCCCGAGGACAGAGAGAAGACGTCATTCATCACGCCTTAGGGCACCTTTTGTTACAGAGTTATGCCGTTTGGATTAAAGAATGCAGGGGCAACATATCAGAGAGCTATGACTACTTTATTCCATGATATGATGCACAAAGAGATTGAGGTCTATGTAGATGATATGATAGCTAAGTCAAAGACTGAGGATGATCATGTTAAACACCTGGCCAAGCTGTTTGGTTGTTTAAGGGAATACAAGCTCCGTCTGAATCCCAACAAATGTACATTTGGGGTGCGATCAGGGAAACTATTGGGTTTTATTATCAGTCAAAGAGGGATTGAAGTGGACCACGACAAAGTGAAGGCTATCTGGGAAATGCCAGCTCCTACCACTAAGAAGCAAGTCAGAGGGTTTTTGGGACGTTTGAACTATATCTCTAGGTTTATATCCAACATGACTGCTACATGTAAACCTATTTTCAAGCTTCTGAGGAAAGAACAAGGGTATGCTTGGACTGAAGATTGTCAAAAGGCTTTTGATAGTATCAAATAGTATTTGCTTGAACCACCTATCCCGATACCGCTAGTCGAAGGACGACCCTTGATTATGTATTTGACTATTTTAGAAGATTCAATGGGTTGTGTACTCGGTCAACGAGATGAAACAGGAAAGCAAGATCATGTCACTTATTACTTGAGCAAGAAATTTACTGATTATGAAACAAGATACACTATGTTAGAGAAGACTTGTTGTGCTTTGGCGTGGGCCGCCAAACGTTTGCGCCAGTATATGTTGAATCACACCACTTGGTTAGTCTCGAAGGTGGATCCTATCAAGTATATTTTTGACAAGCCCGCTTTGGCTGGGAGAATTGCTAGATGGTAGATGTTGTTATCTGAATATGATATTGAATACCATACTCAGAAAGTTGTTAGAGGAAGTGTTTTGGCTGATCATTTGGCTCACCAGCCTATTTTGGATCATCAACCCTCAAACGATGATTTTCTCGACGAAGATGTTATGTTTCTAAAGATGAAGGATTATGAAGAACCCGTGCATGGTGAAGGGCCTGAACCAGGTTCTCAATGGGGTTTGGTTTTTGATGGAGCTGTCAACGCTCATGGAAAAGGGATAGGTGATGTTATTGTGACCGCTCAAGGGACCCACATACCATTTACTTCTAGATTAACATTCCAGTGTACTAATAATGAGGCTGAGTATGAGGCATGTATTATGGGTCTTGAGGAAGAAATAGATTTGAGAATTAAGAATTTGGATGTGTTTGGTGATTCTGCAGTGGTAATCAATCAAATCACCGGGGAGTGGGTAACTCGACATGATAATTTGGTCCCATACAGAGATTATGCTGTTACCGTTCTTTGATAGGGTCGAGTTTCATCATATTCCTCGTGATGAGAATAGGATGGCAGATGCATTGGCAACTTTGGCCTCAATGATTGTGGTGAACTTTTGGAACGAGTGCCCTCGGATTGAAGTAAAATGTCTTGATAGACCCGCCTACATCTTTGTCGTCGAAGAAGTTGGAGACGGTAAACCCTGGTACCATGACATTGAAGTATTCCTTAGAACTCAAGAATATCCTTTGGGAGCTTCCAACAAAGATAAGAAGACTTTGAGAAGGCTGGCTGGGCATTTTCTTTTGAGTAACAATGTACTATACAAACGAAATTTCGACATGGTCTTGCTGAGATGTGTTGACAAACAAGACACAGATATGTTGATGACGGAAATTCACGAAGGATCCTTTGGCACTCATACCAATGGACATGTTATGGCTAAGAAACTCTTAAGATCTGGTTATTATTGGATCACGATAGAATCAGATTGCTACAAGTTTGCTAGGAAATGTCACAAGTGTCATATTTACGCAGATAAAGTTCATGTACCTCCGACTTTGTTAAATGTTATCTCATCCCCGTGGCCTTTCTCTATGTGGGGAATCGATATGATTGGTATGATAAAACCAAAAGCGTCTAATGGGCACCGTTTCATTTTAGTAGCCATTGATTATTTTACTAAGTGGATCGAAGCGACTTCTTACGCTAATGTAACGCGATATGTGGTTGTCAAATTTATCAAGAATCAGTTTATCTGCCGATATGGTGTGCCGAGCAGAATTATTACAGATAATGGGTCCAATTTGAATAACAGAATGATGAAAGAATTGTGTAAAGAATTCAAGATAGAGCACCATAATTCTTCTCCTTACAGACCAAAGATGAAT
This sequence comes from Lathyrus sativus, assembly GCA_963859935.3. Classification (NCBI taxonomy): domain Eukaryota; kingdom Viridiplantae; phylum Streptophyta; class Magnoliopsida; order Fabales; family Fabaceae; genus Lathyrus; species Lathyrus sativus. The sequence continues at coordinate 429,494,968 of OZ012737.1, forward strand.
GAGGCTGTTGAAGCCGCCAATAAGAATATCAAGAAGATCATTAAGAAAATGGTTGTTACTTACAAAGATTGGCATGAAATGCTCCCGTTCGCCTTGCATGGGTATCGTACGACGATACGCACATCGACTGGGGCAAACCCATTTTCACTTGTCTACGGTATGGAAGCAGTGCTCCTGATAGAAGTTTAAATTCCTTCTATGAGGATTTTGATGGATGCAAAGTTGTCAGAAGCTGAGTGGTGCCAGAGCAGATATGATCAGTTGAACTTAATCGAAGAAAAGAGGATGGAGGCGCTATGCCATGGTCAGTTGTATCAGCAAAAGATGAAGAAGGCATTTGACAAGAAAGTTCGACCTCGTGTATTCAAAGAAGCTGACCTCATGCTCAAGATTCAGTCTTTCCTCACTGATGTCAGAGGAAAATGGGCCCCGAACTATGATGGACCGTACGTAGTAAGAAAGGTTTTGTCAGGAGGTGCTTTGATGTTAGCAACAATGGACGGAGAAGAAATCACTCACCCTGTGAATACAGATGCCGTCAAGAAATATTTCGTTTAGAACTCGAGGAGTTATCATTGACTTAGGGAGAGCAAGTTGTTATTCCCTTGATGTAATCTCTATTATTTTCCAACACTGTAATATTGGGGTCACGCCTTTCTGCTGACCACCATTCAATAAAGTTTTTCATTTGTCAAAATCTTTATTCCTGATAGCAAAATCTAAATTGATTTGAACTTTTTCACTACTTCGTGTTTTACTCGGTATATGAATAACAAAAGGATGACCATGGACGTTTATTTCATCCATGGAAGAACATCAATCTGATTCCACAAGCAAAGGATATTTATTTTATCTAGAGACGAGGTTGGTTTATGTTCAAGTTTTCTTTACGGGTGGTAAGAGGTCTGTGGAGATTTTGCTTGGGTACCTTTCCGTTTGAGACGTTCTTTTTTTCGCCTCTCCTGGTTTGTCAGCATACGCATAGCATATAGATAGATAGCATGGCATGCGCATCTCATTGCATCTCTTTGTGTTCGTTTTATTATATTGCTTTGGTTGTGTCTACCCCTAAACGTTTGGGTGTGTCGTATCCCTCCAAATAGAGTTATCAACCCTAGGCAGAAAGAGCACGATGTTTATACTTTCCCCATGGAGCTCGATTCTCGTGGAAGACGGTTATTCCAGTACATTCCATTTGAGTTCATACCTCAATGGTCAAGTATTACTTGATAGTCTTCTCTTTGGTTACTTCCCGAATTGAATTTCGGTCCTGGACAATCACAATGTGGATAATCTCCAATGCTTGAACATAGAGCGGTGTGTGCATTTATTTTTCCCTCTATCCCCAGGAATAATATTTTCGAAAAATTTTCATGAAGACAAATATTTCTCCAACAGTATCACAGGTTTTCTCAACCATCTGCATTGGGACTATAAACATCTCTTTATTTGAGCAACTCGTTTTGACTAGGATCTCATTCAAAACGACAAACGACAGTTTCTACAAGACAGATCATTCACCCCTAGTGGGTTCTTCAACCTTATCAACTCGTCGAATGGCATCGCTTCGTCAATCCATCAGAAAGGAATATATTCCCCAGTGAATTCATTACACAAGATTAATCCCATCAAGTGACATCTCCCCAGAGAAATCGAGGAAGTTTATCACATTAGTCTCTCTTTATTTGAGAAGAAATACTCTACAAATCAACCGGCTTACATCTCTTCTGAATATCCCCGGTGAAATTTTCCAATCTCCAATACATTACAAGTTACCTCTACAAATACAATCTACAAAATTCTACAGTCCACAACACATTATGGCTCACAACCAAGAAATCCTGCAATCTACGATGACATTTTGATCCCCTGTGAAGATATTCGCACGAGTTTTCGTCATTTCGGGCAGAGACTGAGACCAGCTCATGGTTCCCATATCATGACGCTCGGGGAGGTTCTGCATCAGAGACTGAGACCAGCTCATGGTTCCCATATCATGACGCTCGGGGAGGTTCTGCATCAGAGACTGAGACCAGCTCATGGTTCCCATATCATGAGGCTCGGGGAGGTTCTGCATCAGAGACTGAGACCAGCTCATGGTTCCTATATCATGGCGCTCGGGGAGGTTCTGCATCAGAGACTGAGACCAGCTCATGGTTCCCATATCATGACGCTCGGGGAGGTTCTGCATCAGAGACTGAGACCAGCTCATGGTTCCCATATCATGACGCTCGAGGAGGTTTTACTTTTTACTATTTCCAGTTGGATTTCAAAAAAAAAGGGGGATAAAAAGAACATGAAACAAAACTGAGTTAGTGACTCGATCAAGAGACTTCATCTGGACTATTACCGACCACCACATTTTGGTAGTAAATCTATCCTTCGATCACAAATTTCTCACCCACTGTTAAAACACCATATTCTTGGTGTATGTGCTACACTCTTATACGTTTGGAGATTCCCCTTTGGCGGTTGTTTCCTGTCCCCGTGGAGTCCCGTTTCGTTGGGCCTGTTGCTCCTTTGTTTCTCACGTGTTGTGCCCAGTTCATCCCCTGTGACATCTCTCCTTCACAGGACCGTCCGACTTGCATTTCTCACATCATTGCATATCATTCGCATTCGGTGGTTTCTTAGGGCCAAAAATCCGCGCAATGTTTGTATTTAAGTCCCTCCTCTCTCGTCGAGACGGAGATTTCAATCTCCATAGCTCCGAATAGGAGTAACTTAAATAGGGGCATCTGTTGCACCCTAATTTTTGACCATAAGATCTCACCTCTTTTGTGCATATTTATGTTATTATCACTAACAAGTGTGTGCAGGCGTAAATTTCAAAGGTTGTAGACCCAAGAATTTGTGAATCAGAAGTTCGCATCCTGAAGTCAATTTCAAGTATATAAGGGGGTTTATTACAAATTCAAGGACGTGAACCCAAGCTAACAATCCAAGATATATGAACAAGAGGGGTCCTTATGTGGCAATCATCAAGATCCATCTCCAACTTCAGTACTCATATTATCATAAGGTCCAAACTCAAATTCCAAGACTTCGACTCTTATGGTTTCAACCACATTGGAGGATTCGTGCTACATTTTCGTTTTAGTACATATGGGAGTTCTTATAATCCAAGGGGTTCGTGGCCATGATAGTCAAGTTAACTTTGAAACCCAATTCAAGTTTCAAATTAAATTCAAGGACAGTTTTAATCAATTTATCATTCACACTCAAGTACTCAACTTACGAGCTCAAGGAGATCTTGTATTAAGGTCTTATGGTCTCAAATTAAACGCAATATGGACTTTACTATCAAAGTAACACTTTATTCAACTAAGTCAATTACAAATCATCCAAGAATGATATTGAAAGATCATTACAAGAATTAATTATCCAAGAATTTCGTCGAGTCATTACAACAGAGGCGTTACAAATGTACGCGATCCGTATACTTCATGAATTTTTTTGGCAACATGTGAATGATGAAGCCAACGCGACAGCAAGCTTCATGGAGCTCATACCCAAGCCCTTGGTTCCATTTCCTAAGTAAACTCCAACCTAAAGACGCGCAATAAATCTCCATGCTTTTCCTTTCCAAGCTCACATGCCGTAACCTGTAGAAACACAACCGGTAATCAGGGTACCGTTAAAAGAATTGAATTAAGACTTAGAGTTAAGAGAAGAGGATGAGATGATTTAAATTCAGCCCTCAGAAAACTCATCATCGGGCAGAAGCACGAGCGGCTGGGAAGGCAACAACAGAAGATGCCGCCAGCTCCCTACCGAACACCGAAGATTGAATTCTGGGAAAGCAAAACAATTAACTTCAACGACCCAACACAACGCAAAGCATACAACCACAGACAGCTGCAACTTCAAGCACACATAGTTCATACCATCAAGTCATCATTACCGTTATACCTCTCTCACCAGTGACACTAGACCGGCAACTCCCAGACTTATAATCGGGTCCTGAAAGAAGAAGAGGAAATTAGCACAATAACATCAGCAGGTATCAACTTCAAACAAGCGGCATCAGCTGCATCAGTTAAAGTATCAAGACAATAACAGGTTTGCAACAAACAACTTCAGGCCATAATTAGCATTTCACAAGCTGCGACCAACAACAGGACTGCACCAATGACATTGATCCCGCATCCCTCGCTGCTCCACCACCACTCTACCACCCAAAAAACTTGTTTACTGCGTAGAGCATGGAAGTCAAGTTAGACTTCAAAATTAACCACAGCAATTGACTCATATGAGGACCAGGATGGCAAACAGTTCCCCAAACTCCTGCATCAACACATGAAACGATAAAGGGATTTGATTAGAAATTACAAGAAAAGCTTATGCTCAGTTTGATGTAAACACCATGTTCCACCAACAATAATCAAAGACATCCACTATTTAGGAGGCAACCGAAAACTCAAAGCAGAGTTGGGGAAAAGTTAAACCCTCAGAACTACAAAGTGCATCATCGGGCATAGGAACAAGCGACCAAGAGGGCAATAACCGAAGCTGTCACCTACTCCCTACCGAACATCGAAGATCAAATTCAGTCAAGCAAAGCAATTAAGTCTCAATGGTCTAATACAATGCAAAACACAAATAAATCGAAACAGCAGGGGCGTTCTTATTTCCCTCATGGCTCAGACCTGTAAGCCATCACTGCCACTTTGAACCCTTCTCGGCAACGACATAATAACCGGCAGATGCTGAACTACTAACAACATCCTGAAAGAAGAAGAGAAACAATATCAAGTCATCATCTGCAAACCATAACAGTGCAGCATAACATCAATAACATCAACTACAAGCAACAATAACCATGTTAGTTAAACAACAACAAAAGCAAGAGCAATATTTGGCAAAAAAGAATGGCGCAACAAACATAACAGCAACAAGTATCAGTCACGAACTAGCTACAATCACCGGCAGAACAACAACAACAATCTTGTTTCATCATCTGCAACAACAGCTACATATTAACCACAAAAAGAAACAATTCGAGGTCCAAGAGTAAAGATGAGAGAAGATTCTTATCCCTCAGGTAACACATCATTGGGGCAAGGCTCGAGTATCCAGGAGGATAACGAGAAGCCGTCGTCAACTCCTTACCAACTCAAGAGCATCAATGGAAATTCGAAAACAATAAGAGGCAACCACAATCCCTCATAGGCTTAGACACAATGTCGTCATCGCCGTTTCAACCCAACATCAGCCACGGCATAAGACAAGGTGAGCGTCTGAACTCGAGTATAGCTTTCTCTGCGAAGAAGAAGAAAAGAAGTATCAGCAATCCCGTAATGGCAAGTTTCTATCTTTCAACAGCAAAAGGAACCAAGTCACAAAGTCAATGAGGAAAATTACAAATCAATACAGGAAGAGGAAAGATTAGAACTTCCCTAATCAAAACCACTCCGGGCTACTAATTCCCTTGGCCCATAATCTCCTGCTTTCTACACCTGCAAAAACGTAGGGTTTGGATTAGTAAGTCGACCAAGAATATACCCTGTGCAGAAAATATCCTATTCAGATTCCTTCAGCATCAAGTGAATATTCCTCTAACCAAATCACATAATTTGATTTTCATCAACAACATTAAACGCAATCATACGAAGAAGGAAAGTTTTTGAATCCAATCACACGAAAACGGAAGGCTTTAACACCAATTAATCAGAAATCTTCTACTCAGGGGCCTATAAATTGGAAGGAAATCGACAACATTCAGGGGAATCCACAAATAACCACAAGTTCGAAACCCTAAAAAAATCAATCGCGAAAAAACACCAGAAAACCTAGAGCTCATAAACCTAAGAGATTGAAGGAGGAGACTCATCTGTTCCAACCGTCAGAGCCATCATTAGCCGCCACAAGTAACTGACGACGTTTCGATCCCGTTCATCTCGAACACGATCCCAATATCCCCAACTTCCGGTAAGCCATCGGTTCATGTCGAGATTATGGATTTTTCGATGTTTCTGTTTGTGTTTCAGGTTGAAGAAAGTGACGAAAACGATGAAAGGAAATGGCGAGTACGATCGAGGACGTAGAGAGGAAGCCGAGCGATTTAGGGTCCGATTTGGGAAACTCAAAGGGGATTAGGGTTCTTTGCTACTGTTCTGAGTTCTCTGTGGTTGCTTTTTAGTGTATTATGATCACATATCACGCACACACTCACTACACTACACATAATTACCACTAATCAACCCTCAATTCCTAACCAGTTTTTAATTAACCTTTTTTAAACCAATATAATTAATCATCTTTTTAATTAAACCAACAAATAAAACCTATTATTTAAATCTAGCTTCTATAGTTAACTTATTTATTTAATTAAGCAACCTCTTTTAGAAGAAAATAATTAACTCTTTTATTTTAACTAGTTAATCTAAATCAGACTTAAATAAAAAAAAACTAGTAACCTTCTAATTAATTAAATCAACTTTTTTATTTTATTAATTCCTTGCATAATATAACATTTATTCAAACTCATTTTTTAAAATAACTTAGAAATGTAGTAACAAAACCTTTTAATTTAAAATCAACCTTTAGTTTTGTAATTAAGAACTCTTTTTTTTTTAATAATATTAACTTTTATATAATAGAGAACTTACAATTAAACTATTTTATTTTATTCACTTCATGATCTATTTATTTTATCAATAAAAATAATCTTTTATAATTTTAATAAGCCTTTATAACGAGAAAACCATTTTATAATTTAAACAACATTTGGTAATAACGATAATCGAACCCCTCTCTTTTTAAAGACATTTCCCTCAAAACCGATCTCATTAATATAACTTCTTAAAACCAATTCCAACACCCCTTAAAATCAATCCAACATTTCTCTTAAAACCCTATAACTAAATCAACATTTTCTCAGTAATCAATCCATCTAAAATCAATCTCACATCGTAGAATGTAATCCAAATCGTGCACGCTTACACTCCACGCACATGTCCACTTTCACACATTTAGCGCTTTCATGCGTATGTGCCTTTTGCTTTATCTACTTTTATTTTATTCACAATTCACACACTCACTTAGAGCTTTCATGCATTCGTGTATGTTTTATCTTTATCTGCAATTTACGTTACAACAATTTACTTTTCTCGCATTGCATTCCGTCCAAAGGAAAAACCTACACATGAGTCAACACTTGTGTGTAGTGCACATCATTTGCATCATTCTCCCACATGATCCTTGATCTCATTCAAGTCGATCTTTAAGATAGATCCTACCCTATAGGAAGAACCTTCTCTTTACAACATACAAACAAACAACCAACAAAACAACAACAAATATTCAAACACAATAGAGAAATAGATGTTAATCATCTTAAGCGAGATAGAATCTCCACCCCACATCAATTACAACCAATACCGTAGGAAATTTTCCTTAAGAGAAATAGAGGCGTACGTCGTCGATCAATATCCGAGTACTTGAGCCCTTCTCTTAAGACGATGCAAAGACTATTTTCCTACAACTTGTGGCGGTTAAATCTCCCTTAAAATGACAACTCACCTTTTTCTCCTAAAATCAATTAATCAACCACCCTAAACCCGTAGGAACTTTGACCACAGTCAAAGAACTCCTCAAACCCTTTAGGGGAACTACAAAATACTCTGATTCCACTCCCGTAAGGATATGTAGGCATAAGATGCAACATCTTATCGAGTATACTTAGAAATAAACCACTAGGTCTTTCAACCATTAAGCAGATAACCCTTAGCAATAAACAAACATAAAATAAGAGGTTCCTGTAGAGTACTACAGAAACTTAGGATGCTAGCACCTTCCCTAAGTTTAACCAACCCCCGAACCTAAAACTCTCTAAACCTTGCATTTGCATTGCATTATGGGAATTCTGATCTTTATCCCTTCCTTTGGAAAAATCAAAGTTCGGTTGCAAAATGAGTTAAAGATTCAAACTAATCAATAGTTTGGTATCCAAATTTCACTGCGACAGGTAGCAACAGGGTGGAGAATGTGTATTGATTATAGGCGGTTGAATACCGCAACTCGGAAGGATCACTTTCCACTCCCGTTTATGGACCAAATGTTAGAAAGACTTTCGGGACAACAATTCTATTGTTTTCTAGATGGCTATTCCGGGTACAACCAAATTGCGGTTGACCTGGCCGATCATGAGAAGACAGCTTTCATGTGTCCGTTTGGAATTTTCGCTTACCGCTAAATTCCCTTTGGGTTGTGTAATGCGTCGGCTACTTTCCAATGATGCATGCAAGCTATTTTTGCCGATCTAATAGAGAAAACAATGGAAGTATTCATGGATGATTTCTCGGTGTTTGGTGGTTCTTTTGGTTTATGTTTGGATAATTTGGAAACCGTACTTGAATGGTGTGTGAAGACGAATTTGGTTCTAAATTGGGAGAAGTGCCACTTCATGGTAATGGAGGGGATTGTTCTTGGCCACAAAGTCTCTTCAAAAGGGCTTAAAGTGGATCGTGCCAAGGTTGATGTGATTGAAAAGCTGCCTCCTCCGGCTAACTTGAAGGGTATCCGAAGCTTTCTTCGGCATGCCGGTTTCTACCGGCGATTCATCAAAGACTTCTCAAAGGTGGCTAGGCCTTTGAGTAACTTGCTGGCCAAGGACCAGGTATTTCTCTTAACTGATGATTGTTTAAAAGCCTTTGAGATTTTAAAAGAAAAATTGGTGACTGCTCCAATCATAGTTGCTCCGAATTGGAATTTAAATTTTGAGCTAATGTGTGATGCTAGCGATTATGCTATTGGAGCGATGTTAGGCCAAAGAAAAAACAAAAATTTTCATGCTATACACTACGCAAGTAAAGTTCTTAATGAGGCTCAAATTAATTATGCCACTACAGAAAAAGAATTACTTGCGATAGTGTATGTGCTAGAAAAATTTAGGTCCTATCTCATTGGTTCTAAAGTGATTGTGTATACCGACCATGCGGCAATAAAATATCTGCTAACCAAACCGGATTCGAAGCAAAGGCTCATCCGTTGGATCCTTTTGTTGCAAGAATTTGATCTAGAAATTAAAGACAAGAAGGGTTAGGAAAATTTGGTGGCGGATCATTTATCCCGCCTTGTTAATGTGGAGGTTACATCTAGTGAAAAGGAAATTCGAGAAGAGTTTCCTGATGAAAAATTATTTAAAGTTCAAGTTAGACCATGGTTTGCAGACTTTGTGAACCACAAGGCGAGTGGTTTTGTACCCCCCGACCTAACTGAGAACCAAAAAAGGAAATTCCTCTCGGATGCCAAATACTATGTTTGGGATGACCCTTATCTATTCAAGTTAGGTGGTGATAATCTGTTAAGGAGGTGTGTCACCGGTGATGAAGCACAAAGTACTTTATGGCATTGTCACAATTAGCCTTATGGCAGACATTTCAATGGGGCGAGAATGGCAAATAAAGTCCTTCAATCGGAATTTTATTGGCCTACTATTTTTAAAGACACAAATGCCCATGCGCAAAGTTGTGACAGTTGCCAACGGAGTGGCGGGATAGGTAAGAGAGACGAGACGCCTCTCCAAAATATCCAAGAGGTAGAATTATTTGATTGTTGGGGTATCGATTTTGTCGGACCGTTCCCACCCTCTTTTGGAAATGAATACTTGTTGGTTGCTGTTGATTACATGTCAAAGTGGGTTGAGGTGATTGCCTCACCTCGGGCAGATTCTAAGACGGTCATACACTTTTTAAAGAAAAACATTTTTTCCTGTTTTGGAACTCCCCGGGTGTTGATAAGTGACGGAGGGTCACACTTTTGTAATGGACCGTTGGAAAACGTTTTGCAACATTACGGTGTAACGCATAAAGTGACAACTCCGTATCACCCACAGGCTAATGGTCAAGCTGAGGTCTCTAATCGCGAGATTAAGAGAATACTTGAAAAAACCGTGTCCAGCTCTAGTAAAGATTGGTCTCAAAAATTGGATGAAGCTCTATGGGCATATCGCACTGCCTATAAAGCTCCAATTGGGCTAACTCCTTTTCAATTGGTCTTTGGTAAAACTTGCCATTTGCCGGTTGAAATGGAGCACAAAGCCTTGTGGGCTTTAAAATTTTTGAATTTTGACAATGAGTTGGCCGGTGAAAAGAGAAAAGTGTAACTTCTTGAGTTGGAGGAGATGCGTAATGCCGCATATCACTCAAGTTGGTTGACAAGGAAAAATTTAAGGAATATCACGACAAAAAGCTCCAGAAAAAGGAGTTTGCGCCCGGACAGTTGGTTCTATTGTTTAATTCCAGGTTGAGGTTATTCCCTGGAAAATTAAAGTCAAAATGGTCCGGGCCATTTCGCGTGATAGAAGTAAAGGAGTATGGAGCAGTCATAATTGAAGACTTGGAAAAGAAGGATAGTTGGACAGTCAATGGCCAGCGTTTAAAGATTTATCTTGGCGGTCATGTGGAACGACAAAGCTGTACTTTCCTTCTGGATGTTCCGGTGTGAACATCTTGGACCGTCGAGCTTATCCGACGTTAAACAAGCGCTTGTTGAGAGGCACCTCAACATTGTAAGTATTTATCTGCTTTATGTTCATTTTCTGCATTTTGTGGGAAACTGGTTGTGGATTGGTGAGAAGGAGCATGCAGCAGACCCTGATTTTGCTGTCATGTTCGCTAACCTTCGCCTGGCGAATGGTAGCGAGTGTTCGCCTGGTGAGCCTCAGCGAAGCTTCGCTGTGCTTTGCCTGGCGAATGCAGTGAAACAGAACATGCCACATCCGTTTAAATTGGGAGATTGGAATGGCCACTTGGGCCCATGAACCGCTACAATTTTACCTTCTGAAACCCTAACCCCGTCTTCTCTCCCTTGCCTCACTTTCACTCTTGCACTATCCAACCCTCTCACTTGCACTTTCCTCCCTTTTTGATTTTCTGCATTTCAATCCAAAGGTATGTTTTTATGATTGCTCTTTTCGTTTTGTACATTGTGGATGTTGTTATCTCTTGCTGCTGTAATCTGTGTGGATTCTTGGTTTGAAATTCCTAAACCCTGCTTCTGAAATTGTGCTAGGTTAGAAATCCCCTTTCTCTGTTTCTGATTATTTTAGATGCTTGCATGTTTCGAATTGATTCTGGTCTTGAGAAAAGGGGATCAGACACATTTAAATTGGACTGTCGCACAATTGCAGAAGCTCTGTTTTTCCTGCATTTTCGCACCTTCGCTGGCATTCGCCAGGCGAGCGGTAGCGAACATTTGCCAAGGTTCTCCCGACGAACCAAGGCGAATGCAGCAGAATTTTTCCCTCATTTGCTGTTTTATGTTGTCTGTTTCTAACATCTTCATTCTATTATGTTTGTTTGTAATTTTGTTTTCAGATGGGACCTAGAATGATCAACCCCCACAAGCGAAAAGCGTCAACTTCTCGTACCGTACCGATCCATTTTGATCAAGACTGGTTCCGTGGAGCTACTCATGTCGCGCGCTATGAAGCCTTAGAGAGACGAAATATTCTGGCTGAGAAGAGGTTCCAGCTTAGTGAAACAGGGTAGTACCGTACTATTGATGTGCTTTTTGTGACAAAGAAGTGGGATCGTCTGATGACCCCGCTAGATGGTTACAATGCTGAAATAGTGCGGGAATTCTATGCTAATTCTCTCCTGGATGATGGCGAAATGTTCAGTTGGACCTCAATGGTTCGTGGAGTTATGGTCAGGTTCGATCGGCGAGCAATTAGTAATGCTTTGGGTAACCCTCTCTCCCTTACAGGTAGCGAAATTGACGAGTATTACCGTGATCTGAATAAGCGTCGCAATTTGGATGCTATGTCCAGAGATTTGTGTCTGGACGGCCGCGATGTGGTGCAGAATTCTTCAGGGGTAGCTATTCGGTACCTCCGCACCGATATGAAACCTTTGGTGCAACTGATCCTTTTATTTGTTTTGACTAATATCGTGCCGAGGTCCCATCACAGCTCCGTACCCTTACCAATTGCCCATTTGATCTACTCAATCCTGCAGAATGTTCAGATAGACGTTGCCCGCATCATTGCGGATGAGATGCGTGTTGTTGTCCTTAGTGGACGTGGAGGGTTGGCGGCTCGCAAGAATGCCCTGCTGACTTTTCCGTGCCTTATCATGTTGCTTTATGCTTATGCAGGGGTGGATATCCCTCAGAGGCGACAGGTCACCATTCCTGCTACGATCGATGACAGGTATGTGGAGAAATTTTGTAGAGCTAAACCCGCAGTTGGTGAGACTTCTGGTGCCGGTACTGCTACCGGCGGACGTGCTCGCGGCTCTTCTGGATCTGGTCAGGTTCCTCCTACTTACGACCCATTTCAGCAGGAGATTTGTGTGTATAATTGGGATTGGATGGCCTCTCAGCAGCGAGCCACTTGTGATCTTCATGACTCCATGCAGCTTTTGCAGCTGTAGATACGTGATTCCGCCGGGAACCATACGATGATGACAAGGGAGCAATTCCTTGAACATGCTGCATGGCCTGTGGACAGGCCCAGTTTTGGTAGGGGGAGGATGCTGATGCTGATGATGCTGGTAATGAGGAGGATGCTGATGATGCTGATGACGGTGACGAGGGCGGTGATGATGATGGTTATGACATGTCTAAGGAGGAGTGATTTCTAGTGTGTTTTGTTGCTTCCTTTGTGCTACAAAGTGAAGTTTTTTATTTATCTTGTAGTTCCATTTAGTTGTTTCATTTGTACTTTGGATTAAATTTGAGATTTGTACTTGTACCTTCTATGGTACCTTTGACATTATTGGTGTTATACACCATTTTATGATTCAACATTTTTATTAGTATGTTTGAGCTTTTAATTATTTATTTATGGTTTAAAGTTTTTATTTTAGTAAGTTTTATGTGAAGTTTTATTCAAGGGTGGTTGTAAATATGTTAACACCCTATTGTCGACGTTTAGTTTTTTTGTAGTCGTGCAAGAATTCTTTCAAGTGGGACGTCGATGATATTATCGTTCTCACAAATTTGTTGACAAGGTACTTAGTTACCTTGTTCTAGAATTTAAAATGTTGTAGAACTTGTTATTCTATGTACAATTTTTGTAACTTTGCTTCTTTTGCAACTCTTTTGATTGATATGTCATTTAGGTCCTATATCACAAATGTAAGAATCCTCCTTTTACTTGTACATATGCTATGGATGGATGATGCATTTTTTTTATACTTATAATTCATGTTCTATCTTTTGTTCTTTATAATATTGTGGAAGTTCTAGAGAGGATCAAGGCACTTGTTTCTTTTGAGCACAACCAGTTCCAAATACAAATGTACCCGTGAGCAGAGAGTATTCATAAACATTTTGAGCCTAAACAGTTGAAGCTTTGCTTGAAATAAAGCTAGATTTCAAAAATCTTGTTCTTGAAACCTCGGAATTTTTGATTAATTGTTCTTTTGCCGTAAAAAGTAAGAGTATTCACTTAGGGGACGAGAAAAGACAAGTTGGGGAGAACGAAAATGTAAGGTAGTAATTTGTCACAACTTTTGAAAAGCTAAGCAAGCATTGAAAAGAAAATGTGAAAAAGAGATGCACTTGTTTTAAGAATACGATGTAGAGAAAAAAAATATATATATATATATGATAAAAAAAAAGAATTAAAATGAATGCTTTCTTGGTAGAAAAATATTGAAATACAAATTGAGTTGTGGAACATGAGTTGTGAAGGGTTCAAATGAGAAACTTGTAAAACAAAGTTGAAGATGTGTGAATAGTTGTACAGTGAATGTCTCTTTTGCATCGGCAATTTCGTTTCAATGGCTTTAGATATATCCCTTGTTTGTTAACCTGACCAAGCTACAACCCTTTAAGTCCTATGTGATCTTTAACTTCCATAATTTTGTTGTGAGCGTTTAGATATTGTATGAATTGTGTAGTATTGCATTGTTCATCATTTGAGTGAATTTTTGTCCCACGCTTGCATGCCTGTTTTTACTTCAATCCTTTTTCGAAGTGGAGTGTTAGAATGACATGTCATGAGATTTAGTTGTTGCTTGAAGCATTGTTTAATTTGTTTTTAGAATCAAGTTCTTGAACATTATCTATTGTGAAATTGTGTAATTTTTTGCCTTGTTGCACATGTTGTGCATTTGAGCCGAATATTTTCACTTGGATTGAATTAGTTCTGGAGCAAATCCTCCTTTTTGTTTTGAGAGGCATACTTTGCTTGAGGACATGCAAATAAGTTAGTTGGGGAGAGTTGTTAGATCCCAATTATAGTAGATATTTGATATCTTTTTAGTAGTATTTTTAATTGTTTTTATCTAATAGTATTTGAATTAGGAGTTGAATTTGTTTAGTTTCATTTTGTTGTGGTCCAAGTGAATGGTGTTTGTGATGTTGCTGTTAGTATGCGGGATTGACACTAATAAGAGCACCTTGGGAGAAACAAGACATAGTAGCCTGGAGAAGTTGAAAACTAAAGCATTCGCCTGGCGAAGCTCAGCGAGTGCCAGCGAATGTTCGCCAGGCGAGTGCTGGTGAGCTGGAGCGAATAATTCAAAATTAACTCCCAGACTTAAAAGACATGAAGTTCGCCTGGCGAAGGTTCCAGCGAAGCTTCGCTACCGTTCGCCTGGCGAAGGTGATGGCGAAGAAGTGTTGGCTTTTCCTTTTCAAATTCCAGTAGCAAACTTGTATGGAATTTTCCTGGCGAGTGGAGCCAGCGAATGTTTGCCTGGCGAATGATTTGTTCGCCTGGCAAATGCACGATACCTCAGAGGGAGGTTTGCTTGCTGAAGGCACTTTGAAGTGCCATGTTACTTTTTGTTCGCCTGGCGAATGTGCATAGACAGCAATCCTTTTGTACTTTATTTGTTGCTTTATAAAGGCCATACCTTGTACTATCAAAGGGGGTCATCTTGTAACATTAGAACAGAGCTCTAGAACCCTTAAAACATTAGTTCTTCTTCCTTTTTTGCTGATTTTGTGTAATCAAGAGAAGTGGAATCACATCCTTCATCGATTCTTCGAAGTGGATGTTATTCATCTTCTCACTTTCTTCTTGTTCAAGCTACCATGAGAATGAGTAGCTAAGTTCTTCTTTTGTCAAGGTTAGATGTAGGTGATCATCAACCTTTGTATGTAAATGTATTGATCTTCATTTGTAAACTCTTGGATGATGAATGAATGGTGAAAACTTTGCTTTATTGAAAACTCTTTGTGTTGGTTTATGATTGAAAGATATTTTCCAACTCTTAACCTAGGTTTTCATCCATCTTTGTTCTTAAGCTAGAGATAGTTAGGAATGAAGTTGTTCACTTAAAATGTTAAACTTTAATGTTATCATTTTGATAGATTGTGTGAGAAATCAACAATGGATCAAAATGGTAAAACTCACAATGTGAGTTAGAAATAATCACTTTGAGAGGATGTTGTGAATGTTTTTATCATCTAATGGAGTTTATAAATCTTGTTGATCAAGCATATGCATGCAAAGTGATCATCAAAACCTAACTTTGACAATCTTTCTTAAAACCGTAAAACCCTAACTTTTACCGTTGTTCATTACTTTTTATGCAAGATACCATTACTAAAACCAAAACCACCCTTGTTACTAATAGCTAAGAATTTTACAACTGTTGAACGGCGGCAATATCTTATATTCCCTGTGGATACGATAACAAAAACTTGATACTCTATCACTGTTCTAACAATCATCTACATCTAACCTTGAAAAAATGAAAGACTTAGCTACTCATTTTCATGGTCGCTTAATCAAGAAGAAAAGGGATAATATGAAGAACATCCGCTTCGAAGAATCAAAGAAGGATGTGATTCCACTTCTCTTGATTACACATTGAGCAAAAGCAAGAAAAAACACTATTTTTGGAGTTCTCCTCTAGGTTAAAATGTTACAAGATGATATATCCAAAATTGGTAAGTTATAATCCCTATAAAGCAGTTCTGCTTTCCCCCATTCACCATGTGAACAGGGGCTTTTGCCAGGCGAACCAAATGAAACAAGGCACTTCAAAGTGCCTCCAACAAGAAAACCGCCCAGGAATCATTCGCCAAGCGAACCTTCGCTGGCCTCACTCGCCAGGCGAAGTTTATGTTGGTTTGCTACTTGAATATCCAAGGATCCTTCACCAGCTCCTTTGCCAGACGAATGGTAGCAAAGCTTCGCTGGAACCATTTTCCAGGCGAACTTCGTGCCCTTTTGGTCTGGGAGTTTAATTTGAATTACTCGCCCTGGCTCGCCAGGCGAACATTCGCTGGCACTCGCTGAGCTTCGCCAGACGAATGTTTTGATATCCAGCTTCTTTTAGCAGCTATGTGTCATCTTTTCCAAGGTGCTCCAACACTCCAACTAGTGTCAATCCTGCACACCGACAACAACATTACAAGTACCATTCACTTGGACCAAAACAAAATGAAACTAAGCAAATCAATCTACTAATTCACACACTAATAGATAAAAGCAAGTAAAAATACTACTAATAGAGATCAAATATATACTATAATTGGGATCTAACAACTCTTACCAACTAACTTATTTGCATGTCCTCAAGCAAAGTATGTCTCTCAAAACAAAAAGGAGGATTTGCTCAAGAACTAACTCAATCCAAGTGAAAATATCCGGCTCAAATACACAACAAGTGGAATAAGGCAAAAAGTTACACAATCCCATAATAAACAGTGTATAAGAACTTGATTCTAAAAACAAATTAAAACAATGCTTCAAGAAACAACTAAATTTCATGACATGTCATTCTAACACTACACTTCGAAAAAGGATTGTAGTAAAACGCGCATGCAAGCACGGGACAAAAATTCACTCAAATGACAAACAATGCAATACTAAACAATTCATACAGTATCTAAATGATCACAACAAAATTATGGAAGTTAAAGATCACATAGGACTTAAAGGGATGTAGCTTGGTCGGGTTAACAACAAAGGGTTATTTATAAGGCCATTGAAACGGCATCGCCGATGCTCAAGAACACTCACTATACAAGTATTTACAACATCACCACTTCATTCACCAAATTCTTTCAAATGCAAAACCCTCACAAGCTCCCTTGCACAATTATTTCCTTTTTCTTTCATTCAAGCAAGCATACTTCTCTTTTTTTCTTTTTTCTTCTCTCTTTTAAGAAATTTTCTTTTTTCATCAAATCTTTATTCACACCTCTTATACACATACTTGCTTGAAATATTTTCACAATATTTTTCATTTTTTTCGACTTTTTTCGTTCTCCCCAACTTGATTCCAACTCAACCTAAAGTGAATGTTCCAAGCTTTTTACGGCAAGAAAATCAATTAAGCCTAACTCAAGGTTCAAGAAGAAAACAAACATTTGAAGCTCACAAAAGGAGATTTAAACAAGAAGGCTCAAAGGGGCTAACAAAAGTCACACTCCTCATGGGACGTGTATAAGAATGGTTGTGCTCAATACAAACAAGTGCCTTGATCCTCTCTAAAACTTCCACAAAATTATAAAGAACAAAAGATAAAACATGAATTATAAGTATACACAAAATTCATCATCAATCCATAGCACATGTACAAGCAAAGGGAGGATTCTCACATTTGTGATATAGGACCTAAATGACATATCAATCCACAAAGTTGCAACAAGAAGAAAAGTTAAAAAAAAGTACAAAGAGTAACAAGTTCTAAAACATTCTAAATTGTAGAACAAGGTGACTAAGTACCTTGTCAACAAATTTATGAGAACGGTAATATCATCGCCATCCCACTTAAAAGAAATTCTTGCATATCTACAAAAGAAACACTTATTTCAAGCTTAAAACAAAATGAAGGTATTAACATATTTACAATCACCCTTAAATAAAACTTAAAATAAAACTTACTAGGATGAAAACTAAACAGTAAATAAATAGCTCAAAATAATAATAATAATACTGAATAAAAATGGTGTATACCACCAACAATGTCATAAGGTACCTAAAAAGGTACAAGTACAAATACCAAATACAATAATCAAAGTACAAAATGAAGTACATAAATGGAAATACCAAATATAAAAGGAAAAATTCACTTTGTAGAAACAAAGAAAGCAACATAACACAACAAGAAATCAATCCTCTTCCTCTGACATCTCGTTGTCATCCTCATCATCATCCTCAGCTGCCTCTTCAATATCACCAACAGGGTCATCATTGTCTGCATCCTCCTCCCCACTAAAACTGGGCCTGTCCACAGACCATCCAGCGCCGCAAGGAACTGCTCCCTTGTCATCATCATATGGTTACCGGCGGGTTCACGCATCTGCAGTTGTAAAACCTGCATGGAGTCGTGCAGATCAACCATGGCCCGCTGTTGAGCGGCCATCCAATCCCAGTTATTGTTGTAAATCTCCTGTTGGTAAGGGTAGAAAGCAGGTGGATCCGTATCAGAGCCAAAAGGACCGCTCTCATGTCCGCTGACATCAGCACCGGTACCAGAGGTCTCACCTACCGGAGGCCTAGCCCTACAGAACTTGTCCATATACCCATCATCAATCGCCGCATGAATGGTAACCTGTCGCCTCTGAGGAATATCTACACCACTGTGAGCACAGAGCGACATGATGAGGCATGGGAAAGCCAGCGGGGCATTTTTGCGATTCGTTAACCGTCCATGTTCACTAAGGACGACTGCATGCATATCATCAGCAATGATGCGGGCGATGTCAATCTGGACTGTTACGGTGGAAATAGGATACCAAACTATTAATTAGTTTGAATAACAATTCTTAATTCACAACCGGTCTTTGATTTATCCGAAGGAAAGGGTCAAAAGAGGGAAAACCTATTTTTGCATCGTAAACACAATGCGGGGAGAGACCTAGGTAAGGTGTTGGTTAAGCTTAGGGAAGGTACTAGCACCCTAAACTTCTGTAGTATTCTACAGGAACCTTTTGTTTAATGTATGCCTTTTTATTTTATTATCTGCTTGAAATATATACTAAGCTAAGGGTTAAGAGTGACAAAGAGACCTAAGGGTTAGTCCTATGTTTACTCGGCAAGACTCGCATCTCGTGCCTATGTATCCGAGGTAGGGGATGGAATCAGAGTAATCGTAGTTCCCCTTGCAAGGAAGGTTAGAAACGTCTTGACTGTGGTCAAGGTTTCAATAGGGAATAAACGTTTCTTAAGGAAAGCGCTTACATTGAGTCTTGAAACTCATACTTCTATGTTGAATTTTGAATTGAAAATTAGGGTTAAGATTAGGGATGAAACTAGGGCTGACTAAATGTTCCACGACGGGAAACCCTAAAGCAGAGTACGGCGACTGTTTGACCTAATGCTAGGGTAAAGGGCGTTTTTCGTCCACAGCGGGACACCTAGGCTATTAGGGTTTGAGGATGGTCAAAATTAGGGTTATTGACTCGGTGTTCAAACTGTTAAACCTAATTCCTTTGGATGGTGATTAACAGTAAAACAAGAAAAATGACAAATATCATTCCATGGCTGAATTAAAGTACAGAAAGAGTAAATAAATAAAGAAAGCAGTAAAAGAAAGCATCGAGACGATCACTCGTGTAAAATTACAAGAATCAAAAAAATGCAAGAAAATAAAATAAAGACTGCGACGATTACTCGCATGAATTACAAATCCCAAAAAAAAAAATAGCTGTGACGGTAGCCTCACATAATTACAATTTGAAACTAACAGAAGACAATATGAACAATGAAATAGTGATAAACTGAAACGGGCAAGCAACAATGGAAACGGCTCAATCAAGAATTTATCTTTTCGAAATTTCTAAAGGAAAATCACTCTTAATTTTTTGGAAAAAACCATACTTAACTAAGAGAAGAACCTTTAAAATTTTGTATAGCAAAGGGAAGTTATTTTGAAAAATCTTGTTTAATTTTATTAAAGAAAATTGTTTTTATTGTAAGAAAGGATGTCGAAAATTTCTTTAAGCTTAACATAATGTTATTTCTAATCTTTTTAAAGTTTTGTTTTCTTGCTTAATTAAAAAATGTTTTGATTTTTGACATTTTATCTGATAACAACTCTAACTAAACATTAATCTAAATTTTAAACAAAATAATTCCCTTTTTTTTCATGATTTCCCTTTTCCTCTTTTCCCTTTTACCTAACCAATATTATTATTAATTCATACTAAAACTCTAAAACAAAACTTAACACTAAAATTAATAAACAATAATAAATACACACAATAACACAAAGAAAAAGAAAAATAAAAAACAACAGACTAAATGGGTGGGGGGTTCACTTTTCGTTATCATTTGAACCCTTTAGGGTTCAATTCCTCATCCTCATGACGGCGCTGCATCTTCTTCTTCCTTCCCAAATTTCTTCTTCTGGATGTACACCGCGGTAGCCATTGAAACTTCGAAGCTTCGATCTCGTCTTTGTTTGCTTCGGTTTCGATCTCTCTCTTCTCTTTCCGGTACCTGCAAAACAACATCGAACAACCTCATCAGCCCGGATTGCTCATCTTCTTTGAATGGGGTTTGGAGCGATCTGAACGGCAGCGACTTGTTCTTAAAGGGCAGTGATAAATGTTGCACCCTAAAACTTTCTCAACCTTATTCACTTGGTTTATGTTTCAATATCATTAACATTTGCATATAGAAACATGTACATAGTCTAACCCTCTGCATAGCATAAGCATAGCAAGTCATCCAACAGGGGACCAATCATTATTCTCATCTCTATGAGCCTATCAAGAGGTTATTATTCAAATTCAATCCCATTCAAGTCATCAGAAAGAATTTGAAAGCTATCAGGTCAATGGATCAAGCAAGTGCATCCATCTCCTATCTGAGGGTATCTGAGGATCAACAAAGAAATTGTGAGCTGTGGGCTAAGCATGGATAGTATCTGGGCATCATGGGAGACTTATAAAGTCATGTGGAGAAGGAGACAAGTCATTGGTATGATCACAAGTATTGCAATTGAAGACAGTCAACTAGGGTTTCATCTGGGGTCAACTCTAGGTCAACTCTAAGTCAATTGATGGATTGAAAGGCATTGAGGTCTATTGGAGAGATGTGGGGTTCATCAGTTGGCATGTGGAGAAGGATATGGTGTTGTGCTAAGAAGAAATCAAGAGAAATCAAGGAGAAGAGGAGTTTCTAAATTAGGGTTTCTGTGTAAAATCCCCTAGTTTAGGTCAAATTTCCAAGCAAGATAAGTCAAAATGCAAGCTTCAAATGGATCCTTGGCCTTAATGAAACTTGTATAGGATCTCAAGACCTTTAATTTGAGTGGTGGAAGACATAAAGGAGATTTATATAACTCAAGTTATGGTCCTTGCAAGTTACAGGTCATCTGAGGTATCTGAAATTTTGTCTGTGAAAGTGACTTGACTTCCAAGAAATTTTTACCCCTCAAGGAGATTTCAAATGAATTTCTGGTCAACATAAGAGTTGTTTATCATTGTCTTAGCTTTCTATAATGGTATGGTATGACTTCATATGATTTGTATAACTCTACTTATGGTCTTGGCAAGCAAAGGGTATTTTGGTCATCTGAGAATTACAGGTCATTTCAAGCCTATGCCCAAAACTCATACAAGGAAGCTTCAAATGAAAAAAATTACAACATCAAACTTGCTCCAAATGACATTTTGAGTCTAGAAAAGTGAACATGAGAGATTGTAAAGATTCATAGCACAAGGTTTCAAAATTGTTGGATTTAATGAATAAAAAAGGACTTAAAAATGAGATTTTTCATATCTTGGCCAAATGGGGCAAAATTATAGGTCATTTTGATTGGAAAAATCATTTTGAAAACATTGGATAAAGTGGAATTTTGAGGTTAGTTCAAATTGTGAGAGTTATTCAAGGTTGCTTACAAAGGAAGAAACATAATCCAAAATGTAAGGGAAGAGTGCAAGGGAAGTTTCTCCAAGTTTCTAGGAGGTTCTAATGTCATGTATATATTTGTATGAAGAGGTTCATGCGAGGGTTGGTGATCACATTTGCTCATAATCACAAGTTTCATACACTTTCTCCCACTTGCAAAAATCAATTCAAACTACCCCAAATTCTCATCAATCTTCACATTTTCTGATTGGATCTTCATCATCATCATCCAAGGATCATAATTCACATCAAGATTGGTGAAATTGAAGGAAGATTCGAGATGTGCAAGTTGACCATTCAAGAAGCAAGAATTTTGGAATTGAGAGATTCAAAGCTTTGGAGTATCATTGGTTGCATACAGAACTCCTCATCAAGTTCTTGGATCATTTTCCACTCACTTCAAGCCTTGGATCAAGAGGATTTGGTACCTGTTTTCATCAATTGCACCAGGTAAGTTTCTCATTCGAATTGGCTGTTTTGGTTAGAATTGCTAGGTTTTGATAGCATAGAAAGGTTAAGGTAGGATAGATGAATGAGTTTGGTGAGTTTGGAGAGCTTTTATGGAGTTTGATCATGGAGTGCAAGATCTGTTTTGATGAATAACTCTTGGAATATTGCATGAAAATATTAGGTTATTAGCTTGTGATGATCAGCATAATGTGTAGAGTATGTTAGGGCAAGAATTAGGGAGAATTTGAGAGGTTGATATCAGTTGAAAATGGTGGAACCTAACTGTTATGCTTATCGGGTTTGGAGTTTGGCTGAGTTTTAGAAGGAATGATTGGCATGGTTGTGCAAAGGGATTGTTCTAGAGCAATTTTGCTTTTGGAGGTGTTTGATTTCGTGGAGAGATGAGGGAGAACAGAGAGCTCGAAAATAATGCATGGAAGAAGAGTTTCAGGGTTAGGGTTTGTCCAAGGTTGAAGATGACCTTTGGACCGTTTGATCATCCTTTGACTATTGACTTGGTTTCCAATCCAATGTCCACGATTGAACTGAAAAACGGAGGGAGAATTCAAACAATGAAACGCCCCGTTTCATTAAATCCCAATCTGATGGGCTTTGTGAGTGCTTGCTATTCGTACCCCTCAAATCAAGCCCAACCAATAATAAACTGTAATATCTGCTATTTACACCGTTTCCCTTTTTTTTTTAATTTTTGTTGGTTTTCTGAGCGTCCTGGGCCTAGTGCAAGTGTTATTCGTACCCCCCACTGCATGGCCCAGTTTATTGTTTTAACTGAATTTCCTACTTTCTGCACCCTGCAT